>OX422191.1:960771-1560771 GCA_949130485.1 Agelas oroides | reverse complement strand
GGTGCAAGAGATGCTATCACATGAGAATTCAGTGTATTCTGCTTATGTGTGCATTTGTCATCTATTAAATCAAAATGCTCACTATTGTAGTTTTCCATATGTTTACTGGTATATACTGACACTTTGACAGGTGAAAAGGCAAGCAGTAGACAGAACTTTGTGGTTGTACACATGTGTTAGCAGTCACTTGTGTAAAATGGCTAACACTGCAATTACGGTTGTATGGTATCATATATGAGAGAAATCATGCTGGTTTTAACAGTCAGTACACACCCAAGAACAGCACCAATGTATGCAGAAATGAGTTTTTACACAGACTCAGGGCAGTTAAGGACAGGTTGGTGTAAAACCTGGAGTCCTGGACTGGACTATGGACTGGACTATGGACTGATTTTTGGACTGAGTTTTGGACCCTTGCGGAGCTCCACAGCGACTATTTCCCACTCCGAATCAGTTATCTAAGCTATAGAAGAGGTTCTGTTGCTCTCTGTGTATATTGACATAATGTAAATGTGCTTTGTAATTGACAACAGGTTACCTGAGACTTGGGTTCTGTCCCAAGAACGGTTCAAGAGGGCAGAGTGAGCATAGACATACATGAGTATCTCTTGGTATTTCACAAGAGCGGAGGTAGTGCATTTATCAAGATCTCTGAGGACCTGGGTCGATTTCTATGGACTGATGGTCTGAAAGGCTGAACTGTGACTATACCACTCACGGACCAATCATACCACGCTATAAGAAGGTTGTTGTCTGTTTACAGCCACATACCATAACCTACAATGCTTTTAAGCAAATATCTTGCAACCTGAGCCTCACCAACAGCCACACTGTTGTTGCATGAATATAGACTACACTAATTGTCAAATGTGCCTTGGCTACAGTAGGCGTACCAACATGGGTCTTGGACCTTGCAATGCTGATATCAATCCACATGCACAGCCATTCTCTTGCTGCATGCATATGATGTCACATGGTCTAAGATGCCTTTGCCAAGGCCCAGGGCCCTTTAAACAACAGTTTAGCCACTTACATCCGAGGGGTCCGTCACGGCGCGGTTCGGCGTACGAGATTTCGAAATCCAGTGGATTTCAGGTGGATTTCTGGATTTCAGTTTGGATTTCTGGATTTCTGGATTTCAAAGTGGATTTCTGGATTTCAAAGTGGATTTCTGGATTTCAAAGTGGATTTCTGGATTTCAAAGTGGATTTCTGGATTTCAAAGTGGATTTCTGGATTTCAAAGTGGATTTCTGGATTTCAAAGTGGATTTCTGGATTTCAAGCGGATTTCTGGATTTCGCTATTTCTGAAGATACAGCTAAAATATACCACATTCCTCTCAGCCTATATGCTAACAGAATACAATGTCACAGGCAGTTCACCGCTACATAGCGCATAGGCAGCGTGTTCGTTGTTTGTCATACATAAACATACGCATACTGCGTGTTCGTTGATTGTCATACATATTCATACGCATACTGCGTGTTAGTTACATACATATTCATACCGTACTGCATGTTCGTCATACATATTACATCTGACAATTGCAATTATATCACCTTGGAAGAATGACCTTTGTACCTGACCGCGAAGATCGGCCGGGTACAAAGGTCATTCATTGTGGTGACGTTCTATTACGTCATAGAAAATCGGTGCACGTGCACGTCCTTGTAGTGTACATGTAATTAATGTAAAGTATACGGATATTTGCGGAGTATTTTAATAGAATCCTGAATTGGATTTCCGGATTTTAGAGTGGATTTCCGGATTTCAGTGGATTTCTGGATTTCAGAGTGGATTTCTGGATTTCAGAGTGGATTTCTGGATTTCAGATTGGATTTCTGGATTTCATAGTGGATTTCTGGATTTCTGGATTTCAGTTTGGATTTCTGCCGACGGTGTACGAGATTTCTTTCGTGACGGACCCCTCGCTTACATCAGGTAATATCAAGCGTCTCAGTCCAAAATCAGTCCATAGTCCAGTCCATAGTCCAGTCCAGAGTCCAGAGTCCAGGTTTTACACCAACCCGTTAACGACTGGGTACTTTTTTGCCCCTCTTATCAAAACTGTCATGAGATTATTCACAGCTGCAAGTAATTATTCACAGTTGTGGTTATGTTAGCATTGATATGATAGTCATGAAAAGGAATGCAACTTCTTTTAGGGTTTCTAGATTGTAGCTTAGTATATAGGCCTCCATTAGCTATGGTATAAGCATTCAAACTGGCAAACAGCATAACAGTAAGTCATGAAGATGTTAAAGGATTAGTCATTGATTGAATATGTATAGACTTGACAGTTAATCTACAATAAAGGTCAGAGATTGTCATCCAGGGTTTCAGTTCTACAGCATCACTCTGGGGCTCTTTCAACACCAGTGAGACTGAATGCAACTTCAACACCTATTCCAAACAGTAACAAGGGCATCATATGACAGCTTGACTGGCTGTGATTTTATATGTGCACTAAATAATAAATAACAAACTCCAGCTACTGCACATCAGTATGTGCCACAAAGGCTCCAAGTTGATGCTGAAAACCCCGACACCCACTAGTAAATCTAACAGCTATACAGCTCATGAGTTGCTTTGCATGCGCAATTCACTTCTACTAGACTCCGTCAGGCTACAGAGACTCTTAGCCGCGAGTATGCGCGACTACTAGACGTCTACACCCTTCCTATATCCGAGATCACAATCAGCAGTCATGCATGCCAGCAAACGAGGGTCTGGCTTTCATCTCACTGGTTAGTTGTGCATCCAAGCTAGCTACATCATCAGCAAGCCGAAGTACCAACTCACTTCTTATACCTTGGCCTGCCCATTCACGCGCGAATCATGCGACAAGAATGTAATTATGCCTCTTCGCGGTGAAATGGCCGGCTGGGAGAAGACAAAACCGGAAGCAAGCCCAGGCGGAATTTTTCCACCTGTCGGATGTAGGTCTTTTCAAAGGTGAGATACTTGCCCTGTTGACTTGTACTTGTATTCGAGTTGGCAAGAGTCACCCACCTAACGTCACCGAGATATCGTCGCTAATAGCGACCGGATGTAGCTGTTTTTGACAGGAAGTTAGGGCTTTACGACCATTGCACAAGTCGAACTCGTTTGCCAACTGGTGTACTAAGAGTACCAACCGAGTAACTTACCACGACGATGAGAAGGTCAGCATTCATCCGCGGGAAAAATTCCGCATTTAAGCGTTTATATTGCTGAACCAGGTGGGCGTTGGCCGCCACAACATGTAAACAACGAAGTGGGCAGGGCTAATTATCTTGTTGTGTAATGTACAAAGATAAACAACTTTAATTATGAATAGAAGCAAGAGTTTGTGATTCACATCTAAGTTACAATAAGTTGAAATCCTGCATCATTTTTGCTGTTTTCATGTGGACCCAGTCCTTAACTCCCCTGAGGATTCCTCATCCATATAACTGTAACAAGTGAATAACATGAATGCAGGCAGTAGCATTGCATTTGATGATTGATGTAAGATTGGCTGTCCCGGTAATTTGTTCTTGTAACAGCCTTTATCTGTTCTTGTGATGGTCCTCATCTGATTTTGTAACTAATTACCAGTCTGACCTTGTGTACCTATGCAAGTGATTACCCTCTTCTCTGAAGTTCATTTGCTATTTGATTGTGCAAGCAGAAGCAGGCCGTCAGAAGGCATTACATAACTTATATACACAAGTGAATTTTTTTGTTATTCACAATAGCACATCATGTTATTTAGGAACGCACGTGTAACCACACGCACCACTATTAGCCTCATTCCCAGACTCCTCCCCAGCTGTTTGATTGCATAATTGATATAGATGGTTTTGATTATCATTGTGGTTCATGAGATAGGATGATGTTTGGTGGCTAAAATGTACCAGCAACTGTTACTGTTGGTTGTGTTGATTACATGATTGTTTTTTTTTTTTTTTGTTGTTTTTTTTGAGGAGATTCAAGTCCGGCACGTAACAGTGCTCTTTTATTTACATTCTGCTATGGAAAGCTAGTGAGGAGCCTGGAAACGAGGCTACACTACATGTGCAACCCATTTAATGCTGGTCAGTTACCCACTTTTGACCTTTCACCACTTGAAGTAGGTAATGCATCCACCTTTTCTGATATAGCCTTACAGAAGATGACCACATCATGACATGCCCACTATCTCACAGTAGCAACTGTACAATCTCCAACATACAATGCTGTAATTCTGTTCACCCTCTAGGGCCCACAGTATACTCCCGAACTGAAGGTTTTTGACCTTTACTTCATGAAACTAGTGGAGTCCATTTCACACCCAGAGCGGCTGGCATTTGAGCTCCACTCACAAGATTTGATCAGTATAAAACTTCGAGATGAAACGTTGAAGATCACAGGACCTTCAACATATCGTAGAGCATCAAAACTAGTAGCTGCTGTGAAGAACCAGGTAGTAGCGACCCCTTCTGTTTTCAACAAGTTTCTGTCAGTGGTGAGAGGCGACCCATCATTGGTGTACATTGCTGATGCTATTTCAGATGATTACCGTAAGTATAATGCTGTATGGATGTAGTTAGACCTAACTAGCTGCTATTGCATTAAATTTCGGTGAAATGTACCAGAAAATTGTGTCATCGCTGGGTTCAATTTGCTCACAGGATCACTCTTGCTACTAAAGAGTACCACCACTAGTAGTGCCCCAAACCTGAGTCAGCTGTCAACTGAACTGAGAAACGTTGAGAACTGGTATTTACTTGGCCTACAGCTAAACATTAGTAAGGACATTTTGGATTCTATTGAAAAGACACATGACATGAGGGTCAGGCGGTGTATTGAGATGGTACAACACTGGATCAGTAACTCTAACAACCCGACATGGGAGGCTGTCCATGAGGCACTCAGGAACATTGGCGAGAGTGTCATTGCTGCAAAGATTGCAGGCAAGTTCAATATCCAGCCTAGTATCACCAGAGAAGAAAAATTACTAGTGCCAAGTTCAGAACACCCCAGTAGCAGAGGTGAACAAATGTCTGAGTCAAGTAGCACAACTAAAGTAAGAAAGCAAGGTCGACTTATTTCACAAGAACAAAGGAGAATTATTAGTTATTTTGCTGCTGTAATGGACAGGATTACAGATATAATAGAAACAGTAATTAAGCTAGAAAAGCTGTTGCGTTTCCTTCGCTTCCACTGTCACCTGCTGTACCCAGAAACGCCTTATATGGATGAGCACATTCTACAAAGGACCAGTAGTGTTTCTGAAGTAATGGAATGCTTAGTCCCAGAGTACATTAACTACATGGAGACTGGACTCCTTGAGGCGATCATTGAGAGGTTTGAATGCAAGGAAGCCCAGAGTCTACTTCAGGAGTACCATAATCGCTACCCAATGAACAGATTGCTCACAGACATGCCAAACCCAGTTTCAGATGAGAGACTGGATCAGACCAGACGCAAGAGGCTGTGGGTTGAGTGCAATGGTGACATAGTCTTTGAAAGTGCTAGGGCTAGTGATGTTAAGAGAATTCGAACAGCTATTGAAGATGCAACTGGCATAGACCATCAGTTTGTGACTCATGCCCAGCACAGTGAAGGATCTCTCAAACTCACCTTTCTCATTCCTGAGAGTGTTAGTGCTATTTTCCAAGAACTGTGTTTCGAGGACTTGGAGATTCTAGCAGAAGCAGGAATTGTGGAACTACAAATTGATGACATTATTATTAGTGACATTCGAAAGTACTGCCCTCAGAAAATTAAAAGCTCAACACAAAGTATTAGTGCTCCCAGTGCTGGTCAGAGTGGTACAACAGCTAAGGGATTTGACAGCTACACAGACCAGAGAGCAGAACATTTCACAAGCAAGGAGAAAGGTCAATTAAAAGGCCTTCTTGAAAACATTCCAAAGTCAAGGATGGTAGAACTCTGTTCAGACTCATTTCTTCAGCAGCTGGCAGCACACATGAGAGACTGGAGAGAGCTGGCTCCACACTTTGGCATTAGTGACTTCAAAGCAGAGGAGCTGGCCCATTGCTACCCAGATGTAGATAAACAAAGATACAGGGTTCTGCACTGCTGGAAGCAGATCAACCCAGACACTGGAACCTACAAGAATCTCATTGCTTGTCTTCTGGCTCATGCACCATTTGACTTGGCAAAGGCTGCTCTGGAGATGCTGACTCCAGGTTTGCATAATGGAACAGAGCTGGAGTGATTGATTGTCAATCTCTGCAGTATCTATTACACTAGCAAGTACTTTAACCCCTATTGTGGTAATGGTTTTACAGATTACACCAACATTACCTCCCCCCATAATAATATAATCCATTGTTTCACAGGCTATTTTTCTACCCAAACCATGTGCGCGTCAGCTATTTATTTTTAGTGACCTTTGTACCATCAATTTATGTTTGTTCGAAGAGGGCTGCATCTGCTTTGCTTATGCTTACAAACTGTTGGCTTAGTCTCACAAGCCAGACCCTTTCTGTTCCGCAGCGCTGATCTTTCCAGTACTTGTATCCGATACGCGATTGGCGCTGCTACGGAAACAGAAAGGGTCTGGCTTGCGAGACTAACCTGTCTTTCAGATAAATAAAAAAAAGTCACAAGTTGGCAAGATATCAGTCTTGAAGCATCCCAGGTCAGTTGTGAGGCTATTTTAGGCCATACCGTCACTTTGAATCAGGAGCACTTTGACCATGCCTTCAGGTGGTATGGATATGTTTGCGGTGTAAAGTCACTCCACTACTTACGGCAAACTTGCATACAGTGAGATCTGGGAAGTGCAGATGACATTGTTATTCTGCGGATACAGATAGCCATACTGCGCTGCTCGATTTGTCAAGACCTTAATACATTTTTCAGCGCTTGATTCGCGATCGACAACATTACTGTCAGCTCCAATAATTTGCAGGCACACCTGTGCTGGCGGGGCACAGCCTCTAGTTGCTATAGCATGTGCCTTAGTGTGCCCCAGCTTAGCTACACCACTGCAAGTCCCTCAGGCTGTTGCAGATTTGTATCAACAAAAAGACCATCCTTCCTGTAGGGACAACTATAGAGACTGAACGGAACAGCTGGATCACAACAAGTAATGAAGGGTCGACATGAGGCACTGGCTACGAAGGTAAATGCGCATGCTTGAGGGAAAAACTGTCACGTGACCAAAAAATTGTTGTGCGGGTGAAAATTGCCATGCGCGATTGCCTGAGAAACAATGATATTTACTGTTATGGCCTAATATTAAGGATACCTTCCCCTCCTCCCCCCTCCTTCCTCTCCTCCATCCTTCTCACATGCACACACAACCATCCCCACCGTCACATACAAACTCTCCCCCTCATAAGAGTAGCCAGGTCATGTGACTAAATTCAGGCATTCTGATACAAGAGCAAAGCGTGCGTACTTTGGAATTCTTTTTGGTCATCAAATAGGAGGAGTTTCCTGTAGTATATATAGTCACTTCCACTGAATTATCAATGCTAGTGATAACCAATGACAAAATTGGCCTTGTTCCCCAGCCTCTGCCCAGCTTTCGTTGCTTACAGTACAGAAAAGCAGGAAGAGTCTGGTATCTTTCCTCACATGATCTAATCCAGAAATGGCGAAAATTTGTAGAACATGCAGCATTTCACATATTGTTCATCTGACTACACTCTCAATGCTTAGTGTGTATGAGAGCTGCCACCTGCTAGCTAGATATGTGTGGTACGTACGTTACCTGCTATCTTTGTGCTTCTTACTGTTCTGAGCCCTACTACTCTCCACTGCGCCCATGCACAATTAAAACCTTACTTCCATCCTTTCCATTCTGACGTCACTCATGTGAGAAGAGATACCAGGCCTTAGTTCCTGAGAAAATTCAGGTTGAAGTTGCCGCACATTTGGGTAAGTTGACCGTTCATTGACAGGAAGTGCTACTTCCGCTTTACGCGCCAGAAATTAAAATGCTACGCTAGCGGAACTACTGGAGAGGGCCTGGTATCTCTTCTCACATGAGTGACGTCAGAATGGAAAGGATGGAAGTAAGGTTTTAATTGTGCATGGGCGCAGTGGAGAGTAGTGGGCTCAGAACAGTATACGGTCTATGAACACGCGGTTTTCACAGTTTTGACAAGCGACGAGTCCTCTATTCATGTTTCAACCCACTCAAACACCAAAGGGAAACCAGGTAAATGAGGAGTAGTAAAGCTTCCCACTGTCAAAATGTTCACCAACTGATGTGGTACACATTTCTACTGCACAAATCCAGCTCACAAACAGAATTCCATCAGAAGTGAGATCATTTGAAAGGGGATTGGTACAACTTCTTTGCATGAACTAAAGACGTGTGTCTATCCATTAGTTTAGCTACCACAGTTCATAGAAAATGACTTAAAATTCATTAAGAATGTACATAGTAATCTACATCAAATACAGTTACTATTATGTAATTCAGAATTTACAATACATAAACAGATCCTCACCAATGCCATCATTAAATCTAGAGCATTTGAAGTGCACAACTGTACTCGTAAAAATATTTATCAAGTCGAAGTGCTTGAATTGATTAATCTTCAGCATGGCCGATCTCACTCCATATCTGAAAGGCTAGAGCACTCAGGGCAAGCCAGGTCCATCCAGGTGTGAATGTACACATTGTGCAATAAAAATGACAACTGTTATGCACATTCAGTTAACTGGAGGCCAAGCGAAGGTATCTTTCTCCGACTGGCTCCAGATGTAGCTGGAATAGTCTGTATCTGTCGGGCCTGTGGTGAAGAGTATAATGTGTGTGATGTCAAGGGTACACACAAGGTAGATACACCTTAATTGCATGCATCTCAGAACTTGTGATCATGGCAAGTGTATGCATCGTTACAATGGCATGAAAACAATTTGCTACAACAGCCATGAACTGCAATGTAGACGGTGCAGTGGATTCCCAGCATGCAGGATACGGCACCTGACTGGCAGAATGGCCAGAATGTTGTTTGTTGAGCATTGTAAGCTAGCATAGTTATTGTCTGCAAGTTGTTGACAATGACCCAAGAAATCAGCTAGTTTCGGTGTATATCGCTGTCTATATACAAACAGAAGGTAACACACTAAAGCCATACCCACTCAAAAGAAACTATAGTAGTCTTGAGAGCGCTTACGCTTGAATGTGTGTAGGTATCCTGGTCAGCCAATCCCTGTGTGATTAAGTCATGTCTACCATTAGTCTCGCAAGCCCGACCTACTTCTGCAAGAGAAGGGAAGGGTCTGGTGAACTGCATATACAAGCAGTGTCCCACCTGAATGCAATTAGTTGGATGACGTAATCAGATTTCAAATTTCAAATAATGCACTCTTGAATTACCTGTTGCGGAGTAAGCACGCTCCCTGAGAAGTATAGTCTAAGTGTTTTTACAGTTCCTACAGTAGCGGAAAAGATGTCCTAGCTCTCTTTAGCCATTTTCAAGACTGCTATTGCTACTCAAACAGTGATGTAATGTGTCATGTGACAAAATACTGCAACATGATTGTACTGCACTGTACAGTGCGGCGGGACACGGTTTGTATATGCAGCTCACCAGACCCTTCCCTTCTCTTGCGGATGTGGGTCAGGCTTGCAAGACTAGTCTACCATCATGCATGTGATAAAAGATACCAGGCTCTCTCCCTTTTCAGTGGGAAGAGCCTGATTATGAGGCTAGCTAAATAGATAAACTCAAATTGTGAATATACACAACACCTTAGTAGGTGAGTTCAGAACTAGCCTCATCCCCGGCGCGCGCGCGAAAAACGGAGAAGCGCCTGGTACACACTGTTTGCGCATGCGTTTAATCTCCCCAAGATGTGGGGACTCCGGGCTATTTTCTGATTCTTCCGTGTCATGTGACGTCAGAGTTCGGACTCGATATAGTAAACTTGTCAGGATAATATAATGGCGTGTATGAAAGTTAGGATTTTCAGCAAGCAATTTCTCAAGCCCTTCAGCAACTTGCGACCCCAAGTATGGTTTTCTGAACTTTCAACTCCCTGCTTGCACTTCGCACAGATGAGATTCGGTAAGCCGTCGTCATCGTTCAACGTTTATATCAACAGAGCGCTTATCCTTGATGCTAGTCTTTCCTGGCTAGCTTTTTTACCAAACAACGCTACTCTACGGTGGCTATAAACCACAGAGGATCCGCAAAGGCGGCACACTGATGCTAACTGGGCCACGTCGGGATGTCTACTACTTAAATTTTGTCAGAGCACACGCCCCTAAACGGTGTAAACGTCATAAATGTGAGCAAAGCCATTTTAATTAACCGGAAGCGCATCAGTGTGTACCAGGCGCTCTTCCTCCGCGCCGGGTACCAGGCTAGTTCAGAACGTGAAGGTGAGGAGAATGAGATACAGTGAAGAGGTAGTCACTTGTATTTCCCCTGTTGTAGCATTTGCAACCGGGATCAAAATGGAATGAAGTGATCGTCTTTTTAAGAGCTGATTAATGGATTAAACGAACTGCAAAATCAATGAATCAATGATACCAAGAACACACGGCTGCCAATTTGGCCTTTGAGCCACAGGAATGAAGCGATCAAGAGCTTCAGAAGGGAACAATAAAGCATTTAAGCGCATTTTTGCCGATCAAAAATCTTGATCCTGGTCGCAATGCTTCTCAGGCAACATAATTTTATGATTGACTACCCCTTGACAGTGTCTGGAGGTGGATGATCCAGAAATTGATGAATTACTAGACTTGTAAGTATTTTATCCCCATACAACAGCAGTCAGTACCATTCAAGCTGTATACAGTGAACATTGAAAATTTATCAAAATTTTACCGTCTCTAGCTACCTAACTAAACTAGAGACACAGGCCAAATCAGACTTGTGAAGCCTTCCACCCATGTACTAAACATATGTGGGCACAAACAGTCCATACCTGCTGTGAGCTGGGTGTCTGCAGTAGCTTCTGTGACCACATCGCTGCCTCGTGATTTGGAGGAGTCTGATATTTCCAGTTGTTAAAACCCAGCACTTCACTCTGCATGTTTATAACAAGATTCGTTCGAAAGACAATGCTTTCAGCTACTGTCTACCACAAACCGCTTTGCTGTGGCCTACACGGTTCTCAAGAAAATTCGAGTTGAAAATAGCGCTTATTTAGGTCGCTCAATCCGTGCTGACCGGATGTGTCCCTTGTACTTATTTCCTGTGTAAATATTAAAAATGTACGTAAATTCGGCCGCTTGCGGAACTACTGTCTCCCGCTTTTCCATACTGTAAGCGACAGAAAGCTGGGCTGGGACCTGGGAATGAGGCTATTAAAAATGTTTTTAATGCTTAGGGTACATGTTCATGAATAAAATTAGTATGTCACAAACTTTCAAGTATAACATTTCCTACCCAAAAGCCACCGGATTTTTACAACAACCGTTCGCTACAGAGGGCATTCGGCTATAGTTCAGGATAACACTAACGTTGCTACAGTACACAGTCAAGTGACAGTAGGCGGCTACTCGATGGAGTACGAGTACAAATTTCTACGTCAGTTTACTACGACGGTAGGTGCTATTTATGACTTAAACAGAGCCAGAGCAACTCACTGCAGGGCCACACGAAGCGTTTTTCCCCATATCTCGGAACAGAACAGAGCGGCAGTGGCTGAAAGGCTGCTGGATACTCGAAAAACAGGTACCCAGCAACTTCGAAAACAAACCACGGCGAACTGGAAAATAGCCTCGTTCCCAGTCCTCCTCCAGCTATCGTCGCTTGCAGTACGAATAATACTGCAAGCGACGATAGCTGTGGTGGAGGACTGGGAACGAGGCTAGGACGAGGCTACGTGTTGCCCTGCAGCGATGTCGTACAAATAGATAAAACGCTGGTATACGGCATTCTGTGTGCAACAACGCGAGCGAACTGACGTAGCTTTTTTGTAGCAAAATTTATACAGGCAAGTTTTTGACATAATTCTGACATGAACTTGTACCCATAACCCTAAAACAAAGTTGTTTCTCCCATACAGATGTTGCAGTGCAAGAAACTCGCAAATTGCTCCAAGAGGCTTACCTGTCAGAAGAGAGTCAGCCAATCTGGACTGGAGCTCCAGAACTACTCCAGTTTAATCGAAGGCTGGGGAAGGTTACTAAGGTTACAGACAAACGATTGAGAGACATTGACTACTCGTCTCACTTTGAGACACTTGAACACTTCTCATCTGAGATTGAGACCGTCTCCATCAAGTCATTTGTGAATACAGTAGCAAAGAAGAAAGATCGTTTACTCCTTATCAAAGGTCCTCCTGGCTCAGGGAGGACTGCACTGCTCCGGAGGGTGTGTGCCTTCTGGGCTCGAGGGTTCTGCCTCAGGAAGTTCACTCTAGTGCTTTGGTTAGACCTGAAGGCTCATCCTAGTGCACCATCTGATGTTTCTCTTAAGGCACTACTGCGCTACAGTCTTCCCCGAGGCAGTCATTTAGACAGCATTCAGCAGTGGTTAGAGAGGCATGGTACACAGGATGTACTCATTATGATTGATGGTGCTGAGGGCCAAGCTTACAGTAAATGGGAACTCCTTCTTGTCTTGCTAGTCAAAAAAACTGAAGCATCTCTTGTTTTAACTGCTACAAGTTCACGGAAGGGTTTTGGTCAGTATGACTTACTTGACCTATCTCAATACCAAATCTCAAAACAAGTCATTCATCACTACCATCCCAATACTGCTAGGGCAGAAGAATTCCTCATGTACATCTCAGAAGACCATGACATCAGAGCACTTTGCTCCAGCCCACCCTACCTTGCTGCTGTGCTGTTTGTGTTTGACAGTGTGAGCACCACAGATCTTCCACACACGTGGACCCAGTTGTTCAGTACCCTCAAACACTCTCTATTTGCACTACCTAGTGTGTCAGACCACAACATCCTTGCCAACCTCACTTCTAAAGCATATGCAGTGACTACTACCAACCCCACTTTGAAATGGCACCATAACTACACTAATTTCTGTAACAGAGTCCGTCCCCTATACCTTACCATAGTGGCCACAGCTAACCATTGCTACTTCACTCTTCCACTGCTTCAAAATTATCTATGTGCCCAACACATCCACAGCCTCCCACATGATCAACATATACCAGCACTGAACAAAAAAGCAGTACCACTACATGTGAGGCGATTTTATATTGGACTGTGCAACTCATCTGTAAGAGCAAAAGTGATTCTGACTCAGAATGATATATTTATGAATGCAGCCTGTGTACCAGAAGTAGCCATCGAGGAGCTACGAGATTTAATGATGTCACAACTGACCTTTAAGAACCAGTTGTTGACATCATCTGATATCCATCGCATATTTCATGCTGTACACCACTCAGGACTGATGTGTAAATTGGAGTTTCACCAGTGCTATTTTGGATCCCTGACATTTGAGATGATGACGAAATGTCTGAGAGCTGATTCCATTCTACACAGTAATGGTGCGGTTCAGGAACTGAGGTGTGTGTGTGTGTGTGTGTGTGCAGGGCCGTAGCCATCAGATTTGAAGTGGTCAGGTTCATAGTGCATGCGTAAGCATGCTACAGCTAGGGGGGGTCTGCGGGTATGCTCCCCCAGGAAATTTAGAGGCTATGAGATTGCTTTTGAGACCATTTATGGGCCAATATGATGCTTCTCAGAGGCCAGATGACAGAGTTTCACATGTATCATGACAAGAGCGCATAATGACGTCATTTCTATTTGGGAGGGAAGAGGAAGAGCGTGTAACTGGCAAATTTCGAAACAGGCAGAATCTCCCGCGTGTACTAAAAATAGAACATGCCTTCGCACAAGTTCACAGTTTCACGATCTACGACCTCACAATGCAGTGCTACCCTCGTAGTCAACAAGATGAGAACGCTCGAAGCTTACCTGGCAAGTTCTACCTACGCAGGAACGGTTGTCGGCCCTTCCTGACGCGAGGAACTTTGTGTTACGATGCTATCCACGCCTGACAGTTGAAGAGGGCCGTGTAGCCTTTAAGTCAAACTCTTGAGCATCTCCTTGGGTAACATGCAGTCCTTATCCAATGGATAAGCCTCTAACTCGATTGTTTGGCAGCTACTTTTACTCACGCTTCACCTGCACACGCTTTCTGCCCATTGCATCATACAGCATGGTTTCGGCTTTCTGATTGTTCAGTTACACCCTTCACAGATGTAGTCTCACGTGGCCAACCCTCCCCGGAGGAAGGGTCTTGTACACTGACTAACACGGATTTGTAGCGTGCAGTCAGCACGTAGACAGCTAAGTATTTGCTAACTGCTACTGTGTTTGATCATAGGTTTCAGACTGGTGCAGTACAAGGTTCGAAGTTGTTCAGAGCTGTGCCAATCATAACTATAGCCACTTACGAGCTTGTATCACACCCCCCATTATCTGTGGGGTGTTAGATGCAAATTCATGTTAGTCAGTGTACCAGATCCTTCCTCCAGGTAGGGTCTGGCCACGTGAGGCTATCGCAGATGAGGCTTGTAAGACCAATCGTTCACTTGGAAGAACGGAAAGTTGTTGGGATGAAGACTTGGAAGGGTACTGTTCGCATCGTTTGCAGCTATGTCGCAAGTTTCAGCATGTCACCCATGTGCTTGGGAGCCTTGTGTGGACGTCTGCTGAACAATGGCGCTAATTTGCGATGCCAAGCAAGCCACGAGCAAGGGAAAAAATGATTTGGTTGAAACCAGACTAACCAGACCGGCAGCTACAGCCCTGGTGTGTGTGTGTGCAAACAGGTTTAACTTGGAATAGTTTCATTGGGTCTGTGTTCTTTATGAGCCTCTTGGACACCACCACCTTCCCAATACTAGTGAGATGATTCATCATCATGGGGCGAGCCTGAGCAAGCACCAAACTGCTGATTTACTACTTTGTCATGGCACACAGCAGGATTTGTCACTGTCGACTGCAAATTTAATAATGCATATAAGCAGCTAAGTCCTCACCTGTGGTACCGAGATAAATATAAGTATCACATATTATGCCAGCCATTTCTCCAGCCAGGGCCACTAACGTGGCTACAAATGCATGGACTAAGCTTTACACTGAAATCATGAGCTAAATTTCTGGTGTTTATTAAGGTTGCTAATGTGAAAAATCGACCTCCGGATTTCGAACAACTCACACCACATGCATGAAGAGCTCACTGATGCTTAAACAATCGCACACTGAAATTTAAACTTCACCCCCAAGCGTATATTGCGTGTGAACTGCACCGAAACTCATTTACGTGGCTAAGGGGTGTTAAAATACGGGTAGTATCATCATGATGATGTAATGCGATTTAGCACGCTGGTTTTGCCGAAACCTTGCTGGAGAGTAGGAGTTTCATAGTAGCAAATTTGAGTCTCAGAGGTTTCTGTACGAAGGCAGTGGGGTATTTTCGACACCAACTCTGCCATTTCATGACCTTGGCACGAGATTTAAAGAGAGATGACGAAGATTAATTCTCTGTTGCGATGAACTACTGATCCACTGTAGATTCCAAACAACCATTAGCTTCGTTCTAGTTTGTTGTACCTAGTCATAAATATGGTATTTGATTCTTCCTCCTATACTGTTATTTTAACATCTATGGACACTCTTTCCCTTTTTATGTTGTCTGACGCTCTGCTGTCTCAGTAAGAGCGAAATTTCAGAACTTGTGCACTCACTATAAATATACTGTTGTTGTATGTTCATGAAGATTTCTTGAACCACATACCTCTCTTTCTTTTGTTCTCTGACATTCTGCAGCCTCAGTGAGAATGAGATCACATCTGACGGTGTGCATGAATTGGCTGGAGCTTTGCAAGTGAACCAGAGCCTTCAGAGGCTCAAGTGAGTCAAGCCATTCAAGTTCTTGTCCTTAAGAGGTCTACACTGAGACTGTAGTGTCATTCCCAGGCCTGTGCTGCAAACACTGCCCAATACATTTGACACTATAATATACTTGCACAGATAATTGCGTGGAGTCTCGTTCATGGGGCCCCACCCAGCTTTCTGTCACTAGCCATACCATACTGCAAATGACAAAAAGCTGTCTTAGAATGAGGCTAGAGTGTGTGCATCTTTTACACACAAAGTGAAGAGGTTTGTTGAGCCACCTCTCATCTCTTGTTCTCTGACGTTCTATAGCCTCAGTGGGAACAAGATCTCAGCTGAAGGAACACGTACACTGGCTGAGGCTTTACAAGTGAACCAGAGCCTTCAGGAGCTAAAGTGAGTCCAACCATTCACGTCCTACTTATTAAAAGGTGTACACTGAAACTGTATAGTGTCATTCTAGACCTGTACTGAAATATTAGGGAGGGACTGGTAACACTTGCAAACATTGCTCTATATGTTTGGTACTTTATACTTGCGTGGATGATTAATTGTGTGCATGCATCCCTAGTCTCATGCTCAGCTAGAGGTTGGTCACATTTGAATAACTTTGTGAAAATTCCAAGAATTGAATGCAATGTTACCAGCAGTAGTCACATCCAGCTGGTCACAAGAATAGTGCATTCCTGTCTCATGATCGTTATACTCTAATAAGAGCTCGCCATTTGTAAGGAACGACTGTCTGTATAGTGGCATTGTGTTGTACCTAGTCATAAATATGCATGGTATTTGATTCTTCCTCATATACTGTTTTTTGAACATCATGCATTGACACTTTTTGAACTGCTTCCCTTTTTATGTTGTCTGACGCTCTGCAGTCTCAGTAAGAGCGAAATTTCAGAACTTGTGCACTCACTATAGATATACTGTTGTTGTATGTTCATGAAGATTTCTTGAACCGCATACCTCTCTTTCTTTTGTTCTCTGACATTCTGCAGCCTCAGTGAGAATGAGATCTCAGCTGACGGTGTGCATGAATTGGCTGGAGCTTTGCAAGTGAACCAGAACCTTCAGACGCTCAAGTGAGTCAAGCCATTCAAGTTTTTATTCATAAGAAGGTGTACTCTGAGACTAGTGTCATTCCCAGGCGTGTGCTGATACTTACAAACAGTGTTTTTGAGCATATCCTCCCATAAATAGTAACTCACTTAGCCACAACTGCCCCACCCATCTACCCTTTAACTGCCCCCACCCATTTAAGCCACAATTGCCCCACTCCCATGTCTCCATTGTTATTAGCTTCAGATTTGTGTGCAGAAAAAAATTCTGCATATAGGAACATCAATGTGCCAGCCGGTGTTGGTGCTCTCCCACTTGACATACAACTCCATAAATTAATGGTAGAATACAAATACACCAACTAAAGGATATGATGAAATTGTTGTGTACTTCCAACTGAAGATCTAGACTCATCCTGGTTAAGTCTGGGTATGAGAATATTCCTAGTCCAACCCATCACACCCAAAGTAGGTGTGGCTGAAGATCAAGGCACCAGCAATCTATCTTCCACCACACAGCCACACTCTGAGGTGTCACCCACAAAACAGTCTTGTTTTGTATTAGTTGCTTGGACCATACATTGCTAGTCTTCTCTCCCGCTTCTCTTCCAAAGAGTCATCCTGACATTTTGGCTACCTGTCCAGGATTTCTTTTTGCTTGCTTCTGCATGGAATTTGGCTACCTTTTCCAAGACCTCTCCTTGCTTTCTCTCCTGCCTTCTTGTGCCATTTTCCCAAGCATGCCTTGTGGTGCTTGTTACGTATGTACAGAATGTTACTTCACTGCAATTCTGATGTCTATAACCAGTGTATGGCATCTTTTGCTTTTCCTGTGAAGCCCAACCAGCCAAAGTCGCTGAGTTTTCCACAGCAGTGCAAATTTTCTTTTTTTCAAAATTGCGCGCACGCTTTGCGCGCATCTATTACAGCCGGACCAGTTCAAAAGTCCTTCCTACGCACCAGCTAACCAAAATTATCACCAGCACAACTATGTATTATGTACAAGTTCATATTCAAAATCAAATTTGAAATAAAATAATCGTAATACGCGCGCTCGCTGAAGATGCACACGTGGGTACGGCAGGAACACCTACCATGAATTTCATTAAATCACCGAAAAAGTGGTCTGGCCTAAACCGCCTACACTATGTCACACCTATGTTACGTGACAATTACCAAACCTCACTCCACTTCGCTGTGCTCGGCAACTACACTGGTTTTTGATTATCTCTCATATGGTGTTGTTTGAATTTATGTGTGGAGAGTTTTTAAACCACCTTTTATTTTTCGTTCTGCAGCCTCAGTGAGAACAAGGTCTCCGATGAAGGTATGTGTGCATTGGCAGGAGCTTTACAAGTGAACCAGAGCCTTCAGGAGCTAAAGTGAGTCCAACTGCTCATGTGCTACACATGTTCATGTACTCAGAAAGAGGTGTACACTGAGATTGTAGTGTACACCTCTGATCACATGCATTATTGACGTATGATGACGGATCTGAGGAGAGCTCCCCATTTGTGACCAAGAACTGCAAGAGCATATATCAAACTACACTGTGTTCCTTGGTCTTTGATTATTTCTCGCATACTAAATGCTGTTGTGAAGATTTTTTTAACTATCTACTTTTTTTGTTCTCTGATATTCTGCAGCCTCAGCAATAATAAGATCTCTGCTGATGGTGTGTGTGCACTAGTCGGAGCATTGCTAGTGAACCAGAGCCTTCAGAAACTTAAGCTAGAGTGAGTCCAGCCATTTGTGTCGTACTTGTTAAGAGGAGTATGTACACTGAGCTGTATAGTGTCATTCACAGGCCATACTGATTAGTGGAGGCCTGGAAATGACACTTGCAAACATTAATATACTTGCATGAATGGTTGACAAATGTGTACATGCCTGATTCATGATCATGACTCTAATAAGAGCTCACCATTTGTGACCAACATCTGAATGTGTACGTCAAAGTATATTTCACCTCAAGAAAACCTTAATTATAAATCAGATTCTTTGTTTATTTTCTGATATTCACAGTCTCAGTGAGAATGAGAGCTCAGCTGAAGGTGTGTATGCAGTGTTTGTAGCTTTACAAGAGAACCCGAGTGTTCAGAAGCTAGAGTGAGTGCAGCCATTTCTGTGCTTTTAAACATTTTCTATTCATTTAAATGATACTATATACTTGTTTGGATGGTGTCATGCATTCCTGACTCGTGATCATGGTTCTAAGTAGGCTGTTTGCTTGGACACAGGCAGACAGGATTTAACCGGGTAAGGTCAGACCTAGCCTCCTTGCTGGGAGGGGGGGGGGTCAGGTAACAGTATGGGTGCCCGTGTAACCCAAAGCATTGCGGCGGGTGCAGATAACGAGGTCAAGTAGGTGTCAGACCCCCCCATGCAGGACTAAGCACTGCGGCCAGCGCATTTACAGGATCAAATAGGTGTCAGGCTGCCCTCTCCAGCGCCAAGTGCCGCAGCCCGCACGGCCAATATATAAGACGCAATGGATCAGCGCTCTCACAGTTGACGCATTCAATTGGACGCATGCTGCTTGCTACATGTAAAACACTGCAATCTCACCCACCCACCCACACCTCACTTATCATGGCGTACGGTAGTACGCCATATGTAGGGATGACCCCGAAAAAAAATGGCCGCCACATTAAAAGTGCACAAATAACACGCTCGAAATGTCTTCATTAGATTAGTCAAAGGCCTGTATGAGCCATATCAGGCATTATCGAGTGTTTTCATGAGCAAAAAGACTGTCAAGTTTGCTGGAAAGTATCGCTAAGCACCAGACCGGCAAGTCGCCAAAACGGACAAATCGTCTATCTTCTGACTTTCTTTCCTCTTCTGCCTTCCACCGCGATAGCACGAAAACGGCTGGAGCTTTTACAACGATTCAAACGCAAAACAACAGGATAAATCACTAGGTATTGCACCTGCCACTTATCGGTCTAAAAGAAAGAACTCAAACTTGTCGGCGATTCTCAGGTAATCTCACACTTAAGCTAGCTGCTACACGCCATTTTGCTCGAATTAAATATTACTCATAATTACGTCACCAGGGTTCAACTGAGCACGTGGTTCAGTACTTCGTAGAGAAGGTGAGAATTGAGCGTTGCAGTTTGCAAATCTGATTTCGTGGATCAGTTGACGTAGTTGTGCTGCACTTTACATCGAACGCAATATGCATAATGTCCACAAGAAACGAGCGAAGTACAAGCAGAACTACCTGCGAAACAAAGGGGAAAAAAAGGCAAGCGTCCCGTAATAATTACTGGAAGGACCCGGAGAAACATAGGGCATCTTCCCGGGCGTCCTCCCATGCCTGTTATTGGAAGGACCCTGAGACGAAAAGGGCGTCCTCCCATGCCTGTTATTGGAAGGACCCTGAGACGAAAAGGGCGTCCTCCCATACCCGTTATTGGGAGGACCCTGAGACCAAAAGGGCATCTTCCAGGGCATCCTCCCATACCCGTTATTGGGAGGACCCTGAGAAAGGAAGGGCAGCTTCCCGCGTATCCTCCCATACCCGCTATTGGGAGGACCCTGAGAAAGGAAGGGCAGCATCCTGCGTATCCTCCCATAGTAGTTATTGGAGGAACCCTGACAAAAAAAGGGCAGCAGCTCGTATGACTAATTTGAAGGCTGCAAAAGCCAAGCTCAAGTGGTATAGACGGTACTATGCCAGCTAGTGTTTTAACCATCAAGTACTTCATATGACTTAGAACACTAGCCACTGATATTCAATTTCAAGTTTTATTGTCAACTTTCACATTTCAAATTTGCTTGTTATAGTCATTTACATGCATATAGTACACATACAATGTTTACTGCGAGTTGATGGTAGCACTTTGGCTGGTGTCTTCTTAACATCCTCCTTTTGTGTTGTGCCTGAGTCTTCATATTCCTCCAACGAAGCAAGTGGCAGCCTATTGGTAGCTTGGTATACTCAAACTCTAGTAGCACCGAGTCAACAGTGCATGGCTTCATTCCAAACTTCTGCACTATAGAGGTGGCCACAGAACTGGCGGTTGTTCAGCTCCACAGACCCCTATGCGTTCGTTTCAAACCGATTTAGACTATAGCTACTCACCATCAAACAGTTCTGTATAATGGGGTCTTACGACTCAATACTCTGGTGACAGTCTATGAAGAGTTTTTCGGTGAACCCATTAGTAGTCCACGTGAAATGAGCACAGGATTTATAAGCTTGCATGCAAAGCCTTATTAAACTCATCTGCTTTTCACTTGGTTTGTATGAGGCTTTGCTTGGACTGTACTTCTAAACCCCCCGAAGTTTGATGTTTGGATTGACGATTTCACTTCAAAGCGTTTGAATTTATGACAATTCTTAGCTCTTTCTACTATCATACTGTACACACCATGCATCTTCCCCTCGGCCTACCCTCCCATGTCACTTCTCTCTTACCATTCCTAAAAAGCAATACAAAAAAAAAAGAGCAGGAACAAGTCACAAAAAAGTTTTCTGAATGAAAACAAGTGCATGTAGGGATGGAACCCTCAAAAACCAACCAAACTAGATGGGAATGACACCACAACAATTTCACACCATCCCTACATCTTGTGCCATTTTGCCAACTATGCACACCAGTAAACTCTCTAGTCTATTCACACCCACTAAATGAATACTAGCTGTAGTTAGCGCTGCTCACTCCACAGCCTTTTACATAAAGACAATCCATATCTGCCATGTTCAGCAGCAATAAAATTTCACAACATCACTTACTCCAACAGACCCAGCTCATGCACTTGACAGTTTCTGCATTCAAGACTAGTCTCACAAGCCAGACCCTTTCCGTTCCACAGTGCAGATCGCTTTCAGTATTGGCACGCAGAGGAAGGCACTAAGAATCGTCATAAATGCTTTGAAGTGAAATTGTAAATCCAAACATCAAACTTCTTCCCTCTGTGTGCCGCATACTGAACGCGATTGGTGCTGCGCAGAAAGGGTCTGGCTTGCAAGACTAATTCAAGACAGACCATACCTGCCATCCTCAGCATAGCAACTACATCACAGCCACCCACAACGTAACTCACCCCCCATGCACATCAACATGCACTCCACACCCAGCACTACCCATCCCACTGCCTTCAACAACCCTGCTATGAACACAACTAACAAACACAAAGTATAGTTGGCAAAATGGCACAAGATGTAGGGATGGTGTGAAATTGTTGTGGTGTCATTCCCATCTAGTTTGGTTGGTTTTTGAGGGTTCCATCCCTACATGCACTTGTTTTCATTCAGAAAACTTTTTTGTGACTTGTCATCTTGTTTCTGTACATCATCTGGCAAATTTTCTATTAAAGACAGTGGGTGATTCCTGGACCCCCCTGGGGGAGTGCAACTGGCGACGCGCTCGCCACACACTCTCCCAATCCAGGACCGCCTAGTCCTTTTGTTTCCCGCAACACGTGCTGAAGGGCACTTTAGAAAGCATGTACTAGGACACAGATCAAATGGCTAGCTGCATGGGCAAACTGCTAGCTCAGCATGCATAAGAGAATGGCTCAAGAGGGGATGACCTAGAACATAGGTTAATAACAGCTCTCCATTTGGGACCAACAACATATCAAAATATAGCTATACACATTCATGGTGATTTCTTGAACCACCTTCCTGTTTTTTTTTGTGTGTGTGTTATTTGCCATTCTGCAGCCTTAGTGAGAATCATATCTCAGGTAAAGGAGTTTACGCACTTTGTGGAGCTGTACGAGTGAACCAGAGCCTTCAGGAGCTAGAGTGAGTCCAGCCATTCATGTCCCACTTCTTAAAAGATATGCACTGATAGTTCAGTGATGGTTGTGGATACTCCTTATACAACTCAGCAGGCATTACTTCAAGAATCACATGATAGTACCTGTGCAGTATAACTTTTTGTAGTTGGTTTTTCAACTTTCCAAATGGTACAAAATTTTGAATCCACAATTTGGCTAATGGTCTGCTGTCTTCAGTAACCAGGGCAGTAGAGGTCAAGTAAAGGAAGATCTACTATCTGCGATGATAAAGGTTCTGTGTCATTTGATTGTTGGTAATTTTAAGCAAATTGCTAGGGGGTAACATACGTATATTAGTTTATAGGTTTGAGTCTCCTTTATTCCCAATCCGTAGTCGGTGTGCATCATAATAATCATGATAGCTATGTATGAGGATGGGTAAAAGCCAGACTGCTGCATAACCCAGATCACTAAAAATGTGACCACAAGTTGAACAGCCGGGGTGATAGAGCGTGTGGATGGGACAACCTGCGTAAGGCAGGCAATGCAAAGCAAGCCCCACTAGGGGGTGTGGAGCATGCTCCCCCAAGGAAAATTTTTTCATTTGCATACTCTGAGATTGAATTTGGAGCCATATTGAGCCATCTGAGCCCAGGTACCTACCATCAGTGAAGCTGAGTAGTTCGCTAGCACTGGAGCAATTTGTGGTCAGTTATGACAGTGAGTGCAACGGTTTGTGCAGGCCTTTCTTCAGTGATAGTTAACGCGTGGACTGACTGAAACAAGTGAATATGTTGGAAGCAGCTGCTAGTTGGGCTAGTGCAGTCGTTAAGCCAGCAGTCCAGATAATTGGATTTTAAAGCAAGAACAGGAACTGCCCGGGAGGCTTCATTCCAACGTGTAATTAGCGTGCCGCTTACTTCCTGCCTTTTCCAACAGACGGCTCTCTCAAACCATGGCCGATTCAAGCCGGACTTGCACTCGTTTTTATACAATGGTACCTTAACTTCACGAAAATCTACTTTTGGTCGGCGTCAGGCAAGGTTACGCAGCGTACGAACGGCTTTTGTCAACATTGTCGCGCGCGACTCGATCGACATCCCTGCACGAAATTTTATCACATTTTGTTACGCCTGGACCGATCTGCACGATCTATATATCGGCGGATAGCCCGGAAAAAAATGCACAAAATATGTGAAAATGGGCCTGTCTTACCGACAAGCAAGCCAAAAATTTCGCGTTCACGTGTATGTAGACAGGCCTCAGACACAACTCAGGGAGCTGGAAGAAGTGAAAGACTGTCGATACCAGCTAAAAGAAGCGAAAAGAAGGTAGCAGCAAGTTGAAATAAAGTGGGTAATAGCCAGATAATGCCATCTATAGGCCTATAATGCAAAGTACCACCAGCATTGCTTCCAGTAGAAGCTTTGTATACTGTACGAGGTATATGTACGTGGAATACCTTTACTAGCTCCCTGCGTAAAACAGAATGCTGTTTAGGTTAGCGCATTGTTGTTGATTGAGTTGTCAAAGGCTAGTTTTGCAAAAGAAGAAATAAGAGTTGCCAGTTTTTTAAAAAAAGACGCATTTCTCTTACTGTGACTGGTTCCGAACCAAAACAGCTTAGGCAGTTCACAAGTATTTTCCCCTTTGTAGCCTGGGTGGTGGCCTGATTGTGAGGCTATAAAAATAGCATAGCTAAATGCATGTGATGGGGTCACTACCTGTGCAACTATGTTGATATGCCAAGCAGTGTCATATCAATGCGTTAAAGATCAGTGATACCAGCAAGGCACGAATTGATGTGATATTTCCATGGTATGTCAACAGGATAAATTACGATGCCAAGCAATACCAGTGGCAAGGGAAACTAAAATCTGAGGTGTACTTTGTCACTACCAAAAGTACTTTCAAGTATTAGGTAACAGTTCTTCATCCTCGCTCACAACACTTTGTACTTTGTGGATAAAGAATGCATAATTATGTTTTGCTGCTTGCCAGTTTACACATCTTGGTGTATATTGGAATAGCCTTGTACCCAGGGTCCTGGGTACAAGGCTAGTCATCAGTGCATGTAGGATACTAAACTTGTAGGGAGAATGCTTTGTTCAATGAATTTATACTGGCTGGTACTTTATAGATGGCATTATCTTAGCTATATGGTTAGAATATGCTACTGCCCACTTTATTTCAACTTGCTGTTACCTTCTTTTTGCTTCTTTTAGCTTGTATCGACAGTCTTTCACTTCTTCCAGCTCCCTGAGTTGTGTCTGAGGCCTGTCTACATACGCGTGAACGCGAAATTTTTGGCTTGCTTGTAGCTCGGGTAGTGCAAAAAGTTTACGGTAAGACAGGCCCATTTTCACATTTTGTGCATTTTTTTCCGAGCTATACGCCGATATATAGATCATGCAGATCGGTCCAGGCGTAACAAAATGTGACAAAATTTCATGCGGGGATGTCGATCGAGTCGCGCACGGCAATGTTGACAAAAGCCGTTCGTACGCCGCCTAACCTTGCCTGACGCTGACCAAAAGTGGATTTTCGTGAAGTTAAGGTACCATTGTATAAAAACGAGCGCAAGTCCAGCTTGAATCGGCCATGGTTTGAGAGAGCTGTCAGTTGGAAATGGCAGGAAGTAAGCGGCACGCTAATTACACGTTGAAATGAAGCCTCCCGGGCACTTCCTGTTCTTGCTTTAAAATCCAATTATCTGGACCGCTGGCTTAACGACTGAGTGATGCTGTGTAATTTCAAAGGCTTTAGAACTGAATGTTATGCCAAAGGTGTACCAATTTGGTACTTGTAGCTAATAACCAGCAGCAGTCATCTTTATAGGGGCAAGGCCCCTGCCAGTAGCAATTGCCCTCCACCCAAACTAACAACTATAAGTTCATTTGCATATGTGACAGTCCCATGTCGAAATCAAAGATTATTCCATCATATGGTTTGATTGCATTGCTGCATTTGAAGTGCTGTATCGCCATTAAGGGTGAGGCTAACATGCACTTCATAGATACATGAACATCTTAAACTGACATTCGGTGAACAGCACTTTGGAATGTAGTGATGCGATCAAAATACATGATGGAATAATCTTTAATTTCATTGTGCACAGGACTGTCATACATTTCCAAAGGTTTGATGTGGCCTTGCACTAACTTTAGAAGTTAGGCTTTCTTGCCTCTAAGTGCTTCCACATTAGTGTTTAGACTGCTCAAGTACTTAGATGGTTGACCATATGAATAACTTTGTGAAAATTCCAGAATAGAATGCAGTGTTACCAGACAGACTTTCTGTAGTCATATCCAGCTGGTCACAAGAATAGTGCTTTCCTGACTCATGATCGTTACTCTAATAAGAGCTCGCCATTTGTAAGGAACAACCGTCTGTATGTGGCATTGTGTTGTACCTAGTCATAAATATGGTATTTGATTCTTCCTCGTATACTGTTTTTTGAACATCATGCATGGACACTTTTTGAACTGCTTCCCTTTTTATGTTGTCTGACGCTCTGCAGTCTCAGTAAGAGCGAAATTTCAGAACTTGTGCACTCACTATAGATATACTGTTGTTGTATGTTCATGAAGATTTCTTGAACCACATACCTCTCTTTCTTTTGTTCTCTGACATTCTGCAGCCTCAGTGGGAATGAGATCACATCTGATGGTGTGCATGAATTGGCTGGAGCTTTGCAAGCAAACCAGAGCCTTCAGAGGCTCAAGTGAGTCAAGCCATTCAAGTTCTTATCCTTAAGAGGTCTACACTGAGACTGTAGTGTCATTCCCAGACCTGTGCTGCAAACACTGCCCAATACATTTGACACTATATATACTTGCACAGATAATTGCACGGAGTCTCATTCATGGGCCCCCACCCAGCTTTCTGTCACTTGCCATACCATACTGCAAATGGCAAAAAGCTGCCTTGGAGTGAGGCTAGATTGTATGCATCATTTACACACAAAATGAGAAGATTTGTTGAACCACCTCTCATCTCTTGTTCTCTGACATTCTGCAGCCTCAGTCAGAACCAGATCTCAGGCGAAGGTGCTCATGAATTGGCTGCAGCGTTGCAAGTGAACCAGAGCCTTCAGACACTAAAGTGAGTCCAGCCCTTCATGTCCTACTTCTTAAGAGGTGTACACTGGTACTGCAGCAATGGTTGTGTACACTCTTAACTGGTGTAGCAGTACCAGTGCAGTACATGGTTGGTTTTGGTTGAAGCTATTGAAATGCATGGTACAGTTTAGCCTCGTACCAAGGTTCTCAGTGGGCGGGGAAAAGGAGAGCCTGGTATCCACTGTTTCCGCATGCACTTCAATTCCCCCAGAAATCTTGAGAGATTGGGAACTATCGCGTTGTATCTGTACAACCGTGACTTTCATAACGTGTAGTTACTACTACACCACCCACACATTTTCTGACCAATGATGAAGCTCTTTTGATTGAGGGAGGGACAGCCATCTTAGTGATGCAGCATTTTCTGGTTACTTCCTCTGGACAATATTCTTGTCCCCCCACCACTCCGTCTTTCTTGAGACTGTGAGCACTGGTAATTTTAAGGGTGGGGCTAGAAGTGCACCAGTTCCCCTGTTACCATTGTGATTACATGTGTGCACACGTACACACAGCTAGGTCCTGCATTATTCTAATTGTTGCATCCTCTCTGTGACTAGTCTCGTGCCCAGACCCCACCCTCTCACGAGGAAAAGGGTCTGGTGACCATTGAGCGATTCCTTGGTTGTGCCGAGTCAGCAAAATGCCATTAGTCATGTGACTTGAGTAGCGCAACAGAAGCGAGGGTGGGGTCTGGGCACGAGACTATGAATACGTCGGTTGGTCGATTGAGCACATGGTTGCATGACGTGGCGCTATTTCATTGGGTTGTTCAGTATCAAGACTGCAGACTCGGTACAACCAAGAAATTGCTCAATAGTCACCAGACCCTTTTCCTCGTGAGAGGGTGGGGTCTGGGCATGAGACTACTCTGTGACATGACATCATATATATACCATGATACTGTTACTATAGTGGAGCACCCCAAGTGAGTTATCTGTGTCTACAGTGTCCGGTGGAGCACTGACTTAACTTCCCGTGTGGTTAGACCCCGCCCTCTGCTTATATTAACTCACGCTAAATCACCAGTGACTGTAACACAGGGAGTACTCCTCTACTTGACTAGCTGACACACATTGTCTGATACTGTGTGTCAGTAGTGAGATACCGAGACTAAATATACCTTACACAAAGTGAAGAGGTTTGTTGAACCACCTTTCATCTCTTGTGTTTGTTGAATTCAGTGTTTGGGTGATATTAAAATAATGATGCAAAGAAACGGCAGAAGGTGTGTGTGTGTTTTGTGAATATGAATATAACCTGTTACCTAGGCAACACATAAGAATGCTGCTCATAACTCTCTGTACATGCAGGGGTGTTGCTCTTCCCTGGGTGGGGGGGGGAGGGGGGTTGTATTGGTCTCAGGCTACACTCTCTGTACAGGGGTGTTGCTCCTCCCTGGGTGGGGGGAGGGGGGTTGTATTGGTCTCAGGCTACACTCTCTGTGCAGGGGTGTTGCTCCTCCCTGGGTGGGGGGAGGGGGGTTGTATTGGTCTCAGACTACACTCTCTTTACAGGGGTGTTGCTCCTCCCTGGGTGGGGGGAGGGGGGTTGTATTGGTCTCAGGCTACACTCTCTGTACAGGGGTGTTGCTCCTCCCTGGGTGGGGGGAGGGGGGTTGTATTGGTCTCAGGCTACACTCTCTGTACAGGGGTGTTGCTCCTCCCTGGGTGGGGGGAGGGGGGTTGTATTGGTCTCAGACTACACTCTCTTTACAGGGGTGTTGCTCCTCCCTGGGTGGGGGGAGGGGGGTTGTATTGGTCTCAGGCTACACTCTCTGTGCAGGGGTGTTGCTCCTCCCTGGGTGGGGGGGGGAGGGGGGTTGTATTGGTCTCAGGCTACACTCTCTGTGCAGGGGTGTTGCTCCTCCCTGGGTGGGGGGAGGGGGGTTGTATTGGTCTCAGGCTACACTCTTGTGATGGTGTAATTTAATTTGTACTCAGCTACAGTTATCTGCTAGTCTCGTTCACGAATTATATGCCACATTACTACGCTATTAGTGCACCACATGTTATTACATTACCGTAATTTCCTCGATCAGATGTTGTGGCTACTATTCAAGGGATCTGATCAAGAGAATACAAAGTGAACGGTACAGTGCAGTAGTTGTGCCTGAATCTCAGTTGTTTCTCTCATTGCTCCTCAGTGTTGGGTTCAATCATATCTCCCCCCAAGGACGTTCTGCCCTCAGGGAAGCTCAACTCAAGAGAAAGAATCTCAAGATAAAATCGTAAGCTTAGTCACACTTAACTGGGCGTAAGTGTTTTAATGTGTGCACACAAGAGCAATGCAGTTAAAATTGTATTTATGTACACAATGCATCAACCAAAATATCACACACATGAACCGGTTAAGTGTGTTATTTATTATAAATTAATGTGAATTATCACGCTATACAAGGGAGACCTCACCCTCTCACAATGAAATGATATTGGTCTAGGGACTGTTCAGTGCTTTCTTGGTTGGAAGTCAGCAGTATTGATTTTGACAAGCTAATCAGATAGCGCTATGTCCTGTGAGCATTAATGTGGAAATATTGACTTGAAATGTTCAAATCAATGTGCTTACAGATGGTTTACAAATGTCAATTAAGCATCCTACTTTCAAAGGGCAAACACATGATCAAGAGACAGCTGTGCAGCGGACCTTTCACCTTGTTCTTTTATCTTTCGGCACTGATGATAAGGACATGATGTAGTGCTTACTTGGCAGTATTTTACACAGTTAACCCTTGAACACTTATAGTGCACTTTTGGATACGTCAGTACTGCACAATGTCCAATTAAAATAGTCTCTGTGGTGCTAGCAGGGTGGGACAGGGGGCCACTAAGTTGCCGGGTGACTCGGTAGCTCAGTTGGTTAGAGCATTTCAAGTCCCTCCCTGAGTCACTGTCACTTTCTTTTCCCCTCTTTATTTCTTTCCTTCTCACTGACTTTGACTTAGGCTAAGGTCTGACTGTCTGGTCTGGAGCATGTCTAAAATCTGAGCCTGTGCCTCGCACTTTGCGCTCGCCACCCCCCCCCCCACCCCAGATGAAAAGCACATAGTTGGTTCTAACTATAAGCTCACTAATGAGTGGGTATAGTAGTCACTATAGGATGGCTGCAAGTGCATGGTCTTGGGTCAAGTTTTGAAGTCAAATCTCCGACAGAATTCAATAGGCTAAAATCAACCCAATAGAGTTAATCAGATAATTTCCTGCCACTTCAATGTGCAGCTGTTGCAAATGTTGTCTAGATGCATGTAGCTGACAAAGGGACCACTATAGCAAAGTTAGTATGTTATTTGACTGATTAACAGCTACCAAGAAGTATAAATTTCCGCAAATACATATGGGGAGGAGAAGATGGGAGGGGAAGGGGAGCATATTATATTACTACTTTGATACACTCCCAGCCCTTCCCCCTACTTTAACATTTGCAGCTCCATAATATTACCAAAGGTAAAGACAAGGGGGTTCACAAGAGCAAGGTCAAGCATGTCACACAAAGCAAACAGAACTATGTCTCCGGTACTTACAATCTATCCCAAAGTATCAGGTGGCAAGGTACTATAAGGTACTATACCAGCCAGTCTTTCTGTGGTCAGTCTAGGATATTAACTGCCAATCATTATTAAGATGACTGCCGCTTCCTTGGGCCATCCTCAAACTAGCTAGAAGTAACCTGCTCATTTGTGTAAATAGCCCTAGCCCTAGCCTCGTTCCCAGGCTCTCCCCTCGTCCCGACGAAAAATAAAAACAGAATGAGGGGAGGGCCTGGGAACGAGGCTACCCTAGCCCTACATACACACATCATTTGGAACCATTTGTGATTTCAATTCTCAATCTTGGAGGGGCAATTACAGGATACCAATGTGGAAACTAAGGGCAGAAGGTGGATCTCAAATAGGGCACTGTAACATTACTTGTGTCATACATGTCACGGTCAACCCACACCAACAGGCAATGAGGCTGCTTATGTACCATTTTCTGCAGGTTGGATTGGCAGCGGCATTGACCCGACACAAGTTTGTGCACGTGACCAGGCTAGAGGGTCTCAGATCAGACATCCTTCACTGAGGACTGACAAGAACTGGTCAACTTGACACTCATTCTTTGTATGGTTTAAATTTAAGTAATTTTTGATGACATGGAACCTCAATAATAAACCACAGTCATAAAAAAGCAAAAACTTTTGAAGTCAATTGATGTTGCTGCTTGATCACATGCTTGTTGAACGTTCATTCAGTTTTGTTAGTATAAGCTAAAGATCACTGAACCCAGTCAGTTTAGCCTCGTTGATGTTCCCACTCAGCTCCTCCCCAGTTTTTCGATCGCATGTAGCCAAAAAGATGGGGAGGATTGAGCCTGGGAATGATCCAAAGTCAGTTGGTAACATGCCATAGCTACAATCATTATGTCAGTGTTATCAGAGGCCAATAGATTGGTAGCTGAGACCATCAAGAAGGTTTCCAACAAAGATGACCATGTGAATTATTGGCATGAAGGACTGACATGGCTAGAGACCACTGAGGCCCAAGGGAGTAGTTGGGCTTCCTCCAAGAAGGGACATGGCTATAGTGGTATCCCATGTAGCACAATGCTATGATACATGAACTCATTCCCAGATTGCTTTTCTGGTCTGGGAACAAGACTATATATATAGCTCATGGTTGGGGTCTGGGAATGAGACTAGCTAGCCATACTATAGCACTGTGAACAGACTTTGTAGTCTCAAGTCCCAGACCCAAACTAGATTCGTAAACTAGACCTTTTCCGTTCCACAGCACCAGTTGCTTTCAGTATGCAGCATCCATGCCAATACTGAAAGCAATCAGTGCTGTTGAGCAGAAAGGGTCTGGCTTGTGAGACTAGACCCAAACCAACAGCAGGCACACACAGGTTGAGTTAGGAAACCTAGACTACCTGAGAACCACAGTTGTCAACAAGCCAGTCCACACTCCTTCGTGTGTGAGAGGCAGAGCACACTTGCAGATCTTGTTCCCGGGCTGAACGGGGTGTAGGCATGAGACTAACCCAATTTGTGTTGACAGTAATACACATGGTGACAGATATCCTCTTCTATTGCTACAAATAACGCCCACTTGCACACAGCAGACTTCTGATCAACAAATGAGTCCATTTTCATTACTTGTATTTTCCTGCCTCATGGCAGCTGTCTTTCTAAGAGTCTCTTTCAAGCAGTGACCGCACAAAATGTGCAGTAACTTCAAATTTTGACATTTTGGGCATGTTGTGTAGTGCTGGATAGGCTTCAGATACTTGTGTGTCATGCGCATTCTCTTCTTGGAATGTGAAGTCCTTTTCTTGGGTACTGCCCACAGAAAACCATCCCAGTCCCTGCAGTCTACTTCTGAAATAAACTCTCCCCCATCCAGTAACGGTAAGGGACTGTCCTCCAATCCAGATACACCAGTTCTGCAAGTTTGAATCGCTATGGGCGGCCTCACGACTCCAGAAAAGACCAAAATTCTGCAGAAGATGCTTCTGTCCAGCAAACCTACTCCAATGGATCCGTTTCTAACCGAAATACCAGACTGATTTCTCCAGAAATGGCCTAACACACCAGCAAGTAGCTTAAACACGTGGGCCATCTTACTGCGGCTGGAAAGGGTTAAAGACTTTATTTATTAGCACTTCACATCCGGGATAACCGGAAGTGAAAGGGAACCGGGACTGCATGCAAGAAGAAAGCAGCCCTTGTATCGTCTGCAGCTCAGAGGTCGAGAATGTGTACATGCAAGTGTCAGATAGGCCCGTCCATCCTGAATGCTGACCTCTCCTGTCTCGCTGAGGAGTGCCAGAAGATGTTAGACAGCGGAGCAGACTACCTGCATCTAGACGTCATGGACGGGTGAACTCACGTGAAGCATATGGTCCTTCTGCGTACAGTCTTTTTTTTTAGTTCAGTCTTGTGCGTGTGTGGGATGGAGAGTAACAACAGGAGAATATAGCTTCTGTTCCCGGCTCTCTCCATGTGATTGTATTGCAAGTAAAAAGAGCTGAGGGTGGGACTGAGAACATATAGTACTCTCTACCAGAGGCATGTTTCTGAATCAAGGGTATAGGGTCGGGCAGGGGTTTCATTTCTGGTTTGTTCCAAAACATTACGGGGGAGGTCATAGGTCACTGTACACCTATTTCTCCAACTTTGTTGCTAGAACAAGGCTACCTGGAGAACATGTTCCCCTCCTCCCGTGTATCCTCCTCCCACATGCAATCTTAATGTTCTATTGGTCATTGCAGACATTTTGTGCCCAACCTTACATTTGGAGCTCCTGTTGTGAAATGTCTGCGGAAGAGAATACCAGATGCTTTCTTTGGTAAGAAACTTAGACTGAGCACAGAATTATGGAACTCACGATGCCGGTGAACTTTGGTTTATTCTGCCATTGGCTTGTTTCTTTGCTCAGATATTCACATGATGGTTTCAGAGCCAGATAAGGTGAGGAGGATTGCCTTCAGTTTTTAGCTGTGTATTCTGTCCGATGTTCATGATCAAGCTGGTTTTGTTCTAGCAACTAACCTGAAGAATGTTGTTAGTGTATCCCGGACAATCCCTTCTCACGCCCATGCATTGTTTCCAGTAATATTGCACCTCATGTCTCCAGCTTTCCACTGCTTGCAGTAGCTGACAATAGACCACTTTCTGAGCTTTCGGCTCCCATGGTATTACGTCATATTGGAGGTCAAGGGACACATATGAAACTCAGCGAGAAGTTCAGTGAAAAATGTCAATAACTTGTGTATACCGCTCCCTGTCTGGCTTTCCAAAAATTGCTGTACAATGCATGTTCATATCACCCACATCAGCGTGAGTACTGACCTCTATAGTTAGTACTCGACCTCCAATATGATGTATTACCATGGGAACCGAATGCTCAGAAAGGGGTTATATGATGTTTATTCTTTTTCAATATGGCTGACAATATTACTTGTTCTCTAGTGGGTGGATGATTTAGCTGACGCTGGAGCAGACCAGTACACCTTTCATCTGGAGGCCACGAGTAAGTTCAATAGTCTCGTTCCCAGGCCCCCAGATGTAGTCCCAAGACCAGCTTTTCATGGTTTGCAGAGAACTTAAAGTTTGTACTGTAGCCTCATTCCCAGTTCCAGTACTGGTGGTGGGTAGCTGGTGGGTGATCCTGAACACAGTTTAATACTGTAGCCTCATTCCCAGTTCCAGTACTGGTGGTGGGTAGCTGGTGGGTGATCCTGAACACAGTTTATACTGTAGTCTCATTCCCAGTTCCAGTACTGGTGGTGGGTAGCTGGTGGGTGATCCTGAACACAACACTGTAACTGTAATCAATACCTGCTACCAGTTCCAGTACTGGTGGTGGGTAGCTGGTGGGTGATTGTAGCCTCATTCCCAGTTCCAGTACTGGTTGTGGGTAGCTGGTGGGTGATCCTGAACACAACACTGTAACTGTAATCGATACCTGCTACCAGTATTATACTAGGTGTACGTATGCAGCGCAGACTAAGCCTCGCACACACAAGACACATGTATAGACACAGTCAATGACTGAGGAGGACAGAGCTTGAGGCATGAGTGAAGGGTGGCAAAGTGTGTTCTTGAGGGGTTTGCAGACATTAACGAGATGTTGCAGCCCTCGCCAAAATGGGATTGCGTAATAACTTCACTGTCGCTGTCTTTTCGCTTTGCAAGATGTTGATCCGTTCCACTCGTCCCTCGTACTCAACTTCTTTGAGCTTCTGTTTTTCACTGTCTGTCTAGCTCTCTGCCTTCACTTTTTTAGCACTCTGCTGAGGGGGACAAATTGCATTCCTAAGCATGAGGGATGTTTGTGTGACGGATGCGTAATTATGAAAGCCACACCCCACTAACTCAGAACAGACACTGCAAGATTAGTAGCCTGCTGCGATTGAACCTCCTGTGTGCTGTAATATGATGACATTTAATTCTGTTGGCAGAGAATCCAACTGAGCTGATCAAGAAGATCAGGGAGAAAGGAATGAAGGTCAGATTGACGTCGCTGTCTCTCCCTCCCACTCTCCCATCCTCTCCCTCTCTCTCCTTCTGCTCCCTATTTTCTCACCCCTCTCTCCTTCAATCCAAGCCTCAAAGCCAGACTATCTGTTCTGGATCCTTTGTTATTTTTCTCCTATCCTCCTTCCCTTTCCTCTCCCCTCCCTCCCCTTTCCTCTCCCCTCCCTCCCCTTTCCTCTCCCCTCCCTCCCCTTTCCTCTCTCCTCCCTCCCCTCCCCTCCCTCCCCTCCCCTTCCATCCCTCCCCTTTCCTTTCCCCTCCTTCCTCTTTCCCCTCGCCTCCCCTTCCCTCTCCCTCCCCTTTCCCCTCGCCTCTCCTTCCCTCTCCCTCCCTCTCCCTCCCTCTCCCTTCCCTTTACCCTCCTCCCTCTCTTTCCCTCTCTTCTCCTTTCCCCTCCCTCCACCCCCTCCCTAGGTTGGTATTGGCATCAAGCCAGGGACGCCAGTGGAGGAGGTGGTTCCCTTTGTCTCTCTCGTGGAATGGTTCTGGTGATGACCATCGAGCCTGGTTTTGGGGGACAGAAGTTCATGCCTGACATGATGCCAAAGGTACGGGGGGGGCATGTCACATTCATCCCTGGACTGGCCATTGAGCCAGCGGTCCAGATAATTGGATTTTAAAGCAAGAACAGGAAGTGCCCGGGAAGCTTCATTCCAACGTGTAATTAGAATGCTGCTTACTTCCTGCCTTTTCCAACAGACAGCTCTCTCAAGCCATGGCCGAATCAAGCCGGACTTGCGCTTGTTTCTATAAAACGGTACCTTAGCTTTACGGAAATCCATTTTTGGTTGGCATCAGGCAAGGTTATGTGGCGTACAAGTGGCTCTTGTCAGCATTGTCGCGCGCAACATCCCCGCACGAAAAGTTTGGAACATTTTGTTATGCCTGGACCGAGCTGCACGATCTATATATCAATGCTAAGTCTGCCAATTTTGACCAGCCAGGTGGCTTTAGTTTTGTTAAAAACCTTGTGTGCCCATTGTAACCTTGTTCATAGAGCCATTCAGTTGGAGCTGTAGCTATCATGTGACTGCATTCTCCCTCCTTCACAGTGGTCCATATGAACTGTGCACCTATACCTTCTGTCATTACCTCACATCACCACCTGTGGTGAGGTCTCCCAGGCCTTCTTCCTCCATATTTGCACAGTGATCAGATACTGGAGGTGGCAGAGACCTGGGAATGAGGTTATGATGGATACCGTACAGCCGGAAAATTTGACGGGGAATTAAATTTGGCGGTTTGGCGGTCGAGGTTGAAACCGCCAAATTAAAATCCGCCAATATTATTTTCGCCCGCAACACTTAATGACGTAATGCATGCAGTAGCGCTCTTGGCCCCTCCCGGCACCAGCTGTGCATATAGCTAGCTCGACGCTAGCACGCTACCAGTTATATTTCTTGTAAATTTGCGAACTCACGGCATTGTTCAAGTACCTCATTCAAAAGGACGGCAACGCTCCCTGATAAACGCGTGCGGAATGTTTATGATGACGTAATACGATGCAGGGTGCAACCGGCAAATTTAAATTCCGCCAATATTTTCTTACGCTTGGTTGGGGCCAAACCGCCAAATTTAAAGACCGCCAATATTTCCGGCCATACGGTATGTTGCTTGTTTGTAACTGCAGGTGCAGTTTCTTCGGGAGAAGTTTTCTAGTTTGGATATCGAGGTTGACGGTGGACTTTCTCCCTCTACCATTGACACTGCAGCACAGGTGCGTGTGTGTGTGAGGGAGGGGGGTGGGTGGGTGAGGGGAGAGGGGGGGGGAGTAAGTGGGAGGATGGATGTAACCTTCGTCCCAGGTCATGTACAGGTATTAATAAAGTGCCTTTTTGTACGTAGCTTGGTAATTAACAGTGATCTAGAAGCAGTGGCTTCACATAAACCTCCCACCCCCTCGCATCAATATTTAGGCGCATTGAGGGACCAAGGATGGAGTACATTTATTTCTAAAACAAGGCTAGCATACGTGTATGGGAGTGTGAGTGCAGTGTGTGTGTGTGTGTGTGTGTGTGTGTGTGTGTGTGTGTGTGTGTGTGTGTGTGTGTGTGTGTGTGTGTGTGTGTGTGTGTGTGTGTGTGTGTGTGTGTGTGTGTGTGAGTGAGTGAGTGTGTGTGTGTGTGTGTGTGTGTGTGTGTGTGTGTGTGTGTGTGTGTGTGTGTGTGTGTGTGTGCGCGTGTGGGGTCTCACAAGCCAGACCCACCTCCACAAAAAAAGGAAGAGTCTGGTGAACTGCATTTACAAGCCGTGTCCTGCCGCACTACACTGTGCGGTCCATTACATCACTGTTTGAGTGGCAATGGCAGTCTTGAAAACAGTGAGAGAGAGCTAGAACATCTTCTCCACTACTATAGGAGCTGTAAAAACACTTTGACTATACTTTTCGGGGAGTGTGCTTACTCTGCAAGAGGTAATTCAAGAGTACATTATTTGAAATTTGGTTACCGTATTTCTTCGATCAGATGCGGCTACTATTTTTTTTCGCTGCTCATTTTGTGCGGCTACTATTTGAGGGCAGCTACTATTCGAGGGTGGCGTTTCTTTATTTGGAAAGCCTGGAGACATCGACGACAGCTGGATACAGTACGTACGAGTGAGACAGTGACGATTGCTAGATGCTGTCAGTAATATGCGCAGCCTCTCAGTCCTGCTGTCAGCTGTGGGAACGGCTCGTACAACACAAACAGTCCTAGTGCTAGCGTAGTGACCATCGTCAGAAATTATTCGCACACGTGTGCGTGTGCCGCGTTTACTAGCCGCGGCTACTATTCGAGGGCAGTGTTTATTTCGTTCAGAGTTTCGGATTGTGCAGCTACTATTTGAGGGCGGCATCTATTCAAAGAAATATGGTACATGGTCTAGCTAATTGCATTCCAGTGGCACATGGCTTGTATACATGGTTCACCAGACCCTTCCCTTTATTTTTACATCATTGAAGATTACAATCTGCTAGCAACATGGATACTGATTGGGCAATCCTCGCTGCCTTGTGTATACTAGGCTATTACCGTAATATGAAAGTAGGCCCACCCTTGAAAATAGTCCCACCCCCTCCTTTTTTGAATGAAGTTACCGTATAGCTCCAAAGTTTCGTGATTCGAAAATTTCGTGAATCTCTCCAAATTAGCGTTAAAGTTTTCGCGATAAAAATTTCGTGATCACTTTAAATTTTCGTGAATTGGCTGCAGCGTTGCAAGTGAACCAGAGCCTTCAGACACTAGAGTGAGTCCAGCCCTTCATGTCCTACTTCTTAAGAGGTGTACACTGGGACTGCAGCAATGGTTGTGTACACTCTCAACTGGTGTAGCAGTACCAGTGCAGTACATGGTTGGTTTTGGTTGAAGCTATTGAAATGCACGGTACAGTTTAGCCTCGTACCAAGGTTCTCAGTGGGCGGGGAAAAGGAGAGCCTTGTATCCACTGTTTGCGCATGAGCTTAATTTCCCAGAAATCTCGGGAGATTGGGAACTATCGTGTTATATCTGTACAACCGTGACTTTCATAACATGTACTTACTGCCACACTGTCCAAACATTTTCTGACCAATGATGAAGCTCTTTTGATTGAGGGAGGGACAGCCATCTTAGTGATGCAGCATTTTCTGGTTACTTCCTCTGGACAATATTCTTGTCCCCCCACCACTCCCTCTTTCTTGAGACTGTGAGCACTGGTAGTTTTAAGGGTGGGGCTAGGAGTGCACCAGTTCCCCTGTTAACGTTGTGATTGCATGTGTGCACATATACACATAGCTAGGTCCTGCATTATTCTAATTGTTGCATCCTCTCTGTGACATGACATCATATATACCATGATACTGTTACTATAGTGGAGCATCCCAAGTGAGTTATCTGTGTCTACAGTGTCCGGTGGAGCGCTGACTTAACTTCCCGTGTGGTTAGACCCCACCCTCTGCTTATATTAATTCACGCAAAAATCAGCAATGACTGTGACACAGGGAGTACTCCTCTACTTGACTAGCTGACACACAGTGTCTGATACTGTGTGTCAGGAGTGAGGTATCGAGACTGAATATATCTTACACAAAATGGAAAGGTTTGTTGAACCACCTCTCATCTCTTGTTCTCTGATATTCTGCAGCCTCAGTCGGAACAAGATCTCAGATGAAGGTGCTCGTGAATTGGCTGCAGCGTTGCAAGTGAACCAGAGCCTTCAGACACTAGAGTGAGTCAGGCCCTTCATGTCATACTTCTTAAGAGTTGTGCACTTGTACTGCAGCAATGGTTGTGTACACTCTCAAGGTACTTAATACCACACATGCACACCACAGCACATTGCAGCCTGCAGTGGACTACTGACAGAGAACTACCGAACATGAGTGATATCTGTTGATTTTGTGCTGCTGCCCTTTAGAAGAAGATCAGAGTGAGGGAATGACTATCTTTTCAGATTGTACGCATTACAGCTTGTCTCATTCCCATTTTATGCGCCCACAGGAAAAATAGGTTGGGTCAACTCTGCCTTTCCGTACTGGAATAACGTTGCACTAATTTAGAACTTCACAATCCAGGTGGCGTAGTAGTGATTTCAAAATATTGGGCGGTATAGGCAGTTGACCAGACTATTTTCCTGCTCGGTGAAAAGTAGTCTTGGTATGAGACTACATTAAAGCTGCTGTCTGCCCACATGTGCTTTCCTTGTTATTTTATCACAGTATTTGGTTGTGTGACTATCCTTACTACACAAATGTTATGAATGCAGTGCTGGAAAAGGATTCATGCAGTGGGAGCTGATACTTGAGTAAACTTTGCTAGCCTCCCACAAAATGTTTTACAAGCACCACATTCTTTGAATTAGCGTAAGGAGGACAGTCTAGTAACCAAATAATTTGCTAACACAGCAAATTTGTTTTTACAGTGTGGGCAGATGAGAAACTACAATTTAGTATGAACTTCTGGTCACCATTTTGGAGGTGAAGGAACATTTTGTACAGGTGCAACTCTGAAGAGCAGTTTAGTGGGAAATGTCTCCGACTTGCTACACACCATGCTGTACTAATAGGAAAACAATGCTTCTATACTGAGGATTCCTGCCAGCAGACGGGCTATGTGCTAAAAACAAACTAATGACATGGTTAGAAGGGCCCCACAAAATGTATCCCTAGGTGATGCCATGGAGGGATCAGGATATAGCTCAGGGGGTGGTAAGGAAGGGGAGGGAGGGAGAGAAGATAATTTTGGGTGCAAGTCTATGCATGTTGGAGAAGGGGAGAGGGGAGGATATGGAGAAGAAAAGGAGAGGGAAGGGGGAGAGGAGGGCAGGGGGGGAGGAAGTGAGGGGGCAAAGAGGTGAGGGGGGGAGGGGAGGAGATGGAGGCAGTGTACATTCACCGTATTGTCACAATATCTCTCTGTCTTTGCAGTTATGTGAAGAAGAGCTGAAAACTGAGCACGTCATTCACCCTTTGTGTATATTTTTCCTGTCATATTGAAAGCAGGCTGGGAGTACAATGTTGCAGTGTTGTGCTTGTAAAGAGTGGTTAAGATTTCACATTGACATTAATTTTGTGTAAATGTACCCCCTCAAGTGTTTGACAAAATAGTTTTGTAACAGGTGTACTTAGTAACATGCAGACACTCTGGCTGCATTATGATTGTATTGGCTGTCACTTGGGTGGAGACTGGTTCGTTGATTGTAATTTGACAGCAGTTTGAATAGTTTCAACAAGTTGAATATCACAGGTGGTTCTTGAAATACGATGTATATATATTCAGGGCCAGAGTCAATGTCAGATGGAGACTCGAGTTCTAAATGATGACTGTGCATAGTTCAAGGGGTCGGTCTAAAATTTTTGGGGACCGGTGGGAATTTTCTATATGATGGTTCCCCCGTATTTGGGGGAGCGTCTTGTATGTTGCGACTGTTCGTCTGCAGTTTACGAAGGTGAGTTATACAGTGAATCAGCTAGCTACCATGTGTGCACTTTCGTCTTTATGGGTCTTACCTCCTTTTGTCTAACAAAAACGCACCTAGTCTCGTTCCTAGTATGACTCCTCAGTGTCACTGTCGTCAAATTCGCTTATTCAGTATCCGTTTTTGCAGCGATCACAAATTGGATGGTCGGAAGCTATAGGCCTGGGAACATGAAAACGCACTCTTTATATTGTAAATCCTGCCGTGACTAAAGTGCGATAAGGCTTACTACCTGGATGAAATTGGGATCCTAAGCCTGGTAGAAAAATAGTCTAGTAGTCTGTTTTTCCCAACAATATGTACACTCGACGATCATGTCAAAGGCCGTTTTTCAGATGAAGCTATGTTGTTGCTACAATGATCTAGCCTCGTTCCCAGGCCTTCCAACACCAGTGTTTGTTGCTTGCAGTACTAATGTTAACTGTGCTGGAAGGCCAGGCCTTGGAACGAGGCTAATCATGATCCATTTTCTGCAGTTGGTACTTTGGCACAGCTCCCTCCTGACTGCACTTTATATAAGTGGTAGTTACATCTTCCCTGTGCAAGTGTTTGCAACCAGGATCAGAATGAAATCAAGTAATCAACATGCTTGTTAATAACTGATCAAGGGATCGAAGAATGACCAAAATGAACGGATCAATAAAGTTTCTCCGACACTAAGGAGGCATGGCTACAATTTTGTCAATTGAACACTATAAGGCCACTTGTAATGAGACTATAGTTTCCCATCCTGACTTCTGTCATTTTACATGTGGGCGGGCAGTCTAACCATTACTATGAATCTCATTATAAGCACCCGGCAGTATAGATTTGTGCAAAAGAAAACTATGTGCATTAGCTGCGTCGGAATGTCCGCATCCTGGAGCCGTTCACACTATTAGCGTTCCAGAGGACATTGGCGCTATGTCTGCTTTTACACCTGTCTAATACGTTAATGCTACGTTTTCTGTGTGTACTATGTGCTAGTGCATGTTGGCAGAGAATTTTGAAATATTTAGAATAGCAATCAGTCCAACCAAGAACACCCCCCCCCTCAAACAGATAGTAGTCTACCTACGAAATATCCCTAGTCAGCTGAGCATGCAAGCATTGAAAAACACAATGGCAAAAGAAGGTGTAAATTTGGAAGGTTGTACTTTGACATCTACTCAAGGGAACTCTACCTTGGTAGGTTCCAAGAAATGTATAAAGGTCTCCTGTGATAGCCTTGATAGATGTAACTCACTGGACCGGGAGCTAAAATCCAACCCCCATCTACCGTGGTTCCTTAGCCTGTACCCACCTCGGAAACCACACAGAGGGCCCCAGAATAGGGATATGCTCAACTCCCACAGCCAACCCAATGTACCATCCTTGTCATCCAATCAGCCTTTTTTATCCAAGCGCCCTCCCCCCCTGATGGATATATTACTACCACCCCTGAAAAACAGACCTCCCATTTTCCTCACCCCACCCAATATGCAGCCAACCACAAGCTCACTATTACCCACCAAGAGCATCATTCCCCTGAAATCAGTGAAAAATCCAACCCCCTACAAAATTCCACCTCTGATGAGCCTCCAACTCCCCCCTCTTGCAACCCAAACTTGTCCACCCCCTCACCCCAGCCAGCAAGTGCAAATAGCATTAAGATAGGTTTTTGGAATGTTCGAGGGTGGGGGAATGGGGGGGGTGCGGGAGGAAGTGATTTGCCATTTCAACTTAGATATCATTTGCCTTTGTGAAACCTTTCTCATCAAGGAAGAAGTAATATCTCTACCTGGTTATGTCTGGTATGGTAACAATAGGAAGTCTATTTCCAAAAGAGCAATAAGAGGCTCTGGAGGGGTTGGCATCCTCCTAAAAGATTGGGTAGTACATCAATGTGACATTCATGTCCTTGACAACTCCTTCGAAGGAATTCTGTGGCTCCAGCTAACTAACAAACAAACCCAATATAAGCTCTGTGTGTGTGTTTGTTATCTACCCCCATGCAACTCCTCTAGAGGAGATATTTCACATGACCTCTTTGACTCTCTGAAGACTATGGTTTATAAATACCACTGTGAAGGGGACTTTTTTATTTGTGGAGATTTCAATGCTAGATGTGGGAACACTCAAGATACCAAGGACAATATTGTAGAGATTCCAAACCGATTAACAATAGATCACTCCTCCAATGCAGCAGGCAAACTCCTACTAGACTTTCTCGAATCAGCAGACATGTGCATGTTAAATGGTAGATTTGGTGACCCTAGTAATAGGTATACTTCCTTCTCCCCACTTGGCATGTCACTAGTGGACTATTGCCTGGTCCCAATAGAGCTTCTCAACAATTTCAGCCAGTTCTCTGTTCAGCCTATCCCGGAATTAGTTGACCAACTGAAAATACAGGTTGGCTCAACTCTTCCCGATCATAGCATCCTCACTTGGAACCTCTCCCTGAAATTAACAACTAAGCCTACTCCCCATGACCCCAAATCACCCCATTATGTGACACTCCTAACTGAAGATTATTTTAACACATCAGTAGCTAGAGAGGAAATGGAAAACTTGTGTGCATCCATTAAACACCTTCCCTCTGACCAGGTTGCCCTAGATTCTATTTATGATCAATTTTGTACTCTAGTGGACTCACAACTTCTACATAAACCTACCCGCTCTGACTCAAAGAGACACTCTCACAAACCCTGGTGGGGACCAGAGCTGTCTCAGCTGAGAAAAGATCTCAGAAAGACATTTCATTCTTGGTCAAGAGATAGGAAAAATCTCTCCAAGCTAAACACCCACAGGCAAACCCAGAAGAAGTTTGATAGTGCAGTAAGATATGCGAAGCGCACACACAAAGCTAAGGAGCACCAAGAGCTACTACACAAATGTAAGAAAAACCCTAAAGCTTTCTGGAAGTATTTTAACAACCTTGGTGTACGTGAAAAACCCAAACTCCCTGCCTCAGTAATTGACTCCAGTGGTAATGAAGTTAAGCAGCCTGAAGACGTAGTGAACTGTTGGGGTGAATACTTTAGGACCCTGTTTTTGGAAGAGCCTTCAGCTGTAGGACAGCCCCCTTCACAATTAGACATACTCCTTACCCACCAAAACCCTGTAGATGCTAGTGAACTGAATGTAGACATATCCTATGAGAAGGTTAAAGCAGCAGTATTGAGTGCTGATAATAATAAAGCTGCAGGAGCAGATAACTTGAAACCAGCTTTCCTCAAGCAGGATGACTGCATTCAGTTTCTGCATCAACTTTTTCAGTTTTGTTTCAAAAACTCAATTACCCCTACTCCTTGGAGCAAAGGTATAATTCAACCCATCCCCAAAGGTAGCACTGGGTCCCAAAATCCCCAAGACTATCGAGGCATTTGCCTCCAATCTGTGGTGTTGAAAGCATACTCTAAGATCCTAAACCAGAGGTTGAATTGTTGGCTAGAAGACAGTAATCTTCTAGCAGATGAACAAAATGGTTTCAGGAAGGGTCGGTGCACCCAGGACCACCTTTTTGCCTTATCTTCAGTGGTTGGATCTAGGAAAGCCTGTGGGAAGTCTACCTTTGCAGCTTTTATAGATCTCCGCAAAGCTTTTGATTCAGTACTGCGAGAATACCTGTGGCAAAAGGTGGAGGGTTTGGGGGTGCATGGGCCCTTTTTAGGTGCCCTAAAAGCAATGTACTCCAGGGTTCTAAGCAGTGTACGAGTCAATGACAAACTATCAGACTGGTTTTCTGTAGACAAAGGAGTCAAACAGGGCTGCCTCCTATCCCCTGCACTCTTTAGCATGTACATCAATGACCTAATCCTCCAGATTAATGATTTAGGTATAGGCATTCAGTGTGACAGTAGAATGATTTCCACACTTGTCTATGCTGATGATATAATCCTGCTGACTGAGAAAGAGCAAGATCTGCAAAAGCTGTTAGATGTTGTACACACCTGGTGCAGTACATGGGGTCTAAGTATCAATACAAAGAAATCTAATGTAATTCACTTCAGGAAGAAAGGCAAACGTTTCCCCCAAACAGATTTTAACTTCCAGGTAGGAACAAACCCCATCACTCTTGCCCATACTTACAAATACCTTGGTTTCTGGGTAAATGAACATTGGGATATGACTGAGTCAATTAATCACATAGTCACAAATGCCAATAGATCCCTTAGTAGGTTGATCAGTAAGAGTAGATCAGCTGGTGGGTTCCCATACTCAGCCTTCACTAAGCTCTTCCAGTCCCTTGTGGTTAGTGTAGTGGACTACTCAGCAGGATTGTGGGGTTTCAAGTTTCACAGTAAAATACAAGTAATTCAAAATAGAGCAATGCGTTTCTTTCTAAATGTAAGTATGAGTGTCCCTATTGCTGCATTACAAGGAGAAATGGGCTGGGTCCTTATGAGAGTACATACCAGACTTGCTGTTTTAAGACTTTGGCATAGGCTCTGCACCCTACCTGATGGGAGGCTGACAGGGGATGTCTTCAGATGGAGCTGCAACTTGGCTGACAGGGGAGTGCATAACTGGGCAGCAGACGTTAGGGAGCTACTCAAGGAGTGTCAGTTCAATCCTGATCTGATGTTGTTCAACCGGAAAGACTTCCTAGATTCTGTGTGGGATGCCTTAACTGACAGAGAGTTACAAGAATGGAAGAGGTCCATCTGGACTTTCCCCAGAGGCTCTGAAACGACAGGCAGGCTCAGACTCTATAGAGAAATCAAGCCCCTCCCCACTGCTGAACCATATGTGACAGGCCCTATCCCGGCAGACTGGAGAAGAGTAATGGCTGCACTGAGAATGGGATGCCTGCCGTTGGAAGTAGAAACAGGCCGTTTCGGGTGTGCTGCATGACCTCTCCAACAAAGGCTGTGTAAGATATGCTCCGCTGATATAGAAAATGAAGAACACTTTTTACTACACTGCCATGCCTTAAAAGATGGAAAGGACCTCATTGATGCCATGTGCAAGATAGAGGGAAGCCAGTTCCTGTGGTTAAATGCAACTGACAAAGCCCTATTGATCTTAAAGTTGGCCCAACAACCAAGACAAATTTGTAAACTGGTTTTTTCCATGTACTCCAAAAGATGTTCACTCCTTTTAATGTAATATCACTATTCCTATAGTAGTGCTTCTTTGTCCTCCATGTAGTCTGTCCCCGGGTTACCCCGAGAGGGGTGCCAGGGGAAGGCTTGTCCGTCCTGCATGTAGTCTGTCCCCGGGCTACCCCGAGAGGGGTGCCAGGGGAAGGCTTGTCCGTCCTGCATGTAGTCTGTCCCCGGGCTACCCCGAGAGGGGTGCCAGGGGAAGGCTTGTCCGTCCTGCATGTAGTCTGTCCCCGGGCTACCCCGAGAGGGGTGCCAGGGGAAGGCTTGTCCGTCCTGCATGTAGTCTGTCCCCTGGTTACCCCGAGAGGGGTGCCAGGGGAAGGCTTGTCCGTCCTGCATGTAGTCTGTCCCCGGGTTACCCCGAGAGGGGTGCCAGGGGAAGGCTTGTCCGTCCTGCATGTAGTCTGTCCCCGGGTTACCCCGAGAGGGGTGCCAGGGGAAGGCTTGTCCGTCCTGCATGTAGTCTGTCCCCGGGTTACCCCGAGAGGGGTGCCAGGGGAAGGCTTGTCCGTCCTGCATGTAGTCTGTCCCCTGGTTACCCCGAGAGGGGTGCCAGGGGAAGGCTTGTCCGTCCTGCATATAGTCTGTCCCCTGGTTATCCCGAGAGGGGTGCCAGGGGAAGACTCCTGACCTGTGTTTCGTTTGTTTTCTGGGACCCTGACATCACACTGTCTCATTTTTAATTCACCTGCACTGTTTCACTACTTTCCCTTTGTTCCTAACATATTCCAAGCTGTTATTATTTTGGTTGTACACATATAGTTCGAGAATTTCCAGTTTATCCCTTTCATATTATAGACTGTCTCATAAGCCTGTTTAGGCTGGTTGCTTTTATGCAAGTGACATTAAAATTTTTGATTGATTGATTGATTGAATAGCCTTAATGGTCAAATGGGGCGGTAGACTCTGGAAGGGGCGGGTGGAGGACGGGAAACTATAGTCTCATTTGGAGTGGCCTAAATCAAGTGATCAAGAGCTTTGGAAGGGGCTGATTGCACAATCAAGGATATTCTTTGCTAATCAAGATTCTTGATCCCAGTCACAAACAGACTTGTTTGTAATTAAAGTTTTATGCAGCTTCCACATTCATATAATTAACCGTTCAGTCCATCCCCTTCTGAATGTAGTGATCACAATGATCTGTTTTTCTTCAGCAGGTTCTAGTACTACAGCTCATTCCTGACTAAACGTAGAAGAGTCACTTCACTAACCATTTCTTCAGTACAACAGTGGGTAAGTATGCTAAACATGGCGTTTTTCCTAAAATAATTGACATTTCGCTCCATCTCCTCTTTCCCAATTCCAGTCAGTATTGAGTACCAGAAAGTCAAACCAACATAATGAGAGCCTTCATAAGGTCACGACCTCAGTGCATTAACCCTCGGTTCCAGTGCCAACTGGGTCATGTGACCGCTAGCCATGCCTTCCTACTGGCTGTGTGTATTTTCATGCTACCAATGTTGGTAGTAGCAGCTGAACGCATGCAGCTAGCCACTACAGACCACATGAACCCCATGGATCAACGGTGTATTCACCTACATCACAGAAATTTCAAACATGCCCCCCTCATGCTACCATCTCTCAACAACATACTACCAGCCATGGCCCTTCAGAATGAAATAGTGAAGTCAAACATTTGGTGTCTGTCACGCTCCTCGTCCCATACCAGTGCCCGCTGTGTTTCCTTCAGCCCAAGTTTCACCATTCCTTCAGGTGTAGGGAGGATGGTGGTAGGGGTGGTGGTGGTTCTACTGCTGCTGATGAGTGGGGATATAGAGATGAATCCAGGACCTGTTGGTGAGTATATTAACATGAGGTATTAAGAATGTAGCCTCATTTTTACGCTTGCTCACCACAAGAAGACGGCATTTTCTCATATACATATAGTTATGATAAAGTCGAAGCCATGCCTGTTGGGCACCCACACAATTAATTACCATCCATGAGAGCTTGAAAGCAACATGCTGTCAAGGTTGAAAGATCTGTTCTGGTAGGTGTATGGTTTTACTTTTACGTTCACTTTCACTGATATGTATGTTTTCATGTTGAGCTATTGACTCAGGGTCAACAACTCAGAACCTAGCTTGCAATACACAACCAATTGTAGTGTTTTGATTGATCAAGTTCACTGGCTGTGGCATTTTCGTCCCTTGCAATGAGTGTTGCAGTTGGATTAAGATGGGCCTCTGGTAGTCCTTCAATAAACTTGTCTGAATTCTTTGTCCACTGTCAATACTTCTAGAGTCAGATTCCAGCCCATCACCCCTCTCCCAAAGCTGTTGTTGACTCACTTAAAGGGTGACCTTTGCATGCACTGTACAATGAAGTTGATTGTCTTAACCACAGAGTGGTTGCATGCTGACGAACCGAAGAGGCGGTATTTGAGAGGTTCGAGTTTTGTATACTGACAATCCTTTTGGAGCGTTACAACTGCAGTTCAGTATGATTGAGACCTTGATGGTAGCAGATGACTCCCTCACAAAAATTTGTGGTTAGATGTGAAGATTATGGGTGTAAGATGGTTTCCTCTGGATAAGATTAGTTTGTAGTGCCAAAATAAACTTCTGGTAACCACTAGCCTCGTACCCAGGCCGTTAATTAGAAACAGCCTGGCAACTTATCCGAGTTCAAACTGTTGACTTCCGCTGCACTGGGGTTGGCAGTACCAATCAGATTTCAGAACGCTTCACGTGACAGTTGTAGAGAATTTTAATTGCGTCATAAATGCATCACAGTATTATACCCGTCTCGTGGTACCGCTAGTGCTTGGAACGACGCTTTTGTTCGAACTCCTTTTGCTGACTTGTGTGCAACAACTACAGTACCTGCGGACAAAACGGATTCTTTATAAAAAAGGACCTGTTCGAGAGTAGCAGTGTCAGGTACTAGTTAGTACTTACTGTCAGTCGGGCACATCGACATCGGTGAGCGAGAGCGAGTCTACTGCAAGCGGTTCGTATACAGATGACAAGTAAGACAGTAACCATCCAATATAAGCCTGTAACGAGTCTACTGGCAACAGCAATGCGCTTGCACATTACGAACAGTCACATGGCTACGATTAAATATCACATGCATTATCCAATATTCTTAGCTTGTATGGTTGCAGCTGTAATCTTTTTGACGTCACATCCGTATACAGTTTGAACCCGGGTAAGTTGCCAGGCCGTTTTTCCTAATTAACGGCCTGGGTACGAGGCTAGGTAACCACTGACTTTGTCTGTATCCATGTGCAACCAACCTGTTTTTGGAGCACATAGCAACACTGCTATAAGAGTTGCTTGATGGGATATTTATCAAGGTTCTAGATCCTGCTCCATCTTGCGTTGTTGTAAGCAGGCTGGACTACCCTGAACCCCACTGTATGTATATCCATAACATGTCTACACTATTTCCTCTTGAATATTGTTGCATACTACTACCTATTGTAGGGGATATTTTTTGTGAGGGTGTAATTTTTGGGCTTTTCACACTTGAGTGCGATCCTGTCAAAATTTGTATATCATGTATCCATGTACATGTAGTTCTACAGAGAGGTCTGCAATAAGAAGATAGTTACGAGGGCCCCCATTTCATCCTGCTGCTGTCCATGCCTACTCTCGCGTGACCACTTCTGCTTGTGAGACTAGTCCATGCTGCCAATGGCGACAGTGTCCATAACTATGCTAGGTAGCTTGGCAAAGGTCTCTATTGTGAGCATCTCTGGTAGAAACTAGCTAGCTTACTCTGCACTTGGTGAATAAATTTTATTTGCTGTGAAAATTTAACCCACGAAAAATCTTTTTAATACGATGGATCAAGCCTGCAAGAGTACCCACTGTATGGTATCTGGTCTTTGAAACAGAAGTAGATGCTGGGTCTGACTCACTGAGAATCTAGTTTGCCAACACTTCTATGAACATGAGTCTACATTTCAGGTTATGCCCACACGTAATTAAGCCCTAGTGTTTACCTTTGATGTTATGTGGCTGATGCAGTGTACCACCATTGGCACAAGATGTGGGCTTCTTTCAGTAGCATGTGCTGTGCCAAGTGTTCTACCATGTTGTGTATATTTTTGCTCTTCGTTTATCATGGACAAAAAATGCGTTGAGAGTGACGTGTTTAATGATATACCTAAGTATGTAAGTACATATACTATTGTTTACTCATGCAAACTACAGTATACAGCATTCTTCAAACTGTAGCAACGGAACATGTCTGTTATTTGGCGCTGCTCACTCACTTGCTATTGTATGCCTAACAAATCCTTTTTTACAGTGCATGCACATAGCAGTCACGTGTTAGGTGTTTAATAAATACACCAGTCACAGATCATTAAGTTGCCTGGTTCTTCACTGTTTTGAGATCCACGATACCCTCTGTATCATCGTTCTACCTATGACATCACTTTAAAGCTTGTATATTCAAGGCTGCATGTGAGTGGTCAAAGTGGGAGCAGCCTTAGAATGAAGCTAACCATGCTGTTGTGAAGTATACTTTTTTAATTTCTGATCTTCCAGGAAACAAGCTGACCTCGGATGACCTTGGTTGTGTGGTGGGAGAGGTTCTGGACATTTCCACTGAGTGGTACGACCTTGGGCTCCAGCTCAAAGTGAGAGTTGGAACACTGGACAACATCCGGGCAGACTTCACTGCCGCTAAACATCGGCTTCGAGAGATGCTTAAAGCATGGTTGACCACTGGTGACCATCCCAGCTGGAAGACTCTTGTAGATGCTCTCAGAAGTAAAATGGTGGGAGCAAGTCGGTTGGCTGCTGCATTGGAGACAAAGTACTGCTCAGTTGAAAGAAGTGAATTGAATGTAGGTGGCCATCCTGAGATCAATGTCTTTCCACCTTCACCAATATCTGAGCCATTACCCACAGTGATGTCGCAACAGACTGACGTACAAGAGAGTATGCGTAAGTGAAACTGATGATTGCATTCAACAACACTCTGTGTGACTTTTATTTGCATCTCTCCAGGAACCTCCCCTTACCCTCACCCTTCCCCCATCATTGACAAAGATGCTCCTCCAGAGATACAAACTGCCGCTATGAGCACACACCCTCCTCTTCCATACCATCACACACAGGTATAGGACAACGCACAAGTTCGGTACACTGTATGAGCACCAGGGGTGAACTTAGTCTTGAATGACCAGTCTTGACACACTTTTGTGTCATCTAGCAGTCCTAGTAGCCATAACCCTGGCTGGCTGGTGGTAAAGTTCAGAGGCTTGATGTTACTTACTGAAGTCAACAGTAGGCACTCATGAATAAAGGTATTGAGTGAAGATAAATCTACAGTAAAAATTCCAGGATTCAGCAGGGATTTTAAACCAAGACCTTCTGAATACCAGTCGGACTGTCACCAATAAGCCACTTGGTCCTCTGGGCAGAAAGAAAGATTGACATTAGCAATTTTCAATGACAAAATCATGCCATAGCTCTTTCAAATCTTCATTCTTCACGTTCCCCATGAGGTTCTGTAAGAACAAGATGATGAAAGCAACCAATGCAGTAAAAACATGCATTTTTTGGTGCAGAACTGCTCCAGGTAAGTGTCACTTTCATGAAGGGCACCAAATTCGACGCTTTATAGCGCTGACATGCGAGTCAAACGTGGGTGAAGAGATTTTTTTTACACTGAAATACTTTCCATTGAACCAACTAACGACTAACACACTGGATGATCGATACTTCTGATGACAGAAACTGGCACTGAACTTAGCTACCTCCTATCACTAGTTTCCGCGGATCAATATTACACTTCTGTAATCTTCTCCACGATACGTAAAATCATTAAGTCATGCCTTAATACACCTGAGCAGGGGTCCAAGTGGCTTAGTGGTAAGATTAGTATTCAGATGGATGTACCAGGCTCTCTGCCCACACACAAGAACCTGGGGACAAGGTTAAAGTGTACCTGTCATACTCTCTTCCTGGCCTTTTACTCTAATACTGCAGTTGTGCATAACTCACACATTTCTCACAGATGAAGCATTCAGTTGAAACATTGGCAACAGAGAGCATTGTTTTTCACTTTTTGTTTTCCTTAAAATCATTCACATTAAGTTGTTACTTTATGTCTTCACAGTAATAGGTTGTAAACCTGCTATCACATGTGCATTCTGCTTATGTTTGCATGTGTTATTATCCCCAGAATACTCACTATTACCGTAGTCTCGTGAAAGGGCTCCTATGAGCAGAGCACCTTACAAGTCTACCAAAGAGGGGGGTGGGCACTCTCTCAAGTGTTTTGCATTTAACCCCGAAAGAGCACCCATGTCATGTTTTACAGCAACTTGATGCCCTCGAAGCAAATAATTGGACAAACAATAATGTACAACGGAACTACCAGCGGCTTCGAAGTCAATTCCTGACAGCACACGACACTCTGAACAGCACTATGTCACCATGAGCATGGTGTAGCCCATGGTACACACCGCATTAGCTACATCTGTCTATGCAAGGATGCCTTATGGTAACATTCAGTGAAGTATTACACAAAGTTTCTTACTTCAGATGTGCATAGTGCTTGAGGCTACAGGAAATGGGGGTTGGGCGTGTTTTTTTTTTCATGAGTGTGCGCTCTTTCGCGAGACTACGGTATAATTTTACCGCATGTTTATTTATGGTATCTACTGACATTTTGATCAGTGAAAAAGGCAAGCAGTGGGTAGAACTTTGTGGTTGTAAACATGTGTTAGCAGTCACTTATACCAACACTGCAATTGTGATCATGTCGTATCATACGAGAGAAAACATGCTGTATTCTGTTGTGAATTTTGATCGCATTACAGCGTTCGAAGTGCTGTAGCACAGAACTTCTGTTAGGGGCAGGGCTCCTACACACTGCATAGACGTGTCAGGTATTTGTGCATCTACACAGCACTATGAGCCCCGCCCTTAACTGCGCTACAGTGCTTCGAATACAGTAACACGATCGAAATACACAACAGAATAATGTTTAATTTCTATCCGGGACTGCCACACATGCATTTGATAATTGATGTCAGACTGTCCATCCCTGTAACTTGTTCTTGTAACAACACGTACTAGTCTGACCTTGTGTGCCTATACAAGTGATCACTCTCTTCTCTGAAGTTCACTGCTGTATGATTGTGCAACAGAAGTGGGCAGTCAGAAGGCGTTACACAACTTATATTACACAAGTGAAGTTTTTGTTGTTCAGCACATCGTGTTATTTAGGAACGCACCTGTGTAACCATACACACCACTTCCCAGGCTCCTCCCCAACTTTTTGGTTGCATAATTACTAGAGATGGTTTTGGTCATTGCATGTGGTTCATGAGATAGGGATGATGTTTGATGGCTAAAATGTAACAGTAACTGTTACTGTTGGTTGTGTTGGATGCATGTGTCTTTTGAGGTGATTCAAGTCTGGTACGTAACAGTGCATTTTCTGATTTACATTCTGATATGGAAAAGCTCGGAAGGAGCCTGGGAACGAGGCTACACTACACCAATGTTCTTAAGTGCTTCATGAATAGCTTCTAGCTTCCAGAAGCGTGAAGCAACCAATGAAATCGCAGAGCAACGTTTATTGGAATAATTTGGAAGCGAGAACAAGTAATTCAATCGTACAGCTCAAAGTGATGTTATGAAATTTATTATTCGCACTGAATTCCTACACTAACAAATACAAGGCTTCAATACTTCCACAAGCCCAATAATTCAGACTTGTGACACCAGACCCCTTCTCCTTGTGTGAGCTGGGTGGGGTCTGGGCACGAGACTATTTAATGCTGGTCAGTTACCCACATTTGAACTATCACCACATGAAGCAGGTAATGCATCCCCCTTTTCTGATTTAGCCTTACAGCTGGCCGCATTATTTAACATGCCACTATATAGCTCACAGTAGCAACTATACAATCTCCAAACATACCATGCTGTAATTCTGTTCACCCTCTAGGGCCCAGAGTGTAGCCCTGAACTGAAGGTTTTTGACCATTACTTCAACAAACTAGTGGAGTCCATTTCACATCCAGAGTGGCTGGCATTTCAGCTCTACTCACAAGATATGATCAGTATAAAACTTCGTGATGAAACAATGAAAATCACGGGACCATCAACATACTGTAGGGCATCAAAACTAGTAGCTGCTGTGAAAGACCAGATAATAGTGAACTCTTCTGTTTTACACAAGTTTCTGTCAGTGGTGAGAGGGGACCCCTCCTTGGTGTATATTGCTGATGCTATGTCAGATCATTACCGTAAGTGTATAGTCAGGAGTGTATGTCGTATAATTATTTGTGTTGCTATGACATGGAATAGCTTCGTTAATATGAAGTACCAGATACTGTGCACAGTGTTGATTGTTGGGTAATAATTTACTCATAGGGGCACTCTTGCCACAAAAAGGTACTGATAGTAGTCTCTCAACCCTGTGAAATGTTGTTTCCTTTTTGTCACTAAACGTGCTATCATGTGAAAAGTACCTTTCACTAAAATGTGAAGTACATACATGTACATGTACCGTATTGTCCCGTGCAAGCACCCATCCCCAAGCAAGGGCCCACCCCCCAATTTTGACAGTTGTGTGGTTTATGAGGTCCTCCGTGTAACCACCCACCATGCAAAATTCTTGCGTGGTGACTCGAAAGTTCACAGTTTGAGCTCACGTAGACTGTTTCGATGGTTTCAGGCGCCACTACATCCGGCAGCACACACCGGTCGTAGCCTCGTCCGCAGCGTTCTTTGCCTGCAGTACGAAATTTGCATACTGCAAGCGACGAATGCTGGCAAAGCCATGGCAACGAGACTTTGCATTGGTCCATTTTCTAGTAAGATACAGCTTTGTCTACTGCCGCGCTGGCCTCTTTTGCCTAAAAAAGGAAGCGCGGGCGAAGCTATGACGCGAGTCAACTCAGTAGCCCCTGTCAGTTAACTTCGGATCCGGGGTGGGCGCTTGCACGAGCATAGTTGGACTATTCAAGCACCTCCTCCGTGTAAGGACCCACCCCCGATTTTACGGGCTTGAGCTGCGAGTGCCCATGGGCACTTGCATGGGACAATACGGTACCACAAGTATTATGTGTGTACAATTTTGACTGCTGGATAATACTTGCTCCCAGGGTCAGTCTTGCCACCAAAGGATGTCAACACTAGTCTCCTAACCCCAAGTCAACTGCCCACTGAACTGAGGGACTTTAAGAAATGGTACCTAATATGAAGTATCAGATACTGTGCACAGTGTTGATCGTTGGGTAATAATTTACTCATAAGGGCACTCTTGCCACAAGAGGGTACTGATGGTAGTCTCTCAACCCTGGGAATTGTTGTTGTTTTTTTGTGGCTGAAGATGCTATTATGTGAAAGTACCTTTCACTAACATTGGATGCACATAGACATGTACCACAAATATTTTAATTGCTGGATAATACTTGCTCACAGGGTCAGTCTTGCCACCAAAGAATGCCAACACTGGTCTCCCAACCCCGAGTCAACTGTGCACTGAACTGAGGGACTTTAAGAAATGGTATCTACTTGGCCTAAAGCTAAACATCAGTAAGGACACTTTGGGTTTCATTAAAAAGATGCATGACACTGCAGACAGGCAGTGTTTTGAAATGCTTCAGCACTGGATTAGTAATTCTGAGAAACCGACGTTAGAAGCTATTCATAAGGCACTTAAGAACGTTGGTGAGAGTGTCATTGCTGAAGAGATTGCAGGTAAGTACAATATCCGGCCCACTATCTCCAGAGAAGAAAACTTGCCACCTCCATGTTCAGAGCATCCAAGTAGCAGAGGTGAACAAATGTCTGAGTCAAGTAGTACAACTAAGGCATTAAAACCAAAGGAAGTTATTTCTCGAGAACAAAGGAGAATTACTAATTATTTTGCTATAGTAATGGACAAGATTACAGAAATAATGGAAACAATAGTTAAGCTTGAGAAACTGTTGCGGTTCCTTCGCTTCCTTTGTCACCCGCTGGATCCTGAGATGACCTATATAGATCAGCATATCCTGAAGAGTACCAGTGTTTCTGAAGTAATGCAATGCTTAGTCCCAGAGTATATCAACTACATGAACACTGAACTCCTCGAGGCAATCATTGAGAGGTTTGAATGCAAAGAAGCCCAGAGTCTACTTCAGGAGTACCATGATCGCTACCCAATCAGCAGATTGCTCACAGACATGCCAAACCCAGTTTCAGATGAGAGATTGGATCTGACCCAACGTAAGAGGCTGAGAGCCAAGTGTGATAGAGACTTCGATAGTGCTAGGGCTTTTGATGTTAAGAGATTTCGAACAGCTTTTGAGAGTGCAACTGGCATAAACCATCGGTTCATGACTCATGCCCAGCACAGTGAAGGATCTCTCATTCTCACCTTTCTCATTCCTGAGAGTGTTACTGGTGTTTTCCAAGAACTGTGTGATGAAGACTTGGAGCTTCTAGCAGTAGCAGGAATTGTGGAACTACAAATTGATGACTTTGTGATCAGTGACATTCAAAAGTACTGCCCTCAGAGAATTAAAAGCTCAATACGAAGTCTTAATGCTCCCTGTGGTGGTCAGAGTGGTACAACAGCTAAGGGATTTGACAGCTACATAGACCAGAGAGCAGAACAATTCACAAGCAAGGAGAAAGGCCAATTGAAAGGTCTACTTGAACACATCCCAGAGTCAAGGATGGAAGAAGTATGTTCAGACTCATTTCTTTGGCAGCTAGCAGCACACGTGAGAGACTGGAGAGAGCTGGCTCCACACTTCGGAATTAGTGAATTCAAAGCAGAGGAGCTGGCCCATTGCAACACAGATGTAGGTGAACAGAACTACAGGGCTCTGTGCTGCTGGAAGCAGATCAACCCAGACAATGCAACATACAAAGAACTCATTGCATGCCTTCTGGTTCATGCACCATTTGACTTGGCAGAGGCTGCTCTGATAATGCTAATTCCAGGTATGCATAATCTAACAGCTGGGGTGATTATTTTAGATTAATCTCTGCAATATCAATCCTGCAAATTGCACTACCAAGCACTTTAACCATGCACTATTCTAGCATCTATGGTAATGATTATGCAGATTAAGCCAACAGGACTTACTTTTATCCCCCATTTAAGGATGCAGAAGTAAAACAGGTCATTCAGAATCCTCTTTCATCATCAAATAGGAGGAAACTCCTGTAGTAGTCGCTTCCACTGAGTTATCAATTGATTTGAAGCTGGTGATAACCAGTTATGAAATGATTTTATACTAATGCCAAGTTGTTGCTCTCGCACAGATGTTGCAGTGCAAGAAACTCGCAAGTTGCTCCAAGAGGCTTACCTGTCAGAGGCAAGTTGTCTACTCTGGACTGGAGCTCCAGAACTCCTCCAGTTTGATCGAAGGCTGGGGCAGGTTTCTCAGTGTGCAGATGAAAGATTGGAAGACATTGACTACTCCTTGACACTAGAGCACTTCTCATCTGAGACTGAAACTAAGGATACAGACAAACAATTGAGAGACATTGACTACTCCTCTCACTTTGAGACACTTGAACACTTCTCATCTGAGATTGAGACCGTCTCCATCAAATCATTTGTGAATTCAATAGCAAAGAAGAAAGACCGTTTCTTCCTCATTAAAGGCCCTTCTGGCTCAGGCAGGAGTACACTGCTCTGGAGGGTGTGTGCATCCTGGGCTCGAGGGTTCTGCCTCCGGAAGTTCACTCTAGTGCTTTGGTTAGACCTGAAGGCTCATCCTAGTGCACCCTCTGATGTTTCTCTTAGGACACTTCTGAACTATAGTCTTCCCCAGGGCAGTCATTTAGACAGCATTCAGCTGTGGTTAGAGAGGCATGGTACACAGGATGTACTCATTGTGGTTGATGGTGTTGAGGGCCAAGCTTACAATGAATGGAAACTTTTTCTTGAATGGTTGTTAGCTGATACTGAAGCATCTGTCATTTTAACTACTACAAGTCCAATCCAGATTAAGGACCATACCAGCTCTACCAGGTATCATACACAGTATCCGAATCTCTGTCAGTATGACTTGCTTGGTCTGTCTCAGGGCCAGATCTCAAAACAAGTCATTCATCACCACTGTAATCCTTCCAGAGCAGAGGAGTTCCTCATGTACATCTCAGAAGCCCATGACATCAGAGCACTTTGCTCCAGTCCACCTCACCTTGGTGCTGTGCTATTTGTGTTTGACAATGTGAGCACCACAGATCTTCCAAACACATGGACTCAATTTTTCAGTACCCTCAAACACTGTCTCTTTAGACTGTCTAGTATATCTGACAGTGTGGACACTAACCCACACGTATGGACCAAGTTGTTTGCTGGACTCAAACACTCTTTGTTGAGGCAGTCTAGTGTGCCAGACCATGGCACCCTTACTATCCTTGCATCTAAAGCATATATGGTGACCATTACTAGCTCCACTTTTGATTGGGACAATGACTACACGAACTTCTGTAGCAGAGTCTCTCCCCCATACCACACCATGATGAGCACAACTGAGCATTGCTGCTTCACTCTTCCACTGCTTCAGTATTACCTATGTGCCCAACACATCCACAACCTTCCACATCGTCAACATGTGCAAGCACTGAATAAGAAAACAGTACCACTACATGTGAGACGATTTTATGTCGGACTATGCAGCTCGTCTAAGAGGGCAAGAGTGATTCTGACCCTCAAGGATACATTAATGTATGCAGCCTGTGAATCTGAAGTAGCCATCAACAGGCTAAAAAAAATAGTGAGATCAGAGCTAACTTTTAAGAACCAGTTGTTGACGCCATTTGGTATTCATCACATATTTCAAGCTGCACACTACTCAGGGCTTGTGTGTAAATTGAAGTTTCACCAGTGCCTATTTGGATCCCTGGCATTTGAGATGATGGCAAAATGGCTGAGAGCATATTCCATTCTACCAAACGGTGGTGTAATTCAGAAACTGAGGTGTGTGTACATGTGTGTGTATGTGCATGTGCATATGTATGTGTGCACATGTGAGCAGTGTGCTAATATAAGCATATTGTATGTCCAGCTTTCAGAGTGCACATTACCACACCCACCAGAAGTATACCGAAAGCCCCTGAATTATGGATGCCTAGCCCCATATTCTGGACACACAGTGGTGGTCCCAACAGTGTCCTCTTTAGAGGGGTTCCACTGTATACCTTATACGAAGTGAAGAGGTTTGTTGAACCACCTCTCATCTCTTGTTCCTCTGACATTCTGCAGCCTCAGTGACAACCAGATCAAAGAAGGAGCCTCTGTGGTGGCTGGAGCTTTGCAAACGAATCAAAGCCTTCAGGAGCTAGAGTGAGTCCAGTCATTCATATCCTGCTTTTTCAGGTCTGTCTTCATCAAGACTATGATGTATGTACTATGTACATTCTGCATTATTCTAACTGATGCACCCAGCATAATTCACCAAGGCCTAATAACTTCACAGGGAGTAGTGCTCTACTTCACTAACTAACAAACTGACACACAGTGTCTGACACTGTGTGTCAGTAGTGAGGTACAGAGACCAAATATACCTTACACAAAGTGAAGAGGTTTGTTGAACCACCTCTCATCTCTTGTTCTCTGACATTCTGCAGCCTGAGTGGCAACCAGATCTCAAACATAGGGGCCCATGAATTTGCTGGAGCTTTGCAAGTGAACCAGAGCCTTCTGGAGCTAAAGTGAGTCCAGTTCTTACAAAGTGTACACTGTAGTGTTGTTCCCAGGTCTGTGCCAAAATACTAGGGAAAGCCTGCAGATGAAACTTGGAAACATACATTTGGCGCTAGATGCAACGAAGGGGGGTTGAGATTTGCATGGGTAGGCTTTTTTGGGGGGGGGAGATTACAGCACATATACATTTATCGAGATTTATGTTTGACCTTTTGACTTCTTGTTTCTTTTCTGACATTCTGTAGTCTCAGTTACAACCAGATCTCAGATGAAGGAGCCCGTGAATTTGCTGGAGCTTTGCAAGTGAACCAGAGCCTTCAGAAGCTAGAGTGAGTCCAGTAATTCATGTCCTTATACTTCTTCAGAAGTGTACACTGTAATGTTGTTCCCAGGTCTGTGCTGAAATAAATTGCAGATGGCACTTGGAAACATACCATATCGCGATTTTTGGTTTCTTCAATTCCAACCCGAATTAGTGACATCAATTATCATCAATTTCCAACTTTTCGACTACATACAGTGCTGTAGTCTTCTTCGGGTTGGAATTGAAGAAACCACAAATCATGAATACCAGCCAACCAAGAGAATCCCTGCCTTTAATCAATTAGAATGTATCAAAATTAATTTCCGTAGCATTTGAACGATGGTTTGCGAACAGTTTTAGGTCAAAATCAAGATGGACTGCCTTGTTATTGACAAGACTTCCGAATACTTGAGCTCATGGTCAGGCATTCACTTTATTGTAGTGCTGTCCCAGCTGTACTGTTTATCTTGTGAACAAGTCGCATGAGGCCTGAGGCTGAGCTCTCTAGCTTTATAATATGGTTGATTTACAGCTTACTACAAATAGTAGCTACAAACTGGTGCGCCTTTGAAAGCCCTTTGAGAGTACTTTGTAAAGTTTTCTGTTTGTGCTATCGCCATTTAATGCAGAAAGTGTACAGAACCAATAGAAATGGATTGCACTACCATACCAGTGTACTGTTTTTGGGAGTGGGGATCTGCTAAGCAGCTATCTAGCCAACTTTTTGTTTAGCTACTGTACTTTGCTCACTAGCATTCCATTGATTAGAAGGCTTTTTAATGTACGGATGGCTCCACTTCCATATAGGAAACTGGTTGATGCTTGCTTATTGCCTTTATTTATTTGTAATTGTACATTCGTGCGCCCAATCCCTTTGACCCCACTTTCACAATATTGGCCTTCACACGGGCTAGCAGGGCGCCTCCCATGGTTGCATCGGCTCTGATCGCTTAGGAGCGCTGGCCCCTAGGATTGGCCTTTTAGGATATCCCACAGGGATAACGCCCTGCCGCCGAATTGTAATTGGAAACAACTGAATTGCAAATGTACATAAATGAAGATAAGAAGCTAATGAGTCTAATGAGTGGCTTGTGCATAATGTGTGGTGGGGGGGTGGGTGTTTTCAGCGTCCAGGTGAACCGCGTTTCCGAGCCATGTGCTGCAACTAACCCGCTATTGCGCATGCGCTAAGTGCTAATTTGCCCGGGGTTGCCCCCTGGTCGGTCAATTTGCTCTGCCATCCACATTAATCCCAATTTTCAACTAAATAGTCTTTAATGTACGGATGGCTCCACTTCCATATAGGAAACTGGTTGATGCTTGCTTATTGCCTTTATTTATTTGTAATTGTACATTCGTGCGCCCAATCCCTTTGACCCCACTTTCACAATATTGGCCTTCACACGGGCTAGCAGGGCGCCTCCCATGGTTGCATCGGCTCTGATCGCTTAGGAGCGCTGGCCCCTAGGATTGGCCTTTTAGGATATCCCACAGGGATAACGCCCAAGGTAAACCCCCCAAGAAGGCCAATCTGTGTACGCACTGAGAATGAGTATAGTACTGACAAGTGGATAGTAATGGGCTGGGGGCCAACTAACGAAACATTAAATTTAGGGACCTGATGGCCCTTCAGGTTCCCCGGGAAAAAACCCCTTCTTGACATAAGGGGAAAAACCCAAAGTAAAACCAGCCGGTATCGTAATATACAGAGCAACGCAATATAAAGTGTGTGTGTGTGCTTGTCAGCTGCTACCTGTGTTTCCGTCCTGCTGAGGGGGATGCATTTCATTGGTGCTGCCACCTGCAATGTGGCCTGCTGTTGATTCTTGTGCTTGAGGCTGAGGTGCTGCCCACTGTTGCATTGGGTTCACACAGGGGTGGTGCTTTTTGGGGTGGCCGGATGTAGTGCCGGTATGCCTGGCTACGCCATCTGCCCAGCTGCTGAATGGTTGCTTGTGAGGCGCCCGCCTCTGCCGCTGAAGTTGCACCGCCGATTCTGAAGCTGTGTGTGTTAAACCGATGGGGGTGATAGCCTGCTCGCTGGAGCTGGCGACGGAGATGCTTGAGAAGCCTGAGTCTGGTAAGTGGACGACCATTGCTAAAGCAAAATAGGGGTGTTGTGTAGGGGTCTTTAGGAGATGCTAGGGCAATGTATGTGGCCATGCTGTGGTACGGGCATGTCGATTTGGTGAGCTTGCAGAAGTTGATCGTGGTGCCCTTGCCCTGCTGGTCAGTCTTGGACCGTTTCAAGAAGAGGGTGAAGTGCTGGGAATGCCACTGAATGTCGCTGAGAGTTGCATGTAGTCGTGGTATAAATGCTTTGTCGGATGGTGCCATGTATTCACTGACCCGCAATAGTCCGTGGAATGCTAAGCAGAATGCTGCCGACAGCATCGCGCGGTCAGGCTTCCGTAGGTGCTGATCGGATTTGATTTGGCAGACGAGGTGCCTGAGGATGGTGTGAGTGATGGGTTGGCGTTGGTCAGGAAGGCGCTTGCTCGACCTGGTCACGCCACGCTTTACCAGTGTGAGCAATGGATTGTCTTTGCAGGGGTCTGCAAACCCATTCTCCCGGTGACATGCACTAACAGCAGACAGGTATAGGCGTATCGTTGCTGGGGCCATTCCTTGCTTATGCAGTGCAGTGGCAAAGTAGGTGGCTGTGCGGCTAGTAGCTGGTAGCGGGCGGACATGTTGTGTCTTGCAGAAACCAATGAAGCGCTTGATCCCTGTGTGGTATGACTGTCTTGTGGACTGGGCAAGGGAGAGGTGAAGCAAGTGTTGCAGGTGTCGAGTTAAAGGGTGTCGAGGATGCCAGGGGTCTGGGTGGGCTGTCGCTGTGCCTGTGGAGCAAGAGAAAGAAATTTGGTAAATTGCCTGCGGGAGATGGCATCTGCTAGCAAGTTGGTTTTGCCTGGGAGATGTTGCATTGTGATAGTGAAATGGTGCTGTGCCGCAAACATAAATAGGGTGCGCATAAGGTTCATGATGTGAGAGTCTCTGGAGCGCTGGCCCTGCCATGCAAGGACAATCGCCTGATTGTCACACATGAATTTCACCCGTTTTCCCTGCCATTGGTGTCCCCACGTCAACGCTGCTGCCACAATGGCGAACAGCTCTTTCCACTGGATCGACTGAAGGTGTTGGTGTGGTCGCCAAGCGTAGAAGAACCAGGCACCTTGGTAGTAGGCACCACAGCCATCAGAGCCAGAGGCATCTGTGTACAGGAGCATATCCACAGCCAGCACTGAGTTCGGATCTATAAACTTGGCAGTGCCGTTCCAAGTTGGCAGGAATGTCCGCCACCAGGTGATGTCGGCTCGTGCCTCGGCATTCAGGCGGATCCGATGATGCAGGTGTGCCACAGTTGATGAAAGTGTGATGAGGCGACGCAGGAAGAGACGGCCCGCTGGGACTGCTCTCGCAGCAAAGGACAGTTTGCCGATGAGTGACAGTAGCTCACGCTTCGTGGCTTTGTGTCTGGTGATCCATCTGTTGAGCTCGTGCGTGAGCTCTGCTAGTTTGCCTGGTGGCAGGCGAATCTCTTGTTTCACTGAGTCCAGGATGAGGCCAAGGAATGACATGGCCGTGAGGGGTCCCTCAACCTTCTCCATGGCTACTGGCACGCCTAGCTTGGAAGCTACCTGGAGAAATGTGTCCAGGTCGCACTGGCAGCAACACGATTGCGGAGGGGCAGCCAGGAAAAAATCGTCGAGGTAGTGGATGAGGTGACGCAGCTGGTAATTATGGGTCATGATCCACTCAATTGCCGTTGCGTATTCGTTAAATAAGAATGGAGCCGAACGCAAGCCAAATGGCAGGCAAGTGTCCACGTAGTACTGACCCCGCCAGTGCATGCCAAGGAGGTCCCAATCTGCACAGTGAACTGGGATCATCCGAAATGCAGATTTGAGGTCGATTTTTGCCATCAGTGCTCCCTTGCCTAGATTTAAGAGGATCGCCACCGCGTCATCCACTGAGCTGTAATGAAGGGAAAACTCATCCGGGTGTATGCCATCGTTGACACTCCTGCCCGCTGGGGCAGAGAGGTGCATAATCATTCGCCATTTGCCATTCTTTTTTGGAATTGCGCCGAGACCCGAGCAGTGAAGGGGATAGATGGGAGATGTCGTGAAAGGGCCAAGGATGCGACCAGCACTGCATTCCTTAGCTAATTCTTGGTCAATGACCTCCGGGTGCTGGAATGCTGAAGACAGGTTGCGTGCATGTGTATAGTGTCGGGAGCCGGTGTGTCCTATGCGTACACCTATTTTAATTGCAGTAAGCAGCTTGGAAACCCAAGCTTTGTCGGGATGTCCTGCGAGCTCGCGCTCAAATTGAGCGTGTCGTAAGGGTGTTCGAGCTCGGCCGAGCTCATTTGGGGCGTCCTGGACACCCTTTGCCCAGGTGTGACCCGTGGCAGCCAGGCGTCCAGCACGAGTGGGCATACCGGCAGTTGGAGAGAGTGCACTTCCCGACGTTGTACCGCTTGCAAATTTCAGTGCCAGATGCATCGTGGGTGACCCTGTTGGACACGGTTGGTCTTGGTGGTGGGCCAAGGCGGGATGCGAGTGGTGGGCGTTCTCCGGCCAGCTGCTGGCCAGAGTCCCGAAAGGGGCGGTCACTGCGAACAGAATGGTCGAGACGAAAGGAGTGATCCTGTTGGAACTGTCGATCCTGAATTGGCTGCTGGATGGCATCATGAAAGGGCGAAGTTTGGTCACGAACCTCGGGGGTGTGTGCATGCGCAGGGGTGAAGGTATACACAAAGATTTGGTTGTTCAGGCAATCCCATGGCAAGTATGCATCCTGCCCCGCAGCCTGGCGGAACAGGCGGTCGTACTCAATGCATGCCTTAGGTGTGAATTGCCTGAAAAGCATTGCCATGAGGGTTTGGTATTTCACCAGGGATAATGCGATGTCTGGGTCATACGCTATCCTAGCTGAGGCATACCGGTTCCATGCCTCAAGCCAAGTCTGCTGATCAGTGATGGAACGCATACTACGGCTAGATTTCCCCTTGTGTTGTTGCATGCCAGGCAACAATGAAGGGGGGTCCATAGGGAGCAATAGTGATGTAAAGTTGACATACTTACCCTGCTTGAGGTTGCGACGTAGGTGCCGAGGAATGGGTGGCGCACAGCTGACCACCGCGTTGGCCACCCAGCTGTCCTCAGATGAATGTCTGTGCCTATAGGAGTGCTTCCTGCGGTTACGATGGTGCTTGGACCGGTAGTGGTGGTGGTGTCGCTCTATACTGGAAGATGTGTCTGAATGAGTGTCGAAGCTGTCCGACAACAGGCTGCTGGATGAGCTGTCCAGCGAGCTGTCTGATGATGATGGGCTGTGTTGTGCATGGCGAGTCCATCTGGTGTGCTGTGGTGAGCGTGGAGATCTTGAGCGACGGCTCGGTTGAGAGTGGGAGTGCTTCCGTATCAGTCTATTGCGATACTTAGAAGGCAAGGGGGTGGGGCTATGCTTGAGCCTCTGGGTAGGCCCTCTATCACGCTGGTGATGAGAGCGATGACTACTAGTGTGTGCCCGCTCACGCTGGTGATACGAGAGATGTTGCTGATGCCGGCCGGCGTGCCTTCCATCACGCTGGTGATGGGAGTGGTGTCGCCTCCGCGGGTTGGGATGCCGACCGCGTGTGTAGCGCCCATCTTCATCGGGGCTGCGAGCTTCCTTGGACACTGATGAGTCCGCTTGCCCGTCATCGCTGCCTCTGTCTGAGCTGCTACTGTTGTGCTGGCTTCCGGGTACTGTCGGAGTGCGGTCGAGTTCGGGGTCTGACTCGGAGCCGCCCTCCTGTGAATTCGTCTCAGAGTCTTGGTGAGAGGATGCATGCCACCGCAGGAGGCGTTCCACCAGTTCTTGGCGTTTACCGGTCGTTACGAGGTTGTGCCTGTCAAGGTGAAGCCGCAGGGCCTCGGTGTTTAACGTGCGGATTGACTCGGGGGTCGGGGACTTGGCCGAGGATTGGCGATTGCGAGTGGCGCGACGTAGGGCCATGCTACCGGATAGGGCTCAGATGGAAACTTCGTAGCTGACTGTTGCGAGCAAACGGCTGCTTCGAGCGTTGCCGGTGAACTGTTTTTGGCGTTGCTAGTGATCTGCTTTTTGCGCTGTAGGTGAACCGCTTCGTGTTTTCAGCGTCCAGGTGAACCGCGTTTCCGAGCCATTTGCTGCAACTAACCCGCTATTGCGCATGCGCTAAGTGCTAATTTGCCCGGGGTTGCCCCCTGGTCGGTCAATTTGCTCTGCCATCCACATTAATCCCAATTTTCAACTAAATAGTCTTTAAAATTCAAATTTTGTTTACTGCCTAGGAAAGCGCTAGCTACTGTACTTTACTTACTAGCATTCCATTGATTAGAAGGCTAGAATGTTCCATAATTTATAGCGACTATGATACATTTGGCAATATATGCAAGAAAGGGGGGTTGAGCTTTTCAAGGGTGGGCTTTGTGGGCGGAGATTACATGCAGCACGTACACGTTCATAGAGATTTAATTTTCTGACATTCTGCAGTCTCAGTTACAACCAGATCTCAGACAAAGGAGCCTGTAAATTTGCTGGAGCTTTGCAAGTGAACCAGAGCCTTCAGGAGCTAAAGTGAGTTTTTCGGGGTTACAGCACATACTTTCATGGAGATTTATGATTGACCTTCCGTTTTGGCATTCTATGGCCTTAGTTTGAACAAGATCACAATTCAAGGAGCTAAGATGAGTCCAGCCCATATTGATGCTTTTCATCAACACCTAAATTTTATTCATTGGAGATTTCTGTTAGCCTAAGGATCCTTATCAACATACGTACCATATATATTTCTGTGGGAGCTAAATTTGACTTCAGAACTGAACGCAAGTCACTTGTAGACATCCTGAACATACTCGTGACCCTACAACTACACTAATTAACATTGTTGTAACACTTGGGATTTTGGCTATATCGCAAACATTGGTTCAGATCCCAAACTGCCTTCAGTACCACAAATCAAGTCCTTACAAGGTGAGAAATAGTGTTTTCAAAGCTAACATAAAGAGAGAACTGGCCCACCCAGTGCCACCCAAAGCATTGCTACAGCAAAGCTGGCAGCAGCCATGTGCTTGTCACCCTATTGATACCCCACCCACCTCCTCCTCTTCCACTCTTTCTACACACTGTGCAGTGCTGATATAACCAAAAGCACACTTTAGCTAAGTGTTAGAGGCAACTTAAGAGGTGTATAGTGAGACTGTATATAGAGTATGTCAGTTCAAGCCTGACAGGGAGTTCTTAATTTGGTATTTAATTCTTTCTCACATAATGTAAGTTTAGCTAAGCATATATTACATGAAGCAGCTCCCCTATTTCTGTTGCCTGAACTTCTGCAGCTTCAGGGGCAACACGATCTCAGCTGAAGGTGTGTGTGCACTGGTAACAGTTTTCCAGGTGAACCAGAGCCTTCAGAAACTTAAGCTAGGGTGAGTTCAACCATTCAGTTCTTCTTTTTAAGAGATGCATATACACTGAAACTGTAGTGTCATTACCAGTCCTGTGTTGAAATATTAGGAGACACTTGGAAACATTTGCATGGATGGTTGTGTGCTCATGATCACAGCTCATAAGAGCTCCCCATTAATGACCAACGACTGAATGTGCATATCAAAATATATTGTGTTTGACAACAAGGAATCAATTGTGTTCATTTTTTTAAAATACCGTCATTATTCTAATAGAACAGTAGATCCAATCTAGCAGAAGAAATTCAATTCTTGGAATTTTTGCTAATCAAAGGCTGCTGCACTAGTATTTTCGAGTGAATCCAATTTAGCGAAAGAGTAGGTACCGTGAAGCATTCTCAACAGCAACAACAACCAAAAAAAAAACAGCGAAGTCATGGGCAGACAGAAGCTGTTTAGTGCACCAGGAAACGTTCTTATCAAAACAACACTCCTGAAGTCACTGGCAGAGGCATTGTATAGTGCACCCAGGTGGCGCTCTTATCGACAAAAGTATGAAGAAAAGACCGCAGAGGGTGGAAGTTCCCTGCACTCTGCACTTGCACACTTCAGAGGAAGCGTCTTAGTACTGCAAGCAGTTGAAACACTGAGGTAAGGAGGCCTCTGTGCGTGGAGTGATTTTCTTAGAAGATGTGCTTCGATTGCAGCGATGAATCTGATCTAATGGAAGAAATTCGGTTCTTAGAGTTTTTTGTGAATCTATTCTAGCGGAAGCCAGATTTTAGAATAATGACGGTATATATTTTCCTTGTATACTACTGTAAATGTATATACAAGCAAGTACCCATTCCTGTACATGCCCCATGCCCTCCATTTTGACAGTTCTGTGGTTCAGTGAGGTCCTCCGTGTAACCACCAAGCATTTCTAGGGTGACAGGCTAGTCACACATGATACTACTTTTTGCATGAGCTTCAAGTTCACCTATGCTTCTGGTAAATCACTAGCATGTGGCACAGAAATCCAAGAACGTGGAGTTACTAGCACTTTGTAGATTTGGATTAGGCGTGAAGCTTGCACAGACGTAGTTAAACCATTCAAGTGCTTTCTCTATACAAGTGAACTACAGTGCCATAGGAGATTGGATGAGGCAATATAGTGTACTTTTGTGAAAATGTCATGAACCACCTCTCTCTCTTTTGTTCTGGCATTCTGCAGCCTCAGTAAAGACGAGATCACAGATGAACTTGTGTGTGCACTGGTTAGAGAGTTGCAAGTAAACCAGAGTCATCAGAAGCTAGAGTGAGTCTAGCCATTCATGTCTGACTTTTCAAGAGGTGCTTGCTGAGACTGTAGTGTCATTCCATGCCTGTGCACTGAAATATGAGGGAGGACCTGCATGCATGGTGACACTTGCAAACATTGTACTATACGTTTGGCACATGCATGGATGGTTGTGCACATCCCTGACCTGTGATCACAATCTAATTTCTAATAAGAGTTGGCTACTTGTGGCTAACAATGTGATGGGCAATATCAAAGTATATTTTGTTTGACCACAATGAATAAATTTTATGCTGCTTGATTTATGATTCACTCTTGTGCACTGTTGTTTAAATAATAGATGCTGAGTCTGAGGGATTTACGTGATTTAGAAACCTGAGGGCTCGAGGCTGTAGCAACCTGAGCATGGCAAGGTTGCTACTAAGGGCCAGAAGGTTTCTAAAGAGCATGCGTAGATCCAGTTGGACGAAGCATCTAACTTACTTAGAGAATAGCAACAATGACCGTTGGCAACGATGCATTTTTTAATCGAGTTGATTTATCGGCGACTTGCTGCCTGTTTTTGTTGTTGGACTGCTGTGAATTTGTAACAAGACACATGTAAATGACAGACTACTATTGACGGCTGCTCGCTGCTGTGGTAGCATGCGTGTGAGGGTGCATAGCTCGCTTGCTCTGCCCAGTGAATTAGCTAAACTGCCACTCCCATAGGTGCCATTAGTGGTAAGGAGTATTAAATGAAGCTTCATCTCACTGACTTCACAGCAATTTAAACAACAAACAAGACAGAAAGTCACGGATATCAATCTCCATTTTTCTAAAATTAATATAATCCTTGGTTACTGTTGTATACCATACTATCGTTGCATAGTAACTGTATATAGCTAGAGGGGAATGTATGCTTTCCCTCAAGCCTCAATGAGATTTAGTTACTTGGTATTGACGAATCAAATTTTTAGTATTCTCACTAACTATTTTTAGTATTCTCACTAACTATACTCTAAGTATAGATAAATTTTACACAAAGTGGGTTCATGAACATTTCTTGACTCCCTCCTTCTTCTGTTGTCTGTCATTCTGCAGCCTCAGTAACAAAAAGATCTCAGACAAAGGAGCTTGTGCACTTAGTGCAGCTTTGCAAGTGAACCAGAGCCTTCAGGAGCTAAAGTGAGTCCAGCCAGGATTTTCAGAAGGACGTATGTATGCATAAACATGCAAGGCTAGGTGGGCCTGGGGGCATGCTCCCCCAGAAAATTTTTAGAAATTAGATGCTCTGAGACTGCTTCTGAGGCCATTCTGGGACAGAAGCAATCTCAGAGCAATTTTTGGATGCAATACTGTAGAATCGGGTTATTAGGCGCATGCGCTTAATGGGATAGCAGTAAAATAATATGCGCTACATATCAAAGTGCGCCAAATAGCAAGGGTTGAAGGTTGACCACACCTCTAAAAGTATGACATCATTGGCGATTGAGGTCAGAACCGGTTTACGAGGAGCTTGTCAGGCGGCTATAAAAGATGAATGGAGTTGTGTACGCAAGTTATTCTTTAAGAATGGAAGGACAACTTGAACTCTCTAGTGTAGCTCTTCCTATGTGTCTTTTCCACAGGAGTTCCAGTGAGTGTAGGCTGAGAGTGAGATGCATAGACAGCAGTGAGTCAACGGAATTCACAGTCGATGAGTGCGTCGAGGATGGCGAATGGTGATGACGAATGTTTCAACCAACTCTATGAGAAGCAGTGCCATTGTTTTAATAGTCCTTTTCACATTTCTAGCGCACTTTTGATTTGTTATTTGCAAAAGTGATCCCCATTGGTTATTTGCAAAGTGATCCTCGTTCGCACTACCTTCGCGTGCTTGCTCTAACTTGTCCACTAATATTTCGCCTCGCCCACTCCAAATTTTTGTTTAATTAGAGTAGTGCGCTTCTTATCGAGGGTCTAGACACATTTTGTCAGTAAGACAGCATGCGCCTAATAAGCGGCGTGCGCTAAATAATGATGTGCGCCTGATAACCTGATTCTACGGTACTACATTGATTTTCTACAAGAAGGTATTACGGTTGGCAGAACAGCAGATGGGGTGAAAGATGATGAAATACCGTATACCGGGAAATTTTCGAGGGGTCCAATTTCGCGGTTGATTGGCAAACCACGAAAATTAAACCTGCGAAATAAAAACCTGTACGTAAGTTCTCGCACGTGATTAAGAGGGGGTGTGGCCATTGTGATTTGCATGCTGCTTGATCGATCAGCTGGTCTACTTCACACCAGTTCGTTGTTGAACTTCTATAGGAATGTCTCTTACGCTATTTTAAAGCGTCTAGTGATACTACCAAGCTTCCTGATCGATGTGGCCCTCTGTCTACGACAGTGCCATCGTTGTCCATAGAATCAGCTAACGCAGAAGTGAAGCGAGTGATCGAAGCCGCTACAGCGAACGCATCACGATAGTTCTCCACTTCTCTCATGCAAGATAGCTCTTCTCCAACAGCAGCACACAAAATTTCCTTGTACATGTGATAACCATGGACCATAGCCTCGATCATATGCGTCACGTGCCATTTCTCCTACTATCTATAGCCGATCTTTCACAAGTTTTTTGGCTGGTTCGAGCCCGCATGCGCATACGGTAAGAGGCGGAGTCAACCAGGTATTGTGGGCGGAGCAGTTCTGGAACGGCCATCCACGAAAATTAGACTGAAAAATCTTTGAAGATTCCCCTTCCGCGAAAATTGGACCCCTCGAAAATTTCCCGCTATATGGTAGTACGAAGAGCATCAAGCTTATATGACAGCAAGTTCTCTATAGAGTACCGTAAAATACCGTACGTTTGCATGTGTTTTGGTATGTACTATATACTTGTGTGGATGATTAATTGTCTGCATCCCTAGTCTTGTGCCCAGCTAGATATAACTACGGAAAATTGTTGCACGCTCTTCTTGCACGCATTCACAATGATTTGTATCAACTGTTTGGGTGGGGAGAACGAGAACCTTATATCAACCTTGGAATGAGGCTAGATTGTATGCATCTTTTACACACAAAATGAAAAGGTTTGTTGAACCACCTCTCATCTCTTGTTCTCTAACATTATGCAGCCTCAGTCGGAACCAGATCTCAGATGAAGGTGCTCATGGATTAGCTGTAGTGTTGCAAGTGAACCAGAGCCTTCAGACACTAGAGTGAGTCGAGCCCTTCATGTCCTACTCCTTAAGAGGTATACACTGGGACTGCAGCAATGGTTGTGTGCACTCGTAACTGGTGTAGCAGTACCAGTGCAGTACATGGTTGGTTTTGGTTGAAGCTATTGAAATGCATGGTACAGTTTAGCCTCGTACCAAGGTTCTCAGTGAGCGGGGAAAATAAGAGCCTGGTATCCACTGTTTGTACATGCGCTTAATTTCTCAGAAATCTTAGGAGATCAGGAACTATCGTATTATATCTATACAACCATGACATCATAACGTGTACTTACCACTACATCATCCGCACATTTTCTGACCAATGATGGAGCTCTTTTGATTGAAGGAGGGACAGCCGTCTTAGTGATGTAACATTTCCTGGTTACTTCCTTTGGACAATATTCTTGTCCCCCCACCACTCCCTCTTTCTTGAGACTGTGAGCACTGGTAATTTTAAGGGTGGTGCTAGGAGTCCACCAGTTCCCCTGTTACCATTGTGATTATATGTGTGCACATGTACACATAGCTAAGACCTGCATTATTCTAATTGTTGCATCCTCTCTGTGACATGACATCATATATACCATGATACTGTTACTATAGTGGAGCACCCCAAGTGAGTTATCTGTGTCTACAGTGTCCAGTGGAGCACTGACTTAACTTCCCGTGTGGTTAGACCCAGCCCTCTGCTTATATTAATTCACGCTAAAATCACCAGTGACTGTAACACAGGGAGTACTCCTCTACTTGACTAGCTGACACACAGTGTCTGATACTGTGTGTCAGTAGTGAGGTATCGAGACCAAATATATCTTACACAAACTGAAAAGGTTTGTTGAACCACATCTCATCTCTTGTTCTCTGACATTCTGCAGCCTCAGTCAGAACAAGATCTCAGGCGAAGGTGCTCGTGAATTGGCTGCAGCTTTACGAGTGAACCAGAGCCTTCAGACACTAAAGTGAGTCCAACCCTTCATGTCCTACTTCTTAAGAGGTGTACACTGGGACTGGAGCAATGGTTGTGTACACTCTCAACTGGTGTAGCAGTACCAGTGCAGTACATGGTTGATTTTGGTTGAAGTTATTGAAATGCATGGTACAGTTTAGCCTCGTACCAAGGTTCTCAGTGGGCGGGGAAAATGTGAGCCTGGTATCCACTGTTTGCACATGCGCTTCAATTCCAAGAAATCTTGGGAGATCGGGAAGTATCGCGTTGTATCTGTACAACCGTGACTTTCATAACGTGTACTTACTACTACACCGCCTACACATTTTCTGACCAATGATGAAGCTCTTTTGATTGAGGGAGGGACAGCCATCTTAGTGATGCAGCATTTTCTGGTTACTTCCTCTGGACAATATTCTTGTCCCCCCACCTCTCCCTCTTTCTTGAGACTGTGAGCACTGGTAATTTTAAGGGTGGGGCTAGGAGTGCACCAGTTCCCTATTACCATTGTGATTACATGTGTGCACACGTACACACAGCTATGTCCTGCATTATTCTAATTGTTGCATCCTCTCTGTCACATGACATCATATATACCATGATACTGTTACTATAGTGGAGCACCTCAAGTGAGTTATCTGTGTCTACAGTGTCTGGTGGAGCACTGACTTAACTTCCCGTGTGGTTAGACCCCGCCCTCTGCTTATATTAATTCACACTAAAATCACCAGTGACTGTAACACAGGGAGTACTCCTCTACTTGACTAGCTGACACACAGTGTCTGATACTGTGTGTCAGTAGTGAGGTATTGAGACCAAATATATCTTATACAAAGTGAAAAGGTTTGTTGAACCACCTCTCATCTCTTGTTCTCTGACATTCTGCAGCCTCAGTTGGAACCAGATCTCAGGCGAAGGTGCTCGTGAATTGGCTGCAGCTTTACGAGTGAACCAGAGCCTTCAGAAACTAGAGTGAGTCCTGCCCTTCATGTCTACTTCTTAAGAGGTGTACACTGGGACTGGAGCAATGGTTGTGTACACTCTCAACTGGTGTAGCAGTACCAGTGCAGTACATGGTTGGATTTGGTTGAAGCTATTGAAATGCATGGTACAGTTTAGCCTCGTACCAAGGTTCTCAGTGGGCAGGGAAAATAAGAGCCTGGTATCCACTGTTTGCACATGCGCTTCAATTGCCAGAAATCTTGGGAGATCGGGAACTATCGCGTTGTATCTGTACAACCGTGAATTTCATAACGTGTAGTTACTACTACACCACCCACACATTTTCTGACCAATGATGAAGCTCTTTTGATTGAGGGAGGGACAGCCATCTTAGTGATGGCAGCATTTTCTGGTTACTTCCTCTGGACAATATTCTTGTCCCCCCACCACTCCCTCTTTCTTGAGACTGTGAGCACCGGTAATTTTAAGGGTGGGGCTAGGAGTGCACAAGTTCCCCTGTTACCATTGTGGTTACATGTGTGCACACGTACACATAGCTAGGTCCTGCATTATTCTAATTGTTGCATCCTCTCTGTGACTGACATCATATATACCATGATACTGTTACTATAGTGGAGCACCCCAAGTGAGTTATCTGTGTCTGCAGTGTCCGGTGGAGCACTGACTTAACTTCCCGTGTGGTTAGAACACGCCCTCTGCTTATATTAATTCATGCTAAAATCACCAGTGACTGTAACACAGAGAGTACTCCTCTACTTGACTAGCTGACACACAATGTCTGATAGTGTGTGTCAGTGGTAAGGTTCTGCAGCCTCAGTTGGAACCAGATCTCAGGCGAAGGTGCTCGTGAATTGGCTGCAGCTTTACGAGTGAACCAGAGCCTTCAGAAACTAGAGTGAGTCCTGCCCTTCATGTCTACTTCTTAAGAGGTGTATACACTGGGACTGCAGCAATGGTTGTGTACACTCTCAACTGGTGTAGCAGTACCAGTGCAGTACATGGTTGGTTTTGGTTGAAGCTATTGAAATGCATGGTACAGTTTAGCCTCGTACCAAGGTTCTCAGTGGGCGGGGTAAAAGAGAGCCTTGTATCCACTGTTTGCGCATGCGCTTCAATTTCCAGAAATCTCAGGACATCGGGAACTATCGTGTTATATCTGTACAACCGTGACTTTCATAACGTGTACTTACTGCTACACCGCCCACACATTTTCTGACCAATGATGAAGCTCTTTTGATTGAGGGAGGGACAGCCATCTTAGTGATGCAGCATTTTCTGGTTACTTCCTCTGGACAATATTCTTGTCCCCACACCACTCCCTCTTTCTTGAGACTGGGAGCACTGGTAATTTTAAGGGTGGGCCTAGGAGTGCACAAGTTCCCCTGTTACCATTGTGATTACATGTGTGCACATGTACACATAGCTAGGTCGTGCATTATTCTAATTGTTGCATCCTCTCTGTGACATGACATCATATATACCATGATACTGTTACTATAGTGGAGCACCCCAAGTGAGTTATCTGTGTCTACAGTGTCCGGTGGAGCATCCCCGTGTGGTTAGACCCAGCCCTCTGCTTATATTAATTCACGCTAAATCACCAGTGACTGTAACACACAGGGAGCAGTCCTCCACTTGACTAGCTGACACACAGTGTCTGATACTGTGTGTCAATAGTGAGGTATCGAGACCAAATATACCTTACACAAAGTGAAGAGGTTTGTTGAACCACCTCTCATCTATTGTTCTCTGATATTCTGCAGCCTCAGTTGGAACCAGATCTCAGATGAAGGTGCTCGTGAATTGGCTGTAGCGTTGCAAGTGAACCAGAGCCTTCAGACACTAGAGTGAGTCCAACCCTTCATGTCCTACTTCTTAAGAGGTGTACACTGCGACTGCAGCAATGGTTGTGTACACTCGTAACTATGACTTTATGAATACACACAAAGTGATGTATAGAACTATGAGTAAATTACAATTAATTGCAAAGTAATCATGCTATACATAGCAGTGGATGAAGAATTTTGAAAGTGGTGCACTCCAGTACAGCTATGGGGGTGGGGGTCTGTGGGGTTTGGGGGTGCACAGGCCCCCCTCGGTCTCCATCAAGACTATGACATACATACATCACGTACATCCTCCATTACTCTAATTGATGGACCCAGCATAATTCACAAAGACCTAATAACTTCACAGGGAGTACAGTGGAACCTCTCTTAAAGGACACCCCTGAAAAAAGGACACCAGGTTAAATCTGGACACCTTGCCGAGTCCCAACTTTACATATTATTTCCCCCTGAAATAAGGACACCTCACTAATCAGGACAAGTATTTTGGTCCCAAGGGTGTCCGTATTAGAGAGGTTCCACTGTAGTCCTCTACTTCACTAACTAACAAACTGACACACAGTGTCTGATACTGTGTCTCAGTAGTGAGGTATCGAGACCAAATATACCTTACACAAAGTGAAGAGGTTTGTTCAATTCAGTGTTTGGATGATATTAAAGTAATGATGCAAAGAAATAACAGGTGTGTGTGTGGTTTTGTGAATATATAACCTGTTACCTAGGCAACACATAACAATGCTGCTCATAACTCTCTGTACAGGGGTGTTGATCCTCCCTGGGTGGGGGGAGGGGGATTGTATTGGTCTCAGGCTACACTCTTGTAAATTTAATTTGTACTCAGCTGCAGTTATCTGCTAGTCTCGTTCACGCGTTATCTGCCACATTACTACGCTATTAGTGTACCACATGTTAATACATTATCGTATTTCTGCAATCGGACATTGCAGCTACTATTCAAAGGTGGCATCTATACCAAAGTAAATGGTACAGTGCAGTAGTTGTGCCTGAATCTCAGTTGTTTCTCTCATTGCTCCTCCAGTGTTGAGAGGAATTCTATCTCCTCCCGAGGACGCTCTGCCCTCTGGGAAGCTCAACGCAAGAGAAAGAATCTCAAGATAGAAGGGTAAGCTTAGTCACACTTAACTGGGCTCAAGTGTTTTAATGTATGCACGCAAGAGCACTGCAGTTAAAATTGTATTTATGTACACAATGCATCAACCAAAATATCCACATTACACATATGAACCAGTTAAGTGTGTTACTTAATTATAGCTGATTATAAATTAATGTGAATTATCACACTATACAAGGGGGACCCATAGTCTCATGTCCAGCTGCCGAACTTTTACCCCAGCCGTCGTATGTGACGTCATCATGCAAGTCGGCCATTACAAATGCTGTCTAGATACAGGTAGCTGTCTAATGACCACCATAACAAATTTAGTATGTTGATTCCATGCACATGAGAATTTAAGAGGGTGGGAGGGGGAGGGGAGCATATTATATTACTACTTTCATACACTCCCAGCCCCTCCCCCTACTTTCACATTTGCAGCTTTCACAATTACCTGTTTGTACCACAGTTTAGTACTTACAGACGGGTAAAGACAAAGGGGTTCACATGAGCAAGGCCAAGCATGTCTCCGGTACTATCCCAAGTATCAGGTGGCAATGTACTATACCAGCCAGTCAGTCTATCGGGTGGCAATGTACTATACCAGCCAGTCTATCAGTGGTCAGTCTAGGATACCAGCCAGTCATTGTTAAGATGACTGCCGCTTCTCTGGGCGATCTTCAAACTGAATAAAAGTAACCCCAGATGATTGCTCATTTGTGTAAACAACCCTATTGCTCCTGCATACACACAACATTTGCAACCATTTGTGATTTCAGTCCTTAATCTTGGAGGGGCAATTACAGGATACCAAAGTGAAAACTAAGGGCAGAGGGTGGATCTCAAATAGGGCACTGTAACATTACTTGTGTCATACATGTCAGGGCCAACCAATACCAACAGGCAATGAGGTAACCGTTGCTAATGTACCACTTTCTGCAGGTTGCGTTTTCAGCAGCAGCGTTGATCCGATGTACTGCACACGACGCATGGCAGAGGGTCTCAGATCAGACATCCTTCACTAGTCAACTTGACACTCATTCTTTGTAGGGTTTAATTTCAGTCATTTTTGTATAATTTTGATGACATGGGATGTCAATAATAAACTACAGTCATAAAAAAGCAAAACTGTTTAAGTCAATTAATGTGTTGCTGCTTGATCACTTGCTTGTTGAATGTTCATTCAGTTTTGTTAGTATAAGCTAATGACCACTGAACCCAGTCAGTTTAATTTAGCCTCGTTCCCACTCAGTTCCCCCCGTTTTTTCGATCACATGATTGTAGTCAAAAAGACGGGGAGGATCGAGCCTATAGGAATGAGGCAAAGTAAAGTGGTAAGATGACATACCTACAATCATAGTGTCATCAAGAAGCTTTCCAACGAAGATGACCATGTGAATTACTGGCATGAAGGGCTGATATACATACATGCATGACTAGATCAGCCCACAGTAGTCAGGCTTCCGGACATGACCAGTGGTATCCCATGCCCACAATGTTATGATACATGAACTCATTCCCAGATTGCTTTTCTGGTCTGGGGTCTGGGAATGAGACTAGCTAGCCATACTAAAGCACTGTGAACAGACCTTGTAGTCTCAAGTCCCAGACCCAAACTATAGTCTCATAAACCAGACCTTTCCGTTCCACAGTGCTGATTGCTTTCAGTGTACGTGCGGCACATGTGCCGATTCTGAAAGCAATCGGTGCTGTGGAATGGAAAGTGTCTGGCTTGAGAGACTAGACCCAAACAAACAGCAGGCACATATAGGTTGGGTTAGGAAACCTACACTACCTGAGAACCACAGTTATCAACAAGCCAGTCCACACTCCTTCACATGTGAGAGGCAGAGCGTGCACACTTGCAGATCTGGTTCCCAGGCTTGTAGCCGTTTCGGAGCAAATATATATTATTCCAACTCAACGAGCAGTATAACAATGGACTCAGTACAATGGAACACAATGGGCTTTTATACCCTGCATACATACTAAATATAGCAGCATACATCATAGCTATTAATAGTCAGTCATACCACATCTCCCCTTTTAAGCCAGTCTCTCGGGAGGGTGGATTGGCGTTCCAGTTTGCAACCTGGTCATGATAGTTCGGGTTGCTTCAACCGGATGTTGTGCCTGTTCGGTTGTTGAATCGTTCTCGATTAAATCGGGCATGGGCTTGAGCTGATGGCGATTTCTATGAATCTGTCCAGATGGTATATCAACCAAGTATGATCGTGGGGTGTCTGCCAGTTCAATAACTCTTCCTTGAACTGGTTTACCACTGGAAGTAACCCAGACATTCGTGTCATCAGGTAGAGATGGCAAGTCCTGTACTCGGTGACGCTTGTTGAAGCCGTACTCTTGCCTCTCTTTGAAGGTTCGGTTCATCTTCTGGAACTCCGAGAGGTATGGCCACTTGGGGATAAGCTGCTCGTCTGTTTGAGGTAGTGGTGTTCGGATTTGTCTTCCCATGAGCAACTCCGCAGGACTTAGATTGCACCAAGGCAAGGGTGTAGCCCGGTAACTCAAGAGAGCCATACACATGTCGCCAGACTTCTTTAGCATCTGTTTCACAGTTTGCACTGTGCGTTCAGCTTGACCGTTGCTTTGCGGGTATCGAGGGCTGCTGGTCACAAGGCGAAATCCATACGACTCTGCGAAAGTGGCAAACTCTTGGGATGCATACTGAGGACCATTGTCGCTCCTCACCACTTCCGGAATACCATGTCGAGAGAAGATAGACTTGAGAGCTGCAATGACTGCAGTGGAGGTTGTAGTGGATAGTTTGATAACTTCTGGATAGCGTGAAAAGTAGTCCACGGCCACAAGGTAGTGGTCTCGGTTCACCTCAAACAGGTCGGACCCAACCACTTGCCAGGGGTAGTCAGGTAGAGGGGTTGTGACCAAAGGCTCCTTCCTTTGGCTAGCTGCTTTGGCACACTCTGAGCACTGCTGGACCATTTGCTTGATCTGCTTCAAGATCCCTGGCCACCAGACTGATGACGTTGTTCGCATGCAGCATCGCTCAATTCCCTGATGGCCTTCATGGATTTTCTCCAAGGTCTCTCTCCGTAGGGCTGCTGGGACCACAATACGATGGTTGAACAGTAGTAGATCATGGTTCACTGTTAGCCTCGTCCCCAGGCCCGTTCGAAACGGGCCTGGGGACGAGGCTAGGTTCACTGTGAGTGAGTTCCTGTTTTGCCAGTACGGCATCAGCTCTGGTGCAACCAAATGTTTTTCTGGCCAGCTGGTTTGGCAGTATGTTCGAATTCGAGCACAAACAGCATCGTGTGCTTGGGCATCACGGTAAGCCTCTAAACGTTGCACACTTGCTGGCAAGGTGGATATGACTGTTCCCACAAATGTCTCCACCATCTCCTCCTCCATGGATTGGGACAACTCTTGCGTTTCCAGGTGTGGTGCTCGAGAGAGAGCATCTGCCGTGTACAGCAGTTTCCCTGGGATATGCTGGATTGAATAGTCAAACCGCGCCAGTCTCAGTCGGAACCGAAGGACACGGGGAGGTAGATTGTCCAGCTGCTTGGTGCTGAGCAAAGGGATGAGGGGTTTGTGATCAGACTCAATCTGAAATCTACACCCAAGGATGTAGTTCGAAAACTTCTCACATGCCCAAGTGATGGCAAGTGCTTCCTTTTCGATTTGGGCGTAACGCCTCTCAGTGCTTGTCATAGATCGGGAAGCATAGGCCACAGGCCTCCAGTTGTCATTGGCTCGTTGGAGGAGGACTGCTCCTAGCCCAAATGAGGACGCATCCGCAGACACTTTAGTCTCGGCTTTGGGATCATACAACATCAACACCGTGGGTCGCGTCAGTTCTGCTTTCACCTGTGAGAATGCTTGCTCTTGTCCAGGCCCCCACACCCAGGCACGCTTGGAGCTTAATAGCTCCCTGAGTGGTTCACTGAGTTCAGCTAGGTGGGGAGAAAACTTCCCAAGCTGATTCACCATCCCCATAAACCTGCGCATTTCAGTCACATTCTGAGGTGGGTCCAGCTCAACAATGGCAGAGATCTTTTCAGGGTCAGGCTGTATGCCCCTCTCATCAATAATGTGCCCCAGGAACTTGATCTTGCTCTGGCTGAATTGGCACTTCACTGCGTTCAAGGTGACTCCGGTTCTCTCGATACGTTCCAGTGCCGCTATCAGTCTTGAGTTGTGTTCTTCCTGGCTCGCTCCAAAGATCAGCACATCATCGATCTGGCAAACCACTCCCTCCAGTCCCAACAGAATTCCACTCATCCGCTTCTGGAAGAGCTCTGGCGCACTGGAGATCCCAAAGGGGAGTTTGTTAAAACAGAATCGACCAAATGGTGTAATGAATGTTGTGAGCGGACGTGATTCTGCAGCTAGTGGTATCTGCCAGAACCCACTATTAGCATCAAGTTTACTGAACACGGTTGCGCCAGCCAACTGAGCCAGTGTTTCATCAACCTTTGGCATGGGGTGTACTTCACGGAGCACGTTTTCATTCAGTGGTTTTAGATCGACGCAGATTCGGACTGCACCAGACTTTTTGGGGACAACCACCATCCCCGCGCACCAAGGGGTAGGTTTATCGATCTTTGAAATCACCCCAGCATTCTCCATTCGATGCAGCTCTTCTTGTACTTTGTCGCGAAGGGGAATCGGTACTTTCCTAGGGGTATAGAGTGCATGAGGTACTGCACCCTCCTTCAGCTGTATCGTGTACTCCTCTCCCAGGTTCCCCAGGCCACTGAACAGTTTTGGGAACCGTTCCTGGATCTTGAGTCCATCCGTGTGGGTAGCATCGACCCTTTTTAGAAGCTGGAGAGCAGTTATTGCTGGTAGCCCTAGCAGATTTGTCTTCAGGCCTCGAACGACAAAGATTGTTTGTGATGTGACCTGCTCTTGGTGTTTGAGCTCCCCAGTGAATTGCCCAAGTACCTCAAGGGTTTGGCAGGCTGGACCATAAAGGGCTTTGGAGGATCGCTGTAGATTTCCTTGTCCCAGTGACTGGTAGACTTCCTCCGACACAGCTGTCACCTCTGCCCCTGTGTCAAGCTTGAAGGTGGTCTGTCTGTTGCCCAGCAGGAGAGTGGTGGTCCATGATGGCTCTTGTTCTGAAGTCACCACGCCCAGAAAGGCCATGTCCAGACTGAGTTCATGGGTAGCTGCTGCAGTGGTCTTTGAGAAACACTGTGCACTAAAATGTCCTTTCCTGTTACATTTGTGACAGGTGGCACTCTTGGCTGGACATTTGTCTGGTGGGTGTCGCTCCTGACCGCAACGTTTACATTGTGGTTTCGCAGACGCGCCGTGCGCGTAAGCTTTCGCTTGCGGTCTTGCTGCTCCTCCCCTCTTAGGCGGCCGTTGACGACCCTTCACCTCATCCAGAACAATGGGGTCTTTCTTTGTGCCTTCTCCTAGTAGCTGGAGATGCTGTTCCTTCACGGCCTCTTTTTGTCGCACGGATTTCTTCGCCTTCTCCAGCGTCAGGTCAGGGTCCATTTGAAGGCGTTCGGACAATGCGACATCTCGAATTCCGACGACTAATCGATCGCGTAGCATCTCGTCTCTTAGTCCGCCGTATTCACACGTTTCCACGAGGCGGTACAACGCCGTAATGTACTGCTCTGACGATTCACCTTCCATTTGAGCTCTCCGATTAAATCGTGCCCTTTCGAATATGACATTTCGCCTGACTTTGAAGAAGTCATCGAACTTCGCCATTAGTCTCGGAACCAGACCCTCGAAAATTCGAAGTCTGGATCCGAGACTACTTCGCCATGACGGGATCGTATTTCCTTCTGTCTGCAGCGGTGATATTGGTCGAGGTCAGAACGTCGTCTGCCTCTTCCCCCAGGCAGTACAGCAGTGTGCTGACTTGTCGCTCTTCAGCCTCGGCAGTGAGTCCAGAGGCGCTCCTGAATTGTTCGAATCGTCTCTTCCATTTGGGCCAGTCGTCGGGGCTTCTAAAGTTGAAAGCCTCGGGCGGTTGCAAGCGGACGTTGGCCATCTCCCGACGCTGCCACCATGTAGCCGTTTCGGAGCAAATATATATTATTCCAACTCAACGAGCAGTATAACAATGGACTCAGTACAATGGAACACAATGGGCTTTTATACCCTGCATACATACTAAATATAGCAGCATACATCATAGCTATTAATAGTCAGTCATACCACAAGGCTGAACGGGGTGATGAGACTAACCCAATTGTGTTGACAATAATACACACAGTGGCAGATAGATTGGTACAATAACGCCCACTTGCACACAGCAGACTCCTGATAAACAAAGCCAGTATGTACACCAAAACAGTCCATTTTCATTCCTTGTATTTTCCTTGTTCTTCCTGCCTCATGGCAGCTGTCTTTTTAAGGGTCTCTTTCAAGCAGTGACCGCACAAAACGTGCAGTAACTTCAAATTTTGACATTTTGGGCATGTTGTGTAGTGCTGGATAGGCTTCAGATACTTGTGTGTCATGCGCATTCTCTTCTTGGAATGTGAAGTCCTTTTCTTGGGTACTGCCCACAGAAAGCCATCCCAGTCCCCGCAGTCTACCTCTGAAATAAACCCTTCTCCATCCAGCAACGGTAAGGGACTGTACTCCAATCCAGGTACACCAGTTCTGCAAGTTCGAATCGCTATGGGCGGCCTCACAACTCCAGAAAAGACCAAAATTCTGCAGAGGATGCTTCTGTCCAGCAAACCTACTCCAATGGATCCGTTTCTAACCGAAATACCGCACTGATTTCTCCAGAAATGGCCTAACACACCAGCAAATAGCTTAAGCACGTGGGCCATCTTACTGCGGCTGGAAAGGGTTAAAGACTTTATTTATTAGCACTTCACATCCGGGATAACCGGAAGTGAAAGGCAACCGGGGCTGCATGCAAGAAGAAAGCAGTCCTTGCATGTATCGTTTGCAGCTCAGAGGTCGAGAATGTGTACATGCAAGTGTCAGATAGGCCCGTCCATCCTGAATGCTGACCTCTCCTGTCTCGCTGAGGAGTGCCAGAAGATGTTGGACAGCGGTGCAGACTACCTGCATCTAGACGTCATGGACGGGTGAGCTTACGTGAAGCATAAGTCCTATCCTACTGGGTACAGTCTGTTTTAGTTCAGTCCTGTGCGTGTGTGGGATGGAGAGTAACAACAGGAGAATATAACTTCTGTTCCAGGCTCTCTCCATGTGATTGTACTGCAAGTAAAAGAGCTGGAGGGTGGGACTGAGAACATATAGTACTCTCTACCAGAGGCATGTTTCTGAATCAAGGGTATAGGGTCGGGCAGGGGTTTCATTTCCGGTTTGTTCCAAAACAGTGCGGGAGAGGTCATAGGTCACTGTACACCTATTTCTCCATTATTTGCTAGAATGAGGCTACCTGGAGAACATGTGCCCCTCCTAGCTCCCGGGTATCCTCCTCCCACATGCAATGTTAATGTTCTATTGGTCATTGCAGACATTTTGTACCTAACCTTACATTTGGAGCTCCTGTTGTGAAATGTTTGCGGAAGAGAATACCAGATGCTTTCTTTGGTAAGAAACTTAGACTGAACACAGAATTACGGAACTCATGATGCTGGTGAACTTTGGTTTGTTCTGCCATTGGCTTGTTTCTTTGCTCAGATATTCACATGATGGTTTCAGAGCCAGAAAAGGTGAGGAGGATTGCCTTCAGTTTTTAACTGTATATTCTGTCGCTGTTCATGATCAAGTTGGTTTTGTTCTAGCAACTAACCTGAAGAATGTTGTTAGTGTACCCCGGACAATCCCTTCCCACACCCATGCATTGCTTCCAGTAATATTAAACCTCATGTCTCCAGCTTTCCACTGCTTGCAGTAGCTGACAATAGACCCCTTTCCTGAGCATTCGGCTCCCATGGTATTACGTCATATTGGAGGTCAAGGGACATATATGAAACTCAGTGAGAAGTTCAATGAAAAATGTCAATAACTTGCGTATACCGCTCCCTGTCTGGCTTTCCAAAAATTACAATGCATGTTCATGTCACCCACATCAGCGTGAGTACTGACCTCTATAGTTAGTACTCGACCTCCAATATGATGTATTACCATGGGAACCGAATGCTCAGAAAGGGGTCTATATGATGTTTATTCTTTTTCAATATGGCTGACAATATTACTTGTTCTCTAGTGGGTGGATGATTTAGCTGACGCTGGAGCAAACCAGTACACCTTTCATCTGGAGGCCACGAGTAAGTTTAATAGTCTCGTTCCCAGGTCCCCAGATGTAGTCCCAAGACCAGGTTTTCATGGTTTGCAGAGAAATCAAAGTTTGTACTTTGGCCTCATTCCCAGTTCCAGTACTGGTGGTGGGTAGCTGGTGGGTGATCCTGAACACAACACTGTAACTGTAATCGATACCTGCTACCAGTATTATACTAGGTGTATGCAGTGCAGAGTAAGCCTCGCACACAAGACACATATATAGACACACAGTCAATGACTGAGGAGGACAGAGCCTGTGTGTAATTATGTTAGCCACACCCACCAACCAGACACTGCAAGATTAGTAGCCTGGAGATAAGGCGCTTGGCAACTATGCTGTGATTGGTCTTCCTGTGTGCTGTAATATGATAACATTTCATTTTATGGTCAGAGAATCCGACTGAACTGATCAAGAAGATCAGGGAGAAAGGAATGAAGGTCAGATTGACATCACTGTCTCTCCCTCCCACCCTCCTATCTCTTTCTACTCCTCAAATACCCTATTCTCTCCCTCTCTCTCCTTTCATCCCAGCCTCAAAGCCAGACTATCTGTTCTGGATCTATTGTTACATGGATTTTCCTCCTATCCTCCTTCCCTTTCCTCTCCCCTCTCTCCCCTTCCCTCCCCTCTCTCCTTTCCCTTTCCCCTTCCCCCTTCCCCCTTCCTTCCTTTTCCCCTCCCCCCTTCCTTCCTTTTCCCCTCCCCCCTTCCTTCCTTTTCCCCTCCCCTCCCCTCCCTCCCCTCCCCTCCCTTCCTCTTTTTCGTCACCTCCCCTTCCTCTCCCTCCCTCTCCCCTCCCTTCCCCCTCTCCTCCCTCCCCTTTCCCCTCCTTTTACCCCCTCCCTCCACCCCCTCCCTAGGTTGGTATTGGCATCAAGCCAGGGACGCCAGTGGAGGAGGTGGTTCCCTTTGTCTCTCTCGTGGACATGATTCTGGTGATGACCATCGAGCCTGGTTTTGGGGGACAGAAGTTCATGCCTGACATGATGCCAAAGGTATGGGGGCCGTGTCGCATCAATGGCAGTTATTCATTTATCGGAAATGAATAATTAGATATACGGTCATGAGGGCAGGGCTCTAATTAGAGTATTGTCGCGATCGTGGTGAAGTGTTTACGCAAGGACAGCGTTGCTATTGGGCTATTCCATTTATTAGTCATACACCCCCATAGAAGAGCATTAATTGCATCTTGAGGGTAATCTTGAACTTAATTGCATCTGAGAGGTCGAGAGTCAAATTTAATGATGTCTAGGGGGTATTTTGAGCATTTTTAATGATGTCTAGAGCGTACTTTTTCCAATTTTAATTACGTCTAGAGGTAAGACAAAGTCTTAATGATGTCTTGAGGGTATTTTAAAATTCACTCTTCTATGGGGTGTACGATTAATTAATGGAATAGCCCATTTGAAGAGTCTCTGGCTTCCCGTAAGTGCAGTGATGAATATCTGTGTTGCTCCAGGCTGCTGTAGTAGATCAGACTGAAAGAAACAGCAGTCTTTAGATGGTCTACACTCTGTAAAAGGACTCACTAAAGTGTTGGGTTCATCAAATAATTCGGTAGGAAGAACCTACTGTCAAACTCTAGCAGTGGAGTGTGCAGCAGGCATTTTTATGAATCCCCATTTTGAGATGTAAAGGGTGCCCCACCACTACAGCTAGCTACACTGTACACAGACATTACGATGTACTAGAGTAGTCTCATCCCCAAACCTCATCCAGTGCGTCTATCGCTTCTAGTATAATGTGTGCGATACTGAAAGCGATCCGCACTGGGGTTGGTTTTGGGTCTGGGACCGAGACTAGTACTAGAGATGAGTATGAAGATAGCGATGAGCTGCAGTAGTGTTTGCAATGAAGTAAACGTTAGCGTACTGTATATGGTAAAAATGATGAGGACTCATTGAGGAAGTAAGCTAGCTGGAGCTTGGCAAGTTGCCTCATTCCCAGGCTCTTCACCACCTCCAGTATGTGGAAGGCCTGGGAGATCTCATCATGTGCAATCAATGATGTCAGGTGGACAGAGGGGCCCAGGGCCAGGGTTTGATTCCCAGCAAGTCTTTTCTCATAACATCTAACATGTATTTAATCTTATTTCATCTCAAGTTTTACTTACTAGTGATTATGTACGCTCTACATAGGGTTCTAATCTTAAGGTATGAGAAATTCATCATTGGGGACAAACGTGGCATTTCCTTTTTGCTGAGACAAACAACTCTCTGAGTCCCTATACAAATTTATGGTTGTAAATAGGTTAAATCATCCTTTCTGATGTGCATAGGATGGGAACCCTATATAAAATGCTTCTTTGTTATTAAGTGCTTGTAGCCGAAACTGAGATCATTACACTTTGCTTCAGCTTTAAAGCCACGTCAAACTAAATTGTAGTTTATTTCCTTCACTGTGGAAATCACATGCAAAAAACTGATTTTGAGTGGCCAGCTCAGCTACTCCTCCAGCTAGCTTACCTTCTCAATGAGTCATCATCGTTTTTACCATATATGCTAATATTTACTTCATTGCAAACACTACTGCTGCTCATCGCTATCCTCATACTCATGGTGTTGTCTTAGCCTCGTTCCCAGGCCTCCCCCGTTTTTTTGTTCTTCGGTTTGCGTTCAGTATAATACACAGAAATGGAAGAGCACAAAAAGCGGGGAAGGCCTGGTCTCATTCATCACGTGAGTGACGTCAGGTGGACGCCAAGGTGGACGTAAGGAGGAGGGGCCCAATTGCAAAATCAACGCACAGGATCATCCATTCGAGTGTTCAACTGCAGTTCTGGACTTCTGACCTTAGCGTGGTCGAAACTACTCATCTTCACGGGTAAGAAACTCGCTTTTCAATTTTAGTCTGTACATATTTAACTATCGGCCCCTCCTCCCTACGTCCACCTTGGCGTCCACCTTGGCGTCCACCTGACGTCACTCACGTGATGAATGAGACCAGGCCTTCCCCGTTTTTCGCGCTCTTCCACTTCTGTGTATTATACTGAACGCAAACCGAAGAACAAAAAACGGGGGAGGCCTGGGAACGAGGCTAGTGTTGTCTTAGTCTCGCATGCCCACTTCCGTAAAAGAAGGGAAGTGTCTGGTGAACTGCGTATACAAGCCATGTCCTACTGGAATGCAATTAGCTGGATGACATAATCAGATTCAAATAATGCACTCTTGAATTACATGTTGCGGAGTAAGCACACTCCCCGAGAAGTAGCTCTCTTTCGCCCTTTTCAAGACTGCTACTGCTACTCAAACAGTGATGTAATGCGTCATGTGACAAAATACTGCAATGTGATTGTACCGCACTGTACAGTGCGGTAGGATACGGCTTGTATACATACCCTTCCCTTCTTTTGCGGAAGTGTGTCGGGCCTGCAAGACTGGTGTTGTCTGTGTACTAAGGACCTTCCTGGACGCCTGTGTACAGTGTAGCTAGCTGTAGTGGTGGGGCACCCTTTACATCTCAAAATGGGGATTCATAAAAATGCCTGCTGCACACTCCACTGCTAGAGTTTGACAGTAGGTTCTTCCTACCGAATTATCTGATGAACCCAACACTTTAGTGAGTCCTTTTACAGAGTGTAGACCATCTAAAGACTGCTGTTTCTTTCAGTCTGATCTACTACAGCAGCCTGGAGCAACACAGATATTCATCACTGCACTTACGGGAAGCCAGAGACTCTTCAAACAGCAACGCTGTCCTTGCGTAAACACTTCACCACGATCGCCACAATACTCTAATTAGAGCCCTGCCCTCATGACCGTATATCTAATTATTCATTTCCGATAAATGAATAACTGCCATTCCTGACCTGACCCACACTTGCTATTCAGCTTTGTCTTATTCTCAGAACCAGCCCTCCTCCCCCCCTCCTCCCCCCCTCCTCCCCCCTCCTCCCCCCCTCCTCCCCCCCTCCTCCCCCCCTCCTCCCCCCCTCCTCCCCCCTCCTCCCCCCCTCCTCCCCCCCTCTTCCCCCCCTCTCCAAATACTAGAAAATGTAGAACATTGTGGGGGCGAGCCTAAGCAAGCTGAGACAGGAACAGTGTTATGATGTAACACAATCAATCTTCCTCCATGCACATCCATTCACCATTCACAGGGGGGTTTAAAAGTGCTTTTTTAAAAAAAAGGTGAAATGAAAAGATATGCTATGCATATATACACAATCATAATGCATAAGGCCATTCCAACCGGTATTCCTGTTTCTGGTCAGGGGTTTTTGCTGGCATTGACGCGGGCGGGTGGGTACTTAGCAACCTAGAAACCAAGTACTTCGACACAAAACACTACAGTTCACTAACGCCATACACAACATCCTAGTGCGATACCTACAAAAAGGCACAAAAAGAATGAATAAAACGAACTGAAGCCTACAAACATGACAGACACGTTTCCTATTCCGCTTAGTTTGCTGGACTGATGGCGATAGATACAACCGATCTACAACTCACCGCGAATCCACCATGCGCAGAAGTTGAGTTGCTGAAATTGTGTAAGGCATAATTATTGATGTGGGCGGAGGACCAGAAACAGGAATACCAGTTGGAAGGGCCTAACAGTGCCAGGGGCCGAGATAAATGTTTGATGCATATGCCAGTCGTTTCTCCAGCCAGGGCAGCTACTGTAGCTACACATGCATGGACTAAGTTTCACACTCAAATCATGAGCTGAGTCTCCGGCGTATATAAGTGCCGTATATGCACGGACTTTACCGGCGAAGCGACTTCAACCGTCGTCCATAATTTACACCGTTGTGAGCAGCCTGCTGTTGAAGGTCCGTAACTGTACAAACAAGTTGCCATGCGTGCTTTAACTTCAGTCGTCTTCGCTTCAGGTCACCGATGCTGCACTCTGGCTGTAGCCTTCACCTCGTACCTACCAAGTACACAAGGGCGTTCAAAGCCTCAAAGCTTTGTAAAATACTTAATGCGTTAATTTAAAATTTATGGTATATGGCCGCAAGCAGACATACACACGCATATTTGCTCAGAGCATCTTGCCTCACGCTGGAAATAAATGAATTTAGATGTTATGAGGCGAAAATAGAGGAAAGTGAAAAAGGCCAGCAGCCACCGGGAGTCGAACCCAGGACACCTCTGGCTTGAGCCGCTATTATACACGCATCTTTGCAATGCAGTCCCGCTAGTGTGGGGCTCGCTCAGGCTCGCCCCAATAAAAAGAGGTGTGACGATGTGAGGTAGTCTTGTTCCCAAGTTCCTCCCCATCTTGTCCCTCAAGAAGACTAGTGACATTCTTGTCCCTCCCAACCTTGTGGCAACACTATCAGTAGCTATCACTACTCGTATCTCAACTCACTTGGCTTCCTCACCACAAACTGCTTAGTTTTTACTCTTCACAACTTTACAGACCTCCTTAGCAACACTTTCAACAATTTACTGAAGCCTAGCAAGCAACTTACAAAGCAGAACCTTCTTTGAGTGGGTCTGGTAGCCTCACATGGGGCAATACGTCATGTGTTCTAATGACTGCGTTCTCCCTCCTTCATTATGGTCTAGACCCATATGAACTGTGCACCTATACCTTCTATCATTACCTCACATCACCACCTGTGGTGAGGTCACCCAGGTCTTCTTCCTCCCTCTTTGCACACTGGAAGTGATCGGATACTGGAGGTGGCAGAGACCTGGGAACGAGGCTATGATTAATGTGTTGCTTGTTTGTAACTGCAGGTGCAGTTTCTTCGTGAGAGGTTTTCTTGTTTGGATATCGAGGTGGACGGTGGGCTTTCTCCCTCTACCATTGACGCTGCAGCACAGGTGTGTGCGGAAGGGGGGGAGGGAGGAGGGGGGATGGGGTATAATAATTTAGGTCATGTACAATACCTGTTGTACATGACCTTGTAAGTATGTGTACACTTTTACAATCACTCCTCTCCTTTCTCTCCCTCCTCTTTCCCCCATTTTCTCTTCTCTCCTTTACCCTCCTCCCCTTCCCTCTTCTCTGTCTCCCCCCTCTTCCTCCCCTCCTTCCCTCCTCTCCCCTATCCTTCGTGTCTCTCCTCCTCTCCTCTCCTCTTCTTCTCCTCCCCCTCTCTCCTTCCCTCCCCCCTCAGGCTGGTGCTAACATGATAGTCTCTGGCACTGCAGTAGTCAGGAGTCCTGACCCTCGGAGGGTCATCACCGAGCTCCGCACTTCTGTAGAGAAATGGCTACAAGTGAATGCCTGCAGACAACTCACCTAGCCCCAGTCACCAATCGAATACACGTCATGTTTGTTGTAAATGAGTTGTATCTGTAAACTTTGCTGTCTGTTTTTAAGATCTACCATTTTGTGTACTGTGCATACAGACTATACAAAAGTCCAGAGGTTTTAGTTTCATTGTTTCCATGGATACATTTGATGCTGTTGACCAATCAAAATGTGCTGTTATAACTATCTTGTACCTTATGGCCTTGTTCCAAGCCCCTGCCCAGCTGCATGGACAGAGGCCTGGAACGAAGCTTAGTTTACCTGCATGCTGTAAATATCTTCAAATATCATGTCTTGTTTAGTTGTGTTCCTCCTGTCACTGAGAGTCCTCCTGTGGGATGTGTCTGAATGCAGGATACTTCAGTTTAGTGTGATTGAGCTTAATTTGGGGCTAGAAACCAGGGATTGTAATTGTGATGGGCTGGCTATAATCAGGCAGCCAAACATGTGCACAAAGCTAGCTACCTGACTCCTCAGTTTTTGCATGAGACAGCTGTCACTATCTGTGGATCACTCCAGGCAGCCAAACCTGTGCACAAAACTAGCCCTTCTCAGTTCTTGTCACTCCAGCACTCTTGGTGGTGATCACGAGGCCTGGTATTGGTAAACGCAGCCTTTTAACAATCAGATGAGGGTAGCTTTGTTCTTAGACTTTCAAACTTTGTACCACGACTGATAACACAAACACTAGTAGTGAGAGTACAGATGTGGTTCACTGATTGTTCATGCATTCGTTGCTGATGTTCCTCAACTGTTACCCCCATCAGGAGCACATGAATCAGTGAAGGCTTACGTTGATGCAATCCTGGTCAATCTTGTGTGTTGACACACAATTGGTGATTGTATATAGTCCTATGCTAGCCTTGATCGTTCCCTATACAAAATCGGATGGTGGGAAGGCCTGGGTTTTTGCATGCTGTAAAATGATCAAAACCGGATGGTAGGAAGGCCTGGGTTTTTGCATGCTGTAAAGTGATCAAAACCGGATGGTGGGAAGGCCTGGGTTTTTGCATGCTGTAAAGTGATCAAAACCGGATGGTGGGAAGGCCTGGGTTTTTGCATGCTGTAAAGTGATCAAAAACTGGATGATGGGGAGGCCTGGGTTTTTGCATGCTCAAAAACTGGAGTGTGTGAAGGCCTGGCAACAAGGCTAATCTTGTGCTTGGTGATCACAAAGGATAATCACTCGTTTCTATTGTTTTGTCTCACATGAGACAGGATTGAGGCTAGTAGCATTCAGATGCATGACACTGTGAAATTCTATTTCAATAACACCGGAAGTGGATACAGGAAATTAGTAGGAAATAATTATTGTTAGCAAATATGGTATGTCAACCACAATTAAATTTGGTGAATGCTCAAGCAAGTAGCTGCATGACAAATAGATCTGAATGAGCACAATTTCTGGCATGTGCATCCAGACATTACATCTATATTGTAGAGCAGCAGTAAGACCTGTAGCACTGCTCCAATTGCAACGTACAACTGTACTTCTGCACAATTTTAGCTATGGTTGCTCGCATGGAGAAATTATGACACAATCTGACAGGTTTGTGTTTTTTTACTGAGGGGTAGAGGCAGTCCTGAAAACTGTGCGTAAGGCATGCTCCAGAAACTATACTCCGAAGCTTCTCAAAACTTGTTTTGTTGACACAGTATTTTGGGAGGGAGGAGGCTGTGATATTGTGTTAATCATTGTTCATCATCCCACAAAATTACACTTAATTAAACCATAGATTGTAAACCTACGTAACGTAGGTTACAATCTATGGTTAAACTCGCTGGAATTCTTTGTCGGCTCTGCTCATGCACATGAATTCTTTTGGTTTAGTTTCATAGCAACGCCGTAAACGGACATAGTAACGGCGTACTGAGCATGCGCAGTACTTCACCACTGTAGTCATAGTAGTACATTGTATATACATGTTTCAGTTCTAAGTCTATTTGTGTACAGATAATTTAGTCAGAGAGAGATTTCTGTCCTTGAAGACTGAACTGTAAAATACAGAAGTTAAGGTGAGTGACTTTTGTAACTGCTAGTCTTGATCGAGCCCCCCTCCCACCCACTTTGCTACGACAGTGTGTGTGGCTCACTAAAGAGGCCTGTACGTGTGGTAGCCACGCAGTAAGCTTGTTTATTTCGCCACTACCTGGCTAGTGAACTGTGTTGTACTGTGACTTTGATCACTGTAGAATACGGTACGTAAGACAGTAGATAGATAGTCAGGTGGTGTTTTATATATGAGCGTATACGAAGGTTGACTGTCGTAGCTCAGAAGGGGAGGACAGGCATACTGTTCTGTGTAGCCGGTATGTAGCTGGTAAGAACTATATGGAGTCTGAAAAGTCCAATGTATACACGAGAAACCATGCACGTATAATCTAGGGGGTCGGGTTCGAGACTGTCTATCTTGTAGCTGGCTGTACTGCTAGGTTTGATGTCAGTTTGAGTCTGTGTATTAACCTACAGTCAACCTATATGTCTACTTTTGATTGTAAAATTAGTGTCCTTTATTTCCATGTGCTGTACCAGAAAGCATGGTTGATTTGGCCATAAATCATGTATTCTTTAGCAGCTGCGACAGACCTCTGTCCTAGGTTATGGAGACAGATTGTTAGCTGTACTTCATAGGAGTAGTCAGCGGGTATTGCTTTTTGTGTAGTGACCACTCATATATAGAAATGCATGTTTGATGTATGAAGCGAAGATGAAAGGAAAAAGCTGGGCGTCATTGGAATCAAACCCACGACTGCTAGCTTGAGCTGCCACTGCTGAGCTATGACAACCACCAACTCACTATCTCCTATTTAATATACTGTTATTCCTGTGACTAGTGGATTTTTTCGCTTTCTTATTCCATTAAGCATGTTTTTATTTTTTTTCAGCTGTGAGGAAAGGGCTAATTAGCGCCAACACTATGTATGTACTTATGAAGGGATATTAAACTCTGAACTCTACTTCACGTAAATAAATCCTGATCTCTAAAGCCTTCTACTTCAGGTCTTGTAGCTAAGTAGCAGTGAACTTTGGTTACCTAAAGCCTACCAACAAACATTTTACCTGTGTATAGCACTTAAAGTGTTTGAGCCAAGGTAAACGTGCAGCACTGACCTCTTATGAGCATCTTGCAGTTACTTTGCTCGAGTAATGAAGAGTTTAAAGTGATCTGGTCATTTTCGGTGAAGACTGCTCTGGAGAACCCGCAAAAGTGATCTCCCTTTATAAGTATAAGTAACAGAATTGCTCACAGCTGTTTGGACTACCATAAGAAAACAATGGAGGACAAAAAGTTGCTTCTAGGGATTCTTTGTAAATGTAAAAAATGCATTATGCTTCTAGTAAGTCAAAAATGCCTCAGCTCAGCAAGTTATACTGGCAGCTTTGTTTTCAATCAATAATGCACCATTGCATTGGTAATATTGTCCCAAAAATGGCAGCTAAGTTCTGTAATGTAAGCAGAGTGGCAGGACATTCCATTTCCCACTCCATTTCCCACAGTTGTGTTGATACTGTTACTCACTTCCTGTCCAACATCTGGCTTAGCTTCTAAAGTAGGGTTTCTGGGGTAAGTATTTGAGTACTAGAGGAAGTAGATGCCTACATATAGAGGATTCTGAGGGCTGGTGGTTGTTGGTTATTGTAGCTCAGTGGTAGAGGACTGGCAGCTCAAGCCAAGCATCCCTGGTTTGATTTGCAGCAGCTGTGAGCTTTTTCGCTTTCCTCTGCTTTTTGGTTCACCAAGCCATACAAGTTACTATTGTCTTGTCCAACATAGCTATTGTTTTCTGTTTATTGACACACTTGTGCAACGGTCTGGTACCAAGACTAATATGAAAAAAAAACGTTCTAATTTTTTTCAGTACAACTGCTACTCTTCTCGCTGATGCTGTTATAAACATTTTTCAGAGGGTGATTTATGGGAGTTAATCTTGCAAAATAGTGGCCCTGGGCTATGCCCAGGTTTCCATGGCTTGTATTTCTCATATGATCATGGCTAGCAAAAAATATGTTTTCCTCTTTGTGCAACGGGTAGTAGTAAGGAATTAGGATCTGTCCTGTAGGTGTGTAATTACACTCTTGTTTGTATAGGAATACACAGACTATCGTATAGCGCGAAAATTTCAAGGGTCTAAATTTTCGTGAATAGCGGTTTTTGAAGATTTCGTTGAAATAATTTTGCGAATTCACCTCATACGCTGCATGTCATAAATTTTCATTGAAATATTTTCGCAAACGGTTGAAAATTCGCGGAATTAAAGACCCACGAAAATTTAGCGCTATACAATATTCTGTTCTGTTCCTCCCTGGAAATAAGACTGTGATATAAACATGACTTGTGGGTAGCCACATGTTTGTTAGTTGTTATTTCTCAATGGGGAAAGTCCTTCTAATGAGGGGTGTCGTGAGTTGAGTGTGTTTGTATTTCATGATGTGTATATCCACGTTCTTGCTTGTGATCCAATTACTGTATACAATCTTTGTATGTTGAAATATTGTTTTGAAAATTTTGTGCAGCAAACATTTTTAACGAAATTGTGTCCCCGCGAAAATTTAAACATATGGTATACCACACAGACCGTTTCAGCGCATATTTTAAAAACAAAATGCCTATCTATCTTTAATCGTACAATTACCAGATCAAAGTGTCCTTTCTTTTGTGCATTATTGCCGAAGTTGACGCTTGAAAACCATCAAACAGTTTAAGCCACACTCAGGTGAGTATAGAGGGAGTATACACAAAGGCCAAAAATGCTTTAATGCAAGTGTGGCTATTTTCAATCTCAACTTCAGCACAGAAGATTTTTTTGCCATTAAAAAAAAAGTCTGCTTCTCTGTAATCAAGCTGAAGGTGACAGTCAACAATACAGTAAACATGTTATTAATTTAGAGAAAAACGAATTTTAGCACAGCAGGATTTTGGTCTCAATTAAGCCCTGAATAGGTTGAGTAACACCCTGAGGTGAGCATAGAGCGAGCATGCACAAAGGTACAGGCCAAAAAATGCTTTAAAAATCAGTGTCGAAAAACCTGAATGAAGTTGACATTGAAACCATCGAAAGTTTAAGCCACACTAGCATAAAAATAATCTCTTCTTGTGACAGTCAACAATACAGTAAACATGTTATTAATTTAGATAAAAACGAATTTTAGCACAGCAATTATTCAAGATTTTGGTCTCATTAAGCCCAGAATAGGTAGAGTAACACCCTGAGGGACCCCAGTGTAAACACATTTAGTGGTGGAGCTGGGTTGAGTCTGTCTATCAGAGAGGGAGGGTTGAGGTGAAATGAAAGCTATCTCTTTGTTTCAAACCGGGCTGGTCTCAGCAGAAAATAACGAAATTCACTAAACCAAAGGCGTGAATGGGAGATGTGACAGTGTGAGTAAAACTTTTGCATATGGGCTATCTTGAGATAGTAGCTAGATTTGTGATTTGTGGTTGCAAGTGCACTTCCTGATGACCAGTAAATACAACCGTTAACTTTAAAAGAGATAAGTAGCAAAACTATGCTAAATTCATACTTACACATTATCTGTATAGCTAGGTACTATGTAGCTCTGCTTGATAGTACTCTGTATAGTATATCACACACAAACAAACACCTCCAAAGAAGAATAAGAGAGAAAAATCAACGACTTGAACTTCCTGATGACCAGTAAATACAACCGTTAAGTTCTGAAGTCAGGGCTCTGACAGAAATGAAAATATGGTACGTTGAAAAACACTGCTTCAAACTGATTAAAACTAGTGGAGGTAAATTTGCAACAGTAACTTCCTTCTATGTGAGAATGTGTGTAAACTGTTGCATATAGCTATTTTAGAAGTCAAAGAAACTGGTGAAGATGGTTTGTCAATATGTCAATGGTTTATAAACTGGTGGGTGCAATTTTAAAAACGATGTGCCTTCCTTTTAAGTGTGTGTCATGCACTCAGTAACAGCCGTGTTTTCATTCCTCATTGCTTGCTTTAGGAAGAGCTAAGTGTATTAGCTATGCAATGGTGGGAGGGACACTGTATGTGATACTGATGGGAGAGGGGAACGGTGGGAGGGACACTGTATGTGATACTGATGGGAGAGGGGAACGGTGGTAGGGACACTGTATGCGATACCGATGGGAGAGGGGAACGGTGGTAGGGACACTGTATGCGATACCGATGGGAGAGGGGACGGTGGGAGGGACACTGTATGCGATACCGATGGGAGAGGGGACGGCGGGAGGGACAGTGTATACGATACTGATGGGAGAGGGGACGGCGGGAGGGACAGTGTATACGATAGATTGTGGTCTGGGCATACATTGTAGTACTTGTGGGCTGTGCTTTGCCGTCTATAGACCCTTTCTGATCATCCAGTTTCCATGGTAATTTGTAATAAGGAACACTGCACAGTCCCCGTGATCTTGCAAGCGAGGAACGGTATGGAGGCCTGGGACGAGGCTACACCACTTATTGAAATCTAAAATTACATTATTAGAGTGCACCTCGGCTTCATTCTCCCAGAGCCTCCTTTCTGGGCTGTACAGTGAAGTAATCATCAACACCTGGCCTTCCGTTAGCTACTGCCTGGCCTTCCATTAGCTACTGCCTGGCCTGTATTGCATTTATGAAGTGTGAAGTGGAGCACCCACTTGTGGTGATTTCCCTGTGGGTTGGATCACCCTGAGTAGCTCAGATATTTGACTCCCAAGCTTCTATTCACTACTGGGGTTTCAAATAAGAGCAGGCTTAGGCTTGCATTTCTTCCCTGGTAAATTGTTGGAAAAAAAAGTTGTGTTAGCTCCCAGGTCACTCCCAGGTTTATCTCAAAGCCGGATTTTCTCCACATGGCAAATCTGGGAGTGGCCTGTGAACGTGCCAGGTCCTCTTCTTTGCAAGAGTCTGGACACCGACACTTGATTGAGGTTTTGTATTGGTGATCCAGTCCCAACTGTTGTCAATTTTTACCAGCTTTTAAGCTCACTTTGGCACTATTGAGGTCATGAACAGAACACCTGTGATCCCTTGTCTTAACTCTCTAGTCCAAGACGTTCTTCGGTACATGTTTTGCATATGACCTGCTGACCACAGCCCTTTGTTGGAGCATACCAAAGCAAAGAAAACTCACACAACACTTGTACACACGCATTTACCATCTCAAATGCTCATCAATGGGTCGTTGCCTCTCAGCCAATAGGGGCTAATTTGATCCCACTTTGACGATTCGTATATTCTCTCTAGTTGCCAACAAGCATTCTATTGTGCGCTAACACTAGCTGCATGCCACTGTCTTCACAAATGCTGCGTTTTGCTCTAGTGTTCAGCGAAAGGGTTTTCTGTTGACGGTACCATTCTGCATTGTACACTTCCACCCCCAGCCTGGTTACCACATCAACCTTTCATTTTCAGGAAAAAGACACCACAAAGCCCACTGCATATCTTACCTTATACCACAGATATTCCACCACCATAGTACTCCGCTACTTTCTATTGTACCTAGCACTAGTATTGTCGTTTATGAGAGTCATTGTAGGGTTTCAACCCACGGTGCAAAGGTGTACCTATTGTGACGTCCCATGGCGAATTAATCATAAATAAGATAGAGGCTGATTTTAATCATTTAAAGTTATCAAGCGCTATGGGTCTATTCATAGCATAGTATCAATGCTAACATGCTAAAACTATTCAAAATAGGTAATGATTGCAGACATGTGGCTCTGGATGTGTGTGTGTCAGGCGTCATGATCTGTCTAGCATAAAATCCAGCTAAATGAGCCTTGCACTATATGCTTTAAGTCGGTTGCTACATTTTCCGTCCCCTAGTTAATAGGTAATTATTGACTACAGACAAATGACTACATATGTGGACCTTATGGTTTAGTAGCCATCACCATGGCAACAGGTTGTCTTCCCTCAATACAAAGACACATGGAGGCTCTAGAAGGTCATTATTATTTTCAACTACAGTAGAACCTTATGGACACCCCACACAGCGGTGGTCCGCTTTAGAGGGGCTCCACTGTGAGGTCATACACACAAAAAGATAACCATAGTCCAAGAAACAAAAGTCATTTTTGATGTTATGTGGTGGAGTTAGAGGAAAATTTAAGTTGGAGCAGTGGAGGTACTTTCAGGGTCTGTCTGTCACTGGCTATTGCGTGAAGCAAAATAAATAGCTTTTCGCGGAGAAGAAATAGGCTTGACACTTGCATGTGTTTCAGCTGTAGCCTCATTCCTGGGCCTCCCCCCCACTTTTATTACATGAAAGACATCAATGACTACCCCAGTAGACACAAGGGTCGAGAGTACTCCAACTGAAAGACTGAGCTTGAGATCCTTGTCTAGTAGTGCTGGAGTTCTCAAAGCAAAACTTAGTGCTCATTGTTCAGAGGGTGTGTACGAAATGGTTTGGTTGGAGACCCTCTCCCACTCTGTCCACCTAGGTAGACCTCATTGACCTCATTCACATGATCATCATGTAACGGGCTTCTGGTTACATGTAAATTTCAGCTGCACTGTGAGGAGGTGGTTGCTAAGGACTGGTTGCTAGGGAACTAAACCAATTAGTGCCCACTTTACAAACAATAAACTTTGTTAGCAAGCTTACCCAAAATAAGGCGGTTCATGTTACCTTGTAAAATGTAGTGTGACTCTTGTAGCAGACTTGTAGGAATCAATCCGCTAGACTGATTGCCAGTATTGGTTCATTAGCTGGTGGCTTACCTAGTAATTGAAATTCTGACCCCACAAGCAATAAGGTATTTTGTACAGCTTCTGTGGCAGGTTAGCTGTCTGCACAATAAAAGTTGAAGGGCTGACTCACCAAACACTGCATGGGTATGTTTGCTACATGCAATGTGTAGAGGTCCAAGGGCCACTAAGCTTCCTGTGTTATTCCAGCCGTACCTGCTATAGGTCATGTACATATGACATTTCAATACTGACAGTTTCATGTATACCTGCTATAGGTCATGATTTCTTCTAGGTATGATACCGGACATTTCATGGTAGGTAACATACCTGAAAATTTATTTTTGGAGTGCAGCTGACATTTTGCAGCATGTACCTAGTAAGGTACCTGACTTTGAGTGTAGCTGGTATTTCTGTACCAAGGTAAGATCCCTATTAATTTTCCTTGCCTTCTGTGAATCCGATTGGTTCATTTCAAAATTCAATTTCAGTTTTTGGATATGTGTAATCAGCTAGAAATTTCACAATGATGTACTACAGCTTCAGTAGTTTTTCCCTAACACTAGGCGGATGCCCTCATCACCGTGGAGTGAATCTGAGCACGCGGGACACTGCTGGTTTCATAGCGTTACCACACACACAAACAATGCAGTACAGCTTCAATCATATTCCCTCACAGAGCCCATAATGTACACCCCACAGTAAAGCTTCAGTAATTTCTCCTAATAATGTCCTTAATACTAGACAAATGCTTCACATTGTGGGGCGAACCTCAGTACACAGCACACTGCTGGTTTCATAGTTTGTCATGGCAACAGTGCATGTTGCTTGGAGCAAGCAAGTATTTAGGTAGAGTGCTTATCTCATATGCTTTCTTCTTGAACGCTCAGAGCAGTTTTACATGTACCGTATTTCTCCGAATAGACACCACCCTCGAATAATCGCCGCCCTTGAATAGTAGCCGCACAACCGGAAGCTCTGAACGAAATAAACGCTGCCCTCGAATAGTAGTCGCGACTAGCATACGTGGTAACTGCACACGTGTGCAATTAACTTCTGATGACAGTCACCATGCTAGCGCTAGGGCTATTTGTGTTGTGCAAGTCATTTCCAGCTGACAGCAGGACCGAGAGGCTAGAACATTCAAAGCCTTCAACAACAGCTGCAAGTGAAAGATGATCAGCTATTAGAAAATAACAGAGAGTAGTGCGAGTGTCTAGCAAGTCATCACCGTCTCACTCGTACAAACCTTATCCAGTCGTCGTTGATGTCTGCGGGCTTTCCAAAGAAATAAACGCCACCCTCGAATAGTAGCCACAGAACAACGAGCAGTGAAAAAAAAAAAAAAGTAGCCGCGGCATCTGATCGAAGAAATACGGTATCTACATTTCTACAAGTGACTTGTTTTCACTCACAAGTCTTGTATCCAGGCACACATGCACACATGTACTTTTATATGGATGATGTAGTATACTCATTGAGCACTTGTACGAACTCACACAGAGTCCAAGGTACGAGGCTCCCTAGCTGGTTGTGTGGGCCTTTCTGACCAGAAAACCCGAGGTGGTAAGTGCGTGTAACAAGCTGGTTGTGCGAGTAATCAAGTTTTGTAGAAAGCCATCTTGGGTTATCTTGGTTCATTGCAGCTCAAAGGACCACAGCTGTGCAAGGTCAAAGGTCATATGCTTGTGTGTGTGTGTGTGTGTGTGTGCATGTGTGTGAGTATGTATATGCATTTGTGTATACGCATGTGTGTGCGTGGGTATGTGTGTGTGTATATGCATGTGTGTGTGGGTGGGTGTGCACCCCTGTGTGTGCGTGTACGCATATTAACATTGTAACTATCTATTATCTGTCATGGTTATAGCTATCAGGTTTAGGCTGTGTGTGGATGCATACATTTTTAACATTCTCCATGTCACTTGTTGTCTGTGAAAAGTTACATGCGACACTCTTCACACTGACTTGAGTGTGGGAGCACAGTAACTGCCTGTATTTGTCTATGGGAGGGGAACAGTGTATGTATGTGTGTCCTTTTTACTGTCTAGCTGGTTTATCAGGACAGATGTCTGGCTTGTTTATCTCTACAATTGTTTTGCATGTTTATCTGTAGCTTTGTCTACTAGGTTTTCATAATGATATTCATTTGGCTTCTGGGACTACATGTGATTAATTAACCTTTTGGCTCCTGGGTTACATGTAATTAACCCTTTGACTCCTGGGACTACATGTAATTAATTACCCTTTGGCTCCTGGGACTACAGTACCGGAGTGCATTTCAAAGCTCTAATCTGATTGGTTGGGTTAGGGTTAATTTAGGGTGTTGTTAGGGCAACGGCGCATACCCGTATAATTATTGACCAATAGGATTGGAGTTTTGAAAAGGTACCCCGGGATGGCTCTCCTGGGACTACATGTAACCCTTTGGCTCCTGGGACTGCATGTACCATAAAGCCCTCATGTTTGTCTGCACAATTGTCTGTCAGAATGTCTAACCATGTTTATCTGTCCTGATATAGTTCATTGAGCCTCTCCATGCTTACCTTAGCCTGAAGGTTTTTGATATGCCACTATTTATTAAGCATGCACGCGTGTGCGTCTTGATGAAGTAAGAGCTGATTTTGTGGGAGTAAAGTATGAAATAACACTAGCGTTGGCTATCGTATGTCATTAGCCCAGTTTCAAATGTCACCATCGGTTGTAAGAGATACTACTGTGCGTGAGTACCAACGTCATCAGTATTTGATCAAATCACATGACACCGATCCTGGAATTTGATTGGTCAATTTTGTCTGGCTCCCACATTTAGCCTTTGGCACTGTGTTATATTACAGATGTGGGAACGTTGATCTTCTTGCAATCCTTTCTGTACAGAGGCAGTCGTAACTTGATCTGTTGTGAACCAACAACTCTGTCAATACCTAACTGTATTCTAATGTTTCATGTCTCAGTGTACCTCAGGCTATGTACCCTTCGTACTCCAAAAGATTTTTATAGGCAGTTATTTGCATGTATGGCGTTGTATGCAAGCAATCCTTTTTGCTGTCTGTCCACAAAAACATTTCATTTAGACAGTTGATTTTGGGATTAGACATTCTACAATGTATGGCTTGTGTGTGTGTGTGTGTGATTGTGTGTGTGTGTGATTGTGTGTGATTGTGTGTGTGTGTGTGTGTGTGTGTATGTGTGTATGTGTGTGTGTGTGGTTTTGTGGTTGTGTGTGTGTGTCTTAGTAACAATTTTATGAGGAAACAATTATTCTCAATTAGTGACTCATTAAGAAATCATTTTGTGGTCACGGAGAAGTATGTTTGGTTACCAAGCTATGAAGCCTTAACACACACTTCATAAGTCTTCCTTTTAGTCAACCACATTCCCAGGCCTCCCCCAGTTTGTTATTATACTGAACACAAACTGAAAATAAAGAACGGGGGAGGCCTGGAATACAAACTGTTGAAGTGTTGAGGATATCAGCTATGATAACAATAAAAGAAAGAAACGAAGGCTACTTCTTTCAGTAGCAAACATGTCCATTTCTTTCTCTAGCCTGGCAATTCTTGTGTGTGATGTACGTACATGTACCTGTGTGCTCAGGTTGACGTCATGCCCAGGATAAATGCTTTCAGACCTTTGTACCTTCGCTTACATCATCATGCGTTCTTGCACAATGGTATGGGGACTATGACAGCCATTCAACTCAAATGTGTTATTTATTTGGCATGCTGCCAAACCAATGGCTGCCATTGGGAGTACAATAGCATTAGTCTGTGTCTGGAATAAAAGCAAACTTGATGGATTGCCTACACTATGAATACATGCTTGCAATGGTACATGTAGTTATCCCGAGGGTTTATAACCAGTACTATAGTGTCAGCGAGTGTCTTGGGATGTTTTAGCCTGTCCGGTAACCTGGTATCTATCGTCTCGTCTTCTATTAATTAACTCTTTAACTCGTAGACTATTTACTGGAAGTCTTTATTAGGCTATGGATACCTTCCTTGGTCCGTATCGGTGGTTAAAGGGTTAACCCATCAATCCATCTGGCAGCTTGTATACCTGTGGATGGGGAAAAAGATTACCACTTTGTCCTTGTCCAAAAAAATATCCCCTCTATGTACAAGGAGCCGATAATATCCCCTCTATGTACAAGGAGCCGATAATATCCTACCTACATGTGTGTATGTGTGTGTGTGTGTACATATGTGTGTATGCACATGTGTGTGTATACTACGTGTGTATGTGTGTGTATGCACGTGTGTGTATGTGTGTGTGTATGCATGTTATTGCAGCTGTACCAATACCACCCACCCCCAACCCACTGTACTTTGACCCCAGGAAATGACTATTAATCAAATTGCGTATGTTTTCTTGTTCCCCCATTGTTGGGTCTTGTCCACACTTATAAATATTGGTACCCTCCCTTTGAAGTCATGATCTGTTATTGCAGTAATTGACACTAACTGACTGGTAGGAGACAAAATTCTTCCAGGAATTTGACCAATCAGGGTGCTGTATTTGTCAGTCAGGAAATGCAATAATTAAATTAGTGAGTGAATATATATATACCTTATTACACGAGTTAGCGTACAATATCGCGAGTTATTGCACGAGTGAAAATGCAGCCCACGAGTGCAATAACCGCGATATGCACGCTAACGAGTGTAATAAAGTATTTATTATCCATTACTACAACAGCGTCGTGTCTCTTCTTACACGAAGTATGGAGTAACTCGCCGTTCGAACGTACTGGTTCTAATTAAAGCGCACACTGGTTGCTAGGATATCGCACGTATAATAGCCCCAGGGCCCATGCAATAACTACCCGTGCAATATCGTGTGATATTGCACGGCACGGGAATAGAAAAATACTGTTGTAGAAATATCAACTGGATAATAATAAACAATAATTTGTGTTTTGCTGTATTTTTTCTACCTGTGTGTGTGTGATTGTGTGTGTGTGTGTGTGTGTGTGTGTGTGTGTGTGTGTGTGTGTGTGTAGTGAGAGGTGAATATGTAGGCACCTGCTAAAATTAAATTCCAACTCCATCTTGTCATGGTGCCAACAAGTCTATTGATGGAGCTTGTCTTGTACTGTGGAGTCAGTAGTCTGACTGACACTGTTTCCTTATAGGTAAGGTACATTTTGAGATTAATGAGCCACAAAGCACTGGCCCACTGGGACTATTCTGAACTGACAGTTGCTTTTCCTCCCCTCTCTTTCCTCCTCCCTCCCCTGTCTCTCCCTCTCTTGCTACCGCCTCCTCTCTTCTGTTTTACCTCTTGTCCCTGTCCCTACTCCCCCCCCCCTCCTGCTCTTCCTCTTCCCTCCGTCCACTTTCCTCCCTCCTTCCCCTGTTCCCCCCTTCTCCCACTCCCTCCTCCTCTTCTTCTGACCCTAAACACTATACACGTTCCTGAAAACTAGCCATGTGTTTTTACCATGTATGTCTCACTAGTGAAAGCTGTATGGTAGCAAGTCTCCACCATCTAGTATGGGCTGTGCGTAAGAGTGTTTTGAGGATAGCTCTCTTAATAGTACCTCCCCCCATCTTCCCAGCCTCCCCCCTGGAGTGTTGGGCGGTGTTTGAGAACCCTTGGGGGTAGTGGCTGTTAGCTCAAGCCGGATTTGGGTTTTTGGATCTAATTAGAGGTGGGTGTTCGTGTCTGTGTATGTACAGAGTAAGTGGCCTAGTTTTTCTAGTGAAGTGTCTCTTTTGTTCGAGCTCAAGTGCAAACTTGCTGTTGGGCAAACTTCACTTGCTATAGCATAGAGTATGCATGTGAAGGTATGGAGTATGTATTATGGGAATATGCGAGGAATATTGAATTATTGGAATATGGCAGTTTAAGTGTGCATTGGAGGGTATGGTAGCCTTGTTCCCAGGCCGTTCCCGCCTCCAGTTTTTGGTCGCTTACAGTAGGCAAGAATGGAGGGGGAAGGTCTGGGAGATTTTGCCGCGTGAATGATGGTGTAATGTATAATAGGTAGACAGACGGGGGGCAGTGTCCGACAAAGAATCTCGAGGTCCTCCCTGTAATATATTGACACCGTAACATTTGAAAGACAGCATCATTGTTCGGTAGATTCAAGGTTGATCAACGCAAATTTTGTGAGTTGTGAGTTGCAGTTGTTTCTCTCATTGCTCCTCCAGTGTTGGGTGGAATTATATCTCCTCCCGAGGACATTCTGCCCTCAGGGAAGCTCAACGCAAGAGAAAGAATCTCAAGATAGAAGGGTAAGCTTAGTCACACTTAACTGGGCATAAGTGTTTTAATGTATGCACACGAGAACATTGCAGTTAAAACTGTATTTATGTACACAATGCATCAACCAAAATATCACACACATGAACCGGTTAAGTGTGTTATTTATTATAAATTAATGTGAACTACTAAGGGAGACCCATAGTCTCATGCCCAGACCCCACCCTCTCACAATGAAATGATATTGGTCTTGGGACTGTTCAGTGCTTTCTTGGTTGGAAGTCAGCAGTATTGATTTTGACAAGCTAATCAGATAGCGCTATGTCCTGTGAGCATTAATGTGGAAATATTGACTTGAAATGTTCAAATCAATGCGCTTATAGATGGTTTACAAATGTCAATTAAGCATCCTACTTTCAAAGGGCAAACACATGATCAAGAGACAGCTGTGCAGCGGACCTTTCACCTTGTTCTTTTATCTTTCGGCACTGATGATAAGGACATGATGTAGTGCTTACTTGCCTGTATTTTACACAGTTAACCCTTGAACACTTATAGTGCACTTTTGGATACGTCAGTACTGCACAATGTCCAATTAAAATAGTCTCTGTGGTGCTAGCAGGGTGGGACAGGGGGCCACTAAGTTGCCGGGTGACTCGGTAGCTCAGTTGGTTAGAGCATGGCAGGCCATTTGCCAGGTCATGGGTTCAAGTCCCTCCCTGAGTCACTGTCACTTTATTTTCCCTCTTTATTTCTTTCCTTCTCACTGACTTTGACTTAGGCTAAGGTCTGACTGTCTGGTCTGGAGCATGTCTAAAATCTGAGCCTGTGCCTCGCACTTTGCGCTCGCCACCCCCCCCCCCACCCCAGATGAAAAGCACATAGTTGGTTCTAACTATACGCTCACTAATGAGTGGGTATAGTAGTCACTATAGGATGGCTGCAAGTGCATGGTCTTGGGTCAAGTTTTGAAGTCAAATCTCCCAAGGAATTTGAATAGGCTAAAATCAACCCAAATAGAGTTAATCAGATAATTTCCTGCCACTTCAATGTGCAGCTGTTGCAAATTTTGTCTAGATGCATGTAGCTGACAGCCTGTCAAAGGGACCACTATAGCAAAGTTAGTATGTTATTTGACTGATTAACAGCTACCAAGAAGTATAAATTTCCGCAAATACATATGGGAAGGAGAAGATGGGGGGGAAGGGGAGCATATTATATTACTACTTTGATACACTCCTAGCCCCTCCCCCTACTTTAACATTTGCAGCTCCATAATTACCTGTTTAGTACTTAAAGGTAAAGATAAGGGGGTTCACAAGAACAAGGTCAAGCATGTCGCACATAGCAAACAGAACCATGTCTCCGGAACTTACAATCTATCCCAAAGTATCAGGTGGCAAGGTACTATAAGGTACTATACCAGCCAGTCTTTCAGTGGGCAGTCTAGGATATTAACTGCCAATCATTATTAAGATGACTGCCGCTTCCTTGGGCCATCCTCAAACTAGCTAGAAGTAACCTCCTCATTTGTGTAAATAGCCCTAGCCCTAGCCTCGTTCCCAGGCTCTCCCCTCGTCCTGACAAAAAATAAAAACGGAACAAGGGGAGAGCCTGAGAACGAGGCTACCCTAGCCCTACATACACACATCATTTGGAACCATTTGTGATTTCAATTCTCAATCTTGGAGGGGCAATTACAGGATACCAATGTGGAAACTAAGGGCAGAAGGTGGATCTCAAATAGGGCACTGTAACATTACTTGCGTCATACATGTCACGGTCAACCCACACCAACAGGCAATGAGGCTGCTTATGTACCATTTTCTGCAGGTTGGATCGGCAACTACCCGACGCAAGTTTGTGCACGTGACCAGGCTAGAGGGTCTCAGATCAGACATCCTTCACTGAGGACTGACAAGAACTGGTCAACTTGACACTTATTCTTTGTATGGTTTAAATTTAAGTAATTTTTGATGACATGGAACCTCAATAATAAACCACAGTCATAAAAAAGCAAAAACTTTTGAAGTCAATTCATGTTGCTGCTTGATCACATGCTTGTTGAATGTTCATTCAGTTTTGTTAGTATAAGCTAAAGATCACTGAACCCAGTCAGTTTAGCCTCGTTGATGTTCCCACTCAGCTCCTCCCCAGTTTTTCGATCGCATGTAGCCAAAAAGATGGGGAGGATTGAGCCTGGGAATCATCCAAAGTCAGTTGGTAACATGCCATAGCTACAATCATTATGTCAGTGTTATCAGAGGCCAACAGATTGGCAGCTGAGACCATCAAGAACAAAGATGACCATGTGAATTATTGGCATGAAGGACTGACATGGCTGGAGACCACTGAGGCCCAAGGAGTAGTTGGGCTTCCTCCAAGAAGGGACATGGCTATAGTGGTATCCCATGCAGCACAATGCTGATACATGAACTCATTCCCAGATTGCTTTTCTGGTCTGGGAACAAGACTATATATATATATAGTTCATGGTCTAGGGTCTGGGAATGAGACTAGCTAGCCATACTAAAGCACTGTGAACAGACCTTGTAGTCTCAAGTCCCAGACCCAAACTAGATTCGTAAACTAGACCTTTTCCGTTCCACAGCACCAGTTGCTTTCAGTATGCAGCATCCATGCCAATACTGAAAGCAATCAGTGCTGTTGAGCAGAAAGGGTCTGGCTTGTGAGACTAGACCCAAACCAACAGCAGGCACACACAGGTTGGGTTAGGAAACCTAGACTACTTGAGAACCACAGCTGTCAACAAGTCAGTCCACACTCCTTCGTGTGTGAGGGAAACCTAGACTACTTGAGAACCACGGTTGTCAACAAGCCAGTCCACACTCCTTCATGCGTGAGGGGAACCTAGAACCAACAAGCCAGTCCACACTCCTTCATGCGTGAGGGGAACCTAGAACCAACAAGCCAGTCCACACTCCCTCATGTGTGAGAGGAAACCTAGACTACCCGAGAACCACAGTTGTCAACAAGCCAGTCCACACTCCCTCATGTGTGAGGGGAACCTAGACTACCCGAGAACCACAGTTGTCAACAAGCCAGTCCACACTCCCTCATGTGTGAGGGGAACCTAGACTACCCGAGAACCACAGTTGTCAACAAGCCGGTCCACACTCCCTCATGTGTGAGGGGAAACCTAGACTACCCGAGAACCACAGTTGTCAACAAGCCAGTCCACACTTCTTCATGTGTGAGAGGCAGAGCACACTAGTGCAGAGCTTGTTCCCGGGCTGAACGGGGTGTGGGCATGAGACTAACCCAATTTGTGTTGACAGTAATACACATGGTGACAGATATCCTCTTCTATTGGTACAATAACGCCCACTTGCACACAGCAGACTTCTGATAAACAAAGGCAGTACATACACTAAAATGAGTCCATTTTCATTACTTGTATTTTCTTTGTTCTTCCTGCCTCATAGCAGCTGTCTTTCTTAGAGTCTCTTTCAAGCAGTGACCGCACAAAACGTGCAGTAACTTCAAATTTTGACATTTTGGGCATGTTGTGTAGTGATGGATAGGCTTCAGATACTTGTGTGTCATGCGCATTCTCTTCTTAGAATGTGAAGTCCTTTTCTTGGGTACTGCCCACAGAAAGCCATCCCAGTTCTTGCAGTCTAGTTCTGAAATAAACTCTCCCCCTTCCAGTAACGGTGGGGGACTGTCCTCCAACCCAGGCACACCACTTCTGCAAGTTTGTGTCGCTATGGGCGGCCTCACGACTCCAGCAAAATTCTGGCAAAAGACAAAAATTCTGCAAAGGATGCTTCTGTCCAGCAAATACACTCCAATGGATCCGTTTCTAACCGAAATACCAGACTGATTTCTCCAGAAATGACCTAACACACCAGCAAGTAGCTTATACACGTGGGCCATCTTTCTGCGGCTGGAAAGGGTTAAGCTTAAAACAACCACTTCACATCCGGGATAACCGGAAGTAAAAAGGGGCCGGGTCTGCATCCAAGAAGAAAGTAGCCCGTTTGCAGCTCAGAGGTCAAGAATGTGTACGTGCAAGTGTCAGATAGGCCCGTCCATCCTGAATGCAGACCTCTCCTGTCTCGCTGAGGAGTGCCAGAAGATGTTGGACAGCGGTGCAGACTACCTGCATCTAGACGTCATGGACGGGTGAGCTCACGTGAAGCATAACTAGTCCTACTGCGTACAGTCTGTTTTAGTTCAGTCCTGTGGCATGTGTGGGATAGAGAGTAACAACAGGAGAATTTAGCTTCTGTTCCAGGCTCTCACCATTTGATTGTATTGAAGAGCTGGGAGTGGGACTGGGAACATACAGTACTCCCTACTGGAGGTGTATTTCTACATAGATAATATATAACCTTCGGTCCAAAGGTTATATATTATCTATGATTTCTGAAACACAGGGTAGGGTATAGATGGTTTTCATGGGGCGTGGTCTCACTTCCGGAGGGCAAAAGTCTGGGTCTGTGTTTAGTGCAGCTGTGTGCAAAATACAGGCTAGTAAGCGCTACATCAAGTCCTTACCATTAGTGTTGAAAGATAAAAGAAGCTGCTTCTCTCAAGGTGAAAGGTCCGCTGTACAGCTGCCCCTTGATTGTGCGTTTCCCCTCCGGAAGTAGGACACTTAATTGACATTTGGAAACCATCTATAGGGTCGGGCAGGGGGTTCATTTCCGATTTGTTCCAAAACAGTGCAGGGGAGGTCATAGGTCACTGTACACCTATTTCTCCAACTTAGTTGCTAGAATGAGGCTACCTGGAGAACATGTGCCCCTCCCCCCGGGTATTCTCCTCCCACATGCAATCTTAATGTTCTATTGGTCATTGCAGACATTTTGTACCCAACCTTACATTTGGAGCTCCTGTTGTGAAATGTCTGCGGAAGAGAATACCAGATGCTTTCTTTGGTAAGAAACTTAGACTGAACACAGAATTACGGAACTCATGATGCCGGTGAACTTTGGTTTATTCTGCCATTGGCTTGTTTCTTTGCTCAGATATTCACATGATGGTTTCAGAGCCAGAAAAGGTGAGGAGGATTGCCTTCAGTTTTTAGCTGTATATTCTGTCCGATGTTCATGATCAAGCTGGTTTTGTTCTAGCAACTAACCTGAAGAATGTTGTTAGTGTACCCCGGACAATATCCTTCCACGCCCATGCATTGTTTCCAGTAATATTGCACCTCATGTCTCCAGCTTTCCACTGCTTGCAGTAGCTGACAAAAGACCCCTTTCTGAGCATTCGGCTCCCATGGTATTACGTCATATTGGAGGTCAAGGGACATATATGAAACTCAGTGAGAAGTTCAGTGAAAAATGTCAATAACTTGTGTATACCGCTCCCTGTCTGGCTTTCCAAAAATTGCTGTACAGTGCATGTTCATGTCACCCACATCAGCGTGAGTACTGACCTCTATAATTAGTACTCGACCTCCAATATGATGTATTACCATGGGAACCGAATGCTCAGAAAGGGGTCTATATGATGTTTATTCTTTTTCAATATGGCTGACAATATTACATGTTCTCTAGTGGGTGGATGGTTTAGCTGATGCTGGAGCGAACCAGTACACCTTTCATCTGGAGGCCACGAATAAGTTCAATAGTCTCATTCTCAGTTCCCCAGATGTAGTCCCGAGGCCAACTTTTCATGGTTTGCAAGGAAATTAAAGTTTATACTGTAGCCTCATTCCCAGTTCAAGTACTGGTGGTGGGTAGCTGGTGGGTGATCCTGAACACATCACTGTAACTGTAATCGATACCTGCTACCAGTATTACAGGTGATTGTAGCCACAGTTTATATGAGGAGGACAGAGCTTGAGGCATGAACGAAGGGTGGCAAAGTGTGCTTTTGCTTTTGAGGGGTTTGCAGACATTAACGAGATGTTGCAGCCCTCGCCAAAATGGCATTGCGTAATAACTTCACTGTCGCTGTCTTTTCGCTTTGCAAGATGTTGATCCGCTCCGCTCGTCCCTCGGACTCAACTTCTTTGAGCTTCTGTTTTTCACTGTCTGTCTAGCTCTCTGCCTTCACTTTTTTAGCACTCTGCTGATGGGGACAAATTGCATTCCTAAGCATGAGGGATGTTTGTGTGACGGATGCGTAATTATGAAAGCCACACCCCACTAACTCAGAACAGACACTGCAAGATTAGTAGCCTGCTGTGATTGGACCTCCTGTGTGCTGTGATATGACATTTCATTTATGGGCAGAGAATCCAACTGAGCTGATCAAGAAGATCAGGGAGAAAGGAATGAAGGTCAACGTCGCTGTCTCTCCCTCCCACTCTCCCATCCTCTCCCTCTCTCTCCTTCTGCTCCCTATTCTCTCACCCCTCTCTCCTTTAATCCAAGCCTCAAAGCCAGACTATCTGTTCTGGATCCTTTGTTATTTTTCTCCTATCCTCCTTCCCCTCCCTCCCCTTTCCTCTCCCCTCCCTCCCCTCCCATCCCTCCCCTTTCCTTTCCCCTCCTTCCTCTTTCCCCTTGCCTCCCCTTCCCTCTCCCTCCCCTTTCCCCTCGCCTCTCCTTCCCTCTCCCTCCCTCTCCCTTCCCTTCCCCCTCTCCTCCCTCCCCTTCCCTCTCTCCTCCCTCCCCTTTACCCTCCTTCTCCTTTCCCCTCCCTCCACCCCCTCCCTAGGTTGGTATTTGTATCAAGCCAGGGACACCAGTGGAGGAGGTGGTTCCCTTGTCTCTCTCGTGGACATGATTCTGGTGATGACCGTCGAGCCTGGTTTTGGGGGACAGAAGTTCATGCCTGACATGATGCCAAAGGTACGGGGGGCGTGTCACATTCATCCCTGGACTTGCCCACACTTGCTATATATTCAGCTTTGTCTTGGTTGGGAGTGAAGAATACTCTAGGACCCAGATCCCCCCTAAAGAAAAAATAATAATTGTACAACACAGCTCCTACTACCACTGAATTTCTGTGACACTGTGCTTCTTCACCACAAACCACTCATCACACCTTCACAGACCTCCTTAGCAACTTAAGCTTTGTTGAAAAAGAAAATGAAAACAGTTCATAGGAAGTAGTGGTAGCCTCATTCCCAGGCTCTCCCCGCTAAGAGAGCCTGGGAACGAGGCTAAAGGAGTGGAATGAAATCCAAACAGCCTGCATCAAGAATGCCACAGCAAATACAGCGCAAATGCTTTGGAAAAATGACTGTATTCAAGCTGGTTGACATCACTTAGACATTTAGTGCTGACAGGTTACATTTTCATCACATGACAGTGACAATAGTTGACTCACTCACCTCATACTAGTTGTAACACTCGCAACAATAAACTGGTGTGGACCTGGAAGTAAATCCCACCCCCCATCCTACATATCTCTTTAAGTTTTGTCTTGCTTGGAATACTCTCAGAACCAGCTGCCCCCCTCCTCCCCAAATATGGGTTTGGTGATGTGAGGTAATCTCATTCTCAAGCTCTTTACCAGCTCTTCCATCAAGAAGTGTCATTGAGCCAGCGGTCCAGATAATTGAAGCAAGAACCCGGGAAGCTTCATTCCATGCTGCTTACTTCCTGCCTTTTCCAACAGACAGCTCTCTCAAACCATGGCCGAATCAAGCCGGACTTGCACTTGTTTCTATAAAACAGTACCCTAGCTTTACGGAAATCCATTTTTGGTTGGCATCAGGCAAGGTTAGGTGGCGTACAAGTGGCTCTTGTCAGCATTGTCGCGCGCAACATCCCCGCACGAAAAGTTTGGAACATTTTGTTATGCCTGGACCGAGCTGCACGATCTATATATCAATGCTAAGTCTGCCAATTTTGACCAGCCAGGTGGCTTTAGTTTTGTTAAAAACCTTGTGTGCCCATTGTAACTTTGTTCATAGAGCCATTCAGTTGGAGCTGTAGCTATCATGTGACTGCGTTCTCCCTCCTTCATGGTGGTCCATATCAACTGTGCACTTATACCTTCTGTCATTACCTCACATCACCACCTGTGGTGAGGTCTCCCAGGCCTTCTTCCTCCCTCTTTGCACACTGGAAGTGATCAGATACTGGAAGTGATCAGATACTGGAGGTGGCAGAGACCTGGGAACGAGGCTATGATTGATGTGTTGCTTCTTTGTAACTGCAGGTGCAGTTTCTTCGTGAGAGGTTTTCTAGTTTGGATATCGAGGTGGACGGCGGGCTTTCTCCCTCTACCATTGACACTGCAGCACAGGTTTGTGTGGAAGGGGGGGGGGGGGAGGGGGGGGGGTGAGGGGAGAGGGGAGGGAGTAAGTGGGAGGATGGATGTAACCTTCGTCCCAGGTCATGTACAGGTATTAATAAAGTGCCTTTTTGTACGTAGCTTGGTAATTAACAGTGACCTAGAGGCCAGTGGCTTCACATAAACCTCCCACCCCCTCCTATCAATGTTTAGGCGCATTGAGGGGACCAAGGATGGAGTACATTTATTTCTAAAACAAGGCTAGCATACGTGTATGGGAGTGTGAGTGCAATGTGTGTGTGTGTGTGTGTGTGTGTGTGTGTGCGCGCGCGCGTGTGGGGTCTCACAAGCCAGACCCACCTCCACAAAAAAAAGGAAGAGTCTGGTGAACTGCATTTACAAGCCGTGTCCTGTCCTGCGGTCCATTACATCACTGTTTGAGTAGCAATGGCAGTCTTGAAAACAGTGAAAGAGAAGAACATCTTTTCCACTACTATAGGAGCTGTAAAAACACTTTGACTATACTTCTCTGGGAGTGTGCTTACTCTGCAAGAGGTATTTCAAGAGTGCATTATTTGAAATTTGGTTACCGTATTTCTTCGATCAGATGCGGCTACTATTTATTTCGCTGCTTGTTTTGTGCGGCTACTATTTGAGGGCAGCTACTATTTGAGGGTGGCGTTTCTTTATTTGGAAAGCCTGGAGACATCGACGACAGCTGGATACAGTACGTACGAGTGAGACGGTGACAGTTGCTAGATGCTGTCAGTAATATGCGCAGCCTCTCAGTCCTGCTGTCAGCTGTGGGAACGGCTCGTACAACACAAACAGTCCTAGTGCTAGCGTAGTGACCATCGTCAGAAATTATTCGCACACGTGTGTGTGTGCCGCGTTTACTAGCCGCGGCTACTATTCGAGGGCGGTGTTTATTTCGTTCAGAGTTTCAGATTGTGCAGCTACTATTTAAGGGCGGCATCTATTCAAAGAAATATGGTACATGGTCTAGCTAATTGCATTCCAGTGGCACATGGCTTGTATACATAGTTCACTGGACCCTTCCCTTTATTTTTACATCATTGAAGATTACAATCTGCTAGCAACATGGATACTGATTGGGCAATCCTCGCTGCCTTGTGTATACTAGGCTATTACCGTAATATGAAAGTAGGCCCACCCTTGAAAATAGTCCCACCCCCTCCTTTTTTGAATGAAGTTACCGTATAGCTCCAAAGTTTCGTGGTTCGAAAATTTCGTGAATCTCTCCAAATTAGCGTTAAAGTTTTTGCGATAAAAATTTCGTGACCACTTTAAATTTTCATGATTCAATGTTGCTCCGCCCATTTTTCAGCGAGCGTGCTATATAGGCCACCTCGTGACCTCCATTTTCATGAATTAAATTTTCGTGATCTCAAGGTTAATAAGAGTGGCATTGCAGAATCACTGCATGTGTACATCTACAAGGCTAGACTAACTGTGTGTGAAGTGGGAGTGTTTTAGAAAGACTCTCAAAAATACCCCCTTCTTTGAGGAGCCACTTGAGTTCATCACCCACTTGTTTTCAACAGATTACAGTATGTCTTCAGAAGGGGAATAAGAGTAGGCTGTCCCAGAGTTCACTGTTAGCAAGAATGTTTGTTTTTTCAACTTTTTTTGAATTCACAATCCAGTTTACGTGACATATCAGTGATTTCAAAATATTGGAACCAAAATGATATAGGCAGATCACCAGACCGTTTTCCTGCCGAGCGAAAAGTAGTCTGGGTATGAGACTACATTAAAGCTACCGCATAGCTGCCTACACATGGTTTTCACAGGTGGATGAGAAACTACAATTTAGTTTAAAGTGGCCTTATGTATAGAACTTCCAGTTACCATTTTGGAGGTCAAGGAGCATTTGTACAGGTGCAATTCAGAAAATAAAATTCCTCTGACCGTCACGCACCATGCTGTACAAAAAGGAAAGACAAAATTGCTGTTCAATCCACGTCTGGTTCCTCCCTTGAGCATGAAGCTTGAAATTTTAGGTAAAACAGCACTAGACTCTAGTTTCTGTGAACATCTTGGGGTGTGGTTTAGGTTTGTAGGAAAGACAAGACCAATGTAAGGAGAAATGCTTCTATACTAAGAATTCCGGCTATCAGACTGGGGTGTCCACCAACTAATCATGATTGTGTAATGACCACTTCAGCACTAGTACCTATTATACTGTAAGTATTTAGCTAACTTGTACCCTACCCCCTGATCCCCTCTTGTAGCCAGAGTTCCACCCCTTTTTGGCACAAACATGCAATTACAAAATGAATTTCATTTGCAACCAAATTCATATTTTGCTGGAATGCTTGACAGGACAAGGAATGTAAACAGTGCCAAGAGGGGGTGGGTCACCACCTGGATGAACCCAGACTGCGACATTTTTGGGTTAAAATCAACCTCCAATGTTTTTACTGTCATAGCTAACTTGTTCCTTACCTCTTGATCCCCCTTCTAATTGATCCCCCTTCCCATTCATCTCCTCTCATCTTTATCCTTCCCTCTCCCCTCCCTCCTCCCATCTTTATCCTTCCCTCTCCCCTCCCTCCTCTCATCTTTATCCTTCCCTCTCCCCTCCCTCCTCCCATCTTTATCCTTCCCTCTCCCCTCCCTCCTCTCATCTTTATCCTTCCCTCTCCCCTCCCTCCTCCCATCTTTATCCTTCCCTCTCCCCTCCCTCCTCCCATCTTTATCCTTCCCTCTCCCCTCCCTCCTCCCATCTTTATCCTTCCCTCTCCCCTCCCTCCTCCCATCTTCATCCTTCCCTCTCCCCTCCCTCCTCTCATCTTCATCCTTCCCTCTCCCCTCCCTCCTCTCATCTTCATCCTTCCCTCTCCCCTCCCTCCTCTCTTCTTCATCCTTCCCTCTCCCCTCCCTCCTCTCATCTTCATCCTTCCCTCTCCCCTCCCTCCTCTCATCTTCATCCTTCCCTCTCCCCTCCCTCCTCTCATCTTCTCAACCAGTCCTCCCATTTCCCCAATACAAGTCAACCACTACAGAACCCCATACTCAAGGACCACAATTTAACACAAGGGCTCTATGCTCAATATTGATTGTCCTTACCTGAGTGGTTGGTTGCGAGCCTTGTCCTAGTACTGTATACCTTAGGGTTACTATTATTAACGGTTACAAATTTTAGCAGTTTCGAAAAATAGCGGATTTAGCGGGTATTCATTTTAGCGATTTTGAAATTTTAATCTAGCTATTGGAATGAATGTAGCAATGAATATAATATCGGCGAGTACAATTTTTAGCGAAAAATGGGTTATTAGCTAAAATCGCTAAATTAAATACCCGCAATCAATAGTGCCCCTTAAGGTAGCCAGAAAATTTGACGGGGAATTAAATTAATTTGGCGGTCGGATTGAAACCGCCAAATTAAAATCCGCCAATGTTATTTTGTACGTTGGTTAGTAAACTTGTATCCTACCATTTTGTTTCTGCAAACAAAACGAACCAGAAGTTTCATACACAATTTACTGGAAACCTTAGGCATGTGGGATGCTCAGAAGAGGGGTTACAAACTGTAACACTAGTCTCGGTCCCAGACCCAAACCAACCCTGTCACAAATCACTTTCAGTATCACACACACGTTATACTTGAAGCAATATACGTGCTGGGTGAGGTCTGGGAACGAGACTTCTATAACACATGAATTCACTTGAGAAGACTTGTAGCCGTACCAATTTTGCATGGGTACCAGGCTAGTGAAATGTTCTCTCCCATCAAGCTTCTCATCACTTGCAATATGAATATGGTAGCTTGTTCCCACTCTCCCCTGTCCTAGTTATGGAAGAAGAGCCTCGATAAATTGATAAAGAGGGTCTGGTAAATAGGCCGGGGCAGAAGTGTACACTGCACTTGGAATTCAGGCACACTTCCAATGGCTTTTGATTAGCATTCTGATGTGCACTTATTGGAATGCTAACCACAGGAGAGTTGTCTTTACAAGTGGCCACATTTTGCTTTGTACATTATAGAAAGTTTTGGACACTAAGCATTACAACATTTCTGGGTCCTGTTCAGCAGAAGAATCTACCAGTGACAGATGATTCAAAATTTCTAACATTCCGCAATGTACACTTCGTCCCACTTCCCCTCTTTTTTTTTGTGTGTGTGTGTGTGTGTGTGTGTTTTGGGAGGGCCTGGGAATGAGACTATCTCCTTTGTCAGTTGAGGTGTGGTACTGCCAGTAGTAAAAGCTGGTGGGGGTCTGGGAGGCTTGCCCTGTGGAACGTTTGTCACTTGCAGTGAAATTTCCTAGTGCAAGGAAAGAGACCACTGGTAGGGAACACATAATCATACAAATGTGTTGCATTCCTGCAGTGGTATGTGGTGGTATACTGTGGCATGATAGCCTCCCTCCCTCCTCCCTCCCTCTTCCCCTATATCCTCTCCCACTTTGCCGCTGATCTTTGAGTATTAACATACTATTGGTTATTGCAGGCATTCTGTACTAAACATTACATTTGGGGCTCCTGTTGTGAAATGTGTGCAGAAGAGAAAACCAGAATCTGCTGATGCTTTCTTTGGTAAGTATCCGCTACACATTGTGTTTCTGGCCTCATTCCCAGGCTCCTCCCCAGCAGCCGAAATGCTATGGGGGAGCCTGGGAATGAGGCTACAATGTGTCTCCATGGTTACAGACAGTAGTCTTGTTTTTAGGCTACATGATTACTGAACTCGGTCTCTTGTGGACTGTCAAAGGTTGATTTTAGCTCAAGACAGGCCATCTCAGTTGCTGGTTGACTTTAGGCAATGTACGCCTCCTTTTGCCATGGTTACATCTTTTAATGGAATTCATGTTGTTATCGCATGTTTGTGCTAGACAAGGGTGGAATATTCATGTATTATTGGATAACTCTGGTGATATTTATGTTCTGTAGGCAGTATTCATGGCTTATTGGAACAATGCAGAATGCACAGTCATGTATTGGCACACATAAACAGTGGCAAAATGTGGGAGGTTGCATGAGCCAAGACCATGCAACTGAGGTGACTTGTGTAAGGAGGTTATCAGATATGCAACATTTCACCTGCTATCCCTCAATCTTCATCAGGCACAAACATACAACAGCTACGTCGGGGTATTTATAAACAGCAGTAAATAGAAGTACTCTAATTACAGGAATAAGGAATTTCGATAACGTTTTGTCTGGTGAAAGTCCAATAAACGTTTCTTGATCATGTTAATTGCACTACAGATTAATCTGTTCTGGGCTAGCCAATCCTCAAAGTATGTCACTGCCACATAATGATTGATATGCTGTGTGTTACAATCCTCAAAGTGTGTCACTGCCACATAATGATTGATATGCTGTGTGTTACAATGTGTATGCAGGTGCAGTTTTATCATGAGAAGTTTCCTAGTTTGGATGTTAAGGAGGACAGTGGATTGTCTCCCTCTACACTGCAGCACAGGTGTGTGTGTGTGTGTGTGGGGGGGGGGGGGGGGTTGCCTTGTTTCCAGGTGACAATTACAGAATGCAGAGTGCAGTATGTTGGACCATGTAAACTTAGTGAAATACTACTGTACTAATATCTATGGTGAAATAATCACGCACTGTCAGAATGTACTGATTAGCACCATGGTTAGAAGGGCCCACAAAATCTATCCCTAGGTGATACCATGGAAGGAACAGGATGTAGCTCAGGGGGTGGTAAGGGGAGGGGAAGGGAGGGAGAGAAGATAAGTTTGCGTTCAAGTCTATGCATGTTGGAGAAGGGGAGAGGGGAGGCCGGATATGGAGAAGAAAAGGAGAGGGAAGGGGGAGAGGAGGGCAGGGGGGGAGGAAGTGAGGGGGCAAAGAGGTGAGGAGATGGAGGGAGTACACATTCACCGTATTGTCACAATATCTCTCTGTCTTTGCAGTTATGTGAAGAAGAGCTGAAAACTGAACATGTCATTCAGACACCCTTCGTGCCTGTCATACTGAGAGCAGGCTGGGAGTACAATGTTGCAGTGTTGTGCTTGTAAATAGTGGTTAAGATTTCACATTGGCATTAATTTTGTGTAAATGTACCCCCTCAAGTGTTTGACAAAATGGTTTTGTAACAGGTGTACTTAGTAACATGTAGACACTCTGGCTGCATTATGATTGTATTGCTGTCATTAGGGGGGAGACTGGCTCGTTGATTGTAATTTGACAGCAGTTTGAATAGTTTCAACAAGTTAAATATCAAAGGTGGTTCTTGAAATACGATGTATATATATCCAGGGCCAATATCAGATGGAGACTGTAGTTAACGCTCTAAATGATGTGCACAGTTCAAGGGGTCGGTCTAAAAATTTTTTGGGGACCGGTGGGAATTTTCTATATGATGGTTCCCCTGTATTTTGGGGGAGTGTCTTGTATGTTGCGACTGTTCGTCTGCAGTTTACAAAGGTGAGTTATACAGTGAATCAGATAGCTACCACGTGTGCACTTTCGTCTTTATAGGTCTTACCTCCTTTTGTCTAACAAAAACGCACCTATGTAGTCTCGTTCCTATGACTCCTCAGTGTCACTGTCGTCAAATTCGCTTATAATTTCCGTATCCGTTTTTGCAGCGATCACAAATTGGATGATGGGAAGCTATAGGCCTGGGAACATGAAAACGCACGCTTTTTAAAAGTTTTTATTGTAAATCCTGCCGTGACTAAAGTGCGGTAAGGCGGGGCTATTTCGACGGTGGGGCAATTCCGACAAAATGGAATTAAACTCGTTGCTCTCTGTACAAGGAAAAGGGTACTGAGTTTTCTTTAGTATCACACTGTAGGCTGACCTTTACTATGCGCAGCATCCACTTTTAGTTCACGTCCTCATAGTAATTTAGCCACGAGCAGCGCTTTTATCAAGCCAATATCGCAAAATTTAACCATAAAAATTTATCAATAAAACGGTATAGGCTCAGTAATCAAAATACGTACACAAATCAAACCTGTAAGCTACCCTGAACCATTAACAAACATCTGAAAGGCTTGCTGAAGGCTGTTGCCATTGCTGCGTCGCACGCCGAGTGGACAGACCAGCCCCACCCCTTTCCGTGTTCTTTGCCATTCTTGACAAACACTTGGATCAGTTGTGACAACTGTTGGAGATAATACCACTTCAGATGTGTGAGTTTAAAGTAAATATAACAGCAGAAAAAGAGTATACTAGAGTTGTATCGATGCAAATAGTATCTGCACTGTCCTTTTTCTATTAGCCATGCAGAGGTCTACTAAATGCATGTGAACGGTTCAAGTAACTATGATAATAACATAGTTTTCCTTCTTTTGCACCTGGTATCATTTAACGTTCGTCCTGGTAATCTTTTCAGGATGTTTGCACCGAAAGTATGGCGTCCATGTCGGTCTCGTGTAACTTGTCGGAATTGCCCCATCAGCAATTTTGTGGGTAGGATAACGAATACCTGCGGTGTAGCAAAGGCAAGGTGCTAGTTCTGCGGTACCGGTGATTCGTGCGAAGGTCGAAGGTTCCTCTAAATGTTGGTGGGGAGAGCAAGCGGGTTTGTTGCAAAGCAGAGCTAGTACGGGTAACTTTGCAAATTTCTGTCGAAATAGCCCCGCCTTACCTTACTGCCTGGATGAAATTGGGATCCTAAGCCTGGTAGAAAAATAGTCTAGTAGTCTGTTTTTCCCAACAATATGTACACTCGACGGTCATGTCAAAGGCCGTTGTTCAGATGAAGCTATGTTGTTGCTACAATGATCTAGCCTCGTTCCCAGGCCTTCCAACACCAGTGTTTGTTGCTTGCAGTACTAATGTTAACTGTGCTGGAAGGCCTTGGAACGAGGCTAATCATGACCCATTTTCTGCAGTTGGTGCTTTGGCAAAGCTCCCTCCTGACTGCACTTTATATAAGTGGTAGTTACATCTTCCCTGTAGAAGTGTTTGCAACCAGGATCAGAATGAAATCAAGTAATCAACATGCTTGTTAATTACTGATCAAGGGATTAAAGAATGACCAAAATGAACGGATCAACAGAGTTTCTCCGACATTGGAGGCATGGCTACAATTTTGTCAATTGAACACTATAAGGCCACTCGTAATGAGACTATAGTTTCCCATCCTGACTTCTGTCATTTTACATGTGGGCGGGCAGTCTAACCATTACTATGAATCTCATTATAAGCACACTGCAGTATAGATTTGTGCAAAAGAAAACTATGTCCATTAGCTACGTCGGAATGTCCGCATCCTGGAGCTGTCAAACACATTCACACTATTAGCGTTCCAGATGACATTGGTGCTATGTCTGCTTTTACACCTGTCTAATACGTTTTCTATGTGTACTATGGATACGTTAATGCTACGTTTTCTATGTGTACTATGTGCTAGTGCATGCATTGTAGAGAATTTTGAAATATTTAGAATAGTAATGGCCCTAATGGTCAAATGGGACGGTAGACTCTGGAAGGGGCGGGCGGAGGACGGGAAACTATAGTCTCATTTGGAGTGGCCTAAATCAAGTGATCAAGAGCTTTGGAAGGGGGTGATCGCATAATCAAGGATATTCTTTGCTAATCAAGATTCTTGATCCCAGTCACAAACAGACTTGTTTGTAATTAAAGTTTTATGCAGCTTCCACATTCATATAATTAACTGTTCAGTCCATCTCTGAATGTAGTGATCACAATGATCTGTTTTTCTTCAGCAGGTGCTAGTGCTACAGCTCATTCCTGACTACACGTAGGAGAGTCACATCACAAGGCGAAACTGAGTGATTTAGTCTGCTTACAAGTGATTCTAGAGTTAGCCAGAACAGTTGTATCTAGTCGCAGACTGCCCTTGAATGCCCCTCCACTAACCATTTCTTCAGTACAACAGTGGGTAAGTATCCTAAACATGACATTTTTTTCTGAAATAATTGACATTTCGCTCCATCTCCTCTTTCCCAATTCCAGTCAGTGTTGAGCACCAGGAAGTCAAGCCAACATAATGAGAGCCTTCATAAGGTCACGACCTCGGTGCATTAACCCTCGGTTCCAGTGCCAACTGGGTCATGTGACCGCTAGCCATGCCTTCCTACTGGCCACGTGTATTTTCATGCTACCAATGTTGGTAGTAGCAGCTGAACACATGCAGCTAGCCACTACAGACCACATGAACCCCATGGATCAACGGTGTATTCACCTACATCACACAACATTCAACCACACCCCCCTCATGCTACCATCTCTCAACAACATACTACCAGCCATGGCCCTCCAGAATGAAATAGTGAAGTCAAACATTTGGTGTCTGTCAAGCTCCTCGTCCCATACCAATGTCCGCCGTGTTTCATCCAGCCCAGGTTTCACTGTTCCTTCAGGTCTAGGGAGGATGGTGGTAGGGGCGGTGGTGGTTCTACTGCTCCTGATGAGTGGGGATGTAGAGATGAATCCAGGACCTGTTGGTGAGTATATTAACACAAGGTATTAAGAATGTAGCCTCAATTTTAGGCTTCCTCACCACAAGAAGACAGAGGAGCATGGTACATTTTACATTTTCTCACATACATATAGCACTTGTGTTGCATGGTCACCCACGCAATTAGCTACCATGTATGAAAGCTTAGTAGCAACATGCTTTCTTGGAACATCTGTTCTGGTATATAGGTGTATTTTATGTTCACCGTCAGTGATATGTAATTTTCATCTTGAGCTATTTGACTTTTGGTCAACAACTCAGAACCTAGCTCACAATGCACAACAAATTATGGAGTTTGTTGGCTGTGAAATTTTCTTCCCTTACAATGGTGAGTTACAGTTGGATTAAGATGGGCCTCTTAATCCTTCAACAAATTTGTCTGAGAGATTGTTTGCAGCAGTTGAGAGGTTCAAGTTTTGGTATACTGACAATCCTAGAACATCTTTTGCAGCATTACAACTATAGTTCGAGCTCTTGATGGTAGCAGGTGACTCCCTCACAAATGTTTGTGGTTAGATCTGAATGTAAGATGATCTCATCTCACATTGTCTTAGTTTGTAGTACCAAAATAGAACTAGCTTGTCTGTAACCATGTGCAACCAGCCTGTTTTGGAGCATGTGACATTGTGAAACTATCCTAAGACGTCTTTGATGGAATATTCCTCATGATTCTAGCTAGACCCTCTTCTGCTTGCATTGTTGTTTGCAGGGCACGGACTTTGACCCTAAACTCCCACTGTAGTAATGTTAAAACAGTATTCATGCTGACTAAGACATTGCTAGCATAGTTTTGTCTAGACTATTTCCTGTTGAATATAGTTATGTACTATTAACATGGTATTTTTTAAGAGGGTGTAATTTCATCATTTTATTTTGCAGTTGAATGGGATCAGTGAAAATTAGCCCGCAAAAAGTTGTCATGTGTATCCATGAACTGGAGCATAAATGTACATACACAAATGAAAATAAAAGTGGGGGGTGTGTAGCCGTGTGGGCTCGCCAGTGGTGTCTCATATATATAGTAGTAGTGCTGCATCATTTTCATGAGAGATATACCGTATAGCACTAAATTTTTTGCAGGTCTTTAATTTCGCGAATTTTCAACCGTTCGTGAAATTATTGAAACGAAATTTTTTGACACGTAAACTACAGTTTTCACGTGCAAGAGCGTCAATGGGCAACATCCCGGAGCTATGCTGCCGAATCCACAAGGGACGCTTTCCAAAGAGATACCTTCGAAGTAAGCGTTGCCTTGCTGACAGCTGCGAGCTCGAGCGCGGAGGACTGTGTTAGTGTGTATTAGATAGAACTTGGCTTGTATGCCACACCCATTCTAAATTACATGTGCGGCGTGCACATGGTTAGACAACAAATTCGCAAAAATTATTTCAACGAAATCTTCAAAAACTGCCATTCATGAAAATTTAGACCCTCGAAAATTTAGTGCTATACAGTAGTCACTAACGATGAGTGAACTAAGCCAAATTTGGAAGATGTATTCAACCTAGACAATGTGCCTGCAGCGACACCAAGCTAATTTGTGGTCTTCTTGCAGACCCCACCCACATTTGCATTGGGGTAAACTTTGAATTTACGTTATAGGTATTCAGTAAATATAGCAGTCACAGATGCACTATGTTGCCTGGTTGTGCAACGTTCTGAGATCTACATTACCCCTACAGTCCTTTGTATCTGCTTTCTGCCCATGACATCACTTTAATTTGAGGCTGCATGCAAGTGGTCAAAGAGCAAAGAGTGAAAAATAGGGAGCAGATTCAGAATGAAACAAAGCATGCTGTTGTAAAGTATACCATCACAAAGTTCCATTTCTGATCATTCAGGGAACAAGCTGACTTCAGATGACCTTGGTTGTGTGCTGGGGGAGGTTCTGGACGTAGCTGCACAGTGGTACAATCTTGGGCTCCAGCTCAAAGTGAGGACTGGAACACTGGACAGTATCTCAACCCAGTTTCATGCTCCCCCAGACCAGCTCCGACAAATGCTTAAGGCTTGGTTGACCTCTGGTGACAGTCCCAGCTGGAAGACCCTTACAGATGCACTCAGGAATCGAATTGTTGGAGCAAGTCAGTTGGCTTCTGTTCTGGAGACAAAGTACTGCCCAGATGAGGGAACTGAAATAGATGTAGGTGGTCATGCTAATAAGTACAAAATGCGGGCATGCTATAGCAACATACAAGAGTGCATAAGAATGGGCGGCTAGAGTAAGAGCGTGGAACTACGTAAAATTCGAAACTGGGTGGAATTTACTGCAAGTACTAAAAATAGTAACACATACTGCGCAGCTAGCTGTGCGATGTGCGTAGACATAAGCCATGTTGCCATTGTTGCTAAGCACGTGACCGGGCGTTCTATATATTTTTAGTACAGTTCAATAATTTTGCCCGGACTACGGGCTTCTATTGGAGTTACACGCTCTTGCTCTAGCCGCCCGTCCTGATGCGCTCTTGCAACATATTAATCCATTGCTTTCTACTTCCTGGGCGATCTGTTTGGTGCCCAAATCAGAAAGTATACTAATTGCTGTTAACCCATGCATTTCTCATGACCGTATCCCATTTCTGTATTACACATTTGCATTGCTGATTCCTTGGCCTAAGCCCTGGTTCACTATGCAATTGGTCAAAGTGAAAGAGTCATACTCTCTTCCTGTCCCTAATATTGCAGGTATACATAAAGCCATAACCCAGTGTGATATTTATAGGCTGTCTTAAGGGTGCATGGTATTTCACTGAATGCCTTGAAAGTTATTTACATTTGATCTTTTGTATGCAAGGGTGGTTGCTCTACCTCGTTAAAGTGAGTGTTACTTTGTGTAGTCACAATGAGTTCTTCCTAGATCATAAACTAGTGAGTGCATATCTTGATGTACATAATCGAGTGTATGCTGCTTATGTGTGTGTGTGTGATCACATTTGAATATACTGCTATTATATTTCGCACCCGTGCTTACTTACAGTGACATCATCACAGTAAAGGGATAAAACTTTGTGAATATGAAATAACAACCTGTGTTAATGGTTATTTTTATAACATAGCCACCACCACATTGTGGTCACCAAACCAAGTGAGAAAATGGTGCTGGTTTTAGCATTCAGTACACACCCAAGTACAGTATCAATGGAGTATATGTGCATGCAAGCCCATCTCCAACTGATAGCACATCCACTTGAAATAGTTTATGTTCATTCATGTTATTCATGAACATGCATGTGTAATCCCACCCAACCACTCTCAAATGTGTAAAGTGGTCAGTTACCCACTTTTGATCTTTGACCACTTGAAGTGGGTTACTGTGTATTACAGCTACCTAATCTAATCTGGCCTGGTCAGAAGGTGACTACCAGGGGTGGAGAAGGAAGGGGTGGACCCAGAGGGAATGAAGTCAGAGAAGCACCTTATTTTTGCAAGGCCGTCTACAATCACTGGACTGGACTAGTGGACTAGACTGGTGGACTGGACTGGTGGACTGGACTGGTGGACTGACACTAAAAATCACTTTCTAACGAGACCCACTCACCTTTGGAGTTGTGTGGAACCCTGCAGCCTTCTCTGTAGCTATACTGTGGTCCTGGAGCAAATTTACTAGGCCTTCAGTATTAGTGAAGGTGTACCCAGCATGTAATGGATTTTTCATCCTGTATGTTATAGTGCTAACAACCTGACCTTAGTGAGAGATGTCATCGTTACACCATATTAGCATACTACAGCTGCACTGTAATGCTCTAGCCTCGTTCCCAGGCACTCACTCGAAAAATTCGATTTTTCGAGCAAATGCCTGGGAACAAGGCTATGTAATGCTCAAGTGTATACTAGTGAGCAATACATTCAATACCCTCCTCCTTACAAGACAAGCCTCATCTACACTGCTAATCTCTGTTCCCAGGAGGCAAAGTGCAAAACAACATAAACATAGGGTGCTGCTCCATCAAATCTTTGATGTGCAACTTTTGCTTCCCCCCCTCCCCCTGACAATTTTGAAGCCCAAGTCTTGTTAGAAACCATAAAAATGATTTTTAGTGGCAGTCCACCAGTCCAGTCCACCAGTCCAGTCCACTAGGTCCAGTCCAGTGATTGTAGACGGCCTTTTTGCAAAGCTTTGTGCTGAACGCGGAAGAATGCTATTATTGGAACAGCTCTTGTAGGAATTTGAAACTTCAACTGAAGTAGCCTATAGATTTCTATATCCGTGGAGTGAAGTCTTATGGCAACTACTTTGGACTTTTGCTGTGCGATTTTCAGTGCTTTAGGGGGCGGGGCAATACTGAACACGAGAAAGTTGCGGAAGGGGGGGTGGGCCCCCTAAGCCCTATTCTAGACTGGTGACCACCTACTGTGGTTTGTTGTACAGATTTGAGTAATACCCAGAAGTCACTTTTCACACAGTAGTAAGAGTAGCAACCTATTCTTTTATATTCTATCACAACCTTTAAACATGATTTTAGATACTTGCACATCATTCTGTAATGCTATTCACCCTTTAGGGCTCACAGTGTAGTCCCGAACTAAAAGTTTTCGACCTTTACTCCAGCAAACTAGTGGAGTCCATTTTACACCCAGAGCAGCTGGCATTTGAGCTCCACTCACAGGATATGATCAGTATAGAACTTCGAGATGAAACAATGAAAATCACGGGACCATCAACATACTGTAGGGCATCAAAACTAGTAGCTGCTGTGAAGGACCGGATAGTGATGAACCCTTCTGTTTTACACACGTTTCTGTCAGTGGTGAGAAGGGACCCATCCTTGGTGTACATTGCTGATGCTATGTCAAATTCTTACCGTAAGTGTATAGCCAGGAGTATATGTTGTATAACTAGTTTTGTCGCTATGACATGAAATAGCTTCGTTAATATGAAGTATCAGATACTGTGCACAGTGTTGATCGTTGAGTAATAATTTACTCATAAGGGCACTCTTGCCACAAGAGGGTACTGATGGTAGTCTCTCAACCCTGGGAATTGTTGTTGTTTTTTTGTGGCTGAAGATGCTATTATGTGAAAGTACCTTTCACTAACATTGGATGTACATATATGTACCACAAATATTTTAATTGCTGGATAATACTTGCTCACAGGGTCAGTCTTGCCACCAAAGAATGCCAACACTGGTCTCCCAACCCCGAGTCAACTGTGTACTGAACTGAGGGACTTTAAGAAATGGCACCTACTTGGCCTAAAGCTAAAAATCAGTAAGGACACTTTGGGTTTCATTGAAAAGATGCATGACAGTCCGGACAGGCAGTGTTTTGTAATGCTTCAGCACTGGATTAGTAATTCTGAGAAACCAACATTAGAAGCTATTCATCAAGCACTTAAGAACATTGGTGAGAGTGTCATTGCTGAAGAGATTGCAAGAAAGTACGATATCCGGCCCACTATGTCCAGAGAAGAAAACTTGCCACCTCCAAGTTCAGAGCGTCTAAGGAGCAGAGGTGAACAAATGTCTGAGTCAAGTAGTACTACTAAAGCATTAAAGCCAAGGAAAGTTATTTCTCAAGAACAAAGGAGAATTGTTAATTACTTTGCTATAGTAATGGACAAGATTACAGAAGTAATAGAAACAATAGTTAAGCTTGAGAAACTGTTGCGGTTCCTTCGCTTCCTTTGTCACCCGCTGGATCCTGAGATGACCTATATAGATCAGCGTATCCTGAAGAGTACCAGTAGTGTTTCTGAAGTAATGGAATGTTTAGTCCCAGAGTACATCAACTACATGGAGACTGGACTCCTTGAGGCAATCATTGAGAGATTTGAATGCACAGAAGCAGAGAATCTACTTCAGCAGTATCACGATCGCTACCCAAACAACAGGTTGCTCAAAGACATGCCTGACCCAGTTTCAGATGAGAGACTGGATCTGACCAGACGCAAGAGGCTGCGAGTCGAGTGCAATGGTGACATAGTCTTTGAAAGTGCTAGGGCTTTTGATGTTAAGAGAATTCGAACAGCTATTGAGAGTGCAACTGGCATAGACCATAATTTTGTGACTCATGCTCAGCACAGTGAAGGATCGCTCATTCTCACCTTTCTCATTCCTGAGAGTGTTACTGGTGTTTTTCAAGAACTGTGTGATGAGGACTTGGAGATTCTAGCAGAAGCAGGAATTGTGGAACTACGAATTGATGACATTATTATTAGTGACATTCAGAAATACTGCCCTCAGAGAACTGAAAGCTCAGCACAAAGTATTAGTGCTCCCAGTGCTGGTCAGAGTGGTACAACAGCTAAGGGATTTGACAGCTACACAGACCAGAGAGCAGAACATTTCACAAGCAAGGAGAAAGGTCAATTAAAAGGCCTTCTTGAAAACATTCCAAAGTCAAGGATGGAAGAAGTATGTTCAGACTCATTTCTTCAGCAGCTGACAGCACACATGAGAGACTGGAGAAAGCTGGCTCCACACTTTGGCATTAGTGACTTCAAAGCAGAGGAGCTGGCCCATTGCTACCCAGATGTAGATAAACAAAGATACAGGGTTCTGCACTGCTGGAAGCAGATCAACCCAGACACTGGAACCTACAAGAATCTCATTGCTTGTCTTCTGGCTCATGCACCATTTGACTTGGCAAAGGCTGCTCTGGAGATGCTGACTCCAGGTTTGCATAATGGAACAGAGCTGGAGTGATTGATTGTCAATCTCTGCAGTATCTATTACGCTAGCAAGTACTTTAACCCCTATTGTGGTAATGGTTTTACAGATTACACCAACATTACCTCCCCCCATAATAATATAATCCATTGTTTCACAGGCTATTTTTCTACCCAAACCATGTGCGCGTCAGCTATTTATTTTTAGTGACCGTTGTACCATCAATTTATGTTTGTTCGAAGAGGGCTGTATCTGCTTTGCTTATGCTTACAAACTGTTGGCTTAGTCTCACAAGCCAGACCCTTTCTGTTCCGCAGCGCTGATCTTTCCAGTACTTGTATCCGATACGCGATCGGCGCTGCTACAGAAACAGAAAGGGTCTGGCTTGCGAGACTAACCTGTCTTTCGGATAAATAAAAAAAAGTCACGAGTTGGCAAGATATCAGTCTTGAAGCATCCCAGGTCAGTTGTGAGGCTATTTTAGGCCATACCGTCACTTTGAATCAGGAGCACTTTGACCATGCCTTCAGGTGGTATGGATATGTTTGCGGTGTAAAGTCACTCCACTACTTACGGCAAACTTGCATACAGTGAGATCTGGGAAGTGCAGATGACATTGTTATTCTGCGGATACGGATAGCCATACTGCGCTGCTCGATTTGTCAAGACCTTAATACATTTTTCAGCGCTTGATTCGCGATCGACAACATTACTGTCAGCTCCAATAATTTGCAGGCACACCTGTGCTGGCGGGGCACAGCCTCTAGTTGCTATAGCATGTGCCTTAGTGTGCCCCAGCTTAGCTACGCCACTGCAAGTCCCTCAGGCTGTTGCAGATTTGTTTCAACAAAAAGACCATCCTTCCTGTAGGGACAACTATAGAGACTGAACGGAACAGCTGGATCACAACAAGTAATGAAGGGTCGACATGAGGCACTGGCTACGAAGGTAAATGCGCATGCTTGAGGGAAAAACTGTCACGTGACCAAAAAATTGTTGTGCGGGTGAAAATTGGCATGCGCGATTGCCTGAGAAACAATGATATTTACTGTTATGGCCTAATATTAAGGATATGCACACAACCATCCCCACCGTCACATACAAACTCTCCCCCTCATAAGAGTAGCCAGGTCATGTGACTAAATTCAGGCATTCTGATACAAGAGCAAAGCGTGCGTACTTTGGAATTCTTTTTGGTCATCAAATAGGAGGAGTTTCCTGTAGTATATATAGTCACTTCCACTGAATTATCAATGCTAGTGATAACCAATGACAAAATTGGCCTTGTTCCCCAGCCTCTGCCCAGCTTTCGTTGCTTACAGTACAGAAAAGCAGGAAGAGTCTGGTATCTTTCCTCACATGATCTAATCCAGAAATGGCGAAAATTTGTAGAACAGGCAGCATTTCACATATTGTTCATCTGACTACACTCTCAATGCTTAGTGTGTATGAGAGCTACCACCTGCTAGCTAGATATGTGTGGTACGTACATTACCTGCTATCTTTGTGCTTCTTACTGTTCTGAGCCCACTACTCTCCACTGCGCCCATGCACAATTAAAACCTTACTTCCATCCTTTCCATTCTGACGTCACTCATGTGAGAAGAGATACCAGGCCCTCTCCCGCTTTTCCATACTGTAAGCGACAGAAAGCTGGGCTGGGACCTGGGAATGAGGCTATTAAAAATGTTTTTAATGCTTAGGTTAAGGTTACGGGTACATCACTAATTTTATTCATGAACATGTACTACATGTTCATGAATAAAATTAGTATGTCACAAACTTTCAAGTATAACATTTCCTACCCAAAAGCCACCGGATTTTTACAACAACCGTTCGCTACAGAGGGCATTCGGCTATAGTTCAGGATAACACTAACGTTGCTACAGTACACAGTCAAGTGACAGTAGGCGGCTACTCGATGGAGTACGAGTACAAATTTCTACGTCAGTTTACTACGACGGTAGGAGGAACTAGGTGCTATTTATGACTTAAACAGAGCCAGAGCAACTCACTGCAGGGCCACACGAAGCCATATCTCGGAACAGAACAGAGCGGCAGTGGCTGAAAGGCTGCTGGATACTCGAAAAACAGGTACCCAGCAACTTCGAAAACAAACCACGGCGAACTGGAAAATTTTTCTTTCAAAAACGCTTCGTGTGGCCCTGCAGCGATGTCGTACAAATAGATAAAACGCTGGTATACGGCATTCTGTGTGCAACAACGCAAGCGAACTCACGTAGAATTTTGTACTCGTATTCCACCGAGCACCCGCCTACTGTCACTCGACGGTGTACTATAGCGAAGGTAGTGTTATGCTAAACTATAGCCAAATGCCCTCTGTAGTGACTGGTTGTTGTAAATATCCAGTAGCTTTTTTGTAGCAAAATTTATACAGGCAAGTTTTTGACATAATTCTGACATGAACTTGTACCCGTAACCTTAAAGCAAAGTTGTTTCTCCCATACAGATGTTACAGTGCAAGAAACTCGCAAATTGCTCCAAGAGGCTTACCTGTCAGAAGAGAGTCAGCCAATCTGGACTGGAGCTCCAGAACTACTCCAGTTTGATCGAAGGCTGGGGAAGGTTACTAAGGTTACAGACAAACGATTGAGAGACATTGACTACTCGTCTAACTTTGAGACACTTGAACACTTCTCATCTGAGATTGAGACCGTCTCCATCAAATCATTTGTGAAGTCAGTAGCAAAGAAGAAAGACCATTTCTTCCTCATTAAAGGCCCTCCTGGCTCAGGCAGGAGTGCACTGCTCTGGAGGGTGTGTGCATCCTGGGCTCGAGGGTTCTGCCTCCGGAAGTTCACTCTAGTGCTTTGGTTAGACCTGAAGGCTCATCCTAGTGCACCCTCTGATGTTTCTCTTAGGACACTTCTGAACTATAGTCTTCCCCGGGGCAGTCATTTAGACAGCATTCAGCTGTGGTTAGAGAGGCATGGTACACAGGATGTACTCATTGTGGTTGATGGTGTTGAGGGCCAAGCTTACAATGAATGGAAAGTTTTTCTTGAATGGTTAGCTGATATTAAAGCATCTGTTATTTTAACTACTACAAGTCCAATCCAGATTAAGGACCATACCAGGTCTACCAGGTATCGTACACAGTATCTGAATCTCTGTCAGTATGACTTGCTTGGTCTGTCTCAGGACCAGATCTCAAAACAAGTCATTCATCACTACTGTGATCCTTCCAGAGCAGAGGAGTTCCTCATGTACATCTCAGAAGCCCATGACATCAGAGCACTTTGCTCCAGTCCACCTCACCTTGCTGCTGTGCTGTTTGTGTTTGACAATGTGAGCACCACAGATCCTCCAAACACATGGACTCAGTTGTTCAGTACCCTCAAAAACTGTCTCTTTAGACTGTCTAGTGTATCTGACAGTGTGGACACTAACCCACACGTATGGACCAAGTTGTTTGCTGGCCTCAAACACTCTTTGTTGAGGCAGTCTAGTGTGCCAGACCATGGCACCCTTACTATCCTTGCATCTAAAGCATATACGGTGACCATTACTAACTCCACTTTTGATTGGGACAATGACTACACTAACTTCTGTAGCAGAGTCTCTCCCCCATACCACACCATGATGAGCACAACTGAGCGTTGCTGCTTCACTCTTCCACTGCTTCAGTATTATCTCTGTGCTCAACACATCCACAGCCTTCCACATCGTCAACATGTGCAAGCACTGAATAAGAAAACAGTACCACTACATGTGAGACGATTTTATGTCGGACTATGCAGCTCGTCTAAGAGGGCAGGAGTGATTCTGACCCTCAAGGATACATTAATGTATGCAGCCTGTGAATCTGAAGTAGCCATCAACAGGCTAAAAAAATTAATGACATCAGAGCTAACTTTTAAGAACCAGTTGTTGACCTCATTTGATATTCATCGCATATTTCAAGCTGCACACTACTCAGGGCTTGTGTGTAAATTGGAGTTTCACCAGTGCCTATTTGGATCCCTGACATTTGAGATAATGGGAAAATGGCTGAGAGCATATTCCATTCTACCAAACGGTGGTGTAATTCAGAAACTGAGGTGTGTGTACATGTGTGTGTATGTGCATGTGCATATGTATGTGTGCACATGTGAGCAGTGTGCTAATATAAGCATATTGTATGTCCAGCTTTCAGAGTGCACATTACCACACCCACCAGAAGTATACCGAAAGCCCCTGAATTATGGGTGCCTAGCTCCTTATTCTGGACACACAGCGGTGGTCCCAACAGTGTCCTCTTTAGAGGGGTTCCACTGTATACCTTACACGAAGTGAAGAGGTTTGTTGAACCACCTCTCATCTCTTGTTCCTCTGACATTCTGCAGCCTCAGTGACAACCAGATCAAAGAAGGAGCCTCTGTGCTGGCTAGAGCTTTGCAAACGAATCAAAGCCTTCAGGAGCTAGAGTGAGTCCAGTCATTCAGTTCCTGCTTCTTCAGGTCCCTTTCTGTCTTCATCGAGACTGTCATGTACATCACATACATCCTGCATTACTCTGATTGATCCACCCAGCATAATTCACCAAGGCCTAATAACCAGACAGGTAGTAGTCCTCTACTTCACTAACTGACAACTGACACACAGTGTCTGATACTGTGTGTCAGTACTGAGTTACTGAGACCAAATATACCTTACACAGAGTGAAGAGGTTTGTTGAGCCACCTCTCATCTCTTGTTCTCTGACATTCTGCAGCCTCAGTGGCAACCAGATCTCAAACATAGGTGCCCATGAATTTGCTGGAGCTTTGCAAGTGAACCAGAGCCTTCTGGAGCTAAAGTGAGTCCAGTTCTTACAAAGTGTACACTGTAGTGTTGTTCCCAGGTCTGTGCCAAAATACTAGGGAAAGCCTGCAGATGAAACTTGGAAACATACATTTGGCACTAGATGCAACGAAGGGGGGTTGAGATTTTCATGGGTAGGCTTTTTTGGGGGGGGGGGGGGGGGGGGGGGAGATTACAGCACATATACATTTATAGAGATTTATGTTTGACCTTTTGACTTCTTGTTTCTTTTCTGACATTCTGTAGCCTCAGTTACAACCAGATCTCAGATGAAGGAGCCCGTGAATTTGCTGGAGCTTTGCAAGTGAACCAGAGCCTTCAGAAGCTAGAGTGAGTCCAGTAATTCATGTCCTTATACTTCTTCAGAAGTGTACACTGTAATGTTGTTCCCAGGTCTGCGCTGAAATAAATTGCAGATGGCACTTGGAAACATACCATATCGCGATTTTTGGTTTCTTCAATTCCAACCCGAATTAGTGACATCAATTATCATCAATTTCCAACGTTTCGACTACATACAGTGCTGTAGTCTTCTTCGGGTTGGAATTGAAGAAACCACAAATCATGAATACCAGCCAACCAAGAGAATCCCTGCCTTTAATCAATTAGAATGTATCAAAATTAATTTCCGTAGCATTTGAATGATGGTTTGCGAACAGTTTTAGGTCAAAATCAAGATGGACTGCCTTGCTATTGACAAGACTTCCGAATACTTGAGCTCATGGTCAGGCATTCACTTTATTGTAGTGCTGTCCCAGCTGTACTGTTTATCTTGTGAACAAGTCGCATAAGGCCTGAGGCTGAGCTCTCTAGCTTTATAATACGGTTGATTTACAGCTTACTACAAATAGTAGCTACAAACTGGTGCGCCTTTCATCCCTTTGAGAGTGTTTGTCAAGTTTATGTTTGTGCTATCACCATTTTAATGTATGTAGAAAGTGTACAGAACCCATAGAAATGGATTGCACTACCATACCAGCGTACTGTTTTTGGGAGTGCAGATCTGCTAAGTGGCTATCTAGCCAACTTTTGTTCACTATCTAGGAAAGTGCTAGCTACTGTACTTTGCTTACTAGCATTCCATTGATTAGAAAGCTAGAATGTTCCATAATTTATAGCGACTATGATACATTTGGCAATATATGCAAGAATTCAAGGCTGGGCTTTGTGGAGGGAGATTACATGCGGCACGTACACATTCATATAGATTTATGTTTGAGCTTTTTTTTTTACTTTTGAGTTGTTATTTGTTGTTTTCTGACATTCTGCAGCCTCAGTTACAACCAGATCTCAGACAAAGGAGCCTGTAAATTTGCTGGCGCTTTGCAAGTGAACCAGAGCCTTCAGGAGCTAAAGTGAGTTTTTTGGGGGGGATTACAGCACATACTTTCATGGAGATTTATGATTGACCTTCCTTTTTGTTGTTCTTTGGCATTCTATGGCCTTAGTTTGAACAAGATCACAATTCAAGGAGCTAAGATGAGTCCAGCCCATATTGATGCTTTTCATCAACACCTGAATTTTATTCGTTGGAGATTACTGCTAGCCTATTAATCCCTATCAACATACGTACCATATATATTTCTGTGGGAGCTAAATTTGACTGCAGAACTGAACACAAGTCACTTGTAGCCATCCTGAACATACTCGTTACCCTACAACTACACTCATTAACATTGTTGTAACACTTGGGATTTTGGCTATATCGCAAACATTGGTTGAGATCCCAAACTGCCTTCAGTACCACAAATCAAGTCCTTACAAGGTGTTTTCAAAGCTAACATAAGGAAAGAGAGAACTGGCCCACCCAGTGCCACCCAAAGCATTCCTACAGCAAAGCTGGCAGCAGCCATGTGCTTGTCACCCATCGATACCCCACCCACCTCCTCCCTGTTCCACTCTTTCTACACACTGTGCAGTGCTGATATAACCAAAAGCACACTTTAAGTGTTAGAGGCAACTTAAGAGGTGTATAGTGAGACTGTGTATAGTGTGTGTCAGTTCAAGGCCTGACAGGGAGTTCTTAATTTGGTATTTAATTCTTTCTCACATAATGTAAGTTTAGCTAAGCATATATTACGTGAAGCAGCTCCCCTATTTCTGTTGCCTGACCTTCTTCAGCCTCAAGGACAACAAGATCTCAGCTGAAGGTGTGTGTGCACTGGTAAGAGTTTTCCAGGTGAACCAGAGCCTACAGAAGCTTAAGCTAAGCGGGTGAGTTCAGCCATTGTTTTTATGAAATGCATATACACATGAAACCATAGTGTCATTACCAGTCCTATGTTGAAATATTAGGAGACACTTGGAAACATTTGCATGGATGGTTGTGTGCATTCCCGACTCATGATCACAGCTCTAATAAGAGCTCCCCATTTGTGACCAACAACTGAATGTGCATATCAAAATATATTGTGTTTTACAACAAGGAATCAATTGTGTTCATTGTCTTTTTTTTTAAATACCGTCATTATTCTAATAAGAACAGTAGATCCAATCTAGCAGAAGAAATTCAATTCTTGGGGTTTTTGCTAATCCAATTATGCGGAAGGCTGCTGCACTAGTTATTTTCGAGTGAATCCAATTTAGCGAAAGAGTAGGTACCATGAAGCGTTCTCAACAGCAACAACAACAAAAAAAAACAGCGAAGTCATGGGCAGACAGAAGCTGTTTAGTGCACCAGGAAACGTTCTTATCAAAACAACACTCCTGAAGTCACTGGCAGAGGCATTGTATAGTGCAAAGTTCCCTGCACTCTACACTTGCACACTTCAGGGGAAGCGTCTTAGTACTGCAAGCAGTTGAAACACTGAGGTAAGGAGGCCTCCGTGCGTGGAGTGATTTTCTTGGAAGATGTGCTTCTATTGCAGCGATGAATCTGATCTAGTGGAAGAGATTCGGTTCTTAGAGTTTTTTGTGAATCTATTCTAGCAGAAGCCAGATTTTAGAATAATGACGGTATATATTTTCCTTGTATATTACTGTAAATGTATATACAAGCAAGTGCCCATTCCTGAGCATGCCCCATGCCCTCCAGTTTGACAGTTCTGTGGTTTAGTGAGGTCCTCCGTGTAACCACCAAGCATTTCTAAGGTGACAGGCTAGTTTTTGCATGAGCTTTAAGTTCTCCTAGTGCATTTCACAGGTTCACATGCACCAGTCTTTTTTTTTCTTGGATGCAAGGCTTTCTCCACAGCTGTGCAAATTTGCCAGCAATTACTGAATCTACCCACATCATGCATTCACCTATGCTTCTGGTAAATCACTAGCATGTGGCACAAAAATCCAAGAATGTGGAGTTGATTATATATGCTAGCACTTTGTAGATTTGGATTAGGCGTGAAGCTTGCACGGACATAGTTAAACCATTCAAGTGCTTTCTCCATACAAGTGGGCTACAGTGCCATAGGAGATTGGATGAGGCAATACAATGTCCATTTGTGAAAATGTCATGAACCACCTCTCTCTCTTTTGTCCTGACATTCTGCAGCCTTAGTAGAACCAAGATCACAGATGAACTTGTGTGTGCACTGGTTAGAGAGTTGCAAGTGAACCAGAGTCATCAGAAGCTAGAGTGAGTCTAGCCATTCATGTCCGACTTTTCAAGAGGTGCTTGCTGAGACTGTAGTGTCATTCCCATACCTGTGTACTGAAATATGAGGGAGGACCTGCATACATGGTGACACTTGCAAACATTGTCCTATACATTTGTCACTACACACATGCATAGATGGTTGTGCACATTCCTGACCTGTGATCACAATCTAATAAGAGTTGGCTATTTGTGGCCAACAACTTGATGGGCAGTATTTGTTTGACCACAATGAATAAATTTTATGCTGCTTGATTTATGATTCACTCTTGTGCACTGTTGTTTAAATAATAGATGCTGAGTCTGAGGGATTTACATGATTTAGAAACCTGAGGGCTTGACGCTATAGCAACTTGAGCATAGCAAGGTTGCTACTAAGGGCCAGAAGGTTTCTAAAGAGCATGCATAGATCCAGTTGGACAAAGCGTCTAACTTATTTAGAGTGTAGCAGCAATGACCATTGGCAATGACGCATTTTTTATTTATCGGCGACTTGCTGCCTGTTTTTGTTGCTGGACTGTTGTGAATTTGTAAGAAGACGCATGTAAATGACAGACTACTATTGACAGCTGTTCAGTGCTGTGGTAGCATGCGTGTGAGGGTGCATAGCTCGCTTGCTCCGCCCAGTGAATTAGCTAAACTGCCACTCCCATAGGTGCTATTAGTGGTAAGGACTATTAAATGAAGCTTCATCTCACAGACTTTACAGCAATTTAAACAACAAACAAGACAGAAAGTCACGGATATCAATCTCCATTTTTCTAAAATTAATATAATCCTTGATTACTGTTGTATACCATACTATCAGTTGCAGAGTAACTGTATATAGCTAGAGGGGAAGCGTCTATCATATATTCTTTCCCTCAAGCCTCAATGAGATTTAGTTACTTGGTATTGACGAATCAAATTTTTAGTATTCTCACTAAGTATACTCTAAGTATAGATAAATTTTACACAAGTGGGTTCATGAACATTTCTTGACTCCTTCCTTCTTTTGTTGTCGGTCATTCTGCAGCCTCAGTAACAAAAAGATCACAGATAAAGGAGCTTGTGCACTTAGTGCAGCTTTGCAAGTGAACCAGAGCCTTCAGGAGCTAAAGTGAGTCCAGGCAGGAGTTTCAGAAGGGGGGTTATGTGGATGTGCATACGTATGCATACATAAACATGCAAGACTAGGTGGGCCTGGGGGCATGCTTCCCCAGAAATTTCTAGAAATTAGATGCTCTGATATTGCTTCTGAGGCCATTTTGGGACAGAAGCAGTCTCAGAGCAATTTTTGGATGCAGTACCGTAGAATCGGGTTATTGGGCACATGCGCTTAATGGGATAACAGTAAAATATGTGCTACATATCAAAGTGTGCCAAATAGTAAGGGTTGAAGGTTGACCACGCCTCTAAAAGTATGACATCATTGGTGATTGAGGTCAGAACCGGTTTACGAGGCGCTTTTCAGGCGGCTATAAAAGATGAATGGAGTCGTGTACGCAAGTTATTCTTTAAGAATGGAAGGGCAACTTGAACTCTCTAGTGTAGCTCTTCCTATGAATTGTGTATTTTCCACAGAGGTTCCAGTGAGTGTAAGCTGAGAGTGAGATGCAGGTTTTGAGCTCGAGAGCAGTGAGTCAACGGAATTCACAGTCGATGAGCGCGTCGAGGATGGCGAATGGCGATGACGAATGTTTCAACCAACTCTATGAGAAGCAGTGCCATATAGTTTATTGTTTTAATAGTCCTTTTCACATTTCTAGCGCACTTTTGATTTGTTATTTGCAAAAGTGATCCTCGTTCGCACTACCTTCGCGTGCTTGCTCTAACTTGTCCACTTGTGGAATATTTCACCTCGCCCACTCCAAATTTAATTAGAGTAGTGCGCTTCTTATCGAGGGTCTAGACACATTTTGTCAATAAGACAGCATGCGCCTAATAAGCGGTGTGCACTAAATAATGATGTGCGCCTGATAACTTGATTCTACGGTACTACATCGATTTTCTACAAGACGGTATTACAGTTGGCAGAACAGCAGATGGGGTGAAAGATGATGAACTACCTACCGTATAGCGGGAAATTTTCGAGGGGTCCAATTTTCGCGGTTTTCGCGGTTGATTGGCAAACCACGAAAATTAAACCTGCGAAATAAAAACCTGTACGTAAGTTCTCGCATGTGATTAAGAGGGGGCGTGGCCATTGTGATTTGCATGCTGCTCGATCGATCAGCTGGTCTACTTCACACCAGTTCGTTGTTGTTGAACTTCTACAGGAATGTCTCTGTTACGCTATTTTAAAGCGTCTAGCGATACTACCAAGCTTCAGCTAACGCAGAAGTGAAGCGAGTGATCGAAGCCGCTACAGCGAACGCATCACGATAGTTCTCCACTTCTCTCATGCAAGATAGCTCTTCTCCAACAGCAGCACACCAAATTTCCTTGTACATGTGATAACCACGGACCATAGCCTCGATCATATGCGTCGCGTACCATTTCTCCTACTATCTATAGCCGAAGTTTTTCGGTCGGTTCGAGCCCGTGTGCGCATGCGGTAAGAGACGGAGTCAACCAGGTATTGTGGGCGGAGCAGTTCTGGAACGGCCATCCGCGAAAATTAGACCGAGAAATCTTTGAAGATTCCCCTTCCGCGAAAATTGGACCCCTCGAAAATTTCCCGCTATACGGTAGTACGAAGAGCATCAAGCTTATACGACAGCATGTTCTCTATAGAGTACCGTAATATACCGTACGTTTGCATGTGTTTTGGTATGTACTATATACTTGTGTGGATGATTAATTGTCTGCATCCCTAGTCTTGTGCCCAGCTAGATATAACTACGGAAAATTGTTGCACGCTCTTCTTACACGCATTCACAATGATTTGTATCAACTGTTTGGGCGGGGAAAACAAGAACCTTATATCAACCTTGGAATGAGACTAGATTGTATGCATCTTTTACACACAAAATGGAAAGGTTTGTTGAACCACCTCTCATCTCTTGTTCTCTGACATTATGCAGCCTCTGGAACAACCAGATCTCAGATGAAGGTGCTCGTAGATTAGCTGCAGCGTTGCAAGTGAACCAGAGCCTTCAGACACTATAGTGAGTCCAACCCTTCATGTCCTACTCCTTAAGAGGTGTACACTGGGACTGCAGCAATGGTTGTGTACACTCTCAACTGGTGTAGCAGTACCAGTGCAGTACATGGTTGGTTTTGGTTGAAGCTATTGAAATGCATGGTACAGTTTAGCCTCGTACCAAGGTTCTCAGTGGGCGGGGTAAAGGAGAGCCTGGTATCCACTGTTTCCGCATGCACTTCAACTCCCAGAAATCTTCGGAGATCGGGAACTATCGCGTTGTATCTGTACAGCCATGACTTTCATAACATGTAGTTACTACTACACCGCCCACACATTTTCTGACCAATGATGAAGCTCGTTTGATTGAGGGAGGGACAGCCATCTTAGTGATGCAGCATTTTCTGGTTACTTCCTCTGGACAATATTCTTGTCCCCCCACCACTCCCTCTTTCTTGAAACTGTGAGCACTGGTAATTTTAAGGGTGGGGCTAGGAGTGCACAAGTTCCCCTGTTACCATTGTGATTATATGTGTGCACACGTACACACAGCTAGGTCCTGCATTATTCTAATTGTTGCATCCTCTCTGTGACTGACATCATATATACCATGATACTGTTACTATAGTGGAGCACCCCAAGTGAGTTATCTGTGTCTACAGTGTCCGGTGGAGCACTGACTTAGCTTCCCGTTTGGTTAGAACACGCCCTCTGCTTATATTAATTCACGCTAAAATCACCAGTGACTGTGACACAGGGAGTACTCCTCTACTTGACTAGCTGACACACAATGTCTGATACTGTGTGTTAGTGGTGAGGTATCGAGACCAATTATACCTTACACTAAGTGAAGAGGTTTGTTGAACCACCTCTCATCTCTTGTTCTCTGACATTCTGCAGCCTCAGTCGGAACAAGATCTCAGCCAAAGGTGCTGGTGAATTGGCTGCAGCTTTGCAAATGAACCAGAGCCTTCAGACACTAGAGTGAGTCCAACCCTTCGTGTCCTACTTCTTAAGAGGTGTACACTGGTACTGCAGCAATGGTTGTGTACACTCTCAACTGGTGTAGCAGTGCCAGTCAGTACATGGTTGGTTTGGTTGAAGCTGTTGAAATGCATGGTACAGTTTAGCCTCGTACCAAGGTTCTCAGCGGGCAGGGAAAAGAAGAGCCTGGTATCCACTGTTTGCGCATGCACTTAATTTCTCAGAAATCTTGGGAGATCGGGAACTATCGAGTTTTATCTGTACAACCGTGACTTTCATAACGTGTACTTACTACTACACCGCCCACACATTTTCTGACCAATGATGAAGCTCGTTTGATTGAGGGAGGGACAGCCATCTTAGTGATGCAGCATTTTCTGGTTACTTCCTCTGGACAATATTCTTGTCACCCCACCACTCCCTCTTTCTTTAGACTGTGAGCACTTGTAATTTTATGGGTGTGGCCTCCTTGTACACAAGTTCCCCTGTTACCATTGGTGATTACATGTGTGCACACGTACACATAGCTAGGTCCTGCATTATTCTAATTGTTGCATCCTCTCTGTGACATGACATCATATATACCATGATACTGTTACTATAGTGGAGCACCCCAAGTGAGTTATCTGTGTCTACAGTGTCCAGTGGAGCACTGACTCAACTTCCCGTGTGGTTAGACTCCGCCCTCTGCTTATATTAATTCACGCTAAAATCACCAGTGACTGTAACACAGGGAGTACTCCTCTACTTGACTAGCTGACACACAGTGTCTGATAGTGTGTGTTAGTGGTGAGGTATCGAGACCAAATATACCTTACACTAAGTGAAGAGGTTTGTTGAACCACCTCTCATCTCTTGTTCTCTGACATTATGCAGCCTCAGTTGGAACCAGATCTCAGCCAAAGGTGCTGGTGAATTGGCTGCAGCTTTGCAAATGAACCAGAGCCTTCAGACACTAGAGTGAGTCCAACCCTTCGTGTCCTACTTCTTAAGAGGTGTACACTGGTACTGCAGCAATGGTTGTGTACACTCTCAACTGGTGTAGCAGTGCCAGTCAGTACATGGTTGGTTTTGGTTGAAGCTATTGAAATGCATGGTACAGTTTAGCCTCGTACCAAGGTTCTCAGCGGGCGGGGAAAAGAAGAGCCTGGTATCAACTGTTTGCGCATGCGCTTAATTTCTCAGAAATGTTGGGAGATCGGGAACTATCGTGTTATATCTGTACAACTGTGACTTTCATAATATGTACTTACTACTACACCGCCCACACATTTTCTGACCAAAGATGAAGCTCTTTTGATTGAGGGAGGGAGAGCCATCTTAGTGATGAAGCATTTTCTGGTTACTTCCTCTGGACAATATTCTTGTCCCCCCACCACTCCCTCTTTCTTGAGACTGTGAGCACTGGTAATTTTAAGGGTGCGGCTAGGAGTGCACCAGTTCCCCTGTTACCATTGTGATTACATGTGTGCACACGTAGACATAGCTAGGCCCTGCATTATTCTAATTGTTGCATCCTCTCTGTGACATGACATCATGTATACCATGATACTGTTACTATAGTGGAGAACCCCAAGTGAGTTATCTGTGTCTACAGTGTCCTGTGGAGCATTGACTTAACTTCCCGTGTGGTTAGACCCCGCCCTCTGCTTATATTAGTTCACGCTAAAATCACCAGTGACTGTAACACAGGGAGTACTCCTCTACTTGACTAGCTGACACACAGTGTCTGATACTGTGTCTTAGTAGTGAGGTATCGAGACCAAATATACCTTACACAAAGTGAAAAGGTTTGTTGAACCACCTCTCATCTCTTGTTCTCTGACATTCTGCAGCCTCAGGCACAACCAGATCTCAGACGAAGGTGCTTGTGAATTAGCTGCAGTGTTGCAAGTGAACCAGAGCCTTCAGACACTAAAGTGAGTCAAGCCATTCCTAGACTTGTGTTAAAATATTGATGACGTGATGATGCCACAAAAACTCATTAGTATTCTGGTTTTTGTGTAAAGACCTAACACTGGTAATTTTAACACTGTTTTACTCCCTATTTTCATTTCCATGGTGAGTTTATCTTCTACAATATCTTGCATGATATGATGTGGCTTCACGTCAGGAAAGCTGCATGGTTTGAAGCTTTTGGTTAAGCTATCACAGTTATCATTTTCTTCTGAACACGTACTCACATGGAACCACTGGCCTCATTCACAGGCCACCACCCAGATATTTGTTACTTGCAGTATGAAACTTAAGCATTGTCTCACATTACCACTGAATATGCAAATTACAGAAGTGTAGGAAGTACCAAGAGACACTGGAAATTTATTGTGGTACATGACCGGCAATGTTACTGCTCTTCAGGATGACAAAATCATTGTGAATATAATTAGTTGACCCCACATTGAACCAGGGGGGGTATAGTTGAGACTGATTTAATATTTGAGTAAAAGTCCTATCGCTCATGCTCGCCCCAATTAACTCTTTAACAACCGTAGGCTATTTACTGGAAGTGTTTATTAGGCTATGGATACCTTCCATGGTCCGTATTTTCACTTCTGCTTGGAGCTAGCACTGGAAACTTGACTCAAAACTTCATTGACACATTCTCTGTAGGTTCATGACCTTAGACACACCCACTCATTAGCGAGCGTTCAATAGTCAGGGCCCTCCAACCAGAGAACGCTCCTCCGGACTAAAAGCTGCCTAAAATGCCAGAAATGGAGTCCCTACAAGGTGAAAGGAGCGTTTTCTACGCCCGTTTGTGCAAGAAAGCAGACAAATGGCCCACCCGGCATTGACCAAGGCTTTTCTACAGGCAGCTGCAACCGCCGCCATGCACTGTCTTCAAAACAGATTGCGCCAACTGATAACATGCGGCCAAAATCTGACGACGCCATGTGGCGTCATCGGTTGGTAAAGGGTTAAGAGCTCCTCATTTGTGACCAAAACTGAATGTGCATATCAAAATATTGATCACAATTTATCTATAATCTGTTTCTTGGGTTTTGATTCTTCTTTGTTGTTTGTGTATACAGTCATGGAACCACTTACCTTTCTTTTTTGTTCTCTGACGTTCTGCAGCCTCAGGAACAATAAGATCTCAGCTGATGGTGTGTTGGTACTGGCTGGAGCTTTGATAGTGAACAAGAACCTTAAACTAGAGTGAGTCCGGCTACTTATGTACTACAGGCACGTGGATGGTTCCATGCACCCTGTCCCATGATCATGATTCTAATTGGAGCTCTCTATTTGTGACCAACAACTGAATGTGTATGTCAAAGTATTATGTGTTTGACCACAAGGAAACATTATTTGCTGAGCCCCTTAACATGAGGCAAGTAATCGTGCAGTGGTGAGATCACATGCATACATATATGTAATGCTTTAGGAATTTAAGATTTATCAGTATATGACATATGTTTATATGCATAGACTGTGCACACGCACATGCACTCTGAGTTGCATTCATATTGTAGGAGGTAACTCAGTACAGACACACACAGTGGTACAGGAAGTGAAGAAGAGAGAACTTGAAAGAGGCAGGTAGAGGCAGGGAAGAGGAGCTAGGAGTGTGTGTCACCAAGAGACTAGCATATGGTGATCTCAGCTTCTTTTAGCTATAAAACAGGGAGAGGCATACACGGGAGTCTCTTTGACATAGGTACATTCTGTATTCTCTCTAAAATAGCGGACACTTTAATTGTCTGGACACCTCAATTATGAATTTTTCGTCTCTCTAATTAAACCGGACCGCAGAAGAATTGAGAGATTTTCCCTCTCTAATACATGTGAACACTAGTGATGTCACTGATGCTGAAATCGTTTATCGTAGTGTTGGCTAGTCAAACGAAGCTCTACAGAGTGAAACAAGGAACAGAGAGAGACTCACAAGGTTATTTCAACAAATGGTATGTTCTTCTGAAATGATTTGTTTTCCGTTTACAGAGAACGCTTACCTGCTGTGTGTCGTGTGTGTCATTTTTCGTTGATATGAAGCCCAAGTACCGCTGTACCTGTTAGTGTTGTGCTTCTGCTTATCGGCATTGAAACGTGTCCAATAAGTCGTTTTTACGATCGAGGCGATTGACAATGACCTTGGCTTCAGTCACTACACTTCACCACTTCGAAAGGTGATACTCAGTAGGTGTCTCTGTGGGTCCTGACCAACGCACACAGAAGGTGGCAATAATTGGACATGGTAGCTCACAAAAACTGGTGCTATAAAACTCTTTATCATACTTCTAACTCACGCTAATGTATGGGAGTCAATGGGAAGCCTTGCAGCTGCATGCAGTTTATAAAAAGCCGTATTTTTTACTATAAGTCACGCGACAATCCGTATCAGTACTACAAGTCACGCGAGAATCCGTATCAGGTACTACAAGTCACGCGAGAATCCGTATCAGGTACTACAAGTCATGTGCGCTGCGTCTGAACGTGCAATGAAATCGAAGGTTCGTATGATAAAATCATTGTACCAAGTTATACCGGAAAAAACATCACTCGTTTGTTGCCGTTGGCATTGTTACTCGTGCTGTGCACTCGTAACAATACAGACGGCAACAAACTCGTGATATTTTCCGGTATAGCTTCGTACTATGGTGATAATTGTATAGTAGTTCACACCAGACACTTACGTTCAAAAATTAATAACTCTCTAAAATTTTCCGGACGCTCCCATTTTCAATTATTTTTTCCTGTCCAGTATTTTAGAGAAAATACGGTAAATAACTACATTGCATACATAAAATGATATAACGTACACTGCCTCTTTCGAGCCCTTCTTCATTTTGGTGGTTCCTGTACCTCCGTGTGCACACTCTCAACACGAGTAGTGACTTCATCTGCAAATGCATATACCTAGTCATGAGTTAGGTTCCTTTGTTTTGATTCTTCCCCATATGTAAGTATGTATGAACATCCATGGAGATTTTTGAACTATGTCTCTGCCATTTTTGTTCTCTAACATTCTGCAGCCTCAGTAAGAACGGAATCTCAGATGAACGTGTGTGTGTACTGGTTGAAGCTTTACAAGTGAACCAAAGCCATCAGAAGCTTGAGCTAGAGTAAGTTCAGCCATTCGTGTCCTATACTCAAGAGGTATACACTGAGCCTGTAGGCCTAGGGCTATTTCCAGGCCAGGCCTGCAATGTTAGAGAGGGCCTGGGACACTTGTAAACATTTGTCCTATACACATTTGGCATTGTATACTAGCATGGATGGTAGTGTGCTTCCCTGAATCATGATCACAACTCTAATAAGAGTTCATCATTTGTGGCCAACAAATGAGTGTGCATATCAAATTATATTGTGTTTGACCACAAGGAATCATGATCCTTGGTTTTTGAATCTTGTTGTTTAAGTATAATTGTGTCCACTGAAGCACTTCCTTTTTTTTGTTGTCTGACCTCCTGCAGCCTCAGTAGGAACAAGATTACAGACAAAGGTGCTTGTGCAATTGCCACAGCGTTGCAAGTGAACCAGAGCCTTCAGGAGCTAAAGTGAGTCCAGCCATTCATGTTCTACTTGTTAAGAAGTGTACACTGGTACTTCAATGATAGTTGTGGCCACTCCATATCTCAACTAGCGTACCATTATAGGAATCATATTACTACAAGGTACAGTGCACTGTTGTTTGGTTTTAGTTGAAGGTCTCCAACTGCCACAGTTGAAATTGCCGATGGGTTAAATTTTTGAGTTACAACTGAGGTAAAAAATGTCACAGTAAAAAAAGGTTTTAGCAAGTTTGAGATGATCTAAAGGGGACTTTTAAAATTATATGTGTAAACTACATTTTTAAGAGGTGTATACGTAGACTGTAGTGTCATTCCCAGGCCTGTGCTGATACCGGTATTGTCCCGGGCAAGTGCCCATGGGTGCTCACAGCTCAAGCACCAAAAATTGAGGGTGGGCGGTTACACGAAGGAGGTGCTTGAATGATCCAACTATCTCCGGCATGTGTGATCACGATGTAGAAATGCAGAGAGGAGGAGGAGATTAACCAGGGTACGAGTGCAGCGAGAGGCTGAACAACATAGGCACAACCTCATTCTTACCTCCGTCGGTCAGCCTCTCATTGTTGCTTCCTCCAGGAATCATCCTCTTCTCGACAGTGTCACTGCACCTGTATCCTGGTTAATCTACAAGTACAGTGACACCATTGAGCAGAGGATGATTCCCGGAGGCAGTAATGACGAGAGGCTGACCGACAGAGGCACACAAAGTAGCTCAATCATTATCTCGCTTCCCACGAGCCTCTCCTGCGTGCATTCACGTATTCCCTTGTACGGCTACTAGTGGAGCACCCCAGGTGACTTATTAGTGTGTTCAGTATCCGGTAGAGTGCCTGACTAAACTCCCCGGCTGGTTAGATCCCACCCTCTGCTTATATTAATTCATGCTAAAATCACCAGTGACTGTAACACAGGGAGTACTCCTCTACTTGACTAGCTGACACACAGTGTCTGATACTGTGTCTCAGTAGTGAGGTACCGCGAGACCAAATATACCTTACACAAAGTGAAAAGGTTCGTTGAACCACCTCTCATCTCTTGTTTTCTGATATTCTGCAGCCTCAGTTGGAACGAGATCTTAGATGAAGGTGCTCGTGAATTGGCTGCAGCGTTGCAAGTGAACCAGAGCCTTCAGACACTAGAGTGAGTCCAACCCTTCATGTCATACTTCTTAAGAGGTGTCCACTGGGACTGCAGCAATGGTTGTGTACACTCTCAACTGGTGTAGCAGTACCAGTGCAGTACATGGTTGGTTTTGATTGAAGCTATTGAAATGCATGGTACAGTTTAGCCTCGTACCAAGCTTCTCAGTGGGCGGGGAAAATAAGAGCCTGGTATCCACTGTCTGTTGCCTCACTCCCACTTCACAACGGAATGCGCTTCAATTCCCAGAAATCTTGGGAGATCGGGAACTATCACGTATCTGTACAACCGTGACTTTCATAATGTAGTTACTGCTACACCGCCCACACATTTTCTGACCAATGATGAAGCTCTTTTGATTGAGGGAGGGACAGCCATCTTAGTGATGCAGCATTGTCTGGTTATTTCCTCTGGACAATATTCTTGTCCCCCCACCACTCCCTCTTTCTTGAGACTGTGAGCACTGGTAATTTTAGGGGTGGGGCTAGGAGTGCACCAGTTCCCCTGTTACCATTGTGATTACATGTGTGCACACGTACACATAGCATTATTCTAATTGTTACATCCTCTCTGTGACATGACATCATATATACCATGATACTGTTACTATAGTGGAGCACCCCAAGTGAGTTATCTGTGTCTACAGTGTCCGGTGGAGCACTGACTTAACTTCCTGTGTGGTTAGACCCCGCCCTCTGCTTATATTAATTCACGCTAAAATCAGCAGTGACTGTAACACAGGGAGTACTCCTCTACTTGACTAGCTGACACACAGTGTCTGATACTGTGTGTCAGTAGTGAAGTATCGACACCAAATATACCTTACACAAAGTGAAGAGGTTTGTTGAACCACCTCTCATCTCTTGTTCTCTGACATTCTGCAGCATCTGGAACAACCAGATCTCAGATGAAGGTGCTCGTGAATTGGCTGCAGCGTTGCAAGTGAACCAGAGCCTTCAGACACTATAGTGAGTCCAACCCTTCATGTCCTACTTCTTAAGAGGTGTACACTGGTACTGCAGCAATGGTTGTGTACACTCTTAACTGGTGTAGCAGTACCAGTGCTGTACATGGTTGGTTTTGGTTGAAGCTATTGAAATGCATGGTACAGTTTAGCCTCGTACCAAGGTTCTCAGTGGGCAGGGAAAAGGAGAGCCTTGTATCCACTGTTTGCGCATGCACTTAATTTCCCAGAAATCTCGGGAGATCGGGAACTATCGTGTTATATCTGTACAACCGTGACTTTCATAACATGTACTTACTGCTACACCGTCCGCACATTTTCTGACCAATGATGAAGCTCTTTTGATTGAGGGAGGGACAGCCATCTTAGTGATGCAGCATTTTCTGGTTACTTCCTCTGGACAATATTCTTGTCCCCCCACCACTCCCTCTTTGTTGTGACTGTGAGCACTGGTAATTTTAAGGGTGGGGCTAGAGGTGCACCAGTTCCCCTGTTACCATTGTGATTACATGTGTGCACACGTACACACAGCTAGGTCCTGCATTATTCTAATTGTTGCATCCTCTCTGTGACTGACATCATATATACCATGATACTGTTACTATAGTGGAGCACCCCAAGTGAGTTATCTGTGTCTACAGTGTCCAGTGGAACACTGACTTAACTTCCTGTGTGGTTAGACCCCGCCCTCTGCTTATATTAATTCACGCTAAACTCACCAGTGACTGTAACACAGGGAGTACTCCTCTACTTGACTAGCTGACACACAGTGTCTGATACTGTGTGTCAGTAGTGAGGTACCGAGACCAAATATACCTTACACAAAATGAAGAGGTTTGTTGAACCACCTCTCATCTCTTGTTCTCTGACATTATTCAGCATCAGTTGGAACAAGATCTCAGATGAAGGTGCTCGTGAATTGGCTGCAGCGTTGCAAGTGAACCAGAGCCTTCAGACACTAAAGTGAGTCCAACCCTTCATGTCCTACTCCACACACACTGGGACTGCAGTAATGGTTGTGTACACTCTTAACTGATGTACCAGTGCAGTACATGGTTGGTTTTGGTTGAAGCTATTGAAATGCATGGTACAGTTTAGCCTCGTACCAAGGTTCTCAGTGGGCGGGGAAATAAGGGTCTGTTTGCGCATGCACTTAATTTCTCAGAAATCTTGGGAGATCAGGAGCTATCGCATTGTATCTGTACAACCGTGACTTTCATAATGTACTTACTACTACACCGCTCACACATTTTCTGACCAATGATGAAGCTCTTTTGATTGAGGGAGGGACAGCCATCTTAGTGATGTAGCATTGTCTGGTTACTTCCTCTGGACAATATTCTTGTCCCCCCACCACTCCCTCTTTCTTGAGACTGTGAGCACTGGTAATTTTAAGGGTGGGGCTAGGAGCACACAAGTTCCCCTGTTACCATTGTGATTACATGTGTGCACACATACACATAGCTAGGTCCTGCATTATTCTAATTGTTGCATCCTCTCTGTGACATGACATCATATATACCATGATACTGTTACTATAGTGGAGCACCCCAAGTGAGTTATCTGTGTCTACAGTGTCCGGTGGAGCACTGACTTAACTTCCCGTGTGGTTAGACCCCGCCCTCTGCTTATATTAATTCACGCTAAAATCAGCAGTGACTGTGACACAGGGAGTACTCCTCTACTTGACTAGCTGACACACAGTGTCTGATACTGTGTCTCAGTAGTGAGGTACCGAGACCAAATATACCTTACACAAAATGAAGAGGTTTGTTGAACCACCTCTCATCTCTTGTTCTCTGACATTATGCAGCCTCAGTGTGAACCAGATCAGAGGCGAAGGTGCTTGTGAATTGGCTGCAGCGTTGCAAGTGAACCATAGCCTTCAGACACTAAAGTGAGTCCAACCCTTCATGTCCTACTTCTTAAGAGGTGTACACTGGGACTGCAGCAATGGTTGTGTACACCCTCAACTGGTGTAGCAGTACCAGTGCAGTACATGGTTGGTTTTGGTTGAAGCTATTGAAATGCATGGTACAGTTTAGCCTCGTACCAAGGTTCTCAGTGTGCGGGGAAAAGGAGAGCCTGGTTTGCGCATGCACTTAACTTCCCAGAAATCTCAGGAGATAGGGAACTCTCGTATCCTGGTTAATCTACGCATACAGTGACACCATTGAGCAGAGGATGATTCCCGGAGGCAGTAATGACGAGAGGCTGACCAACGTAGGCACACAAAGTAGCTCAATCATTATCTCGCTTCCCACAAGCCTCTCCTGCGTACATTCATGTATGCCCTTGTACGGCTACTAGTGGAGCACCCCAGGTGACTTATTAGTGTGTACAGTATCTGGTAGAGTGCCTGACTGAACTCCCTGGCTGGTTGGACCCCCACCCTCTGCTTATATTAAAATCACCAGTGACTGTAACACAGGGAGTACTCCTCTACTTGACTAGCTGACACACAGTGTCTGATACTGTGTGTCAGTAGTGAGGTATCGAGACCAAATATATCTTACACAAAGTGAAGAGGTTTGTTGAACCACCTCTCATCTCTTGTTTTCTGACATTCTGCAGCCTCTGGCACAACCGGATCTCAGATGAAGGTGCTCGTGAATTGGCTGCAGCGTTGCAAGTGAACCAGAGCCTTCAGACACTAGAGTGAGTCAAGCCATTCCTAGACTTGTGTTAAAATATTGAGACGTGATGATACCACAGACACTCATTAGTATGCCGGTTTTGTGTATACATCTAACACTGTTTTACTCCCTATTTTCACTCCCATGGTGAGTTTATCTTCTACAATATCTCGCATGATATGATGTGGCTTCACGTCAGGAAAGCTGGTTTGAAGCTTTTAGTTAAGTGAACACAGGTATCATTTTCTTCTGAACATGCACTCACATGGAACCACTAGCCTCATTCCCAGGCCACCACCCAGATATTTGTTACTTGCAGTATGAAACTTAAGGATTGTCTCACATTACCACTGAAGATGCAAATTACAGTACTGTAGGAAGTACCAACAGACACTGGAAATTTATTGTGGTACATGACCAGCAATGTTACTGCTCTTCAGGATGACAAAATCATTGTGAATATAATTAGTTGACCCCACATTGAACCAGGGGGCGTATAGTTGAGACTGATTTAATATTTAAGTAAAAGTCCTCTTGCTCATGCTCGCCCCAATTAAGAGCTCCTCATTTGTGACCAAAACTGAATGTGCATATCAAAATATTGATCACAATTAATCTATAATCTGTTCGGTTTTGATTCTTCCTCGTTTGTGTATACAGTCATGGAACCACTTACCTTTCTTTTTTGTTCTCTGACGTTCTGCAGCCTCAGGAACAATGAGATCTCAGCTGATGGTGTGTTGATACTGGCTGGAGCTTTGATAGTGAACAAGAACCTTAAACTAGAGTGAGTCCGGCTACTTATGTACTACAGGCACATGGATGGTTCCATGTACCCTGTCCCATCATCATGATTCTAATAGGAGCTCTCTATTTGTGACCAACAACTGAATGTGTATATCCAAGTATTATGTTTTTGACCACAAGGAAACATTTGCTAAGCCCCTTAACCACAGGCAAGTAATCGTGCAGTGGGCATGCATACATGCTTTAGGAATTTAAGATTTATCAATATATGACATATGTTTATATGCATAGACTGTGCACACGCACATGCACTCTGAATTGGATTCATATTGTAGGAGGTAACTTAGTACAGACACACACAGTGGTACAGGAAGTGAAGAAGAGAGAGCTCAAAAGAGGCAGGTAGAGGCAGGGAAGAGGAGCTAGGAGTGTGTGTCACCAAGAGACTAGCATATGGTGATCTCAGCTTCTTTTAGCTATAAAACAGGGAGAGGCATACACGGGAGTCTCTTTGACATAGGTACATTCTGTATTCTCTCTAAAATAGCGGACACTTTAATTGTCTGGACACCTCAATTATGAATTTTTCGTCTAATTAAACCGGACCGCAGAAGAATTGAGAGATTTTCCCTCTCTAATACATGTGAACACTAGTGATGTCACTGATGCTGAAATCGTTTATCGTAGTGTTGGCTAGTCAAATGAAGCTTCTACAGAAATAAACAAGGAACAGAGAGAGACTCACGAGGTTATTTCAACAAATGGTATGTTCTTCTGAAATGATTTGTTTTCCGTTTACAGAGAACGCTTACCTGCTGTGTGTCGTGTGTGTCATTTTTCGTTGATATGAAGCCCAAGTACCGCTGTACCTGTTAGTGTTGTGCTTCTGCTTATCGGCATTGAAACGTGTCCAATAAGTCGTTTTTACGATCGAGGCGATTGACAATGACCTTGGCTTCGGTCACTACACTTCACCACTTCGAAAGGTGATACTCAGTAAGGTGTCTTTGTGGGTCCTGACCAACGCACACAGAAGGCGGCAATAATTGGACATGGTAGCTCACAAAAACTGGTGCTATAAAACTCTTTATCATACTTCTAACTCACGCTAATGTATGGGAGTCAATGGGAAGCCTTGCAGCTGCATGCAGTTTATAAAGAGCCGTATTTTTTACTACAAGTCACGCGACAATCCGTATCAGTACTACAAGTCACGCGAGAATCCGTATCAGGTACTACAAGTCACACGAGAATCCGTATCAGGTACTACAAGTCACGTGCGCTGCGTCTGAACGTGCAATGAAATTGAAGGTTCGTATGATAAAATCATTATCACCATAGTACCAAGCTATACCGGAAAAAACATCACTCATTTGTTGCCGTTGGCATTGTTACTCGTGCTGCGCACTCGTAACAATACAGACGGCAACAAACTCGTGATATTTTCCGGTATAGCTTCGTACTATGGTGATAATTATATAGTAGTTCACACCAGACACTTACGTTCAAAAATTAATAACTCTCTAAAATTTTCCGGACACTCCCATTTTCAATTATTTTTTCCTATCCAGTATTTTAGAGAAAATACGGTAAATAACTACATTGCATACATAAAAGAATAACGTACACTGCCTCTTTTGAGCCCTTCTTCATTTTGGTGGTTCCTGTACCTGTGTGTGCACACTCTCAACACGAGTAGTGACTTCATCTGCAAATGCGTATATACCTAGTCATGAGTTAGGTTCCTTTGTTTTTGATTCTTCCTCATATGTAAGTATGTATGAACATCCATGGAGATTTTTGAACTATGTCCCTGCCATTTTTGTTCTCTAACATTCTGCAGCCTCAGTAAGAACGGAATCTCAGATGAACGTGTGTGTGTACTGGTTGAAGCTTTACAAGTGAACCAAAGCCATCAGAAGCTTAAGCTAAAGTAAGTTCAGCCATTCGTGTCCTATACTCAAGAGGTATACACTGAGCCTGTAGGCCTAGGGCTATTTCCAGGCCAGGCCTGCAATGTTAGAGAGGGCCTGGGACACTTGTAAACATTTGTCCTATACACATTTGGCATTGTATACTAGCATGGATGGTAGTGTGCTTCCCTGAATCATGATCACAACTCTAATAAGAGTTCATCATTTGTGGCCAACAAATGAGTGTGCATATCAAATTATATTGTGTTTGACCACAAGGAATCATGATCCTTGGTTTTTGAATCTTGTTGTTTAAGTATAATTGTGTCCACTGAAGCACTTCCTTTTTTTTTTGTTGTCTGACCTCGTGCAGCCTCAGTAGGAACAAGATTACAGACAAAGGTGCTTGTGCAATCGCCACAGCGTTGCAAGTGAACCAGAGCCTTCAGGAGCTAAAGTGAGTCCAGCCATTCATGTTCTACTTGTTAAGAAGTGTACACTGGTACTTCAATGATAGTTGTGGCCACTCCATATCTCAACTAGCGTACCATTATAGGAATCATATTACTACAAGGTACAGTGCACTGTTGTTTGGTTTTAGTTGAAGGTCTCCAACTGCCACAGTTGAAATTGCCGATGGGTTAAATTTTTGAGTTACAACTGAGGTAAAAAATGTCACAGTAAAAAAAGGTTTTAGCAAGTTTGAGATGATCTAAAGGGGACTTTTAAAATTATATGTGTAAACTACATTCTTAAGAGGTGTATACTTAGACTGTAGTGTCATTCCCAGGCCTGTGCTGATACCGGTATTGTCCCGGGCAAGTGCCCATGGGTGCTCGCAGCTCAAGCACCAAAAATTGAGGGTGGGCAGTTACACGAAGGAGGTGCTTGAATGATCCAACTATCTCCGGCATGCGTGATCATGATGTAGAAATGCAGAGAGGAGGAGGAGATTAACCAGGGTACGAGTGCAGCGAGAGGCTGAACAACATAGGCACAACCTCATTCTTGCCTCCTTCGGTCAGCCTCTCATTGTTGCTTCCTCCGGGAATCATCCTCTTCTCGACAGTGTCACTGCACCCATATCCTGGTTACTCTACAAGTACAGTGACACCATTGAGCAGACGATGATTCCCGGAGGCAGTAATGACGAGAGGCTGACCGACAGAGGTACACAAAGTAGCTCAATCAATATCTCGCTTCCCACGAGCCTCTCCTGCGTGCATTCACGTATGCCCTTGTACGGCTACTAGTGGAGCACCCCAGGTGACTTATTAGTGTGTTCAGTATCCGGTAGAGTGCCTGACTAAACTCCCCGGCTGGTTAGATCCCACCCTCTGCTTCTATTAATTCATGCTAAAATCACCAGTGACTGTAACACAGGGAGTACTACTAGCTGACACACAGTGTCTGATACTGTGTCTCAGTAGTGAGGTACCGCGAGACCAAATATACCTTACACAAAGTGAAAAGGTTCGTTGAACCACCTCTCATCTCTTGTTTTCTGATATTCTGCAGCCTCAGTTGGAACGAGATCTTAGATGAAGGTGCTCGTGAATTGGCTGCAGCGTTGCAAGTGAACCAGAGCCTTCAGACACTAGAGTGAGTCCAACCCTTCATGTCATACTTCTTAAGAGGTGTACACTGGGACTGCAGCAATGGTTGTGTACACTCTCAACTGGTGTAGCAGTACCAGTGCAGAACATGGTTGGTTTTGGTTGAAGCTATTGAAATGCACGGTACAGTTTAACCTCGTACCAAGGTTTTCAGTGGGTGGGGAAAATAAGAGCCTGGTATCCACTGTTTGCGCATGCGCTTAATTTCTCGGAAATCTTGGGAGATCGGGAACTATCACGTCTCTGTACAACCGTGACTTTCATAATGTACTTACTGCTACACCGCCCACACATTTTCTGACCAATGATGAAGCTCTTTTGATTGAGGGAGGGACAGCCATCTTAGTGATGCAGCATTTTCTGGTTACTTCCTCTGGACAATATTCTTGTCCCCCCACCACTCCCTCTTTCTTGAGACTGTGAGCACTGGTAATTTTAAGGGTGGGGCTAGGAGTGCACCAGTTCCCCTGTTACCATTGTGATTACATGTGTGCACACGTACACATAGCTAGGTCCTGCATTATTCTAATTGTTGCATCCTCTTTGTGACATGACATCATATACACCATGATACTGTTACTATAGTGGAGCACCCCAAGTGAGTTATCTGTGTCTACAGTGTCCGGTGGAGCACTGACGTAAATTCCCATGTGGTTAGACCCCGCCCTCTGCTTATATTAATTCACGCTAAACTCACCAGTGACTGTAACACAGGGAGTACTCCTCTACTTGACTAGCTGACACACATTGTCTGATACTGTGTCTCAGTAGTGAGGTACCGAGACAAAATATACCTTACACAAAGTGAAAAGGTTTGTTGAACCACCTCTCATCTCTTGTTCTCTGACATTATGCAGCCTCAGTCGGAACCAGATCTCAGATGAAGGTGCTCGTGGATTAGCTGCAGCATTGCAAGTGAACCAGAGCCTTCAGACACTAGAGTGAGTCCAGCCCTTCATGTCCTACTTCTTAAGAGGTGTACACTGGTACTGCAGCAATGGTTGTGTACACTCGTAACTGGTGTAGCAGTACCAGTGCAGTACATGGTTGGTTTTGGTTGAAGCTATTGAAATGCATGGTACAGTTTAGCCTCATACCAAGGTTCTCAGTGGGCGGGAAAAATAAGAGCCTGGTATCCACTGTTTGTGCAGCGCTTCAATTCCCAGAAATCTTGGGAGATCGGGAACTATCGCGTTGTATCTGTACAACTGTGAATTTCATAACGTGTAGTTACTACTACACCACCCACACATTTTCTGACCAATGATGAAGCTCTTTTGGTTGAGGGAGGGACAGCCATCTTAGTGATGCAGCATTTTCTGGTTACTTCCTCTGGACAGTATTCTTGTCCCTCCACCACTCCCTCTTTCTTGAGACTGTGAGCACTGGTAATTTTAAGGGTGGGGCTAGGAGTGCACAAGTTCCCCTGTTACCATTGTGATTACATGTGTGCACACGTTACACATAGCTAGGTTCTGCATTATTCTAATTGTTGCATCCTCTCTGTGACATGACATCATATATACCATGATACTGTTACTATAGTGGAGCACCCCAAGTGAGTTATCTGTGTCTACAGTGTCCGGTGGAGCACTGACGTAACTTCCCGTGTGGTTAGACCCCGCCCTCTGCTTATATTAATTCACGCTAAAATCACCAGTGACTGTAACACAGGGAGTACTCCTCTACTTGACTAGCTGACACACAATGTCTGATAGTGTGTGTCAGTGGTGAGGTATCGAGACCAAATATACCTTACACAAAGTGAAGAGGTTTGTTGAACCACCTCTCATCTCTTGTTCTCTGATATTCTGCAGCCTCAGTTGGAACCAGATCTCAGATGAAGGTGCTCGTGAATTGGCTGCAGTGTTGCAAGTGAACCAGAGCCTTCAGACACTAAAGTGAGTCCAGCCCTTCATGTCCTACTTCTTAAGAGGTGTACACTGGGACTGCAGCAATGGTTGTGTACACCCTCAACTGGTGTATCAGTACCAGTGCAGTACATGGTTGGTTTTGGTTGAAGCTATTGAAATGCATGGTACAGTTTAGCCTCGTACCCAGGTTCTCAGTGGGCGGGGAAAATAAGAGCCTGGTATCCACTGTTTGTACATGCACTTAATTTCTCAGAAATCTTGGGAGATCGGGAACTATCGAGTTATATCTGTACAACCGTGACTTTCATAACATGTACTTACTACTACACCGCCCACACATTTTCTGATCAATGATGAATCTCTTTTGATTGAGGGAGGGACAGCCATCTTAGTGATGCAGCGTTTTCTGGTTACTTCCTCTGGACAATATTCTTGTCCCCCCACCACTCCCTCTTTCTTGAGACTGTGAGCACTGGTAATTTTATGGGTGCGGCCCCCTGGTACACAAGTTCCCCTGTTACCATTGGTGATTACATGTGTGCACACGTACACATAGCTAGGTTCTGCATTATTCTAATTGTTGCATCCTCTCTGTGACATGACATCATATATACCATGATACTGTTACTATAGTGGAGCACCCCAAGTGAGTTATCTGTGTCTACAGTGTCCGGTGGAGCACTGACTTAACTTCCCGTGTGGTTAGACCCCGCCCTCTGCTTATATTAATTCACGCTAAAATCAGCAGTGACTGTAACACAGGGAGTACTCCTCTACTTGACTAGCTGACACACAGTGTCTGATACTGTGTGTCAGTAGTGAGGTACCGCGAGACCAAGTATACCTTACACAAAGTGAAGAGGTTTGTTGAACCACCTCTCATCTCTTGTTCTCTGACATTCTGCAGCCTCAGTTGGAACCAGATCTCAGCTGAAGGTGTGTGTGCACTGGTAAGAGTTTTCCAGGTGAACCAGAGCCTACAGAAGCTTAAGCTAAGCAGGTGAGTCAGCCATTCAGGTCTTGTTTTTAAGAAATGCATATACACATGAAACCATAGTGTCATTACCAGTCCTATGTTGAAATATTAGGAGACACTTGGAAACATTTGCATGGATGGTTGTGTGCATTCCTGACTCAAGATCACAGCTCTAATAAGAGCTCCCCATTTGTGACCAACGACTGAATGTGAATATCATGTTTGACAACAAGGAATCAATTGTGTTCATTGTTTTTTTTTTTAAATACCGTCATTATTCTAATAGAACAGTAGATCCAATCTAGCAGAAGAAATTCAATTCTTGGGATTTTTGCTAATCCAATTATGCGGAAGGCTGCTGCACTAGTATTTTCGAGTGAATCCAATTTAGCGAAAGAGTAGGTACCATGAAGCGTTCTCAACAGCAACAACAACAAAAAAAAAAACAGCGAAGTCATGGGCAGACAGAAGCTGTTTAGTGCACCAGGAAACGTTCTTATCAAAACAAGTATGAAGAAAAGACCGCAGAGGGTGGAAGTCCCCTGCACTCTGCACTTACACACTTCAGGGAAAGTGTCTTAGTACTGCAAGCAGTTGAAACACTGAGGTAAGGAGGCCTCCGTGGGTGGAGTGATTTCTTAGAAGATGTGCTTCCAGTGCAGCGATGAATCTGATCTAGTGGAAGAGATTCCGTTCTTAGAGTTTTTTGTGAATCAATTCTAGCAGAAGCCAGATTTTAGAATAATGACGGTATATATTTTCCTTGTATACTACTGTAAATGTGTATACAACTAAGTGCCCATTCCTGTGCATGCCCCATGCCCTCCATTTTGACAGTTCTGTGGTTTAGTGAGGTCCTCTGTGTAACCACCAAGCATTTCTAAGGTGACAGGCTAGTCACACATGATTGGGGCGAGCCTGAGCGAGCCCCACACTAGCATGACTGCATTGCGCACACGTGTTTGTATGCTTGCTTGTTGGTTTGTTGGTTTGTTGGTTTGTTTGGACCGACCACTTACCGTAAATTTTAAATGAGCGCATTCAAATATTTCACGATGGTTGAATGTCCATGCACGCTGGCGTGGACTTCAGCTAAGCCATTGAGAACGAGCATGAAGGGCTACTGCCAGACTGCAGGGTCGGCATGAAAGAGAGCGAGAGTGAAGATGATTCAAGTTGAATGCGTTGGCAGCACGCACGGCATCTTACTTTCTGAACTATGGTACAACCCTGACGATCGCGTGACAAGGCAGGCTGTGGGTGGCAGACAGCAGGATGTACGCTGGCTTCAGGTACGCGCCTGGCATGACCGCTCATACATAGCACGGATTCCCCTGCTAGCACATTGTTTTGACTTTGAAGCTTACCCCATGCCCGTGTAGCCATAGTAGTGCGGCTGGACGAATAGCTGCATGTCTGTGTGGGCATTCCAAATGCAATTTGCTACTCGCTCAGGCTCGCCCCAGGATGATTCAGCATCTTTCTAGTACTACTTTTTGCATGAGCTTCAAGTTCTCTTAGTTTGCATCGTGGCACTTCACAGGTTCACATGCACCAGTCATTTTTTGGTCTTGGACGCAAGGCTTTATCAAAAGTTGTGCAAATTTGCCAGCAATTACCAAATCTACCCACATCATACATTCACCTATGCTTCTGGTAAATCACTAGCATGTGGCACGGAAATCCAAGAACATGGAGTTGATTATATATGCTAGCACTTTGTGGATTTGGATTAGGGGTGGAGCTTGCACAGAGGTAGTTAAACCATTCAAGTGCTTTCTCCGTACAAGTGAGCTACAGTGCCATAGGAGATTGGATGAGGCAATATAGTGTATGTTTATGAAAGTGTCATGAACCACCTCTCTCTCTTTTGTTCTTACATTCTGCAGCCTCAGTAAAGACGAGATCGCAGATGAACTTGTGTGTGCACTGGTTAGAGAGTTGCAAGTGAACCAGAGTCATCAGAAGCTAGAGTGAGTCTAGCCATTCATGTCTGACTTTTCAAGAGGTGCTTGCTGAGACTGTAGTGTCATTCCATGCCTGTGCACTGAAATATGAGGGAGGACCTGCATGCATGGTGACACTTGCAAACATTGTCCTATACATTTGTCACTACACACATGCATGGATGGTTGCGCACATCCCTGACCTGTGATCACAATCTAATAAGAGTTGGCTATTTGTGGCCAACAACTTGATGCACAGTATCAAAGTATATTTTGTTTGACCACAATGAATAAATTTTATGCTGCTTGATTTATGATTCACTCCTGTGCACTGTTGTTTAAATAATAGATGGTGAGTCTGAGGGATTTACATGATTTACAAACCTGAGGGCTCGAGGCTGTAGCAACCTGAACACAGCAAGGTTGCTACTAAGGGCCAGAAGGTTTCTAAAGAGCGTAGATCCCGTTGGACGAAGTGTGTAACTTATTTAGAGTATGACCGTTGGCAACGACGCATCTTTTTTTTATTCGAGTCGATTTATCGGTGACTTGCTACCTGTTTTTGTTGCTGGACTACTGTGAATTTGTAACAAGACGCATGTAAATGACAGACTACTATTGACAGCTGCTCGCTGCTGTGGTAGCATGCATGTGAGGATGCATAGCTCGCTTGCTCCGCCCAGTGAATTAGCTAAACTGCCACTCCCATAGGCGCCATTAGTGGTAAGGACTATTAAATGAAGCTTCATCTCACAGACTTCACAGCAATTTAAACAAACAAGACAGAAAGTCACGGATATCAATCTCCATTTTTCTAAAATTAATATAATCTTTGGTTACTGTTGTATACCATACTGTCGGTTGCATAGTAACTGTATATAGCTAGAGGGGAAGCATCTATCATATATGCTTTCCCTCAAGCCTCAATGAGATTTAGTTACTTGGTATTGACGAATCAAGTTTTTAGTATTCTCACTAATTATACTCTACGTATAGATAAATTTTACACAAAGTGGGTTCATGAACATTTCTTGACTCCTTCCTTCTTTTGTTGTCGGTCATTCTGCAGCCTCAGTTACAAAAAGATCTTGGATAAAGGAGCTTGTGCACTTAGTGCAGCTTTGCAAGTGAACCAGAGCCTTCAGGAGCTAAAGTGAGTCCAGCCAGGATTTTCAGAAGGGGGGGTTATGTGGATGTGCATACGTATGTATGCATAAACATGCAAGGCTAGGTGGGCCTGGGGGCATGCTTCCCCAGAAAATTTTTAGAAATTAGATGCTCTGAGACTGCTTCTGAGGCCATTTTGGGACGAAGCAATCTCAGAGCAATTTTTGACAGTAAAATAATGTGCGCTACATATCAAAGTGTGCCAAATAGCAAGGGTTGAAGGTTGACCACGCCTCTAAAAGTATGACATCATTGGCGATTGAGGTCAGAACCGGTTTACGAGGCGCTTGTGAGGCGGCTATAAAAGATGAATGGAGTCGTGTACGCAAGTTATTCTTTAAGAATGGAAGGACAACTTTAACTCTCTAGTGTAGCTCTTCCTATGAATTGTGTATTTTCCACAAGAGTTCCAGTGAGTGTAAGCTGAGAGTGAGATGCAGGTTTTGAGGTAGAGAGCAGTGAGTCAACCGAATTCACAGTCGATGAGCGCGTCGAGGATGGCGAATGGCGATGACGAATGTTTCAACCAACTCTGAGAAGCAGTGCCATATAGTTTATTGTTTTAATAGTCCTTTTCACATTTCTAGCGCACTTTTGATTTGTTATTTGCAAAAGTGATCCTCGTTCGCACTACCTTCGCGTGCTTGCTCTAACTTGTCCACTTGTGGAATATTTCACCTCGCCCACTCCAAATTTAATTAGAGTAGTGCGCTTCTTATCGAGGGTCTAGACACATTTTGTCAATAAGACAGCATGCGCCTAATAAGCGGTGTGCACTAAATAATGATGTGCGCCTGATAACTTGATTCTACGGTACTACATCGATTTTCTACAAGACGGTATTACAGTTGGCAGAACAGCAGATGGGGTGAAAGATGATGAACTACCTACCGTATAGCGGGAAATTTTCGAGGGGTCCAATTTTCGCGGTTTTCGCGGTTGATTGGCAAACCACGAAAATTAAACCTGCGAAATAAAAACCTGTACGTAAGTTCTCGCATGTGATTAAGAGGGGGCGTGGCCATTGTGATTTGCATGCTGCTCGATCGATCAGCTGGTCTACTTCACACCAGTTCGTTGTTGTTGAACTTCTACAGGAATGTCTCTGTTACGCTATTTTAAAGCGTCTAGCGATACTACCAAGCTTCAGCTATCGCAGAAGTGAAGCAAGTGATCGAAGCCGCTACAGCGAACGCATCACGATAGTTCTTCACTTCTCTCATGCAAGATAGCTCTTCTCCAACAGCAGCACACCAAATTTCCTTGTACATGTAATAACCACGGACCATAGCCTTGATCATATGCGTCGCGTGCCATTTCTCCTACTATCTATAGCCAAAGTTTTTCGGCATGTTCGAGCCCACATGCGGATGCGGTAAGAGGCGGAGTCAACCAGGTATTGTGGGCGGAGCAGTTCTGGAACGGCCATCTGCGAAAATTAGACTGAGAAATCTTTGAAGATTCCCCTTCCGTGAAAATTGGACCCCTCGAAAATTTCCTGCTATACAGTAGTACGAAGAGCATCAAGCTTATACGACAGCAATTTCTCTATAGAGTAGCGTAAAATACCGTATGTTTGCATGTGTTTTGGTATGTGCTATATACTTGTGTGGATGATTAATTGTCTGCATCCCTAGTCTTGTGCCCAGCTAGATATAACTACGGAAAATTGTTGCACGCTCTTCTTGCACGCATTCACAATGATTTGTATCAACTGTTTGGGCGGGGAAAACGAGAACCTTATATCAACCTTGGAATGAGGCTAGATTGTATGCATCTTTTACACACAAAATGAAAAGGTTTGTTGAACCACCTCTCATCTCTTGTTCTCTAACATTATGCAGCCTCAGTCGGAACCAGATCTCAGCCAAAGGTGCTCGTGAATTGGCTGCAGCGTTGCAAGTGAACCAGAGCCTCCAGACACTAGAGTGAGTCCAACCCTTCATGTCCTACTTCTTAAGAGGTGTACACTGAGACTGCAGCAATGGTTGTGTGCACACTCAACTGGTGTAGCAGTACCAGTGCAGTACATGGTTGGTTTTGGTTGAAGCTATTGAAATGCATGGTACAGTTTAGCCTCATACCAAGGTTCTCAGTGGGCGGGGAAAAGGAGAGCCTGGTATCCACTGTTTGCGCATGTGCTTAATTTCTCAGAAATCTCGGGAGATAGGGAACTATCGCGTTATATCTGTACAACCGTGACTTTCATAACATGTACTTACTACTACACCGCCCACACATTTTCTGATCAATGATGAAGCTCTTTTGATTGAGGGAGGGACAGCCATATTAGTGATGCAGCATTTTCTGGTTACTTCCTCTGGACAATATTCTTGTCCCCCCATCACTCCCTCTTTCTTGAGACTGTGAGCACTAGTAATTTTAAGGGTGAAGCTAGGGGTGCACCAGTTCCCCTGTTACCATTGTGATTACATGTGTGCACACGTACACATAGCTAGGTCCTGCATTATTCTCATCCTCTCTGTGACTAGTCTCGTGCCCAGACCCCACCCTCTCACGAGGAAAAGGGTCTGGTGACCATTGAGCGATTTCTTGGTTGTGCCGAGTCAGCAAAATGCCATTAGTCATGTGACTTGAGTAGCGCAACAGAGGCGAGGGTGGGGTCTGGGCACGAGACTATGAATACGTCGGTCGGTCGATCAAGCACATGGTTGCATGACGTGGCGCTATTTCATTGGGTTGTTCAGTATCAAGACTGCAGACTCGGCACAACCAAGAAATTGCTCAATGGTCACCAGACCCTTTTCCTTGTGAGAGGGTGGGGTCTGGGCATGAGACTACTCTGTGACATGACATCATATATACCATGATACTGTTACTATAGTGGAGCACCCCAAGTGAGTTATCTGTGTCTACAGTGTCCGGTGGAGCACTGACTTAACTTCCCGTGTGGTTAGACCCCGCCCTTTGCTTATATTAATTCCGCCCTTAGCGTATATTAATTCACACTAAAATCACCAGTGACTGACACAGGGAGTACTCCTCTACTTGACTAGCTGACACACAGTGTCTGATACTGTGTCTCAGTAGTGAGGTACCGCGAGACCAAATATACCTTACACAAAGTGAAGAGGTTTGTTGAACCACCTCTCATCTCTTGTTCTCTGACATTCTGCAGCCTCTGGAACAACCAGATCTCAGATGAAGGTGCTCGTGGATTGGCTTCAGCTTTGCAAGTGAACCAGAGCCTTCAGACACTAAAGTGAGTCCAGCCCTTCATGTCCTACTTCTTAAGAGGTGTACACTGGTACTGCAGCAATGGTTGTGTACACTCTCAACTGGTGTAGCAGTACCAGTGCAGTACATGGTTGGTTTTGGTTGAAGCTATTGAAATGCATGGTACAGTTTAGCCTCGTACCAAGGTTCTCAGTGGGCGGGGAAAAGGAGAGCCTGGTATCCACTGTTTCCGCATGCGCTTCAATTCCCAGAAATCTCGAGAGATAGGGAACTCTCGTGTTATATCTGTACAACCATGACTTTCATAACGTGTACTTACTGCTACACCGCCCACACATTTTCTGACCAATGATGAAGCACTCATGTCCAAGTTTGCCATCAAAATCCTCTGTCCACTTAGGATTGTCCTACCTGTCCTATGGACATCCATGGGACATCCATTGGACATCCCACCCTCACTGACCAGGCTTGTCCCACTGTCCTGTCCAGTCCACCTGTCCAATGGACATCCATGGGACGTCCATTGGACATCCCACCCTCACTGACCAGGCTTGTCCCACTGTCCTGTCCAGTCCACCTGTCCTATGGACATCCATGGGACGTCCATTGGACATCCCACCCTCACTGACCAGGCTTGTCCCACTGTCCTGTCCAGTCCACCTGTCCTATGGACGTCCACGGGACATCCATTGGACATCCCACCCTCACTGACCAGGCTTGTCCCACTGTCCTGTCCTCCTATGGACGTCCATGGGACATCCATTGGACATCCCACCCTCACTGACCAGGCTTGTCCCACTGTCCTGTCCAGTCCACCTGTCCAATGGACGTCCACGGGACGTCCATTGGACATCCCACCCTCACTGACCGGACATCCCACCCTCACTGACCGGGCTTGTCCCACTGTCCTGTCCAGTCCACCTGTCCAATGGACGTCCACGGGACATCCATTGGACATCCCACCCTCACTGACCAGGCTTGTTCCACTGTCCTGTCCAGTCCACCTGTCCAATGGACATCCATGGGACGTCCATTGGACATCCCACCCTCACTGACCAGGCTTGTCCCCACTGTCCTGTCCAGTCCACCTGTCCAATGGACATCCATGGGACGTCCATTGGACATCCCACCCTCACTGACCAGGCTTGTCCCTACTGTCCTGTCCAGTCCACCTGTCCAATGGACATCCATGGGACGTCCATTGGACATCCCACCCTCACTGACCAGCCTTGTCCCCACTGTCCTGTCCAGTCCACCTGTCCAATACAGTGGTACCTCCCTTAACGGACATCTCCCAATGGTGGTGGCCACTTGACATTGTCTCAATTAAGGCTCTATTAATGCACTATTTAATACTCCTAAATGCAGACACCTTGTTATTCCGTAAAGCCGACAGGTTTTTCAGTCCCACTCGATAATCTGGACGTTGACATGCCTCTCGCACAAGATTGTCGAGTACCGCTGATCGATCCAACAACTGGATACTACATTAGCACTTGTACCCATAGTACTAACCTCTGGTTAGCCTTTCTTGCCAGTGTATAGCAAAGGAGAGTTCTGGAATGGCCAAGTCATGCCCTGATTGACTTTTTTGTGATTTAATGGTATTTTCTACTAAGTAGGAGATAGGGCACAAATTGATTTTTAGTGGGCAAAATGAGCCCAAACCACTTTTTTAACTGCATAATTAATTCCCAATATACACTACCTCCCCAACCAAATACCATGATGGACATGTGAAGTTATGTATTTCACCTTGTGGATATTTGAACTTAAAGCAGCATTAACTTCCTGCTCATACTACCCCCAGTTCACCTTCTTTCAACGAAGTTTGACCACAGCTTTATTTCAGTAGCTATGAGAGATCCCTTCACATTTCCATTGTAAAAGATGTATATAGATACAAATAGTTACATATTTGTGTGAATACTATGTAACTTTTACCGTGATTATGGATTTGGTGTTTGCTCTGAGAGCTGTATGTATAGCATGTTGAGAAAAGACTTCCAACCCTTGAAAATACTACATAGCTACACTCAGGACATAATAATATCAGGGCAATTGGAAACCCAGCAATGTACCAGTAAAGAAGTGCTTTAGCCTGTTAGGTATTATTGGCTACACTATACTCACTAGTTGTCACCATACATACATGTATGCTATTTATTCCAAAATTGTTGATTGAAAAAAATGTGTTGAATGCACCAATTTGTGCAACGTCCAACTTGATTGTTTGCAAAGCTGACTTGGACAAAAAAACAACAACCTGATGGTGATAAAAACCAACTCGATTTGTGCCACATCCCACCCGATATGCTTACTTAGACTCAATCATCCACAATTTACTGATCCTACCTCGTTCAAGTCGACCCTTCAGTAACTGAGTTGATTCACTCATGCCAACCATAGCCATCCCCATGCTACTTGACGACACCCACTGGACACCTGCAGTGCCAGCCATGGTTTCCATGGTCCTTGCCTTGTCTGGTTCTTTTAGGTTGTGTCTTCCTGCTTTAGTGTTAGTGGTGACTACCTGAGATGATGAGTGAAGCAGATGAGTTTGCAGACCAGCCTGGGCGTATTTTTTTTTTTGGACGCACTTTCAACTTAGTCTCTGGACGGCAATAGATATGCGCATGCGCAGTGCCACACCCTCTGTGCCTTTGTGAAGGGCGTGTTGAACATGATCGAGCAAAATGACTGCCAAGAAGACTGCAGTTGGAAAGGGAGCGATTCCTCAGGTAATTTTTAACAACAAAGAACTTCAAACTATAACTACAATGTGCTTTTAAGTGAACTGTGAACAAGACTGGAAAGTATCTGGCCACTTTTCAATTTCTGCAGGTTGTTTCCACTAGAAATAAATTTGCCAAAAAGACAATCATGATAGTGCGTCAATAGTCTATTCTAGCCAGCAAGACATTCCTGCAACCTGGAAACTCAGGGAATGTTGTCCCAGGAATGGGCAGCAATTAGAACTACACGTTTACACTAGCACTTTAAACCCAAATTGGTTTTGGGCAGCTGTGTAAACACCCCAAGTACCGCTTTCTTGTGGTTTGGCCAAACCAGTTCAAGTGCTAAGTTTAAACGGGGCTAATTAATGATCTTCTCAAACAGTCTTGATTTTGCATGAAGCAACAAAAACAACTTCCAAGGATGTCAGTGATGATTGTTACATCTGTAGGTGTATCTGAGTGAGGGGAGCCTGGGAACAAGGCTAGGTGTAGATTAACGCTATGCCATTTATGTTGCTCAGACCTGACCAACCCAAATATTGGTAGACCACTACTCAAAAATGATTGTCTACAGCGTGTGCATGAATCTGCAAGTTGACTTCGTTAGAGTGGCGTCATCTTTTGCATGGACAATTACAAGCATACTCACCAAAATGGGGCCTGAAAATCAAACAAAAGGCCAAGACCTTCAACTGTAGGTGGACAGACTCTTTTGGAGAGCTGTTAGTGTATGTTTTGCAGCAAAACTGTCGCCAATATCATGATCATGTGACTGTTATCATTTTTAAGCCTACCTATATATACTGACTCTCTTTGAAAAGTTATCTGGCCCAAGCAACAAAAATTAGATTGGTATGGTCTAAGACAACCTTCTTCAATGGCCTTCCACAACCTTGGTTGAATACATCTTTACAACCTCCAGCCCCATTCCCATTTTCCAAAGTTAACCATAGGATACCCCCTTGGTGAAGAGATAATTGAGCCGGAGGCTGAGGTGGTGGATAGTGAGAGTATCCGCTCAGGCAATGTGCTTGTACAGTCAACCCACCCAGGCCCGCAACCCCGTCCGCAGGGGATCTCCACTTAGCTACCACAGTGTATTTAATTGCGAGAGGAAGGACAGCTGTTGGAAAAAAAGACCCCGTCTTTATCGATCTCCACATATAGATACACGTGTATAAAGTATAAAGCCCTTATCCTAACACACTCACACTCGTAATTTAAAATGCGAATGAGCTTCACACCCATAATGTAACAGTAGTAACTCAAGTGTGAATGAGCTTCACACTCATAATTTAAAATGTGAATGAACTTTACCCCTTACCTTAGCGTAACAGTATTCGTAGTAACTCAAGTGTGAATGAGCTTCACACTCATAACATAAAGAGTAGCTTCGTTCTCAGACTAACATAACGGTGAGTGAGCCTCACAGTAGTAACTCAAGTGTGAATGAGCTTCACACCCGTAGCGTAACTGTGAGTGAGCCTCGAGTAACTGAAGTGTGAGTGAGCCTCACACTCGTAATTTTTAATGTGAATGAGCTTCACACTGTGAGTGAGCCTCGCAGATAACAACACAGAGCAGCCCCAACCCAGCCCTAGCTAGCCCTAGCTCAGCCTTATGGAACCGACTACACCCCTAGGCGTACCATTACTATAGTAAAGCATACGCCATAACTAGCGTAACAATGCCGTTACTAGGATAGGTACACCGTTACTAAGAGAAGCACGCTCCCATTTAAAGCCCGTCGACCGAGTATCACACACAAGGTAATGAGAAGGTGGCAGGTCAGCTGGGCAAAACAACTATACTCATCGTGAGATAGTCGCCGCAGTACAGACCCGAATAATCTTCGGTACAGGAGCGCCTACCAGCGAAGAACAAGCCTCCCAGACGTTCCACCAAGACGACACGATAGTGAGCCAGAATCCCGTACGTTAACCGTTCGCCCATCCCCCTAGTTATTATAAGTTAATATGATAACTCCACCCATTGAGCCCCACCCCCAATTTGTTTAGTAATTTGAATATTTATAGCACTGTGAATGCCCGTAGCACTATGTGCCAACCAAAAGCTGGGCTCCTCAAAGCAAACCTTAGGCGGGGAGTGGTCCCGCCCTTTCAGTAGTAGGCCACGGGTCGGGAGTTCAAAGGGACCGAAACCCGTGGTCATGCGAGGACCGGAAAGGGTACTCCCCTGAAGACCAGTATTTTTTTGAGCATATCTCCCAAAACAGTAACTAACCGCCCCATCCATTTAAGCCATAAATGCCCCATCCCCATCTCCCTTCATGTTTTAACTTCACACTTTATGTATGTGTGAAATTTTGAACATCGATGTGCCAGCGGTGTTGGTGCTTCCCCACTCGACACACAACTTCCATGATGTCATGAGTTAAAGTTCTATGTCATTGAAAAGTATGGTATTTCAATTCTTGCTTAAAATTGTTCTGCTTAGACTCATTTTAGCTTTGATTCTCTACAAGGTCACTGTTTCAATGTCTGCCACCAGGTAAGTCTTACTGCTTCAACCTTGCATATTAAACTTGAGCTCAATAGACAGTTAAGTATGGATCTCTGAATCTTTCCCTGAGAGTTTCTAAGTAGCTGTAATGTTGTTCCTCACAATATGGTGCACCATCATTGTCCCTGGACTTGTACGGAGATAACAGAAATTGAACGGTGGCAGATACTTTCCAGTCTTGTTCACAGTTCACTGATAGTGCATTGCAGTTATAGTTGGAAGTTGTCCCATGGTACTGTGGGATAGGACGAACAGTGGGATATGGGGCCCTTAAGGAGGGACAGTGGACTCCCATGGACAGTCCCACCTGTCCCATGGTACAGTGGGATAGGACGGACAGTGGGATATGGGGCCCTCAGATGGGACAGTGGACTCCCATGGACAGTCCCACCTATCCCATGGTACAGTGGGATAGGACGGACAGTGGGATATGGGGCCCTCAGATGGGACAGTGGACTCCCATGGACAGTCCCACCTGTCCCATGGCACTGTGGGATAGGACGGACAGTGGGATATGGGGCCCTCAGATGGGACAGTGGACTCCCATGGACAGTCCCACCTGTCCCATGGTACAGTGGGATAGGACGGACAGTGGGATATGGTGGCCCTCAGGTGGCGCAGTGGACTCCCATGGACAGTCCCACCTATCCCATGGTACAGTGGGATAGGACGGACAGTGGGATATGGGGCCCTCAGATGGGACAGTGGACTCCCATGGACAGTCCCACCTGTCCCATGGCACTGTGGGATAGGACGGACAGTGGGATATGGTGGCCCTCAGGTGGCGCAGTGGACTCCCATGGACAGTTCCACCTGTCCCATGGTACAGTGGGATAGGACGGACAGTGGGATATGGGGCCCTCAGATGGGACAGTGGACTCCCATGGACAGTCCCACCTGTCCCATGGTCAGTGGCGTAGCTACACCCGGGCATACCCGGGCCTGTGCCCACGTTAAATTCGCTGGTGCCCGGGTAAAAATAATATAGAAAGCTACGGTCAAAGATCAGTTAACAGCATGTGCGATCGCAAGTTTCATGCGGACATGAAGCGAGCATACAGGTAAGACTGAAGAATGGTATTTGTGGCCGAAAACGGCCTCAGAAGCGATCTCAGAGGGTATAATTTTAAAAATTTTCATGGCGGGTGTATGCCCCAGGTCCCCTAGCAAATGCGTGTTACGCACGTGCTGAGTGTGCCCATGCTGTGCCCACGTAACTTGTTCATCCTGGCTACGCCACTGCCCATGGTACAGTGGGATAGGACGGACAGTGGGATATGGTGGCCCTCAGGTGGGACAGTGGACTCCCATGGACAGTCCCACCTGTCCCATGGTACAGTGGGATAGGACGGACAGTGGGACATGGGGGCCCTCAGGAGGGACAGTGGACTCCCATGGACAGTCCCACCTGTCCCATGGTACAGTGGGATAGGACGGACAGTGGGACATGGGGGCCCTCAGGTGTGACAGTGGACTCCCATGGACAGTCCCACCTGTCCCATGGTACTGTGGGATAGGACGGACAGTGGGATATGGGGCCCTTAAGGAGGGACAGTGGACTGCCATGGATAGTCCCACCTGTCCCATGGTACTGTGGGATAGGACGGACAGTGGGATAGGACGGACAGTGGGATATGGGGGCCCTCAGGTGGGACAGTGGACTCCCATGGACAGTCCCACCTGTCCCATGGTACTGTGGGATAGGACGGACAGTGGGATATGGGGCTCTTAAGGAGGGACAGTGGACTCCCATGGATAGTCCCACCTGTCCCATGGTACTGTGGGATAGGACGGACAGTGGGATATGGGGCCCTTAAGGAGGGACAGTGGACTCCCATGGATAGTCCCACCTGTCCCATGGTACTGTGGGATCCCATAGGATTTTGATGGCAGACTTGGACATCACTCATGATGAAGCTCTTTTGATTGAGGGAGGGACAGCCATCTTAGTGATGCAGCATTGTCTGGTTACTTCCTCTGGACAATATTCTTGTCCCCCCAACACTCTCTCTTTCTTGAAACTGTGAGCACTGGTAATTTTAAGGGTGGGGCTAGGAGTGCACAAGTTCCCCTGTTACCATTGTGATTACATGTGTGCACACGTATACACAGCTAGGTCCTGCATTATTCTAATTGTTGCATCCTCTCTGTGACATGACATCATATATACCATGATACTGTTACTATAGTGGAGCACACCAAGTGAGTTATCTTTGTCTACAGTGTCTGGTGGAGCACTGACGTAACTTCCCATGTGGTTAGACCCCGCCCTCTGCTTATATTAATTCACGCTAAACTCACCAGTGACTGTAACACAGGGAGTACTCCTCTACTTGACTAGCTGACACACATTGTCTGATACTGTGTGTCAGTAGTGAGGTACCGAGACCAAATATACCTTACACAAAGTGAAAAGATTTGTTGAACCACCTCTCATCTCTTGTTCTCTGATATTATGCAGCCTCAGTCGGAACCAGATCTCAGATGAAGGTGCTCGTGGATTAGCTGCAGCATTGCAAGTGAACCAGAGCCTTCAGACACTAGAGTGAGTCCAGCCCTTCATGTCCTACTTCTTAAGAGGTGTACACTGGTACTGCAACAATGGTTGTGTACACTCGTAACTGGTGTAGCAGTACCAGTGCAGTACATGGTTGGTTTTGGTTGAAGCTATTGAAATGCATGGTACAGTTTAGCCTCGTACCAAGGTTCTCAGTGGGCGGGGAAAATAAGAGCCTGGTATCCCCTGTTTGTGCGTGCGCTTAATTTCTCAGAAATCTTGGGAGATCGGGAACTATCGTGTTACATCTGTACAACCGTGAATTTCATAACGTGTAGTTACTGCTACACCGCCCACACATTTTCTGACCAATGATGAAGCTCTTTTGATTGAGGGAGGGACAGCCATCTTAGTGATGCAGCATTGTCTGGTTACTTCCTCTGGACAATATTCTTGTCTCGCCACCACTCCCTCTTTCTTGAAACTGTGAGCACTGGTAATTTTAAGGGTGGGGCTAGGAGTGCACAAGTTCCCCTGTTACCATTGTGATTATATGTGTGCACACGTACACACAGCTAGGTCCTGCATTATTCTAATTGTTGCATCCTCTCTGTGACATGACATCATATATACCATGATACTGTTACTATAGTTGAGCACCCCAAGTGAGTTATCTTTGTCTACAGTGTCTGGTGGAGCACTGACGTAACTTCCCATGTGGTTAGACCCCGCCCTCTGCTTATATTAATTCACGCTAAACTCACCAGTGACTGTAACACAGGGAGTACTCCTCTACTTGACTAGCTGACACACATTGTCTGATACTGTGTCTCAGTAGTGAGGTACCGAGACAAAATATACCTTACACAAAGTGAAAAGGTTTGTTGAACCACCTCTCATCTCTTGTTCTCTGACATTATGCAGCCTCAGTCGGAACCAGATCTCAGATGAAGGTGCTCGTGGATTGGCTGCAGCATTGGAAGTGAACCAGAGCCTTCAGACACTAGAGTGAGTCCAGCCCTTCATGTCCTACTTCTTAAGAGGTGTACACTGGGACTGCAGCAATGGTTGTGTACACTCGTAACTGGTGTAGCAGTACCAGTGCAGTACATGGTTGGTTTTGGTTGAAGCTATTGAAATGCATGGTACAGTTTAGCCTCGTACCAAGGTTCTCAGTGGGCGGGGAAAATAAGAGCCTGGTATCCCCTGTTTGTGCGTGCGCTTAATTTCTCAGAAATCTTGGGAGATCGGGAACTATCGTGTTACATCTGTACAACCGTGAATTTCATAACGTGTAGTTACTGCTACACCGCCCACACATTTTCTGACCAATGATGAAGCTCTTTTGATTGAGGGAGGGACAGCCATCTTAGTGATGCAGCATTGTCTGGTTACTTCCTCTGGACAATATTCTTGTCTCGCCACCACTCCCTCTTTCTTGAAACTGTGAGCACTGGTAATTTTAAGGGTGGCGCTAGGAGTGCACAAGTTCCCCTGTTACCATTGTGATTATATGTGTGCACACGTACACACTGCTAGGTCCTGCATTATTCTAATTGTTGCATCCTCTCTGTGACATGACATCATATATACCATGATACTGTTACTATAGTTGAGCACACCAAGTGAGTTATCTGTGTCTACAGTGTCTGGTGGAGCACTGACTTAACTTCCCGTGTGGTTAGACCCCGCCCTCTGCTTATATTAATTCACGCTAAACTCACCAGTGACTGTGACACAGGGAGTACTCCTCTACTTGACTAGCTGACACACAGTGTCTGATACTGTGTGTCAGTAGTGAGGTACCGCGAGACCAAATATACCTTACACAAAGTGAAGAGGTTTGTTAAACCACCTCTCATCTCTTGTTCTCTGACATTCTGCAGCCTCAGTTGGAACCAGATCTCAGATGAAGGTGCTCGTGGATTAGCTGCAGCGTTGCAAGTGAACCAGAGCCTTCAGACACTAAAGTGAGTCCAACCCTTCATGTCCTACTTCTTAAGAGGTGTACACTGGGACTGCAGCAATGGTTGTGTACACTCGTAACTGGTGTAGCAGTACCAGTGCAGTACATGGTTGGTTTTGATTGAAGCTATTGAAATGCATGGTACAGTTTAGCCTCGTACCAAGGTTCTCAGTGGGCGGGGAAAATAAGAGCCTGGTATCCACTGTTTGTGCGTGCGCTTAATTTCTCAGAAATCTTGGGAGATCGGGAACTATCGTGTTACATCTGTACTACCGTGAATTTCATAACGTGTAGTTACTACTACACCGCCCACACATTTTCTGACCAATGATGAAGCTCTTTTGATTGAGGGAGGGACAGCCATCTTAGTGATGCAGCATTGTCTGGTTACTTCCTCTGGACAATATTCTTGTCCCCCCACCACTCCCTCTTTCTTGAGACTGTGAGCACTGGTAATTTTAAGGGTGGGGCTAGGAGTGCACAAGTTCCCCTGTTACCATTGTGATTACATGTGTGCACACGTACACATAGCTAGGTCCTGCATTATTCTAATTGTTGCATCCTCTCTGTGACTGACATCATATATACCATGATACTGTTACTATAGTGGAGCACCCCAAGTGAGTTATCTGTGTCTACAGTGTCCGGTGGAGCACTGACTTAATTTCCCATGTGGTTAGAACCCGCCCTCTGCTTATATTAATTCACACTAAAATCACCAGTGACTGTAACGCAGGGAGTAGTCCTCTACTTGATTAGCTGACACACAGTGTCTGATACTGTGTCTCAGTAGTGAGGTATCGAGACCAAATATACCTTACACAAAGTGAAGAGGTTTGTTGAACCACCTCTCATCTCTTGTTCTCTGACATTCTGCAGCCTCAGTGGGAACAAGATCTCAGAGGAAGGTGCTCGTGAATTGGCTGCAGCGTTGCAAGTGAACCAGAGCCTTCAGACACTAGAGTGAGTCCAACCCTTCATGTCTACTCCTTAAGAGGTGTACACTGGTACTGCAGGAATGGTTGTGTACACTCTCAACTGGTGTAGCAGTACCAGTTCAGTACATGGTTGGTTTTGATTGAAGCTATTGAAATGCATGGTACAGTTTAGCCTCGTACCAAGGTTCTCAGTGGGCGGGGAAAAGGAGAGCCTGGTATCCACTGTTTCCGCATGCGCTTCAATTCCTAGAAATCTTGGGAGATCGGGAACTATCGCGTTGTATCTGTACAACCATGACTTTCATAACGTGTAGTTACTACTACACTGTCCGCACATTTTCTGACCAATGATGAAGCTCTTTTGATTGAGGGAGGGACAGCCATCTTAGTGATGCAGCATTGTCTGGTTACTTCCTCTGGACAATATTCTTGTCCCCCCACCACTCCCTCTTTCTTTAGACTGTGAGCACTGGTAATTTTAAGGGTGGGGCTAGGAGTGCACAAGTTCCCCTGTTACCATTGTGATTATATGTGTGCACACGTACACACAGCTAGGTCCTGCATTATTCTAATTGTTGCATCCTCTCTGTGACATGACATCATATATACCATGATACTGTTACTATAGTGGAGCACACCAAGTGAGTTATCTGTGTCTACAGTGTTTGGTGGAGCACTGACTTAACTTCCCGTGTGGTTAGACCCCGCCCTCTGCTTATATTAATTCACGCTAAACTCACCAGTGACTGTGACACAGGGAGTACTCCTCTACTTGACTAGCTGACACACAGTGTCTGATACTGTGTGTCAGTAGTGAGGTACCGCGAGACCAAATATACCTTACACAAAGTGAAGAGGTTTGTTAAACCACCTCTAATCTCTTGTTCTCTGACATTCTGCAGCCTCAGTTGGAACCAGATCTCAGATGAAGGTGCTCGTGGATTAGCTGCAGCGTTGCAAGTGAACCAGAGCCTTCAGACACTAAAGTGAGTCCAACCCTTCATGTCCTACTTCTTAAGAGGTGTACACTGGGACTGCAGCAATGGTTGTGTACACTCGTAACTGGTGTAGCAGTACCAGTGCAGTACATGGTTGGTTTTGATTGAAGCTATTGAAATGCATGGTACAGTTTAGCCTCGTACCAAGGTTCTCAGTGGGCGGGGAAAATAAGAGCCTGGTATCCACTGTTTGTGCGTGCGCTTAATTTCTCAGAAATCTTGGGAGATCGGGAACTATCGTGTTATATCTGTACAACCGTGAATTTCATAACGTGTAGTTACTACTACACCGCCCACACATTTTCTGACCAATGATGAAGCTCTTTTGATTGAGGGAGGGACAGCCATCTTAGTGATGCAGCATTGTCTGGTTACTTCCTCTGGACAATATTCTTGTCCCCCCACCACTCCCTCTTTCTTGAGACTGTGAGCACTGGTAATTTTAAGGGTGGGGCTAGGAGTTCACAAGTTCCCCTGTTACCATTGTGATTACATGTGTGCACACGTACACATAGCTAGGTCCTGCATTATTCTAATTGTTGCATCCTCTCTGTGACATGACATCATATATACCATGATACTGTTACTATAGTGGAGCACCCCAAGTGAGTTATCTGTGTCTACAGTGTCCAGTGGAGCACTGACTTAACTTCCCGTGTGGTTAGAACACGCCCTCTGCTTATATTAATTCACGCTAAAATCACCAGTGACTGTAACACAGGGAGTACTCCTCTACTTGACTAGCTGACACACAATGTCTGATAGTGTGTGTCAGTAGTGAGGTATCGAGACCAAATATACCTTACACAAAGTGAAGAGGTTTGTTGGACCACCTCTCATCTCTTGTTCTCTGACATTCTGCAGCCTCAGTCGGAACCAGATCTCAGATGAAGGTGCTCGTGGATTAGCTGCAGCGTTGCAAGTAAACCAGAGCCTTCAGACACTAGAGTGAGTCCAACCCTTCATGTCCTACTTCTTAAGAGGTGTACACTGGTACTGCAGGAATGGTTGTGTACACTCTCAACTGGTGTAGCAGTACCAGTGCAGTACATGGTTGGTTTTGATTGAAGCTATTGAAATGCATGGTACAGTTTAGCCTCGTACCAAGGTTCTCAGTGGGCGGAGAAAAGGAGAGCCTGGTATCCACTGTTTGCGCATGCGTTTAATTTCTCAGAAATCTCGGGAGATCTGGAACTATCGTGTTATATCTGTACAACCGTGACTTTCATAACGTGTAGTTACTACTACACTGTCCGCACATTTTCTGACCAATGATGAAGCTCTTTTGATTGAGGGAGGGACAGCCATCTTAGTGATGCAGCATTGTCTGGTTACTTCCTCTGGACAATATTCTTGTCCCCCCACCACTCCCTCTTTCTTTAGACTGTGAGCACTGGTAATTTTAAGGGTGGGGCTAGGAGTGCACAAGTTCCCCTGTTACCATTGTGATTACATGTGTGCACACGTACACATAGCTAGGTCCTGCATTATTCTAATCGTTGCATCCTCTCTGTGACATGACATCATATATACCATGATACTGTTACTATAGTGGAGCACCCCAAGTGAGTTATCTGTGTCTACAGTGTCCGGTGGAGCACTGACTTAACTTCCCATGTGGTTAGAACCCGCCCTCTGCTTATATTAATTCACACTAAAATCACCAGTGACTGTAACGCAGGGAGTACTCCTCTACTTGACTAGCTGACACACAGTGTCTGATACTGTGTCTCAATAGTGAGGTATCGAGACCAAATATACCTTACACAAAGTGAAGAGGTTTGTTGAACCACCTCTCATCTCTTGTTCTCTGACATTCTGCAGCCTCAGTGGGAACAAGATCTCAGAGGAAGGTGCTCGTGAATTGGCTGCAGCGTTGCAAGTGAACCAGAGCCTTCAGACACTAGAGTGAGTCCAACCCTTCATGTCTACTCCTTAAGAGGTGTACACTGGTACTGCAGGAATGGTTGTGTACACTCTCAACTGGTGTAGCAGTACCAGTTCAGTACATGGTTGGTTTTGATTGAAGCTATTGAAATGCATGGTACAGTTTAGCCTCGTACCAAGGTTCTCAGTGGGCGGGGAAAAGGAGAGCCTGGTATCCACTGTTTCCGCATGCGCTTCAATTCCTAGAAATCTTGGGAGATCGGGAACTATCGCGTTGTATCTGTACAACCATGACTTTCATAACGTGTAGTTACTACTACACTGTCCGCACATTTTCTGACCAATGATGAAGCTCTTTTGATTGAGGGAGGGACAGCCATCTTAGTGATGCAGCATTGTCTGGTTACTTCCTCTGGACAATATTCTTGTCCCCCCACCACTCCCTCTTTCTTTAGACTGTGAGCACTGGTAATTTTAAGGGTGGGGCTAGGAGTGCACAAGTTCCCCTGTTACCATTGTGATTATATGTGTGCACACGTACACACAGCTAGGTCCTGCATTATTCTAATTGTTGCATCCTCTCTGTGACATGACATCATATATACCATGATACTGTTACTATAGTTGAGCACACCAAGTGAGTTATCTGTGTCTACAGTGTCTGGTGGAGCACTGACTTAACTTCCCGTGTGGTTAGACCCCGCCCTCTGCTTATATTAATTCACGCTAAACTCACCAGTGACTGTGACACAGGGAGTACTCCTCTACTTGACTAGCTGACACACAGTGTCTGATACTGTGTGTCAGTAGTGAGGTACCGCGAGACCAAATATACCTTACACAAAGTGAAGAGGTTTGTTAAACCACCTCTCATCTCTTGTTCTCTGACATTCTGCAGCCTCAGTTGGAACCAGATCTCAGATGAAGGTGCTCGTGGATTAGCTGCAGCGTTGCAAGTGAACCAGAGCCTTCAGACACTAAAGTGAGTCCAACCCTTCATGTCCTACTTCTTAAGAGGTGTACACTGGGACTGCAGCAATGGTTGTGTACACTCGTAACTGGTGTAGCAGTACCAGTGCAGTACATGGTTGGTTTTGATTGAAGCTATTGAAATGCATGGTACAGTTTAGCCTCGTACCAAGGTTCTCAGTGGGCGGGGAAAATAAGAGCCTGGTATCCACTGTTTGTGCGTGCGCTTAATTTCTCAGAAATCTTGGGAGATCGGGAACTATCGTGTTATATCTGTACAACCGTGAATTTCATAACGTGTACTTACTACTACACCGCCCACACATTTTCTGACCAATGATGAAGCTCTTTTGATTGAGGGAGGGACAGCCATCTTAGTGATGCAGCATTGTCTGGTTACTTCCTCTGGACAATATTCTTGTCCCCCCACCACTCCCTCTTTCTTTAGACTGTGAGCACTGGTAATTTTAAGGGTGGGGCTAGGAGTGCACAAGTTCCCCTGTTACCATTGTGATTACATGTGTGCACACGTACACATAGCTAGGTCCTGCATTATTCTAATTGTTGCATCCTCTCTGTGACATGACATCATATATACCATGATACTGTTACTATAGTGGAGCACCCCAAGTGAGTTATCTGTGTCTACAGTGTCCAGTGGAGCACTGACTTAACTTCCCGTGTGGTTAGACCCCGCCCTCTGCTTATATTAATTCACGCTAAAATCACCAGTGACTGTAACACAGTGAGTACTCCTCTACTTGACTAGCTGACACACAGTGTCTGATACTAGTGAGGTACTGAGACCAAATATACCTTACACAAAGTGAAGAGGTTTGTTCAACCACCTCTCATCTCTTGTTCTCTGACATTCTGCAGCCTCTGGAACAACCAGATCTCAGGCAAAGGTGCTCATGAATTGGCTGCAGCGTTGCAAGTGAACCAGAGCCTTCAGACACTAGAGTGAGTCCAGCCCTTCATGTCTTACTTCTTATGAGGTGTACACTGGGACTGCAGCAATGGTTGTGTACACTCTCAACTGGTGTAGCAGTACCAGTGCAGTACATGGTTGGTTTTGGTTGAAGCTATTGAAATGCGTGGTACAGTTTAGCCTCGTACCAAGGTTCTCAGTGGGCGGGGAAAAGGAGAGCCTGGTATCCACTGTTTGCGTATGCGCTTAATTTCTCAGAAATCTTGGGCAATCGGAACTATCGTGTTGTATCTGTATAACCGTGACTTTCATAATGTACTTACTACTATACCGTCCACACATTTTCTGACCAATGATGAAGCTCTTTTGATTGAGGGAGGGACAGCCATCTTAGTGATGCAGCATTTTCTGGTTACTTCCTCTGGACAATATTCTTGTCCCCCCACCACTCCCTCTTTCTTGAGACTGTGAGTACTGGTAATTTTAAGGGTGGGGCTAGGAGTGCACAAGTTCCCCGTTACCATTGTGATTACATGTGTTCACACGTACACATAGCTAGGTCCTGCATTATTCTAATTTGTTGCATCCTCTCTGTGACATGACATCATATATACCATGATACTGTTACTATAGTGGAGCACCCCAAGTGAGTTATCTGTGTCTACAGTGTCTGGTGGAGCACTGACTTAACTTCCCGTGTGGTTAGACCCCACCCTTAGCTTATATTAATTCACGCTAAAATCACCAGTGACTGTAACACAGGGAGTACTCCTCTACTTGACTAGCTGACACACAATGTCTGATACTGTGTGTCAGTGGTGAGGTACCGCGAGACCAAATATACCTTACACAAAGTGAAGAGGTTTGTTGAACCACCTCTCATCTCTTGTTCTATGGCATTCTGCAGCCTCAGTCGGAACCAGATCTCAGATGAAGGTGCTCGTGGATTGGCTGCAGCTTTGCAAGTGAACCAGAGCCTTCAGACACTAGAGTGAGTCCAGCCCTTCGTGTCTACACCTTAAGAGGTGTACACTGGGACTGCAGCAATGAATGTGTACACTCTTAACTGGTGTAGCAGTACCAGTGCAGTACATGGTTGGTTTTGGTTGAAGCTATTAAAATGCATGGTACAGTTTAGCCTCGTACCAGGGTTCTCAGTGGGCGGGGAAAAGGAAAGCCTGGTATCCGTTGTTTGCGCATGCGCTTAATTTCTCAGAAATCTTGGGAGATCGGGAACTGTCGTGTTGTACCTATACAACCGTGACTTTCATAACGTGTACTTACTACTACACTGCCCACACATTTTCTGACCAATGATGAAGCTCTTTTGATTGAGGGAGGGATAGCCATCTTAGTGATGCAGCATTTTCTGGTTACTTCCTATGGACAATATTCTTGTCCCCCCACCACTCCCTCTTTCTTGAAACTGTGAGCACTGGTAATTTTAAGGGTGGGGCTAGGAGTGCACCTGTTCCCCTGTTACCATTGTGGTTACATGTGTGCACACGTACACATAGCTAGGTCCTGCATTATTCTAATTGTTGCATCCTCTCTGTGACATGACATCATATATACCATGATACTGTTACTATAGTGGAGCACCCCAAGTGAGTTATCTGTGTCTACAGTGTCTGGTGGAGCACTGACTTAACTTCCCGTGTGGTTAGACCCTGCCCTCTGCTTATATTAATTCACGCTAAAATCACCCGTGACTGTAACACAGGGAGTACTCCTCTACTTGACTAGCTGACACACAGTGTCTGATACTGTGTGTCAGTAGTGAGGTACCTAGACCAAATATACCTTACACAAAATGAAGAGGTTTGTTGAACCACCTCTCATGTCTTGTTCTATGGCATTCTGCAGCCTCAGTCGGAACCAGATCTCAGATGAAGGTGCTCGTGGATTGGCTGCAGCTTTGCAAGTGAACCAGAGCCTTCAGACACTAGAGTGAGTCCAGCCCTTCATGTCCTACTTCTTAAGAGGTGTACACTGGTACTGCAGCAATGGTTGTGTACACTCTTAACTGGTGTAGCAGTACCAGTGCAGTACATGGTTGGTTTTGGTTGAAGCTATTGAAATGCATGGTACAGTTTAGCCTCGTACCAAGGTTCTCAGTGGGCGGGGAAAAGGAGAGCCTGGTATCCGTTGTTTGCGCATGCGCTTAATTTCTCAGAAATCTTGGGAGATCGGGAACTGTCGTGTTGTACCTATACAACCGTGACTTTCATAACATGTACTTACTGCTACACTGCCCACACATTTTCTGACCAATGATGAAGCTCTTTTGATTGAGGGAGGGACAGCCATCTTAGTGATGCAGCATTTTCTGGTTACTTCCTCTGGACAATATTCTTGTCCCCCACCACTCCCTCTTTCTTGAGACTGTGAGCACTGGTAATTTTAAGGGTGGGGCTAGGCGTGCACAAGTTCCCCTGTTACCATTGTGGTTACATGTGTGCACACGTACACATAGCTAGGTACTGCATTATTCTAATTGTTGCATCCTCTCTGTGACATGACATCATATATACCATGATACTGTTACTATAGTGGAGCACCCCAAGTGAGTTATCTGTGTCTACAGTGTCCGGTGGAGCACTGACTTAACTTCCCGTGTGGTTAGACCCCGCCCTCTCCTTATATTAATTCACACTAAAATCACCAGTGACTGTAACACAGTGAGTACTCCTCTACTTGACTAGCTGACACACAGTGTCTGATACTGTGTGTCAGTAGTGAGGTACCGAGACAAATATACCTTACACAAAGTGAAGAGGTTTGTTGAACCACCTCTCATCTCTTGTTCTCTGATACTCTGCAGCCTCAGTGGGAACCAGATCTCAGATGAAGGAGCTTGTGAATTAGCTGCAGCTTTACGAGTGAACCAGAGCCTTCAGAGACTGAAGTGAGTCCAACCCTTCATGTGCTACTGCTTAAGAGGTGTACACTGGTACTGCAGCAATGGTTGTGTACACTCTCAACTGGTGTAACAGTGCAGTACATGGTTGGTTTTGGTTGAAGCTATTGAAATGCATGGTACAGTTTAACCTCGTACCAAGGTTCTCAGTGGGCGGGGAAAATAAGAGCCTGGTATCCACTGTTTGCGCATGCACTTCAATTCCCAGAAATCTTGGGAGATCGGGAACTATCGTGTTATTTCTGTACAACCGTGAATTTCATAACATGTACTTACTACTACACCGCCCACATATTTTCTGACCAATAATGAAACTCTTTTGATCGTTCGTACTCCTGCACTCTTTAGCGCCCTCCATCGGGTAGGTACTTCTGATATGAGTCTCACGACAGTACAGGTAGCTTCCATTTTGGACGTTTGCTGGTGAAATATGACAGCTACTGGTAAGTTTGTGTGATACGAAGTGTTACCATTTGTCATAGACTATACTTTAGCAAGAGCTGATAGTAAATCAGGGCATTGTAGTGCTAGTTGTAATGTAGTTGTCGCTCTTTGCTGCACGGTACTATTAGTAGAGTTCATACTTGCTAAAACGTACGTTACACTATCAATCACGTGGATGCGTATTACGTTTTCCCCTCCCACTATTGCTTGAACATGTGTACAGCAGTGGATAATTATGTGCATAAACATACACAAACAGTAGATACCAGGCTCTTTTTCTCCCCGCCCACCAAGAGGCTGAATTCGAGGCTAGGTACAATTAGTATTGTCAAACGTCAGATTTTTAATTCACAATCCAGGTAGAATAGTCAGAGAGTTCGAAGTGTGCTTTTATGAATACACACAAAGTGATGTATAGAACTATGAGTAAATTATAAATTACAATTAGTTGCAAAATAATCATGCTATACATAGCAGTGTGTGAAGCATTTTGAAAGTGGTGCACTCGATCCAGTACAGCTATGGGGGTGGGGGTCTGTGGGGTTTGGGGGTGCACAGGCCCCCCTCAGTCTCCATCAAGACTATGACATACATACACCACGTACATCCTGCATTACTCTAATTGATGCACCCAGCATAATTCACAAAGACCTAATAACTTCACAGGGAGTACAGTGGAACCTCTCTTAAAGGACACCCCTGAAAAAAGGACACCAGGTTAAATCTGCACACCTTACCGAGTCCCAACTTTACATATTATTTTCCCCCTGAAATAAGGACACCTCACTAATCAGGACAAGTATTTTGGTCCCAAGGGTGTCCGTATTAGAGAGGTTCCACTGTAGTCCTCTACTTCACTAACTGACAAACTGACACAGTGTCTGATACTGCATCAGTAGTGAGGTACCGAGACCAAATATACCTTACACAAAGTGAAGAGGTTTGTTCAATTCAGTGTTTGGATGATATTAAAATAATGATGCAAAGAAATAACAGGTGTGTGTGTGGTTTTGTGAATATATAACCTGTTACCTAGGCAACACATAAGAATGCTGCTCATAACTCTCTGTACAGGGGTGTTGATCCTCCCTGGGTGGGGGGAGGGGGGTTGTATTGGTCTCAGGCTACACTCTTGTAAATTTAATTTGTACTCAGCTACAGTTATCTGCTAGTCTCGTTCACGCGTTATCTGCCACATTACTACGCTGTTAGTGTACCACATGTTAATACATTATCGTATTTCTGCAATCGGACGTTGCAGCTACTATTCAAAGGTGGCATCTATACCAAAGTAAATGGTACAGTGCAGTAGTTGTGCCTGAATCTCAGTTGTTTCTCTCATTGCTCCTCCAGTGTTGAGTACAATCGTATATCCTCCCGAGGACGCTCTGCCCTCTGGGAAGCTCAACGCAAGAGAAAGAATCTCAAGATAGAAGGGTAAGCTTAGTCACACTTAACTGGGCGTAACTGTTTTAATGTGTGCACACAAGAGCACTGCAGTTAAAATTGTATTTATGTACACAATGCATCAACCAAAATATCCACATTACACATATGAACCAGTTAAGTGTGTTACTTAATTATAGCTGATTATAAATTAATGTGAATTATCACACTATACAAGGGGGACCCATAGTCTCATGTCCAGCTGCCGAACTTTTACCCCAGCCGTCGTATGTGACGTCATCATGCAAGTCGGCCATTACAAATGCTGTCTAGATACAGGTAGCTGTCTAATGACCACCATAACAAATTTAGTTAGTTGATTCCATGCACAGAGAAGAGGGTGAGAGGGGGAGGGGAGCATATTATATTACTACTTTGATACACTCCCAGCCCCTCCCCCTACTTTAACATTTGCAGCTTTCACAATTACCTGTTTGTACCACAGTTTAGTACTTACAGACGGGTAAAGACAAGGGGGTTCACATGAGCAAGGCCAAGCATGTCTCCGGTACTATCCCAAAGTATCAGGTGGCAATGCACTATACCAGCCAGTCTATCAGTGGTCAGTCTAGGATACCAGCCAGTCATTGTTAAGATGACTGCCGCTTCTCTGGGCGATCTTCAAACTGAATAAAAGTAACCCCAGATGATTGCTCATTTGTGTAAACAACCCTATTGCTCCTGCATACACACAACATTTGGAACCATTTGTTATTTCAGTCCTCAATCTTGGAGGGGCAATTACAGGATACCAAAGTGAAAACTAAGGGCAGAGGTGGACCTCCAATAGTGAACTGTAACATTACTTGTGTCATACATGTCAGGGTCAACCCACACCAACATGCAATGAGGTTGCTAATGTACCATTTTCTGCAGGTTGGATCGGCAGTGACGTTGACCCGACGCAAGTTTGTGCACACGACGCATGCCAGAGGGTCTCAGATCAGACATCCTTCACTAGTCAACTTGACACTCATTCTTTGTAGGGTTTAAATTTGAGTCATTTTTGTATAATTTTGATGACATGGACCTCAATAATAAACTACAGTCATAAAAATGTGTTGCTGCTTGATCACTTGCTTGTTGAATGTTCATTCAGTTTTGTTAGTATAAGCTAATGACCACTGAACCCAGTCAGTTTAATTTAGCCTCGTTCCCACTCAGTTCCCCCCGTTTTTTCGATCGCATGATTGTAGTCAAAAAGACGGGGAGGATCGAGCCTATAGGAATGAGGCAAAGTAAAGTGGTAAGATGACATACCTACAATCATAGTGTCATCAAGAAGCCTTCCAACGAAGATGACCATGTGAATTACTGGCATGAAGGACTGATATACATACATGCATGGCTAGATCAGCCCACAGTAGCCAGGCTTCCGGACATGACCAGTGGTATCCCATGCCCACAATGTTATGATACATGAACTCATTCCCAGATTGCTTTTCTGGTCTGGGGTCTGGGAATGAGACTAGCTAGCCATACTAAAGCACTGTGAACAGACCTTGTAGTCTCAAGTCCCAGAGCCAAACTAGTCTCATAAACCAGACCCTTTCCGTTCCACAGCGCTGATTGCTTTCAGTGTACGTGCGGCACATGTGCCGATTCTGAAAGCAATCGGTGCTGTGGAATGGAAAGTGTCTGGCTTGAGAGACTAGACCCAAACAGACAGCAGGCACATATAGGTTGGGTTAGGAAACCTACACTACCTGAGAACCACAGTTATCAACAAGCCAGTCCACACTCCTTCACATGTGAGAGGCAGAGCATGCACACTTGCAGATCTGGTTCCCAGGCTGAATGGGGTGATGAGACTAACCCAATTGTGTTGACAATAATACACACAGTGGCAGATAGATTGGTACAAATAACGCCCACTTGCACACAGCAGACTTCTGATAAACAAAGGCAGTACATACACTAAAATGAGTCCATTTTCAATCCTTGTATTTTCCTTGTTCTTCCTGCCTCATAGCAGCAGTCTTTCTAGGAGTCTCTTTCAAGCAGTGACCGCACAAAACGTGCAGTAACTTCAAATTTTGACATTTCGGGCATGTTGTGTAGTGCTGGATAGGCTTCAGATACTTGTGTGTCATGCGCATTCTCTTCTTGGAATGTGAAGTCCTTTTCTTGGGTACTGCCCACAGAAAGCCATCCCAGTCCCCGCAGTCTACCTCTGAAATAAACCCTTCTCCATCCAGCAACGGTAAGGGACTGTACTCCAATCCAGGTACACCAGTTCTGCAAGTTCGAATCGCTATGGGCGGCCTCACAACTCCAGAAAAGACCAAAATTCTGCAGAGGATGCTTCTGTCCAGCAAACCTACTCCAATGGATCCGTTTCTAACCGAAATACCGCACTGATTTCTCCAGAAATGGCCTAACACACCAGCAAATAGCTTAAGCACGTGGGCCATCTTACTGCGGCTGGAAAGGGTTAAAGACTTTATTTATTAGCACTTCACATCCGGGATAACCGGAAGTGAAAGGCAACCGGGGCTGCATGCAAGAAGAAAGCAGCCCTTGTATCGTTTGCAGCTCAGAAGTCGAGAATGTGTACATGCAAGTGTCAGATAGGCCCGTCCATCCTGAATGCTGACCTCTCCTGTCTGGCTGAGGAGTGCCAGAAGATGTTGGACAGCGGTGCAGACTACCTGCATCTAGACGTCATGGACGGGTGAGCTCACGTGAAGCATAAGTCCTATCCTACTGGGTACAGTCTGTTTTAGTTCAGTCCTGTGCGTGTGTGGGATAGAGAGTAACAACAGGAGAATATAGCTTCTGTTCCAGGCTCTCTCCATGTGATTGTACTGCAAGTAAAAGAGCTGGAGGGTGGGACTGAGAACATATAGTACTCTCTACCAGAGGCATGTTTCTGAATCAAGGGTATAGGGTCGGGCAGTGGTTTCATTTCTGGTTTGTTCCAAAACATTACGGGAGAGGTCATAGGTCACTGTACACCTATTTCTCCTGATTATTTGCTAGAATGAGGCTACAGGAGAACATGTGCCCCTCCTCCCGAGTATCCTCCTCCCACATGCAATCTTAATGTTCTATTGGTCATTGCAGACATTTTGTGCCCAACCTTACATTTGGAGCTCCTGTTGTGAAATGTTTGCGGAAGAGAATACCAAATGCTTTCTTTGGTAAGAAACTTAGACTGAACACAGAATTACGGAACTCATGATGCTGGTGAACTTTGGTTTGTTCTGCCATTGGCTTGTTTCTTTGCTCAGATATTCACATGATGGTTTCAGAGCCAGAAAAGGTGAGGAGGATTGCCTTCAGTTTTTAACTGTATATTCTGTCGCTGTTCATGATCAAGTTGGTTTTGTTCTAGCAACTAACCTGAAGAATGTTGTTAGTGTACCCCGGACAATCCCTTCCCACACCCATGCATTGCTTCCAGTAATATTAAACCTCATGTCTCCAGCTTTCCACTGCTTGCAGTAGCTGACAATAGACCCCTTTCCTGAGCATTCGGCTCCCATGGTATTATGTCATATTGGAGGTCAAGGGACATATATGAAACTCAGTGAGAAGTTCAGTGAAAAATGTCAATAACTTGCGTATACCGCTCCCTGTCTGGCTTTCCACAAATTACAGTGCATGTTCATGTCACCCACATCAGCGTGAGTACTGACCTCTATAGTTAGTACTCGACCTCCAATATGATGTATTACCATGGGAACCGAATGCTCAGAAAGGGGTCTATATGATGTTTATTCTTTTTCAATATGGCTGACAATATTACTTGTTCTCTAGTGGGTGGATGATTTAGCTGACGCTGGAGCAAACCAGTACACCTTTCATCTGGAGGCCACGAGTAAGTTTAATAGTCTCGTTCCCAGGTCCCCAGATGTAGTCCCAAGACCAGGTTTTCATGGTTTGCAGAGAAATCAAAGTTTGTACTTTGGCCTCATTCCCAGTTCCAGTACTGGTGGTGGGTAGCTGGTGGGTGATCCTGAACACAACACTGTAACTGTAATCGATACCTGCTACCAGTATTATACTAGGTGTATGCAGTGCAGAGTAAGCCTCGCACACAAGACACATATATAGACACACAGTCAATGACTGAGGAGGACAAAGCCTGTGTGTAATTATGTTAGCCACACCCACCAACCAGACACTGCAAGATTAGTAGCCTGGAGATAAGGCGCTTGGCAACTATGCTGTGATTGGTCTTCCTGTGTGCTGTAATATGATAACATTTCATTTTATGGTCAGAGAATCCGACTGAACTGATCAAGAAGATCAGAGAGAAAGGAATGAAGGTCAGATTGATGTCGTTGTCTCTCCCTCCCACCCTCCTATCTCTTTCTACTCCTCAAATACCCTATTCTCTCCCTCTCTCTCCTTTCATCCCAGCCTCAAAGCCAGACTATCTGTTCTGGATCTATTGTTACATGGATTTTCCTCCTATCCTCCTTCCCTTTCCTCTCCCCTCTCTCCCCTTCCCTCCCCTCTCTCCTTTCCCTTTCCCCTTCCCCCTTCCCCCTTCCTTCCTTTTCCCCTCCCCTCCCCTCCCTTCCTCTTTTTCGTCACCTCCCCTTTCTCTCCCTCCCTAGGTTGGTATTGGCATCAAGCCAGGGACGCCAGTGGAGGAGGTAGTTCCCTTTGTCTCTCTCGTTGACATGATTCTGGTGATGACCATCGAGCCTGGTTTTGGGGGACAGAAGTTCATGCCTGACATGATGCCAAAGGTATGGGGGGGCGTGTCACATCCATCCCTGGCCTGGCCCACACTTGCTATTCAGCTTTGTCTTATTCTCAGAACCAGCCCTCCTCCCCCCCCTCTCCAAATACTAGAAAATGTAGAACATTGTGGGGGCGAGCCTAAGCAAGCTGAGACAGGAACAGTGTTATATCACTGATGTATCACAACCAATCCTCCTCCATGCACATCCATTCACCATTCACAGGGGGGTTTAAAAGTGCTTTTTTAAAAAAAGATCAAATGAAAAGATATGCTATGCATATATGCACAATCATAATGCATAAGGCCATTCCAACCGGTATTCCTGTTTCTGGTCAGGGGTTTTTTCTGGCATTGACACAGGCGGGTGGGTACTTAGCAACCTAGAAACCAAGTACTTCTACACAAAACACTACAGTTCACTAACGCCATACACAACATCCTAGTGCGATACCTACAAAAAGGCACAAAAAGAATGAATAAAACGAACTGAAGGCTACAAATATGACGGACACCTTTCCTATTTCACCATACTGTGTATGCACAGAAGTCGAGTTGCTGAAATTGTGTAAGACGTAATTATTGATGTGGGTGGAGGACCAGAAACAGGAATACCAATTGGAAGGGCCTAACAGTGCCAGGGGCCGAGATAAATTTTTGATGCATATGCCAGTCGTTTCTCCAGCCAGGGCAGCTACTGTAGCTACACATGCATGGACTAAGCTTCACACTCAAATCATGAGCTGAGTCTCCGGCGTATGAGTGCCGTATATGCACGGACTTTATCATTGAAGCGACTTCAACCATTGTCCATAATTTACACCATTGTGAGCAGCCTGCTGTTGAAGGTCCGTAGCTGTACAAACAAGTTGCCATGCGTGCTTTAACTTCAGTCGTCTTCGCTTCAGGTCACCGACGCTGCACTCTGGCTGTAGCCTTCACCTCATACCTACCGAGTACACAAGGGCGTTCAGCTTCGTAAAATACTCAATGCGTTAATTTAAAATTTATGGTATATGGCCGCAAGCAGACATACACACGCATATTTGCTCAGAGCATCTTGCCTCACGCTGGAAATAAATGAATTTAGATGTTATGAGGCAAAAATAGAGGAAAGTGAAAAAGGCCGGCAGCCGCCGGGAGTCGAACCTAGGACACCTCTGGCTTGAGCCGCTATTATAAACGCATCTTTGCAATGCAGTCCCGCTAGTGTGGGGCTCGCTCAGGCTCACCCCAATAAAAATGGGGTGTGGTGATGTGAGGTAGTCTTATTCCCAGGTTCTTCCCCATCTAGTCCCTCAACAAGACTAGTGTTGACATTCTTGTCCCTCCCAATCTTGTGGCAGCACTATCAGTAGCTATCTATCACTACTAGTATCTCAACTCACTTGGCTTCCTCACCACAAACTGCTTAGTTTTACTCTTCACAACTTTACAGACCTCCTTAGCAACACTTTCAACAATTTACTATGTGTTGCTTGTTTGTAACTGCAGGTGCAGTTTCTTCGTGAGAGGTTTTCTAGTTTGGATATCGAGGTTGACGGCGGGCTTTCTCCCTCCACCATTGACGCTGCAGCACAGGTGTGTGTGTGTGTGAGGGAGGGGGTGAGTGAGTGAGGGGGTGGGTGGGTGTAGCCTTCGTGTACAAGAATAAAGTGGCTTTTGTGCGTAGCTTGGCAATTCTCCGTATGCATTCTTCAACCTGTTTTGTTGCTAGAAACAGGAGGATAGGGTGCAATGTTGGGGGAGAGATTCACTTCAAGAAAATTATGTGGGGGGCCTAGGTTAGAGTATACTAAGTTATAGAACAAGGCTAGTGTATGGGGAGTGTGTGTGTCTGCGTACCTTACAGTCATTTCTCTCCTCCTTTCTTATTCCATCTTCCTCCTTCCTCCTCTCCCTCCTTCTCCCTCCTCTCCCTCCTCCTCCCTCCTCTCCCTCCTCTCCCTCCTCCTTCCTCCTCTCCCTCCTCCTCCCTCCTCTCCCTCCTTCTCCGTCCTCTCCATCTTCTCTCTCCTCTTCCCCTCCTCTTCCCCTCCTCTCTCTCCTCCTCCCAAGGCTAGTGTATGTGTGTGTGTATGTATGTGTGTGTAGTCTCGCAAGCCAGACCCACTTCTGAAAAAAAGGAAGGGTCTGGTGAACTGCGTATACAAGCTGTGTCCCACCACACTGTACAGTGCGACCCAATCACGTTGCAGTATTTTGTCACATGACCCATTACATCACTATTTGAGTAGCAATGACAGTCTTGAGAACAGTGAGAGGGAGCTAGGATATCTTTTCTGCTACTACAGGAGCTGTAAAAACACTTTGACTGTACTTCTCGGAGAGTGTGCTCACTTTGCAACAGGTATTTCAAGAGTGCATTATTTGAATTGTGGTTATGTCATCCAGCTAATTGCATTCCAGTGGGACACGCTTAGATATGCAGTTCACCAGACTCTTCCCTGGCTCGTGAGACTAGTGTGTGTGTGTGTGTGCGCCTTACAATCACTCCTCTCCTCCCTCTCCTCCTTCCCCCTTTCTCCCCTCCCACCTCTTCCTCCCTCTCGTCCTTCCCCCTTTCTCCCCTCCCTCCTCTCCTTCCCTCCCCCTCAGGCTGGTACTAACATGATTATCTCTGGGACTGCAATAGTCTGGAGTACTGACCCTCGGAGGGTCATCACCGAGCTCTGCACTTCTGTAGAGAAATGTCTGCAAGTGCACACCAGTATCAGAAGATGTTGGACAGTGGAGTAGACTACCTGCATCTGGACGTCATAAACAGGTGAGCTCACGTGTGAGGCAGAATGAACCTACAGGTGTGTGGGGTGGAGAGTACCATGAGCAGGCTCTATGTTCTCCTGGTACTACTCTAGTCTCATGTCCACACAACATAACAGGTGTGTAGGGTGGAGAGTACCATGAGCAGGCTCTATGTTCTCCTGGTACTACTCTAGTCTCATGTCCACACAACATAAAAGTGCTTGGTATTACAGACCACTTTCTGAGCATCTGGTTCCCATGGAAATAGGTTATCTTGGAGGTCAAGAAACGTGACGTGATCACAGTGAAGTTGAGCTAGAAATGTCTCTGACTTACCACTCTGTCTGGCCCTTCCAAAGGTTTGCTGTACATTCATGTCACTCACGTCAACACGCTAACAGACCAGTACTGACCTCCACGCTAACAGACCAGTACTGACCTCCACGCTAACAGATCAGTACTGACCTCCGTGCTAACAGACCAGTACTGACCTCCACGCTAACAGACCAGTACTGACCTCCACGCTAACAGACCAGTACTGACCTCCACGCTAACAGGCCAGTACTGACCTCCACGCTAACAGACCAGTACTGACCTCCACGCTAACAGACCAGTACTGACCTCCACGCTAACAGACCAGTACTGACCTCCACGCTAACAGACCAGTACTGACCTCCACGCTAACAGACCAGTACTGACCTCCACGCTAACAGACCAGTACTGACCTCCACGCTAACAGACCAGTACTGACCTCCACGCTAACAGACCAGTACTGACCTCCACGCTAACAGACCAGTACTGACCTCCATGCTCAGTGCTAGACCTCCAATATGACCTAATACCATGGAATCTGGATGCTCAGGAATGATGTCTGGTGTGTAAATACAAACCACTTTCTAAGTGTTCTACATCCCAATTTCTAAGGTTTCCAATTAGGCCACTTCCAACTGTATAGGTTTATTAACCCTCGGCACGCATGCGCAGTGAGGGTTACAGTACTTTGTTTGTCTGTGTGTCTGTCTGTGTGTTACAACTAGCTTGGCTTACCAGGCGGCTAAATCTCTGAAGTTTGAACAGAGGTAGGCTTTAAACTGAATGAAGATGTGTTTAAATTGAGCCGATTTCGCCAAGAACGTTTCGTTCAAGAGTTATGCTGCGATTCGTTTGCCACGGCGAGCGCTAGTTGTAGCCTCGTTCCCAGGCTCCCCCGGAACGCGAATATGTATCGCATTTTTTACGTAAGCATGACGTAATCAAAATAGGACTAAAACAGAAAGGCAACGTTTTGCGCGTTGTTCAACCAACTATACGTTCAACGCTCGGTGTGTATGATATTCAACCCCCGATAACTAGATACATGTAATAAGTTGGCCGCTACCTTCGCTCTTTTTCCTGTTCTGAGTCTCGGGTACGCCCACGTGCAATTAAGGTCGTTCATGCATGGTCAATACTGCTACAATATGTATGTACATGCATGCTCAATACTGCTACAATATGTATGTACATGCATGGTCAATACTGCTACAATATGTATGTAAGGCATGGTACATATCCAGGATTACCAGGGAGTATCCCACAGATTCCCTACTCACTACACATGCTCACTACATTAGGGAGGGGTTTGTTGGGGGAAGGTTAAGGGATAGTAGGACAACTTGGGACACTGTTATCCTGTACGACTTTGTGTAGTCTCAGCTAGCTATCTAGTGTACCATCATACCGCATGAATTTCCTTCGCCTACTTAGCTATGTCCTGTGACTCTGCATTAATATTATGCGCCGAGGGTTAAGCACTTCAGTGCTATTCATCTAAGTTGGTAGTTTCTCGTCTCCCCATTATTTCTGTTCGCACGCATTTTTTGCAACTTTTTCAAATTTTAATACCACACATGCACACCACAGCACATTGCAGCCTGCAGTGGACTACTGACAGATAACTACCGAAGGTGAGTGATATCTGTTGATTTTGTGCTGCTGCCCTTTAGAAGAAGATCAGAGTGAGGGGAATGACTATCGTTTCAGATTGTACGCATTAAAGCTTGTCTTGTTCCCATTTTATGCACCCACAGGAAAAATAGGTTGGGTCAACTCGGCCTTTCCGTTTTTGTTCAGTTACACTGGAATAACGTTGCACTAATTTAGAACTTCACAATCCAGTTTAGTAATAGGTGGCGTCGTAGTGATTCAAAATATAGGGCGGTATAGGCAGTTTACCAGACCATTTTCCTGCTCAGTGAAAAGTAGTCTTGGTATGAGACTACATTAAAGCTGCCGTCTGCCCACATGTGCTTTCCTTGTTATTTTATCACAGTGTTTGGTTGACTGACTATCCTTACTACACAAATGTTATGAATGCAGTGCTGGAAAAGGATTCATGCAGTGGGAGCTGATACTTGAGTAAACTTTGCTAGCCTCCCACAAAATGTTTTACAAGCACCACATTCTTTGAATTCACGCAACTGTAGTAACCAAATAATTTGCAAATTTGTTTTTACAGTGATATATATGCATGCATGCATGGGGAGATGAGAAACTACAATTTAGTATGAACTTCTGGTCACCATTTTGGAGGTGAAGGAACATTTTGTACAGGTCACTGTAAAAACATTTAGGTTACTTCAACCATATTTTGGTTATCTCAGTTGCATGTGTGTGGTGTACACATCATGAAGTTCAAGGAATGCTTCCAAACAAGTCTTCTGAAGACCTTGAAATCAAAATGTTGAGAAGCTTCTCTTTTAATTAAACCCAGTCTTCTTTTCAGAACACCTATCAATTATCATTTCTGGAAAAGGTTTGGTTGCATACATATGGTAGAAATGCCAGTAATGTAGCCAAATAGGACTTCTGATAGAAAAAACTAATTTAACTAAAGAAGAAGTTCTTGGATGGAATTTCAGGAAACCTTTTTAGAAGCATTCCTGAGACTTCTGATAATGATATGTATATACCACTTTGGTGCAACTGAGATAACCTACAAATATGGTTAAAGTAACCTAATTTTTTTTATAGTGTATGCAACTCTGAAGAGCAGTTTAGTGGGAAATGTCTCCGACTTGCTACACACCATGCTGTACTAATAGGAAAACAATGCTTCTATACTGAGGATGCCTACCAGCAGACTGGCTATGTGCTAAAAACAAACTAATGACATGTACACAACTTATTCGAGTAAACGGTAAACGCCTCTCCCCACTTCTGACTTGAAATAGTGTACACAAAAGGGGAGGTCATAATTAGGGCTAAAACTATGTATCGGTACATGAACATTGTAGGCAGTTTCGTCACATTAGGGAATGGTTAGTGTGTGCATCAGGAACACGAGAACAACACAACAACACTACAGTAAGACCACTTCACAGAAAAGTGTGTACACCACACATTTTGAGATAAGAGGTGTGTTAAGAACATTGTGAACATCTGTGATCACTGCTCATGAAACTAAGCTTGTTATAATTGTTCATGAACAGTGCACGGAACACAATGTTAGGTTTTTATTGGCGCAACTGTAATCACAGTTGTGTAGTGACCACTTCATCACCAGTATGTATAACATTGTTAGCATTGAGCTAACCTGTTTCCTACCTTGTGACCACTTCATCACCAGTATGTATAACATTGTTAGTATTGAGCTAACCTGTCTCCTACTTTGTGACCACTTCATCACCAGTATGTATAACATTGTTAGTATTGAGCTAACCTGTTTCCTACCTTGTGACCACTTCATCACCAGTATGTATAACATTGTTAGTACTGAGCTAACCTGTTTCCTACCTTGTGACCACTTCATCACCAGTATGTATAACATTGTTAGTATTGAGCTAACCTGTCTCCTACCTTGTGACCACTTCATCACCAGTATGTATAACATTGTTAGTATTGAGCTAACCTGTTTCCTACCTTGTGACCACTTCATCACCAGTATGTATAACATTGTTAGTATTGAGCTAACCTGTCTCCTACCTTGTGACCACTTCATCACCAGTATGTATAACATTGTTAGCATTGAGCTAACCTGTCTCCTACCTTGTGATCACTTCATCACCAGTATGTACAACATTGTTAGCATTGAGCTAACCTGTTTCCTACCTTGTGACCACTTCATCACCAGTATGTATAACATTGTTAGCATTGAGCTAACCTGTCTCCTACCTTGTGATCACTTCATCACCAGTATGTACAACATTGTTAGCATTGAGCTAACCTGTTTCCTACCTTGTGACCACTTCATCACCAGTATGTATAACATTGTTAGTACTGAGCTAACCTGTCTCCTACCTTGTGATCACTTCATCATCAGTGTGTATAACATTGTTAGCATTGAGCTAACCTGTCTCCTACCTTGTGATCACTTCATCACCAGTATGTACAACATTGTTAGCATTGAGCTAACCTGTTTCCTACCTTGTGATCCCCTCTTCTGATTGGTTCCGCTTCACATTCGTCTTTATCCTTCTCCCCTCCCTCCTCTCATCTTTATCCTTCCCTCTCCCCTACCTCCTCCCATCTTCTCAGCTGGTCCTTCCATTCCACCAAACAGTTACCAACCACCATAGAACGCCATTCTTAAGGAGTAACACAAAGGGTTTACGTTCATCCTCACCTGAGCAGTTGATTTTGAGGTTTGCCCTAGTATTTAGCTAACTCGTATCCTTTTCTTAGGCTTGGTGTACAGGTGTCCAAAGATATGTGTATTACTCTATTTAGCTAGCTTGCACCCTTCTGGAAAAATTGGAAGCCTTAGGCATGTGCGATGTTCAGAAGGGGGGTTACAAGCTACAACACTAGTCTCAGTCCCAGACCCAAAACCAATCCCAGCACAAATCACTTTTAGTATCACACAGGTTATACTTGAAGCAATATACACGCTGTATGAGGTCTGAGAACGAGACTACTGTAACACATGAATTCACTTCAGTGGGCTTGTAGCAGCACCAAATTTACATGGGTACAACGCTGTGAAATGTTCTCTCCCATCAAGCTTCTCATCACTTGCAATATGAATATGGTAGCTTGTTCCCACTCTCCCCTGTCCTAGTTATGGAAGAAGAGCCTCGATAAATTGATAAGGAGGGTCTGGTAAATAGGCTGGGGCAGAAGTGTACACTGCACTTGGAATTCAGGCGCACTTCCGACTGGCTTTTGATTAGCATTTTGATGTGCACTTATTGGAAATGCTAACCACAGGAGAGTCGTCTTTACAAGTGGCCACATTTTGCTTTGTACATTATAGAAAGTTTTGGGCACTAGGCAGAAACATTGCAACATTTCTGTGTCTTGTCCAGCAGAAGAATCTACCAGTGACAGATGATTCAGCAGTTATTAAAATTTCTAACATTCCGCAATGTACGCTTCCGCCCCATTTCCCCTCTTTTTTGTTTTTTTGGGAGGGTCTGGGAATGAGACTATCTCCTTCCGTTCTTTTGTCAAGTTTACGATACTGCCAGCAGCATTAGTTGGTGGGAGTCTGGGAGGCTAGGCCTGTGCAACATTTGTCATTTGCAGTGCAAATTTCCTAGCTACTATAAGTGCCAAATACTGCAGAGACCTAGGAAAGAGACCATTGGTAGGGAACACATAATCATACAAATGTATTGCATTCCTGCAGTGGTATGCGGTGGTATACTGTGGCATGATAGCCTCCCTCCCCCCTCCCCCCTCCCCCCTCCCCCCTACATTCTCTCCCACTACACTACTGATCTTTGTGTATTAACATTATACTATTGGTTGTTGCAGACATTTTGTACCCAAACATTACATTTGGAGCTCCTGTTGTGAAATGTGTGCGGAAGAGAATACCAGAATCTGCTGATGGTTTCTTTGGTAAGTATCAACTACACATTGTGTTTCTAGCTCATTCCCAGGCTCCTCCCCAGCAGCTGAAATGCTGTGGGGGAGCCTGGGAATGAGGCCTGGGAATGAAGCTGCAACGTGTCTCCATGGTTACAGTTGTCTTCACAGTAGTCTTGTTTGTTAGGCTACATGATTACTGAACTCTGTCACTTGTGGACTGTATAAAAACCGTAAAAAATTGATTTTAGCTCAAGACAGGCCATCATAGCTACCAGTTGACTTTATCCAGGCCCAGGTGATTCCCACCTTCTTTGGCCATGGTTATATTTGTTATCCACTTAAGGTTCCAGTAAAAAATACTAGTCAGACACTCTTACCACTAAGCTGCTTAGACCGCTGGCAGAAGAGTGGAAGACAAGCTACGTAAGCAGCCTCTGTCAGGGGTCCAAGTGACTTAATGGTAAGAGTGTCTGACTAATATTCAGAAGGTCTTGGGTTTGAATTTCAGCTGGATCCTGGAATTTTTTCAGTCATAGCTACTCATGGTATTATCCTACCACCTGCACAATAATCTCACTGCCCAGAGGGAAGAAAAACACAGACCATGAAATAATTATAATTCCGAGGCTTGATGTTATTTACTGTATGTGACAGTAGGCACTCATGAATATTGATATTTTTGGCTGAGAGAGCAAGAAATAAATCCACAACAGTCATTGTACAGTTCTCCACACTGCACAGTGGCCTTTGTGCGTTGTATAAACTGTGAGTGAACTGTGGCCACAGATAATCTGCAGTTGTCATAGCTACAAATTACCACAGATGACTATCAGGTGGTGCACATGATGGAAGGTTTTATGTATGTGTTGGCAATAAACACCTTGAAGTGCATTTGGATGTGCGCATTTAGAAAGGACTACCCCCCATCAAAACGCTAAAGTGAATACCCTCCAAACTTGTTATTTGCCCAACTCAAATATTAGTCACCGTAGACTTAGCTAATATGATGGCAATGCAGCAAGCAACAATATTTTTGTGGAATGTAGTCTGCCACAGCCTTGGTCTCGTCCTGGGCCTGATGCTAAATCTGCTGAGTCCTAATCTTAGTGCAGGTGGTATACTCTGGTGAGGTGCTAATGTTGCCAACCCACTCCAGGCATGCAGCAAGAAGTGACACAAGTTGGGTGAGATGTCGTTTGTACCGTATGGTTGGTAATTTTCACGGGTACAAATTTCGCAAAACAGGCCAAAATTCGGGTTTTAGAAATTTCACGGTTTTAATTTTCACGGTCGGTGAATCTGGGACCCGCGGGTTAGTTAGCGGTACAGCTAAAAGCTGAGTGAATGTCAAAGAATTGTTTACAGAGAGAGATTGCAATCTTTGTTCCAGTGTGGTGAGAAGAGTAGCCTCGTACCCAAGACGTTTGTAGAAACGCTTGCTTCCATTCTCGGCCTTGTGCCACCATCCAGTTCATGCATCTGTGCTTACGTGGGATGGCTTGAGCGATAGCCGTCAAAGGCACACTTGCAGACAGGAATCTGTTGGAGTTAGGACGGCTAGATTGAAACGTGGTTTGCTCGCTTTGCATGTGGACAACAAAAATTTTGCAGTTTTAATTTTCGCAAATGGCTCTTGACTCGCGAAAAATGTGAAAATAAATCCCTCGCGAAAATTACAAACCATACGGTATCAGTACAGATCTAGCATGGTGGCTAAAGGGGTGCATGTACTGGGTAATGTACTCTTCTGTTGTTTGACCTTGGAAAATGATACTCCTGGAAATTGCATACTTGTGACAGGGGTGGCTGTGGTCTCTTTCATTATTGATTTTCAGCTATGATTGCCTTGTGCAGGATGCTCTCAGAGGATGGCTTATTTGCATATTGCATTTCATTCTTTGCTGGTGGATTTTTCCTCCCAGTGGAGTTTTTCTTGGGGGAGGATGGGGGGGGGGGGGATATTTTGCCTAAGGTTATGGGCCTCTCAAATTTGTTTCTTTTTGACCCCCAGGCTCTGCTTGAGCAGGTGGTAGAGTACTACCATGTGTAGCTATGACAACAGTACTCCAATCAGGTCACCACAGATAGTCACATGTCTGCCAGTGGCCTTTGTGTTGTGTAAATTGTGTAGTGAACACATGAACACCATCACTATATATGGTATGATTGTTATGAAGCTCTGTGTAGGCAGGAATAAACTTGATGTAAGCTTTGGAGAGGGAGAAAGAACAAGTGGTAAGAGCATCTGACTAGAAACCGGAAGGTCCCGGGTTCGATTCCCAGCTGGATCCCTGTGGATTTTCCTTCCTCTCCAAAACTTACATCAAGTTCGTTCTTGCCTACACAGAGCCTCATAAAAAACCACAGAGATTCCTATACATTTGTCTCCATGGATGTCTGCATTCGAGGCTTATTGTAGAACAGGCAACAATGCATTGGGAGATAATTGAGCCAGAGGCTGGGGTGGTGGATAGTGAGAGTATCTGCTCAGGCAATGTGCTTGTACAGTCAATCCACTCCAGCCCCACAACCCTGTCCACTTGGGATCTCCATTCACAATAAGGCAGTGTATTTGACGGTGAGAGAAAGAAAGACAGCTGGAGTCGGCTAAGGCCTCTAGCCTGGCTTTTATAAGCAGACTTGCTTCTACTCCTTTGCCATGGATCCAGTGGCTCAGTGGTGAGAGCATAGAACAGGGCCGTAGCCACCGGTCCGGTTAGTCTGGTTTCAACCGGACCACTTTTTCCCTCACCCATGGCTTGCTTGGTGTCGCTAAATAGGCCAATGCTCGGCAAACGCCCATGGCACGCACACAGCGTGGTGACATGTTGCAACATAATACGAGATGGCTGCGAACAGTGCGAAAGACCGAGTCTTCCAACAATTTTCCGTTCTTCCAACTGAACGATCTGCGTGGCTTGTGAGATTAGCGAGCGATCGGAAAGTCGAAACCATGCAGTGCTATATGGCGCAACGGGCAGAAAGGGTAGATGTTCATGCATGTAAAACTCTGTCGTCTGGCCTCCGAGAAGCATCGTTTTGGCCCAAAAATGGTCTCAGAAGCAACCTCATAGCCTTTAAATTCCAAAAATTTTCTGGGGGGGCATGCCCTCAGACCCCCCTAGTCTCGGAACCAGACCCTTGACAAATCGAAAAGGAGGGTCTGGTAAACGGGGTGGGGTGGAAGTGTACACTTCAGAATGTTAGGAATTTTATTAGTTGCTTACCTTCCGTAGCCAGTTAGAGCTTTTGCTGAACCAGACACTCGAAAAAGTGTTCTAATCTTTCCCGCTTGACGTTCACAGCTTTCTGAAACGAAGCTAAACGCGAAGACAGCTCTTGTGCGGTTAGCATTTCTAATAAACGCACATCAGAATGCTAATCAAAAGCCAATCGGAAGTGCGCCTGCATACCGGGCGCAGTGTACACTTCCACCCCAGCCGATTTACCAGACCCTCCTTTTCGATTTTCCAAGGGTCTGGTTCCGAGACTAAGACCCCCCTAGCTGTTGCGTGCTTACGCACGCACCACTAACCTGACCACTCCAAATTTGATGGCTACGGCCCTGTAGAAGGTCCCAGGTTTGATTCCCAGTTGGATTGGATCCCTTCTTGCTCTCTCTCCTACTTTTATATGGCATGATTGGAAAACTGTAGTATGTTGGCAATAAATAAATGCACCAGACATGCAGGATAAATGGTACTTACTGTTGATTTCGCCTCACTTCAAATAGGCGTGACATGAAGTGTAAGCGTAGAGTGTCAACACTCAGTGTGCTAGTACTAGCAAGTACATGCTTGCACTTGTACAAATATACACATGTTGATATGCTCATGCCATGCTATTCAAAGCGAGGCAAAATCAACAGTAGACAGTGCCCGAGAGTGACAAGATGAATAATTTAGAGTATATCGATTTATTACTCTCTCACTGAGTATCATCTTGCCTACTTATCCTAGTCAAAAGAGGTTGGAAACTAGTAATTGGTCTTCCTCACTCGTAAAGCATTTGAACGGTTCCGTAGGAACACCTGTGGAATATTCTGTACATTGGAATATATAGCTGTGCCCCTTGAACTCACCTGCCTGAGTGAGTAACTGTTCCATTCTAGACAAGGGAAGGCAGATGTCATTGAATATCACCTCTCATTAATGTGACTACAGCATTCATGTATAACCTTGTGCGTACACTAAATACTTGCTTCTAATCTCATCAGTATCCCAGTGATGTGATGAGCACCGTATAGCGGGAAATTTTCGATGGGTACAAATTTTATTCCTTCCTCAGTGGAGATGAGATCATGGAAGACTGTCTGAGAGTGACCTGCTTCCCAAGCACATGATAAAAGTTCCAGAGGTATACAAACAGTCACATTCACTATATTGTCAGTCATCATATGGAGAAGGGGAGAGGGGAGGAGATGGAGAAGGGGAGGAGAGGGAAGGGAGAGAGGAGGGAAGGGAGAGAGGAGGGGAGGAGGGGAGGGGAGGGGGGAGGGGAGGAGATGGAGGCAGTGTACATTCACCGTATTGTCACAATATCTCTCTGTCTTTGCAGTTATGTGAAGAAGAGCTGAAAACTGAACATGTCATTCACCCTTCGTGTATACTTTTCCTGTCATATACCAGAGCAGGCTGGGAGTACAATGATGCAGTGTTGTTCTTGTAAAGAGTGGTTAAGATTTCACATTGACATTAATTTTGTGTAAATGTACCCCCTCAAGTGTTTGACAAAATGGTTTTGTAACAGGTGTACTTAGTAACATGTAGACACTCTGGCTGCATTATGATTGTATTGGCTGTCACTAGGGGGGAGACTGGTTCGTTGATTGTAATGTGACAGCAGTTTGAATAGTTTCAACAGGTTGAATATCAAAGGTGGTTATACGATGTATATCCAGGGCCGGAGTCTATATATCAAAACAGATCGAGACTATATAATTCTGATGTGCACAGTTCAAGGGGTCGGTGTAAAACTTTGGGGGACTGGTGGGAATTTTATATGAAGGTTCCCGTATTCGGGGGAGCGTTTTGTATGTTCGTACCTTCCCGAGGGGTCCGACACGGTGCGGTTCGGCGTACGAGATTTCGAAATCCAGTGGATTTAGGTGGATTTCTGGATTTCAGTTTGGATTTCTGGATTTCTGGATTTCAAAGTGGATTTCTGGATTTCAAAGTGGATTTCTGGATTTCAAAGTGGATTTCTGGATTTCAAAGCGGATTTCTGGATTTCGCTATTTCTGAAGATACAGCTCATGAACAACCATGAACCACATTCCTCTCAGCCTATATGCTAACAAAATACAATGTCACAGGCAGTTCACCGCTACATAGCGCATAGGCAGCGTGTTCGTTGATTGTCATACATATACATACGCATACTGCGTGTTCGTTGATTGTCATACATATTCATACACATACTGCGTGTTAGTTACATACATATTCATACCGTACTGCATGTTCGTCATACATAATACATCCATTACATCACCTTGGAAGAATGACCTTTGTACCCGACCGCGAAGATCGGCCGCGTACAAAGGTCATTCATTGTGGTGACGTTCTATTACGTCATAGAAAATTGGTGCACGTGCACGTCCTTGTAGTACAGTGTAATTAATGTAAAGTATACGGATATTTGCGGAGTATTTTAATAGAATCCTGAATTGGATTTCCGGATTTCAGTGGATTTCTGGATTTCAGAGTGGATTTCTGGATTTCAGATTGGATTTCTGGATTTCAGAGTGGATTTCTGGATTTCAGATTGGATTTCTGGATTTCAGATTGGATTTCTGGATTTCATAGTGGATTTCTGGATTTCTGGATCTCACAGTGGATTTCAGGAATTTCAGTTTGGATTTCTGCCGACGGTGTACGAGATTTCTTTCGTGACGGACCCCTCGGGCTGCATGCAACCCTTGTATCGTTTGCAGCTCAGAAGTCGAGAATGTGTACATGCAAGTGTCGGATAGGCCCGTCCATCCTGAATGCAGACCTCTCCTGTCTCGCTGAGGAGTGCCAGAAGATGTTGGACAGCGGAGCAGACTACCTGTGAGACGTCATGGACGGGTGAGCTTACGTGAAGCATAAGTCCTACTGCGTACAGTCTGTTTTGGTTCAGTCCTGTGCGTGTGTGGGATGGAGAGTAACAACAGGAGAATATAGTTTCTGTTCCCGGCTCTCTCCATATGATTGTATTCAGTGGCGGATCTAGAAAGTTAGAAAGGGGGGTTGAATTCGCGCGCCGGAAATTTTTGGGGTTGCCACGCCCACTTTCGGTCACGTGAACGCATTCATACAATAATATAGCTGGAAGGCCGAACCGAAGGGTCCGTCACAAAAGAAATCTCGTACACTGTCCGACAGTGTTGTTTTAGTTAACTATAACTTCATTTTAGTATGGCCTTTTTAAAATTTAGTTAACCAAAACTACAACTAACTAAAATTTTTTCTAAGCTGGGAACAATATCCTAGAACATACAAGAAGAAACCTGTCGGCAGAAATCCAAACTGAAATCCTGAAATCCAGAAATCCACTCTGAAATCCGTGAAATCCAGTGGATTTCGAAATCTCGTACGCCGAGGCGCGCCGTGGCGGACCCTTCGGGCCAAACTGAATATCTCAAAGCAACTCTAGGCCTAGCCAAACGTCTGGAGATCAGTAAGGAACTGATACGTGAGTGTGTAACTGTGCCTGGTTGTTGTTGCTGCATGCCACTGCTGCATAATCATTTGATGGACTCATGCAGTTATGTACGCAAAATACATTACTAGCCGCCAAAGGGGGGTGCATTTGCACCCCCCTTACCCCCCCTAAATCCGCCAGTGGTATTGCAAGTAAAAAGAGCTGGGGGTGGGACTGAGAACATATAGTACTCTCTACCAGAGGCATGTTTCTGAATCAAGGGTATAGGGTCGGGCAGGGGTTTCATTTCCGGTTTGTTCCAAAACAGTGCAGGGGAGGTCATAGGTCACTGTACACCTATTTCTCCATTATTTGCTAGAATGAGGCTACCTGGAGAACATGTGCCCTTCCTCCCGGGTATCCTCCTCCCACATCCAATCTTAATGTTCTATTGGTCATTGCAGACATTTTGTACCTAACCTTACATTTGGAGCTCCTGTTGTGAAATGTCTGCGGAAGAGAATACCAGATGCTTTCTTTGGTAAGAAACTTTGACTGAACACAGAATTACGGAACTCACGATGCCGGTGAACTTTGGTTTGTTCTGCCATTGACTTGTTTCTTTGCTCAGATATTCACATGATGGTTTCAGAGCCAGAAAAGGTGAGGAGGATTGCCTTCAGTTTTAGCTGTATATTCTGTCAGATGTTCATGATCAAGCTGGTTTTGTTCTAGCAACTAACCTGAAGAATGTTGTTAGTGTACCCCGGACAATCCCTTCCCACGCCCATGCATTGTTTCAAGTAATATTAAACCTCATGTCTCCAGGTTTCCACTGTTTGCAGTAGCTGACAATAGACCCCTTTCTGAGCATTCGGCTCCCATGGTATTACGTCATATTGGAGGTCAAGGGACATATATGAAACTCAGCGAGAAGTTCAGTGAAAATGTCAATAACTTGTGTATACCGCTCCCTGTTTGGCTTTCCAAAAATTGCTGTACAATGCATGTTTCATGTCACCCAGATCAGCATGAGTACTGACCTCTATAGTTACTACTCGACCTCCAATATGATGTATCACCATGGGAACCGAATCCTCAGAAAGGAGTCTATATGTCTTTTTCAATATGGCTGACAATATTACATCATCATGTTCTCTAGTGGGTGGATGATTTAGCTGATGCTGGAGCAGACCAGTACACCTTTCATCTGGAGGCCACGAGTAAGTTCAATAGTCTCGTTCCCAGGTCCCCAGATGTAGTCCCGAGGCCAACTTTTCATGGTTTGCAGAGAAATTAAAGTTTGTACTGTAGCCTCATTCCCAGTTCAAGTACTGGTGGTGGGCAGCTGGTGGGTGATCCTGAACACAACACTGTAACTGTAATCAATACCTGCTACCAGTTCCAGTACTGGTGGTGGGTAGCTGGTGGGTGATCCTGAACACAACACTGTAACTGTAATCAATACCTGCTACCAGTTCCAGTACTGGTGGTGGGTAGCTGGTGGGTGATCCTGAACACAACACTGTAACTGTAATCAATACCTGCTACCAGTATTATACTAGGTGTACGTACGCTTGGCAGCTATGCTGTGATTGGTCTTCCTGTGTGCTGTAATATGATAACATTTCATTTTATGGGCAGAGAATCCAACTGAACTGATCAAGAAGATCAGAGAGAAAGGAATGAAGGTCAGATTGACGTCTCTGTCTCTCCCTCCCACTCTCCCATCCTCTCCCTCTCTCTCCTTCTACTCCTCAAATACTCTATTCTCTCCCTCTCTCTCCTTCTTTCATCCCAGCCTCAAAGCCAGACTATCTGTTCTGGATCTATTGTTACATGGATATTTTCCTCCTTTCCTCTCCCCTCTCTCCCCTTCCCTCCCCTCTATCCTTTCCCTTCCTTCCTTTTCCCCTCCCCTCCCTCGATCCCCTCCCCTCCCTTCCTCTTTTTCATCACCTCCCCTTCCTCTCCCTCCCTCTCCCCTCCCTTCCCCCTCTCCTCCCTCCCCTTTCCCCTCCTTTTACCCCCTCCCTCCACCCCCTCCCTAGGTTGGTATTGGCATCAAGCCAGGGACGCCAGTGGAGAAGGTGGTTCCCTTTGTCTCTCTCGTGGACATGATTCTGGTGATGACCATCGAGCCTGGTTTTGGGGGACAGAAGTTCATGCCTGACATGATGCCAAAGGTATGGGGGGGCGTGTCACATCAATTCCTGACCTGACCCACACTTGCTATTCAGCTTTGTCTTATTCTCAGAACCAGCCCTCCTCCCCCCCTCTCCAAATACTAGAAAATGTAGAACATTGTGGGGGCGAGCCTAAGCAAGCTGAGACAGGAACAGTGTTATATCACTGATGTATCACAATCAATCCTCCTACATGCACATCCATTCACCATTCACAGGGGGGTTTAAAAGTGCTTTTTTAAAAAAAAGGTCAAATGAAAAGATATGCTATGCATATATACACAATCATAATGCATACGGCCATTCCAACCGGTATTCCTGTTTCTGGTCACAGGTTTTTGCTGGCATTGACGCGGGTGGGTGGGTACTTAGCAACCTAGAAACCAAGTACTTCTACACAAAACACTACAGTTCACTAACGCCATACACAACATCCTAGTGCGATACCTACAAAAAGGCACAAAAAGAATGAATAAAACGAACTGAAGCCTACAAATATGACAGACACGTTTCCTATTTTGCTTAGTTTGCTGGGCTGATGGCGATAGATACAACTGATCTACAACTCACCGCTGATGGCGATAGATACAACCGATCTACAACTCACCGCGAATCCACCATAATGTGCATGCGCAGAAGTCGAGTTGCTGAAATTGTGTAAGGCATAATTATTGATGTGGGTGGAGGACCAGAAACAGGAATACCAATTGGAAGGGCCTAACAGTGCCAGGGGCCGAGATAAATGTTTGATGCATATGCCAGTCGTTTCTCCAGCCAGGGCAGCTACTGCAGCTACACATGCTCAAATCATGAGCTGAGTCTCCGGCGTATATGAGTGCCGTATATGCACGGACTTTACCGGCGAAGCGACTTCAACCATCGTCCATAATTTACACCGTTGTGAGCAGCCTGCTGTTGAAGGTCCGTAGCTGTACAAACAAGTTGCCATGCGTGCTTTAACTTCAGTCGTCTTCGCTTCAGGTCACCGACGCTGCTTTCTGGCTGTAGCCTTCACCTCATACCTACCGAGTACACAAGGGTGTTCAGCTTCGTAAAATACTTAATGCGTTAATTTAAAATTTACGGTATATGGCCGCAAGCAGACATACACACGCATATTTGCTCAGAGCATCTTGACTCACGCTGGAAATAAATGAATTTAGATGTTATGAGGCGAAAATAGAGGAAAGTGAAAAAGGCCGGCAGCCGCCGAGAGTCGAACCCAGGACACCTCTGGCTTGAGCCGCTATTATACACTCATCTTTGCAATGCAGTCCCGCTAGTGTGGGGCTCGCTCAGGCTCGCCCCAATAAAAAGGGGTGTGGTGATGTGAGGTAGTCTTGTTCCCGGTTCCTCCCCATTTTGTCCATCAAGAAGACTAGTGACATTCTTGTCCCTCCCAATCTTGTGGCAGCACTATCAGTAGCTATGTATCACTACTCGTATCTCAACTCACTTGGCTTCCTCACCACAAACTGCTTAGTTTTACTCTTCACAACTTTACAGACCTCCTTAGCAACACTTGCAACAATTTACTGAAGCCTAGCAAGCAACTTACAAAGCAGGACCTTCTTTGAGTGGGTCTGGTAGCCTCACATGGGACAATACGTCATGTGTTCTAATGACTGCGTTCTCCCTCCTTCGTGGTGGTCTAGACCCATATGAACTGTGCACCTATACCTTCTATCATTACCTCACATCACCACCTGTGGTGAGGTCTCCCAGGCCTTCTTCCTCCATATTCGCACACTGGAAGTGATCAGATACTGGAGGTGGCAGAGACCTGGGAACGAGGCTATGATTGATGTGTTGCTTGTTTGTAACTGCAGGTGCAGTTTCTTCGTGAGAAGTTTTCTAGTTTGGATATCGAGGTTGACAGTGGGCTTTCTCCCTCTACCATTGACACTGCAGCACAGGTGTGTGTGTGTGTGAGGGAGGGGGTGGGTGGGTGAGGGGAGAGGGTGGGGAGTAAGTGGGAGGATGGATGTAACCTTCGTCCCAGGTCATGTACAGGTATTAATAAAGTGCCTTTTTGTACGTAGCTTGGTAATTAACAGTGACCTAGAAGCAGTGGCTTCACATAAACCTCCCACCCCCTCCTATCAATATTTAGGCGCATTGAGGGGACCAAGAATGGAGTACATTTATTTCTAAAACAAGGCTAGCATACGTGTATGGGAGTGTGAGTGCAGTGTGTGTGTGTGTGTGTGTGTGTGTGTGTGTGTGTGTGTGTGTGTGTGTGTGTGTGTGTGTGTGTGTGTGTGTGTGTGTGTGTGTGTGTGTGTGTGTGTGTGTGTGTGTGTGTGTGTGTGCGTGCGTGTGCGTGTGGGGTCTCACAAGCCAGACCCACCTCCACAGAAAAAGGAAGAGTCTGGTGAACTGCATTTACAAGCCGTGTCCTGCTGCACTACACTGTGCGGTCCATTACATCACTGTTTGAGTAGCAATGGCAGTCTTGAAAACAGTGAGAGAGAGCTAGAACATCCTTTCCACTACTATAGGAGCTGTAAAAACACTTTGACTGTACTTCTCTGGGAGTGTGCTTACTCTGCAAGAGGTAATTCAAGAGTGCATTATTTGAAATTTGGTTACCGTATTTCTTTGATCAGATGCGGCTACTATTTATTTCGCTGCTCAATTTGTGCGGCTACTATTTGAGGGCAGCTACTGTTCGAGGGTGGCGTTTCTTTATTTGGAAAGCCTGGAGACATCGACGACAGCTGGATACAGTACGTACGAGTGAGACGGTGACGGTTGCTAGATGCTGTCAGTAGTACGTGCAGCCTCTCAGTCCTGTAGCGTAGTGACCGTCGTCAGAAATTATTCGCAAACGTGTGCATGTGCCGCGTTTACTAGCCGCGGCTACTATTCGAGGGCGGTGTTTATTTCGTTCAGAGTTTCGGATTGTGCAGGTACTATTTGAGGGCGGCTACTATTCGAGGGTGGCGACTATTCGAGGGCAGCGTCTATTCGAAGAACTATGGTACATGATCTAGCTAATTGCATTCCAGTGGCACATGGCTTGTATACATAGTTCACCGGACCCTTCCCTTTATTTTTACATCATTGAAGATTACAATCTGCTAGCAACATGGATACTGATTGGGCAATCCTCGCTGCCTTGTGTATACTAGGCTATTACCGTAATATGAAAGTAGGCCCACCCTTGAAAATAGTCCCACCCCCTCCTTTTTTGAGCGAAGTTACCGTATAGCTCCAAAGTTTCGTGGTTCGAAAATTTCGTGAATCTCTCCAAATTAGCGTTAAAGTAAGTTTTTGCGATAAAATTGTGATCACTTTAAATTTTCATGATTCAATGTTGCCCCGCCCATTTTTCAGCGAGCGTGCTATATAGGCCACCTCGTGATCTCCATTTTCATGAATAAAATTTTCGTGATCTCAAGGTTAATCACGAAATTCACGAAAATATTGTGCCACGAAAATTTGGAGCTATCCGATGTTGCTTCCTCTATAAAGCACACCTACCTGTTTATGCTGTAGTACATGCCATTATTGAATTAGCACTTATTGTGAAGAGGTGGGACTAGCAAATGAAGGCAGGCACCATTTGTTGCTTGTGTACAAGCAGGTGAACGACAAGAGTGGCATTGCAGAATCACTGCATGTGTACATCTACAAGGCTAGACTAACTGTGTGTGAAGTGGGAGTGTTTTAGAAAGAAATATCCCCTACCCCCTTCTTTGAGGAGCCACTTGAGTTCATCACCCACTTGTTTTCAACAGATTACAGTATGTCTTCAGAAGGGGAATAAGAGTAGGCTGTCCCAGAGTTCACTGTTAGCAAGAATGTTTTGTTTTTTCAACTTTTTTGAATTCACAATCCAGTTTACGTGACATATCAGTGATTTAAAAATATTGGAACCAAAATGATATAGGCAGTTGACCAGACCATTTTCCTGCCCGGCGAAAAGTAGTCCGGGTATGAGACTACATTAAAGCTACCGCCTAGCTGCCTACACATGGTTTCCACAGGCGGATGAGAAACTGCAATTTAGTTTAAAGTGGCCTTATGTATAGAACTTCCACTTACCATTTTGGAGGTCAAGGAGCATTTGTACAGGTGCAATTCAGAAAATAAAATTCCTCTGACCGTTACACACCATGCTGTACAAAAAGTAAAGACAAAATTGCTGTTCAATTCACGTCTGGTTCCTCCCTTGAGCATGAAGCTTGAAATTTAAGGTAAAACAGCACTAGACTCTAGTTTCTGTGAACATCTTGGGGTGTGGTTTAGGTTTGTAGGAAAGACAAAAACCATTGTAAGGAGAAATGCTTCTATACTAAGAATTCCGGCTATCAGACTGGGGTGTCCGCCAACTAATCATGATTGTGTAATGACCACTTCAGCACTAGTATGTATTGTACTGTAAGTATTTAGCTAACTTGTACCCTACCCCTTGATCCCCTCTTGTAGCCAGAGTTCCACACCTTTTTACATGCAATTACAAAATGAATTTCATTTGCAACCAAATTCATATTTTGCTGGAATGCTTGACAGGACAAGGAATGTAAACAGTGCCAAGAGGAGGTGGGTCACCACCTGGATGAGCCCAGACTGCGACATTTTTGGGTTAAAATCAACCTCCAATGTTTTTACTGTCATAGCTAACTTGTTCCTTAACCTCTTGATCCCCCTTCTAATTGATTCCCCTTCCCATTCATCTCCTCTTATCCTTCCCTCTCCCCTCCCTCCTCTCATCTTCATCCTTCTCATCTTTATCCTTCCCTCTCCCCTCCCTCCTCTCATCTTCATCCTTCTCATCTTTATCCTTCCCTCTCCCCTCCCTCCTCTCATCTTTATCCTTCCCTCTCCCCTCCCTCCTCTCATCTTCATCCTTCCCTCTCCCCTCCCTCCTCTCATCTTCATCCTTCCCTCTCCCCTCCCTCCTCTCATCTTCATCCTTCCCTCTCCCCTCCCTCCTCTAATCGTCATCCTTCCCTCTCCCCTCCCTCCTCTAATCTTCATCCTTCCCTCTCCCCTCCCTCCTCTCATCTTCATCCTTCCCTCTCCCCTCCCTCCTCCCATCTTCTCAACCGGTCCTCCCATTTCCCCAATACAAGCCAACCACTACAGAACCCCATACTCAAGGACCACAATTTAACACAAGGGCTCTATGCTCAATATTGATTGTCCATACCTGAGTGGTTGGTTGCGAGCCTTGTCCTAGTACTGTATACCTTAGGGTTACTATTATTAACGGTTACAAATTTTAGCGGTTTCGAAAAATAGCAGATTTAGCGGGTATTCATTTTAGCGATTTTGAAATTTTAATCTAGCTATTGGAATAAATGTAGCAATGAATATAATATCGGCGAGTACAATTTTTAGCGAAAAATGGGTTATTCGCTAAAATCGCTAAATTAAATACCTGCAATCAATAGTGAGTGCCCTTAAGGTAGCCAGAAAATTTGACGGGGAATTAAATTAATTTGGCGGTCGGATTGAAACCGCCAAATTAAAATCCGCCAATGTTATTTTGTATGTTGGTTAGTAAACTTGTATCCTACCATTTTGTTTCTGCAAACAAAACGAACCAGAAGTTTCATACACAATTTACTGGAAGCCTTAGGCATGTGGGATGCTCAGAAGAGGGGTTACAAACTGTAACACTAGTCTCGGTCCCAGACCCAAACCAACCCTGTCACAAATAACTTTTAGTATCATACATAGGTTATACTGGAAGCAATATACGTGCTGGGTGAGGTCTGGGAACGAGACTTCTATAACACATGATTTCACTTGAGAAGACTTGTAGCCGTACCAATTTTACATGGGTACCAGGCTAGTGAAATGTTCTCTCCCATCAAGCTTCTCATCACTTGCAATATGAATATGGTAGCGTGTCCCCACTCTCCCCTGTCCTAGTTATGGAAGAAGAGCCTCGATAAATTGATAAGGAGGGTCTGGTAAATAGGCCGGGGCAGAAGTGTACACTGCACTTGGAATTCAGGCGCACTTCCAATGGCTTTTGATTAGCATTCTGATGTGCATTTATTGGAAATGCTAACCACAGGAGAGTCATCTTTACAAGTGGCCACATTTTGCTTTGTACATTATAGAAAGTTTTGGACACTAGGCAGAAACATTGCTACATTTCTGTGTCTTGTCCAGCAGAAGAATCTACCAGTGACAGATGATTCAGCAGCTATTAAAATTTCTAACGTTCCGCAATGTACACTTCCGCCCCATTTCCCCTCTTTTTTGTTTTTTTGGGAGGGTCTGGGAATGAGACTATCTCCTTCCATCCTTTTGTCAGTTTACGGTACTGCCAGCAGCAAAAGCTGGTGGGAGTCTGGGAGGCTAGCCCTGTGCAACGTTTGTCACTTGCAGTGCAAATTTCCTAGTGCAAGTGCCAAATGCTGCAGAGACCTAGGAAAGAGACCTAGGAAAGAGACCACTGGTAGGGAACACATAATCATACAAATGTATTGCATTCCTGCAGTGGTATGCGGTGGTATACTGTGGCATGATAGCCTCCCTCCCCCTCCCCCTTCCCCTCCTCCTCTTCCCCTACATTCTCTCCCACTACACTACTGATCTTTGTGTATTAACATTATACTATTGGTTGTTGCAGGCATTTTGTACCCAGCATTACATTTGGGGCTCCTGTTGTGAAATGTTTGCGGAAGAGAATACCAGAATCTGCTGATGGTTTCTTTGGTAAGTATCAACTACACATTGTGTTTCTGGCCTCATTCCCAGGCTCCTCCCCAGCAGCTGAAATGCTGTGGAGGAGCCTGGGAATGAGGCTACAATGTGTCTCCATGGTTACAGTTGTCTTCACAGTAGTCTTGTTTGTTTGGCTACATGATTACTGAACTCGGTCACTTGTGGACTGTCAAAGGTTGATTTTAGCTCAAGACAGGCGATCTCAGTTGCTAGTTGACTTTAGGCAATGTACGCCTCTTTTTGCCGTGGTTACATCTTTTAATGGAATTCATGTTGTTATCGCATGTTTGTGCTAGACAAGGGTGGACTATTCATGTATTATTGGATGAACTCTGGCAATGTTTATGTTCTGTAGGCAGTATTCACATGCTGTTACACAAGTATTCATGCACTGTTACACAAGTATTCATGGCTTATTGGAACAATGTAGTATGCACATGTATTGACACACAGATAAACAGTGGCAAAATGTGGGAGGTTGCATGAGGCAAGACCATGCAACTGAGGTGACTGTGTAAGGAGGTTTATCAGATATGCAACATTTCACCTGCTATCCCTCAATCTTCATCAGGCACAAACATACAACAGCTACGTCGGGGTATTTATAAACAGCAGTAAATAGAAGTACTCTAATTACAGGAATAAGGAATTTCAATAAAGTTTTGTCTGGTGAAAGTCCAATTTGATCATGTTAATTGCACTACAGATTAAGAATTTATATAAAATCAATGGAAAGGAGTTAGGCCTTCATATTTTAGATTTGAGACCATCAGTATTACCTGCAAATGTTTGGAATGGCTAATTATGAATTTTAAATTGGTGATGACGTCACTGCAGAACCTCTATACACATGGGCCATCTTTCTGCGGCTCGAAAGGGTTAAAACAGTTTATTACCACTTCACATCCGGGATAACAGGAAGTATAAAGGGGCCGGGTTTGCATCCAGCAGCCCTTGCATGTATCGTTTGCAGCTCAGAGGTCAAGAATGTGTACGTGCAAGTGTCAGATAGGCCCGTCCATCCTGAATGCAGACCTCTCCTGTCTGGCTGAGGAGTGCCAGAAGATGTTGGACAGCGGAGCAGACTACCTGCATCTGGACGTCATGGACGGGTGAGCTCACGTGAAGCATAAGTCCTATCCTACTGGGTACAGTCTGTTTTGGTTCAGTCCTGTGCGTGTGTGGGATGGAGAGTAACAACAGGAGAATATAGCTTCTGTTCCAGGCTCTCTCCATGTGACTGTGCTGCAAGTAAAGAGGAACTGGCAGGTGGGACTGGGATCGTATAGTACTCCCTATAGATGGTTTTCATGGGGCGTGGTCTCACTTCCGGAGGGCAAAAGTCGGGGTCTGTGTTTAGCGCAGCTGTGTGCAAAATACAGGCTAGTAAGCCGCTACATCAAGTGCTTACCATTAGTACTGAAAGATAAAAGAAGCTGCTTCTCACAAGGTGAAAGGTCCGCTGTACAGCTGCCACTTGATCGCACGCTTGCCCTCCGGAAGTAGGACACTTAATTGACATTTTGAAACCATCTATAGGAGGTGTATTTCTTAAACAAAATAAAGGGTAGGATATAGATGGTTTTTCATAGGGCGTGGCTTCACTTCCAGAGGGCAAGAGTCGGGGTCTGTGTTTAGTGCAGCTGTGTGCAACTATATTGAGCCCTTATCATTAGTACTGAAAGATAAAAGAAGCTGCTTCTCTCAAACTGAAAGGTCTGCTGTACAGCTGCCTCTTGTGTGTTTGCCCTCCGGAAGTAGGACGCTTAATTGACATTTGGAAACCATCTATAGGGTCGGGCAGGGGGTTCATTTCCGGTTTGTTCCAAAACAGTGCGGGGGAGGTTATAGGTCACTGTACACCTATTTCTCCAACTTAGTTGCTAGAACGAGGCTACCTGGAGAACATGTGCCCCTCCCCCCGGGTATCCTCCTCCCACATGCAATGTTAATGTTCTATTGGTCATTGCAGACATTTTGTACCAAACATTACATTTGGAGCTCCTGTTGTGAAATGTTTGCGGAAGAGAATACCAGATGCTTTCTTTGGTAAGAAACTTAGACTGAACACAGAATTACGGAACTCACGATGCTGGTGAACTTTGGTTTATTCTGCCATTGACTTGTTTCTTTGCTCAGATATTCACATGATGGTTTCAGAGCCAGAAAAGGTGAGGAGGATTGCCTTCAGTTTTTAGCTGTATATTCTGTCAGATGTTCATGATCAAGTTGGTTTTGTTCTAGCAACTAACCTGAAGAATGTTGTTAGTGTACCCCGGACAATCCCCTCCCACGCCCATGCATTGTTTCCAGTAATATTAAACCGCATGTCTCCAGCTTTCCACTGCTTGCAGTAGCTGACAATAGACCACATTCTGAGCATTCGGTTCCCATGGTATTACGTCATATTGGAGGTCAAGGGACAATATGAAACTCAGCGAGAAGTTCAGTGAAAAATGTCAATAACTTGTGTATACCGCTCCCTGTCTGGCTTTCTGTAGAATGCATGTTCATGTCACCCACATCAGCGTGAGTACTGACCTCTATAGTTAGTACTCGACCTCCAATATGATGTATTACCATGGGAACCGAATGCTCAGAAAGGGGTCTATATGATGTTTATTCTTTTTCAATATGGCTGACAATATTACTTGTTCTCTAGTGGGTGGATGATTTAGCTGACGCTGGAGCAAACCAGTACACCTTTCATCTGGAGGCCACGAGTAAGTTTAATAGTCTCGTTCCCAGGTCTCCAGATGTAGTCCCGAGGCCAGGTTTTCATGGTTTGCAGAGAAATCAAAGTTTATACTGTAGCCTCATTCCCAGTTCCAGTACTGGTGGTGGGTAGCTGGTGGGTGATCCTGAACACAACACTGTAACTGTAATCAATACCTGCTACCAGTTCCAGTACTGGTGGTGGGTAGCTGGTGGGTGATCCTGAACACAATACTGTAACTGTAATCAATACCTGCTACCAGTTCAAGTACTGGTGGTGGGTAGCTGGTGGGTGACCCTGAACACAATACTGTAACTGTAATCAACACCTGCTACCAGTATTATACTAGGTGTATGCAGTGCAGAGTAAGCCTCGCACACACAAGACACATATATAGACACAGTCAAAGACTGAGGAGGACAGAGCTTGTGTGTAATTATGTTAGCCACACCCACCAACCAGACACTGCAAGATTAGTAGCCTGGAGATAAGGTGCTTGGCAACTATGCTGTGATTGGACCTCCTGTGTGCTGTAATATGATAACATTTCATTTTATGGGCAGAGAATCCGACTGAGCTGATCAAGAAGATCAGGGAGAAAGGAATGAAGGTCAACATCGCTGTCTCTCCCTCCCACCCTCCTATCTCTTTCTACTCCTCAAATACCCTATTCTCTCCCTCTCTCTCCTTTCATCCCAGCCTCAAAGCCAGACTATCTGTTCTGGATCTATTGTTACATGGACTTTCCTCCTATCCTCCTTCCCTTTCCTCTCCCCTCTCTCCCCTTCCCTCCCCTCTCTCCTTTCCCTTTCCCCTTCCCCCTTCCTTCCTTTTCCCCTTCCCCCTTCCTTCCTTTTCCCCTCCCCCCTTCCTTCCTTTTCCCCTCCCCCCCTTCCTTCCTTTTCCCCTCCCCTCCCCTCCCTCCCCTCCCCTCCCTTCCTCTCCCTCCCTCTCCCCTCCCTTCCCCCTCTCCTCCCTCCCCTTTCCCCTCCTTTTACCCCCTCCCTCCACCCCCTCCCTCCCTAGGTTGGTATTGGCATCAAGCCAGGGACGCCAGTGGAGAAGGTGGTTCCCTTTGTCTCTCTCGTGGACATGATTCTGGTGATGACCATCGAGCCTGGTTTTGGGGGACAGAAGTTCATGCCTGACATGATGCCAAAGGTATGGGGGGGCGTGTCACATCAATTCCTGACCTGACCCACACTTGCTATTCAGCTTTGTCTTATTCTCAGAACCAGCCCTCCTCCCCCCCCTCTCCAAATACTAGAAAATGTAGAACATTGTGGGGGCGAGCCTAAGCAAGCTGAGACAGGAACAGTGTTATATCACTAACACAATCAATCCTCCTACATGCACATCCATTCACCATTCACAGGGAGGTTTAAAAGTGCTTTTTTTTAAAAAAAGGTCAAATGAAAAGATATGCTATGCATATATACACAATCATAATGCATAAGGCCATTCCAACCGGTATTCCTGTTTCTGGTCACGGGTTTTTGCTGGCATTGACGCGGGCGGGTGGGTACTTAGCAACCTAGAAACCAAGTACTTCTACACAAAACACTACAGTTCACTAACGCCATACACAACATCCAAGTGCGATACCTACAAAAAGGCACAAAAAGAATGAATAAAACGAACTGAAGCCTACAAATATGACAGACACGTTTCCTATTTTGCTTAGTTTGCTTAGGCTGATGGCGATAGATACAACCGATCTACAACTCACCGCTGATGGTGATAGATACAACCGATCTACAACTCACTGCGAATCCACCATAATGTGCATGCGCAGAAGTCGAGTTGCTGAAATTGTGTAAGACGTAATTATTGATGTGGGCGGAGGACCAGAAACAGGAATACCAATTGGAAGGGCCTAACAGTGCCAGGGACCTAGATAAATGTTTGATGCATATGCCAGTCGTTTCTCCAGCCAGGGCAGCTACTGTAGCTACACATGCATGGACTAAGTTTCACGCTCAAATCATGAGCTGAGTCTCTGGCGTATATAAGTGCCATATATGCACGGACTTTACCGGTGAAGCGACTTCAACCATCGTCCATAATTTACACCGTTGTGAGCAGCCTGCTGTTGAAGGTCCGTAACTGTACAAACAAGTTGCCATGCGTGCTTTAACTTCAGTCGTCTTCGCTTCAGGTCACCGATGCTGCACTCTGGCTGTAGCCTTCACCTCGTACCTACCAAGTACACAAGGGCGTTCAAAGCCTCAAAGCTTCGTAAAATACTCAATGCGTTAATTTAAAATTTATGGTATATGGCCACAAGCAGATATACACACGCATATTTGCTCAGAGCATCTTGCCTCACGCTGGAAATAAATGAATTTAGATGTTATGAGGCAAAAATAGAGGAAAGTGAAAAAGGCCGGCAGCCGCCGGGGAGTTGAACCCAGGACACCTCTGGCTTGAGCCGCTATTATACACTCATCTTTGCAATGCAGTCCCGCTAGTGTGGGGCTCGCTCAGGCTCGCCCCAATAAAAAGGGGTGTGGTGATGTGAGGTAGTCTTGTTCCAGGTTCCTCCCCATCTTGTCCCTCAAGAAGACTAGTGTTGACATTCTTGTCCCTCCCAATCTTGTGGCAGCACTATCAGTAGCTATCACTACTAGTATCTCAACTCACTTGGCTTCCTCACCACAAACTGCTTAGTTTTACTCTTCACAACTTTACACACCTCCTTAGCAACACTTTCAACAATTTACTGAAGCCTAGCAAGCAACTTACAAAGCAGAACCTTCTTTGAGTGGGTCTGGTAGCCTCACATGGGGCAATACGTCATGTGTTCTAATGACTGCGTTCTCCCTCCTTCGTGGTGGTCTAGACCCATATGAACTGTGTACCTATACCTTCTATCATTACCTCACATCACCACCTGTGGTGAGGTCTCCCAGGCCTTCTTCCTCCATATTTATATACTGGAAGTGATCGGATACTGGAGGTGGCAGAGACCTGGGAACAAGGCTATGATTGATGTGTTGCTTGTTTGTAACTGCAGGTGCAGTTTCTTTGTGAGAAGTTTTCTAGTTTGGATATCGAGGTTGACGGCGGGCTTTCTCCCTCTACCATTGACACTGCAGCACAGGTGTGTGTGTGTGTGAGGGAGGGGGTGGGTGGGTGAGGGGAGAGGGGGGGGAGTAAGTGGGAGGATGGATGTAACCTTCGTCCCAGGTCATGTACAGGTATTAATAAAGTGCCTTTTTGTACGTAGCTTGGTAATTAACAGTGATCTAGAAGCAGTGGCTTCACATAAACCTCCCACCCCCTCCTATCAATATTTAGGCGCATTGAGGGACCAAGGATGGAGTACATTTATTTCTAAAACAAGGCTAGCATATGTGTATGGGAGTGTGAGTGCAGTGTGTGTGTGTGTGTGTGTGTGTGTGTGTGTGTGTGTGTGTGTGTGTGTGTGCGTGTGGGGTCTCACAAGCCAGACCCACCTCCACAAAAAAAGGAAGAGTCTGGTGAACTGCATTTACAAGCTGTGTCCTGCCGCACTACACTGTGCGGTCCATTACATCACTGTTTGAGTAGCGATGGCAGTCTTGAAAACAGTGAGAGAGAGCTAGAACATCTTCTCCACTACTATAGGAGCTGTAAAAACACTTTGACTGTACTTCTCGGGGAGTGTGCTTACTCTGCAAGAGGTAATTCAAGAGTGCATTATTTGAAATTTGGTTTATTCTACCGTAGATCAGATGCGGCTACTTTTTTTTTCGCTGCTCAATTTGTGCGGCTACTATTTGAGGGCAGCTACTGTTCGAGGGTGGCGTTTCTTTATTTGGAAAGCCTGGAGACATCGACGACAGCTGGATACAGTACGTACGAGTGAGACGGTGACGGTTGCTAGATGCTGTCAGTAATACGCGCAGCCTCCCAGTTCTGCTGTCAGCCGTGGGAACGGCTCGTACAACACAAACAGTCCTAGTGCTAGCGTGGTGACCATCGTCAGAAATTATTCGCACACATGTGCGTGTACCGCGTTTACTAGCCGCGGCTACTATTCGAGGGCGGTGTTTATTTCGTTCAGAGTTTCGGATTGTGCAGGTACTATTTGAGGGCGGCTACTATTCAAGGGTGGCGACTATTCGAGGGCAGCGTCTATTCGAAGAAATATGGTACATGATCTAGCTAATTGCATTCCAGTGGCACATGGCTTGTATACATAGTTCACCAGACCCTACCTTTATTTTTACATCATTGAAGATTACAATCTGCTAGCAACATGGATACTGATTGGGCAATCCTCGCTGCCTTGTGTATACTAGGCTATTACCGTAATATGAAAGTAGGCCCACCCTTGAAAATAGTCCCACCCCCTCCTTTTATGAATGAAGTTACCGTATAGCTCCAAAGTTTTGTGGTTTGAAAATTTCGTGAATCTCTCCAAATTAGCGTTAAAGTAAATTTTCGTGATAAAAATTTCGTGATCACTTTAAATTTTCATGATTCAATGTTTGTCCTGCCCATTTTTCAGTGAGCGTGCTATATAGGCCACCTCGTGACCTCCATTTTCATGAATAAAATTTTCGTGATCTCAAGGTTAATCACGAAATTCACGAAAATATTGTGCCACGAAAATTTGGAGCTATACGGTATTGCTTCCTCTATAAAGCACACCTACCTGTTTATGCTGTAGTACATGCCATTATTGAATTAGCACTTATTGTGAAGAGGTGGGACTAGCAAATGAAGGCAGGCACCATTTGTTGCTTGTGTACAAACAGGTGACGACTAGAGTGGCATTGCAGAATCACTGCATGTGTACATCTATAAGGCTAGACTAACTGTGTGTGAAGTGGGAGTGTTTTAGAAAGAAATAAGCCCTACCCCCTTCTTTGAGGAGCCACTTGAATTCATCACCCACTTGTTTTCAACAGATTACAGTATGTCTTCAGAAGGGGAATAAGAGTAGGCTGTCCCAGAGTTCACTGTTAGCAAGAATGTTTTGTTTTTTTTCAATTTTTTTTGAATTCACAATCCAGTTTACGTGACATATCAGTGATTTAAAAATAGCTGCCTACACATGGTTTTCACAGGTGGATGAGAAACTACAATTTAGTTTAAAGTGGCCTTATGTATAGAACTTCCACTTACCATTTTGGAGGTCAAGGAGCATTTGTACAGGTGCAATTCAGAAAATAAAATTCCTCTGACCGTTACACACCATGCTGTACAAAAAGTGAAGACAGAATTGCTGTTCAATTCACGTCTGGTTCTTCCCTTGAGCATGAAGCTTGAAATGTAAGGTAAAACAGCACTAGACTCTAGTTTCTGTGAACGTCTTGGGGTGTGGTTTAGGTTTGTAGGAAAGACAAAAACCAATGTAAGGAGAAATGCTTCTATACTAAGAATTCCGGCTATCAGACTGGGGTGTCCGCCAACTAATCATGATTGTGTAATGACCACTTCAGCACTAGTATGTAGTACGTATTACACTGTAAGTATTTAGCTAACTTGTACCCTACCCCTGGATCCCCTCTTGTAGCCAGAGTTCCACCCCTTTTTACATGCAATTACAAAATGGATTTCATTTGCAACCAAATTCATATTTTGCTGGAATGCTTGACAGGACAAGGAATGTAAACAGTGCCAAGAGGAGGTGGGTCACCACCTGGATGAACCCAGACTGCAACTGACAGGACAATGGATGTAAACAGTGCCAAGAGGAGGTGGGTCACCACCTGGATGAACCCAGACTGCGACATTTTTGGGTTAAAATCAACCTCCAATGTTTTTACTGTCATAGCTAACTTGTTCCTTAACCTCTTGATCCCTCTTCTGATTGATTCCCCTTCTCATTCATCTCCTCTCATCTTCATCCTTCCCTCTCCCCTCCCCCTCTCATCTTCATCCTTCCCTCTCCCCTCCCTCCTCTCATCTTCATCCTTCCCTCTCCCCTCCCTCCTCTCATCTTCATCCTTCCCTCTCCCCTCCCTCCTCTCGTCTTCATCCTTCCCTCTCCCCTCCCTCCTCTCGTCTTCATCCTTCCCTCTCCCCTCCCTCCTCTCGTCTTCATCCTTCCCTCTCCCCTCCCTCCTATCGTCTTCATCCTTCCCTCTCCCCTCCCTCCTCTCGTCTTCATCCTTCCCTCTCCCCTCCCTCCTCTCGTCTTCATCCTTCCCTCTCTCCTCCCTCCTCTCATCTTCTCAGCTGGTCCTCCCATTTCCCCAATACAAGCCAACCACTACAGAACCCCATACTCAAGGACCACAATTTAACACAAGGGCTCTATGCTCAATATTGATTGTCCATACCTGAGTGGTTGGTTGTGAGCCTTGTCCTAGTACTGTATACCTTAGGGTTACTATTATTAACGGTTACAAATTTTAGCGGTTTCGAAAAATAGCAGATTTAGCGGGTATTCATTTTAGCGATTTTGAAATTTTAATCTAGCTATTGGAATGAATGTAGCAATGAATATAATATCGGCGAGTACAATTTTTAGCGAAAAATGGGTTATTAGTTAAAATCGCTAAATTAAATACCCGCAATCAATATTGCCCTTAAGGTAGCCAGAAAATTTGACGGGGAATTAAATTAATTTGGCGGTCGGATTGAAACCGCCAAATTAAAATCCGCCAATGTTATTTTGTACGTTGGTTAGTAAACTTGTATCCTACCATTTTGTTTCTGCAAACAAAACGAACCAGAAGTTTCATACACAATTTACTGGAAGCCTTAGGCATGTGGGATGCTCAGAAGGGGGGTTACAAACTGTAACACTAGTCTCGGTCCCACACCCAAACCAATCCTGTCACAAATCACTTTCAGTATCACACACAGGTTATACTGGAAGCAATATACGTGCTGGATGAGGTCTGGGAACGAGACTTCTATAACACATGAATTCACTTGAGAAGACTTGTACCAATTTTACATGGGTACCAGGCTAGTGAAATGTTCTCTCCCATCAAGCTTCTCATCACTTGCAATATGAATATGGTAGCTTGTCCCCCCTCTCCCCTGTCCTAGTTATGGAAGAAGAGCCTCGATAAATTGATAAGGAGGGTCTGGTAAATAGGCCGGGGCGGAAGTGTACACTGCACTTGGAATTCAGGCGCACTTCCAATGGCTTTTGATTAGCATTTTGATGTGCACTTATTGGAATGCTAACCACAGGAGAGTCGTCTTTACAAGTGGCCACATTTTGCTTTGTACATTATAGAAAGTTTTGGACACTAGTCAGAAACATTACAACATTTCTGTGTCTTGTCCAGCAGAAGAATCTGCCAGTGACAGATGATTCAGCAGTTATTAAAATTCCTAACATTCCGCAATGTACACTTCCACCCCACTTCCCCTCTTTGTTTTTTTTTTTTGGGGAGGGTCTGGGAATGAGATTATCTCCTTCCGTTCTTTTGTCAGTTTACGGTACTGCCAGCAGCAAAAGTTGGTGGGAGTCTGGGAGGCTAGGCCTGTGTAACATTTGTCATTTGCAGTGCAAATTTCCTACTGTAAGTGCCAAATGCTGCAGAAACCTGGGAAAGAGACCACTGGTAGGGAACACATAATCATACAAATGTATTGCATTCCTGCAGTGGTATGCTTGTGGCATGATAGCCTCCCTCCCCCCTCCTCCCTCCCCCCTCCCCCCCTCCCCCCCTCCCCCTCCCCCCTCCCCCCTCCCTTCCCCCTCTTCCCCTACATCCTCTCCCACTATACTACTGATCTTTGAGTATTAACATTATACTATTGGTTGTTGCAGGCATTTTGTACCAAACATTACATTTGGAGCTCCTGTTGTGAAATGTTTGTGGAAGAGAATACCAGAATCTGCTGATGCTTTCTTTGGTAAGTATCAACTACACATTGTGTTTCTAGCCTCATTCCCAGGCTCCTCCCCAGCAGCTGAAATGCTTGGGGAGCCTGGGAATGAGGCTACAATGTGTCTCCATGGTTACAGTTGTCTTCACATTAGACTTGTTTGTTAGGCTACATGATTACTGAACTCTGTCACTTGTGGACTGTCAAAAACTGTAAAGGTTGATTTTAGCTCAAGACAGGCCATCTCAGTTGCTGGTTGACTTTAGGCAATGTGCGCCTCCTTTTGCCATGGTTACATCTTTTAATGGAATTCATTGCATGTTTGTGCTAGACAAGGGGAATATTCATGTATTATTGGATGAACTCTGGTGATATTTATGTTCTGTAGGCAGTATTCATGGCTTATTGGAACAATGCAGAATGCACATGTATTGACACACAGATAAACAGTGGCAAAATGTGGGAGGTGGCACGGGCCAAGACCATGCAACTGAGGTGACTCGTGTAAGGAGGTTATCAGATATGCAACATTTCAACTGCTATCCCTCAATCTTCATCAGGCACAAACATACAACAGCTACATAGGGGTATTTATAAACAGCAGTAAATAGAAGTACTCTGATTACAGGAATAAGGAATTTCAATAAAGTTTTGTCTGGTGAAAGTCCAATTAGATCATGTTAATTGCACTACAGATTAATCTGTTCTGGGCTAGCCAATCCTCAAAGTATGTCACAGCCACATAATGATTGATATGCTGTGTGTTACAATGTGTATGCAGGTGCAGTTTTATCATGAGAAGTCACATAGTTTGGATGTCAAGGTGGACAGTGGGTTGTCTCCCTCTACACTGACACACAGGTGTGTGTTTGTCTGTGTGTGTGTGTGTGTTTGGGGGGGGGTTGCCTTGTTTCCAGGTGACGATGTATTACAGAATGCAGAGTGCAGTATGTTGGACCATGTGAAATGCTACTGTACTACTATATGTATGGTGAAATAGTCATGCACTGTCAGAATGTACTGATTAGCACCATGGTTAGAAGGGCCCCACAAAATGTATCCCTAGGTGATGCCATGGAGGGATCAGGATATAGCTCAGGGGGTGGTAAGGGGAGGGGAGGGGAGGGGAGGGAGAGAAGATAAGTTTGCGTTCAAGTCTATGCATGTTGGAGAAGGGGAGAGAGGAGGATATGGAGAAGAGAAGGAGAGGGAAGGGGGAGAGGAGGGCAGGGGGGGAGGAAGTGAGGGGGCAAAGAGGTGAGGGGGGAGGGGAGGAGATGGAGGGAGTATACATTCACCGTATTGTCACAATATCTCTCTGTCTTTGCAGTTATGTGAAGAAGAGCTGAAAACTGAACATGTCATTCACCCTTTGTGTATACTTTTTCCTGTCATATTGAAAGCAGGCTGGGAGTACAATTTGCAGTGTTGTGCTTGTAAAGAGTGGTTAAAATTTCACATTGGCATTAATTTTTGTGTAAATGTACCCCCTCAAGTATTTGACAAAATGGTTTTGTACTTAGTAACATGTAGACACTGTGGCTGCATTATGATTGTATTGCTGTCACTGGTGGGAGACTGGTTCGTTGATTGTAATTTGATAGAAGTTTGAATAGTTTCAACAAGTTGAATATCAAAGGTGGTTCTTGAAATACGATGTATATATATTCAGGGCCAGAGTCAATATCAGATGGAGACGGTAGTTCTAAATGATGTGCACAGTTCAAGGGGTCGGTCTAAAGATTTTGGGGACCGGTGGGAATTTCTATATGATGGTTCCCCCGTATTTTGGGGGAGCGTCTTGTATGTTGCGACTGTTCGTCTGCAGTTTACAAAGGTGAGTTATACAGTGAATCAGCTAGCTACCATGTGTGCACTTTCATCTTTATAGGTCTTACCTCCTTTTGTCTAACAAAAACGCACCTAGTCTCGTTAATTCCGATGACTCCTCAGTGTCACTGTCGTCAAATTCGCTTATTCAGTATCCGTTTTTGCAGCGATCACAAATTGGATGGTCGGAAGCTATAGGCCTGGGAACATTAAAACGCACTCTTTATATTGTAAATCCTGCCGTGACTAAAGTGCGATAAGGCTTCCTGCCTGGATGAAATTGGGATCCTAAGCCTGGTAGAAAAATAGTCTAGTAGTCTGTTTTTCCCAACAATATGTACACGCGACGATCATGTCAAAGGCCGTTTTTCAGATGAAGCTGTGTTGTTGCTACAATGATCTAGCCTCGTTCCCAGGCCTTCCAACACCAGTGTTTGTTGCTTGCAGTACTAATGTTAGCTGTGCTAGAAGACCTTGGAACGAGGCTAATCATGACCCATTTTCTGCAGTTGGTGCTTTGGCACAGCTCCCTCCTGACTGCACTTTATATAAGTGGTAGTTTCATCTTCCCTGTAGAAGTGTTTGCAACCAGGATCAGAATGAAATCAAGTAATCAACATGCTTGTTAATTACTGATCAAGGGATCAAAGAATGACCAAAATGAACGGATCAACAAAGTTTCTCCGACATTGGAGGCATGGCTACAATTTTGTCAATTGAACACTATAAGGCCACTCGTAATGAGACTATAGTTTCCCATCCTGACTTCTGTCATTTTACATGTGGGCGGGTGGTCTAACCATTACTATGAATCTCATTATAAGCACAAGGCACTATAGATTTGTACAAAAGAAAATTATGTCCATTAGCTGCGTCGGAATGTCTGCATCCTGGAGCTGTCAAACACTTCACACTATTAGCGTTCGAGATGACATTGGCGCTATGTCTGCTTTTACACCTGTCTAATACGTTAATGCTACGTTTCCTATGTGTACTATGTGCTAGTGCATGTTGGATGACATTGCAGAGAATTTTGAAATATTTAGAATAGTAATGGCCCTAATGGTAAAATGGGGTGGTAGACTCTGGAAGGGGCGGGCGGAGGACGGGAAACTATAGTCTCATTTGGAGTGGCCTAAATCAAGTGATCAAGAGCTTCGGAAGGGGGTGATTGCACAATCAAGGATATTCTTTGCTAATCAAGATTCTTGATCCCAGTCACAAACAGACTTGTTTGTAATTAAAGTTTTATGCAGCTTCCACATTCATATAATTAACTGTTCAGTCCATCTCCTGAATGTAGTGATCACAATGATCCGTTTTTCTTCATCCAGTGCTAGTGCTACAGCTCATTCCTGACTAAACGTAGGAGAGTCACATCACAAGGCAAAACTGAGTGATTTAGTCTGCTTACAAGTGATTCTAGAGTTAGCCAGAACAGTTGTATCTAGTCACAGACTGCCCTTGAATGCCCCTCCACTAACCATTTCTTCAGTACAACAGTGGGTAAGTATGCTAAACATGGCATTTTTCCTAAAATAATTGACATTTCGCTCCATCTCCTCTTTCCCAATTCTAGTCAGGGTTGAGTACCAGAAAGTCAAACCAACATAATGAGAGCCTTCATAAGGTCACGACCTCGGTGCATTAACCCTCGGTTCCAGTGCCAACTGGGTCATGTGACCGCTAGCCATGCCTTCCTACTGGCCATGTGTATTTTCATGCTACCAATGTTGGTAGTAGCAGCTGAACACATGCAGCTAGCCACTACAGACCACATGAACCCCATGGATCAACGGTGTATTCACCTACATCACAGAACTTTCAAACATGCCCCCCTCATGCTACCATCTCTCAACAACATACTACCAGCCATGGCCCTTCAGAATGAAATAGTGAAGTCAAACATTTGGTGTCTGTCGCACTCCTCGTCCCATACCAGTGCCCGCCATGTTTCATCCAGCCCAGGTTTCAGTGTTCCTCCAGGTCTAGGGAGGATGGTGGTAGGGGCGGTGGTGGTTCTACTGCTCCTGATGAGTGGGGATGTAGAGATGAATCCAGGACCTGTTGGTGAGTATATTAACACAAGGTATTAAGAATGTAGCCTCAATTTCAGGCCTCCTCACCACAAGAAGACAGAGGAGCATGGTATATTGTCTCATATACATATAGTTATGATAGTATGCATGTTGGGCACCCATGTACTTCACTAGCATCCATGAGAGCTTGAAAGCAACATGCTCTCTGGAAAGATCTGTTCTGGTAGGTGTATGGTTTTACTTTTACATTCACAGTCAGTGATATGTATGTTTTTTGATGTTGAGTTATTTGACTGTCAACAACTTTGAACCTCGCAATACACAACAAATTGTAGTGTTTCTATCTGGTTTACTGGCTGTGGCATTTTCGTCCCTTACAATGAGTGTTGCATGCAGTTGGATTAAGATGAGCCTCTGATAGTCCTTCAACAAACTTGTCTGAATTGTTTGTCCACTGTCGATATTTCCAGAGTCAGATTCCAGCCCAACACCAAACACATTTAATCTTCTCCCAAAGCTGTCTTTAACTCACTTCAAGGGTGGCCTTTGCATGCACTGTACAATGAAGTTGGTTGTCTTAACAACAGAGTGGGTTACCATGGTTGCTGACAAAATGAAGAGGCAGTATTTGAGAGGTTCAAGTTTTGGTATACAGACAATCCTAGAATATTTTTTGGAGCATTACAACTGCAGTTTGGTATGATTGAGCCCTTAATTGACTCACTCACAAATGTTTGTGGTTAGATCTGAAGATTATGGTTGTAAGATGATCTCTGGCATTGTCTTCTACAGTTTAGTTTGTAGAAACTTCTGGTAACCATTAAAGTACAGTATACAGCATTCTTCAAACTGTAGCAATGGTTATTTGACGCTGTTCACTCACTTGCTATTGTATGCCTGCCGCCGTGGGCAAGAAACTGGCTTGTTGAACAGAAGGATTCACACTGCTGATCTCGACTTCAACAACTTCGGAGTGTCTCTTCCGGGTCCGTTGGCATTTATTGTAGTAGCAAGCTGATTCTTCTCTACAGTGACTATTTAGAGGGTAGACAGACTGTAGAGAACCATCTCGTTCACATAGGCACTAGTTTGTATCGACATAAGCACATAATGATGTCATCAATTTCCATCTTATAGCTTAGTTCACTTTTTCGCGGTTTTTATTTTCGGGGAGCAGGTCTGTCCATGAAAATCACAAACATTTGCACCCAGCGAGAATTTCCCGCTATACAGTACATCAGTCACAGATCATTAAGTTGCCTGGTTCTTCACTGTTCTGAGATCCACAATACCCTTTGTATCAGCTTCTGTTAGGTGTTTAATGAATACATCAGTCACAGATCATTACGTTGCCTGGTTCTTCACTGTTCTGAGATCCACAATACCCTTTGTATCTAGGTGTTTAATAAATACATCAGTCGCAGATCATTACGTTGCCTGGTTCTTCACTGTTCTGAGATCCACAATACCCTTTGTATCAGCTTTCTGCCTATGACATCACTTTAAAGCTTGTATATTCAAGGCTGCATGTAAGTGGTCAAAGGGGGAGCAACCTTAGAATGAAGCTAACCATGCCATTGTAAAGTACAAATTTTAATTTCTGATCTTCCAGGGAACAAGCTGACCTTGGATGACCTTGGTTGTGTGCTGGGAGAGGTTCTGGACATGTCCACTGAGTGGTACGACCTTGGGCTCCAGCTCAAAGTGAGGGTTGGAACACTGGACAACATCCGGGCAGACTTCACTACCGCTAAACATCAACTTCGAGAGATGCTTAAAGCATGGTTGACCACTGGTGACAATCCCAGCTGGAAGACTCTTACAGATGCTCTCAGACGTCCGGTGGTGGGAGCGAGTCAGTTGGCTGCTGCTCTGGAGACAAAGTACTGCCCAGTTGAAAGAAGTGAATTAGATGTAGGTGGCCATCCTGAGACCAACGTCTTTCCACCTTCGCCAGTATCTGAGCCATTACCCGCAGTGATGTCACAACAGACAGACATGCAAGAGAGTATGCGTAAGTAAAACTGATTGTTGCATTCTTTATTTGCATCTCTCCAGGAACCTCCCCTCAGGGTACATACCGGGACAGTACAGTACTGCTTTCGAACATTTGTACATATATGTATACCAGTAGCATACGGGTATGCATACGAGTAGGTTGTACACAGTTAGCTTCAGGTCTGCTGTGAACTACGGTGGTTACATATACAAAACTGATACAGGTTACGGGTAACAGGTAACAGTATTGACTCCTAAACAAACCTAGGATACGGGGTAAGGAACAGAACACCCATATCTTGGTGTTGAAATACTTTCTCCTTGTACTGTAACACAATAAAGTCAAAAACTAATCTAGTGTCATCGAACCTTTACTTGCAGGAAGTACTTTCTGCAAGCAAGGATTGGTGCTGTCAGACTAGCCAAAAATGAATGATTTCCTTCTATGAATGGCCATAACCCATCAAAGCCCAAACTCCCTTTGAAGAGACCGGTTAGCACATAGATAATTTGCCAATGCAGTAAATACAGAGAAATGATGCTCCCTGAGGATTCACACATGACAACTACCTACTTGAGGATGCATCTACTAACCAAACTGGTTGCGTATACTACTGAAGAATTAAAAGCCATCATGCAACCAATTAAAATGGGAGCTATTTCTGCGTTCTGGTTGGTTAGACTTTTAGATTTTGGGTATCTAGGCAATTAATGTGTCTGTAGAAAATATGGTACACATCAATGATGTGTAAACGTTGCTGATATTTCAACTAGTCATCGTCAGGGCAAACTTCTCTAATTGAAATATCAACTACTAGTAAACTGTTGGAATTCCCAGAAGAGTTGTAAATGTTTTTCATTTTCTGTTCTATTTTTGCAGAGAAGAAAACAACAGTTCCTACTGAGATTTACAGCCAACATCACCAAACACAAGTTTCTGAGTCAGTCAAGCATATCAGACGTGTGGAAGAAACAACAGTAAAAACACAAGAACCCGAGGGACTTATCTCCACGCAAATGGAAACAGAACTCGTCAGTGATGAGGAATGGGACCCACCTACTAAATTTACTGTTGTGTTCATCAAAATAGCTAAACAACTCAATAAGACAGCTGATGTGGAAGATCTAAAGGACTTCTTGGAACTTCTCTGCCATCCCCACACCCGTCAGAGATATATTAACACTAAGCTGTACGCACACTGTGTAACTCCACGAGATATTATTAAGGCACTTGTTCCGCAGTACATCAACTTCATGCACACCCACCTCCTGAGGCAAATTGTGAAAAGCTTTGGAAATGAGCAATCAATGACTCTCCTGAAACAGTACGAAGATAACTTCCCCCGTAAAAAACCTCTTAAAAGAATGCGTGATCCTCTTACATTTGAAGAGACGGAAGACTGCCATGGAAGCAAAAGAATGAAAATTGTGTGTAATGGGGATACTAATGTTGACAACACCACTAGGGAAGATGTTGAAAGGGTGCGACAAATCATTAGTAGGAACACGGGAATTGATGACAGTATGATTGTCTATGCCCACCAGACTCCAGGCAGTGTTGTATTCACTTTCCTGATCCCAGAAATGGTTGTCAGTTCCTTCAGTCATCTGGATGATGGTAACCGAAGGGACCTAGCTAAACACGGCATCCTCAGGATTGAGGTGAATAATGTAGTCATAGACTTACAGTCTTTGCAAACAGAGACCAGTACCAATACATCACAGCCAGAGACCAAGACACACGTGTCGCAGGCAGAGACCAGTACCAATACATCGCAGCCAGATATCAAAACTGATACATCACAGGCAGAGACCAATAACTGTATATCCACGTACACTAGATCTGGAATGAAACGAGTCCCTTTAACACATGACTCCCCAAAAGCAATGCACTGCAACTCAGAATTCCAACAGCTCATTTCTGATGTAGGGACATCACTTGCAGTAAAAGTAGAAGTTAATCAGCTGAAGGAATACCTACAAAGTTTCAGCCATATTTTGTACCCAGAAAATCAGTATATTGATCCCAGTATTCTGAATAATGCAGACTCTATCCCCCATATCTTCACTGCTTTGCAACCCCAGTTCATAAACTTTCTCAACTGGGGTATTCTTTGGAAGGCTGCAGATGCTTTTGACGTTGAGATGGTGCCTGCATTTCAGTTGTACAAAAGTAGGTTACTTTCTGATACACCACTCTCCACTCTCCCAGACCCTCAGTCTGAGAAAGAGATTTCAGAGTTCAAAATAATTCAGAAACTGCGAGTGACTCGTGGAGGTGGTAGTGGAATTGAATGGACACTGGGCGATATACAATTAGTAAAGGAAGCAATGGAGAAAGCCACAGGAATTGATCAGGAATTCATCATTTATGCCTACTGGGAAGGAGGATTCAGCACTCACCAGTTCACATTCCTCATTCCAAAGTGTATCAGTGTAATCTTTGAGGAACTCTGTGAGGAAGACCTGGCAATTTTAGCTGGGATAGGTGTCCAAAGGTTAGAGGTTGACTATCACACTGTTGCAGACAACATTCACGAGCTTTATCCACAGACAGTAGCACATATTAGAACAGACAATAGGAACAGAACCAAGAACTTTGGACTTGAACATTTTATTCCTGAAGATGAAGCAGAACGCATGAGTGAAGAGGACTTTGGTCACTTGAATGATCTGATCACAAACATTCCTGCAGACAAGCTCCAAGAGACTTGTTCGAATGATGTACTGAAAGTCTTGGCGAAAAAGATGGGAAGCTGGAAAGACTTGGCTCCAGATCTTGGGATCAATCAATGGGATCTGGAGGATCTAGCAGGAATGTATCCAGGAGACGAAGAAGAGCAGAAGTATGTGGCTCTGCTCAATTGGAAGACTATTGATAAAAGCTCTGCTACTTATGAGAGACTTGTGGAGTGCTTGTTGACACATGGACATGTTGGTGATGCTAAAGAACTACTGCTATACTTTCAAGGTCAGCAACTACAATTTGTGTGACTTTGTGTTGCTGTTCATGATATAAATGCTCTTCCTTACTTCATGCAGGTCCTGAAGTCCAAAAAGCCCAGGAAATTTTACAACAGAGGTTTCTGAAGGATTCGTTCTCCAAGAGGAAGCTATGGTTTGGTGCTCCCAGGCTACCAAAGTTCAATCGAAGACTTGGAATTGTGCAAAATGTTCCTCTCTTGTCTGAGCTAGACTATACTTCCTGTTATGAGATGATGGACCAGTTTCCCTCAGAGATCCAGGAGCTGTCTATGAAGTTTGTGCTGAACAGTATATCACAAGGAGAAAGCCGTGTTTTCGTTTTCAAAGGCCCCCCAGGATGTGGTAAAACTGAACTGATATCCAGAGTATGCAGATACTGGAGTAGACATTACACGCTGAGAAAGTTTTCTCTAGTACTATACGTTAACATCTGGGATTTTCACCAAGGTTGCACTTTGCCAAACTTGATTGACAGACAGTTTATAGGCAGCACTGTTTCCAGTGAAAAGATTTGTCGCTGGATTGAAGAAGAGAAAGGAAATGGAATTTTGTTTATACTTGATGGGTTTTGTCGTAAGTACCTTCATCGATCCCCTCTGCAAAAAGGAGGAATACTTTCCGATATTCTGTTGGGTCACAGTTGTTTCTCCAAATCCATGGTAGTCATCTCCACCACATCTTCCGACTTTGTTAAACCCCTTTGTCAGAACTTCACCCAGTTTGAAATTCTTGGACTGTCTGATGAACAAATTGGAAAGGAAGTTATTCAACACTTAGACCGTGAAAGAGCCGTTGATTTCTTGAACTATCTTGCAGAAAACCCAGAAATAAAAGCACTTGTTTCATCACCTAGCTACCTAATTGGAACCATGTATGTTTTTGCTCACGTTCCATATGACGATCTTCCTGTGACATGGACCCAACTGTACACATCATTGGTAGTGTTGATCAGTAAATGGCACAAGAGAGAGCTCATGGAAGATTTTCCTCATGATTCACTGCTAACTAAGTTCAGAAACAGATTTCTAAAATGGGGCAGAAAGGTCAGCAAAGATTTTGCTACCAGTTCACTGCAGTCTCAGTTCCAGAATACTTTACTGGCAAATAGCAGGAAAGTTATTAAGGACTCCAGAGACTTGATTACAACAGTTGGTAAATTACTTATTCATGATGCTGAAGATATTGACCATGAACTACCAGATCACAACTCTGCTGTACCATATCTGGAGTACTTTTTGTTCTGCTTGGGAACTTTCCTCAATCCTGATCACAACAAGCTAGACAAGGCATTGAAAGATAAGGATGCATTTACATACTTTTGGTACAAAAAGAACATTTTAAGAACAAGATTTGAAAGTGGGTATGTGGCAGCTAAACAGCAATTTCTTTCTTCCATAACAGCTGAAGTTGGAACGTCAGTTGTTACCACACATGACATGCTCAGTTTTCTTCATTGTCTTCCGTACATGCAAGATTCCCATATAATGGTGTTGAACAAATCTGTCCTAGGAACACAAGCTGCACGAGAACTTTCACGATTTCTTGCTGCAGACTCTTGGACTAATGATTACAGTGGCATTACACATCTCTGGTAAGCTAAGCTCTCAGTGATATCCATGGTCTGACCCTTGCAGAGATTAGTAGGCTAAATTTATTTAATCGTAAGTTATGGTAACTTCGTAGGCCAGAATAGTGATATCGACAGATAATTCTACGCTTGAGGTCCAGCCTTTCCCCACAATGCATGTGCTGCATGCTGGGAACCAGGCTAGCCATGGTTAAGGTCATTCCTGGTGCTGTAAAGTACATTCAGTGTGCTGTTACCAATAGTGGAGGATTGCTTCAACTAGTACTTGTGAGTACTTCTGCAGTGACAGGAAGGTGTACAATAACTATGCTCTCTTCTCCCCTTCACTTGTTTCAAATGAGGTTATTTATTTATACAGTTTGACTGGGATATCACATGAAGCAGTCAGTTCAATAGCTGTGGCCTTGAAGACAAACCATTCATTGCAGACACTGAAGTGAGTTGATAGTAGTTAGTATTTATGTGCTTTGTATGGTGTATTGAAAATATAATAACCAGACAAGCAATAGTCCTACGCTTCACTGACAAACTGACACACAGTGTCTGATACTGTGTCTCAGTAGTGAGTTACTGAGACCAAATACCGTAGATATGGAAATTTTTATTGTACAAAAATTTTTGTGGTTTGTGTACACCACGAAAATAAAAAAACATGAAATATATTTTACAATGGATAATAATTTTGGTCAGCATGTTTCGTACACACAGTTTCACAGCACAGCTAGCTAGTTATTTCGTGTGAGGCTGGCTCTTCTTCGATACCCGCAGGTGACTGGTGACAAACGCGTGAGAACTTTCTTAGTGTCCGATAAATTGTTCATCTTTACTGCCACAGTACATACCTACAGCGTTCCCCGGTTCTCTTTCATACGCGAGTAGTTCACCAACAGCTGCGTGGTAGCCACGAACACAGCAAGCTGTTTGTTCTCCAGTCTCCACATTTTCTTGGCGTGTGTAGTCTCGTTCCAGATCACTAAACCTGGGAATGTAGAATCAATTTCCTTGCTGCAGACTCTTGGACTAATAATTACACATCTCCGGTAAGCTAAGCTCTCAGTGATACCTATACCTCCATGACCTAACCCTTGCTGAGATTAGTAGGCTAAATTTATTTAATTGTAAGTTATGGTAACTCCGTAGGTCAGAATAGTGATACTTACAGATAATTCTATGCTTGAGGTCCAGGCTTGCCCCACAATGCATGTACTGCATGCTGGGACTAAAGCTAACCGTGGTTAAAGGTCATTCCTGGTGCTGTAAAGTACATTCAGTGTGCTGTTACCAATAGTGGAGGATTGCTTCAACTAGTACTTGTGAGTACTTCTGCAGTGACAGGAAGGTGTACAATAACTATGCTCTCTTCTCCCCTTCACTTGTTTTAAATGAGGTTATTTATTTATACAGTTTGATTGGAATATCATATGAAGCGGTCAGTACAATAGCTGTGGCCTTGAAGACAAACCATTCATTGCAGACACTGAAGTGAGTTGATAGTAGTTAGTATTTATGTGCTTTGTATGGTGTATTGAAAATATAATAACCAGACAGGGAATAGTCTACGCTTCACTGACAAACTGACACAGTGTCTTATACTGTGTCTCAGTAGTGAGTTACTGAGACCAAATACCGTAGATCTGGAAATTTTCATTTTACAAATATTTTCGTGGTTTGCGTAAAATTGTTCGTCTTTACCGTCACAGTACATACCTATAGTGTTCCCCAGTTCTCTTTCGCACGCGAGTAGTTCGCCAACAGCTGTGTGGTAGCCATGCACGAACGCAGAAAGCTATTTGTTCTCCATTCTTTCTTGGGATGCATAGTCTCATTCCAGATCACTAAACCTGGGAATGTAGAATCAATTTAAAAATTTTTCATTGGTATCTTAGGCCATGAAAATATTTTTACATGAAATAATAAAACACGAAAACCAGATCTACGGTATACCTTACACAAAGTGAAGAGGTTTGTTGAACCACCTCCCATCTCTTGTTGTCTGACATTCTGCAGCCTCAGTGGCAACCAGATCACAAGCATAGGGGCCCATGAATTGGTTGGAGCTTTGCAAGTGAACCAGAGCCTTCAAGAGCTAGAGTGAGTCCAGTAATTCATGTCCTGCTTCTTCTTAAGAAGTGTACACTGTAGTGTTGTTCCCAGGTCTGTGCTGAAATAATAGGGAGGGCCTGCAGATGACGCTTGGAAACATACCATAGTTGCTCTGATTTATGGAATGGCCAAAAATAATTGTTTTTGGGACTATTCAGCATTGATTAGAATGTATCAAAATTATTTTCCGTAGCATTTGAACAACGGTTTGCAAACAATTTTAGGTCAAAATCAAGATGGCTATTGACAAGACCTCCAAAGACTAGAGCTTATGGTCAGGCATTCACTCTATTGTAGTACTGTCCCTGCTGTACTGCTTATCTTGTGAACGAGTCGCATGAGGCCTGAGGCTGAGCTCTCTAGCTTTATAATACTGTTGATTTACAACTTACTACGAATAGTAGCTACAAATTGGTGTGCCTTTCATCCCTTTGAGAGTGTTTGTCAAGTTTATGTTTGTGCTATCACCATTTTAATGTATGTAGGAAGTGTACAGAACCCATAGAAATGGATTGCACTACCATACCAGTGTACTGTTTTTGGGAGTGGGGATCTGCTAAGTGGCTATCTGGTCAACTTTTGTTCACTACCTAGGGAAGCGCTAGCTACTGTACTTTGCTTACTAGCGTTCCATCGATTAGCTAAAGTGAGTTTCTGCGGGGAGATTACAGCACATACATTCCTGGAGATTTATGATTGACCTTCCTTTTATTGTTCTTTGACATTCTACGGCCTTAGTTTGAACAAGATCACAATTCAAGGAGATAAAATGAGTCCAGCCATATTGATGCTTTTCATCAACACCTGAATTTTATTCATTGGAGATTTCTGTTAGCCTATGGATCCTTATCAATATACGTACCATATATATTTCTGTGGGAGCTAAATTTGACTTCAGAACTGAACGCAAGTCACTTATAGCCATCCTGAACATACTTTTGACCACTCATTAACGAGGTTGTGACACTTGGGATTTTGGCTATATCACAAACATTGGTTCAGATCCCAAACTGCCTTTGGTACCACAAATCAAGTCCTTACAAGGTGAGAAATAGTGTTTTCAAAGCTAACATAAAGAGAGAACTGGCCTACCCAGTGCCACCCAAAGCATTCCTACACCAAAGCTGGCAGCAGCCATGTGCTTGTCACCCATCGATACCCTCACCCACCTCCTCCCTGTTCCACTCTTTCTACACACTGTGCAGTGCTGATGTAACCAAAAGCGCACTTTAAGTGTTAGAGGCAACTTAATAGGTGTACAGTGAGACTGTATATAGAGTGTGTCAGTTCAAGCCTAACAGGGAGTTCTTAATTTAATTCATTCTCACATAATGTAAGTTTAGCTAAGCATATATTACGTGAAGCAGCTCCCCTATTTCTGTTCTCTGACCTTCTTCAGCCTCAAGGACAACAAGATCTCAGCTGAAGGTGTGTGTGCACTGGTAAGAGTTTTCCAGGTGAACCAGAGCCTACAGAAGCTTAAGCTAAGCAGGTGAGTCAACCATTCAGGTCTTGTTTTTAAGAAATGCATATACACATGAAACCATAGTGTCATTACCAGTCCTATGTTGAAATATTAGGAGACACTTGGAAACATTTGCATGGATGGTTGTGTGCATTCCTGACTCAAGATCACAGCTCTGATAAGAGCTCCCCATTTGTGACCAACGACTGAATGTGAATATCAAAATATATTGTGTTTGACAACAAGGAATCAATTGTGTTCATTGTTTTTTTTTAAATACCGTCATTATTCTAATAGAACAGTATAGATCCAATCGAGCGGAAGAAATTCAATTCTTGGGATTTTTGCTAATCCAATTATGCGGAAGGCTGCTGCACTAGTATTTTCGAGTGAATCTAATTTAGCGAAAGAGGAGGTACCATGAAGCGTTCTCAACAGCAACAACAACAAAAAAAAAACAGCGAAGTCATGGGCATACAGAAGCTGTTTAGTGCACCAGGAAACGTTCTTATCAAAACAACACTCCTGAAGTCACTGGCAGAGGCATTGTATAGTGCACCCAGGCGGTATTCTTATCAAAATAAGTATGAAGAAAAGACTGCAGAGGGTGGAAGTTCCCTGCACTCTGCACTTGCACACTTCAGGGGAAGTGTCTTAGTACTGCAAGCAGTTGAAACGCTGAGGTAAGGAGGCCTCCGTGCATGGCAAGAGATTTTCTTAGAAGATGTGCTTCCATTGCAGCGATGAATCTGATCTAGTGGAAGAAATTCGGTTCTTAGAGTTTTTTGTGAATATTTCCTTGTATACTACTGTAAATGTATATACAAGCAAGTGCCCATTCCTGTGCATGCCCCATGCCCTCTATTTTGACAATTCTGTGGATTAGTGAGGTCCTCCATGTAACCACCAACCATTTCTAAGATCAGTCACACATGATACTACTTTTTGCATGAGCTTCAAGTTCTCCTAGTTTGCATCATGACATTTCACAGGTTCACATGCACCAGTCATTTTTTGGTCTTGGATACAAGGCTTTTCTCAACAGCTGTGCAAATTTGCCAGCAATTACTGAATCTACCCACATCATGCATTCACCTATGCTTCTGGTAAATCACTAGCATGTGGCATGGAAATCCAAGAACGTGGGGTTGATTATATATGCTAGCACTTTGTGGATTTGGATTAGGGGTGGAGCTTGCACGGACGTAGTTAAACCATTCAAGTGCTTCCTCCATACAAGTGGGCTACAATGCCATAGGAGATTGGATGAGGCAATACAATGTCCATTTGTGAAAATGTCATGAACCACCTCTCTCTCTTTTGTTCTTACATTCTGCAGCCTCAGTGAAAACAAGATCACAGATGAACTTGTGTGTGCATTGGTTAGAGAGTTGCAAGTGAACCAGAGTCATCAGAAGCTAGAGTGAGTCTAGCCATTCATGTCCGACTTTTCAAGAGGTGCTTGCTGAGACTGTAGTGTCATTCCCATGCCTGTGTACTGAAATATGAGGGAGGACCTGCATGCGTGGTGACACTTGCGAACATTGTCCTGTTGTCACTACACACATGCATGGATGGTTGTGCACATCCCTGACCTGTGATCACAATCTAATAAGAGTTGGCTATTTGTGGCCAACAACTTGATGGGCAGTATCAAAGTATATTTTGTTTGACCACAATGAATAAATTTTATGCTGCTTGATTTATGATTCACCCTTGTGCACTGTTGTTTAAATAATAGATGCTGAGTCTGAGGGATTTACATGATTTAGAAACCTGAGGGCTCGAGGCTGTAGCAACCTGAGCATAGCAAGGTTGCTACTAAGGGCCAGAAGGTTTCTAAAGAGCATGCGTAGATCCAGTTGGACGAAGCGTCTAACTTATTTAGAGAATAGCAACAATGACCGTTAGCAATGACGCATTTTTTATTCGAGTTGATTTATCGGCGACTTGCTGCCTGTTTTTGTTGCTGGACTGCTGTGAATTTGTAACGAGATGCATGTAAATGACAGACTACTATTGACGGCTGCTCGCTGCTGTGGTAGCATGCGTGTGAGGGTGCATAGTTCGCTTGCTCCGCCCAGTGAATTAGCTAAACTGCCACTCCCATAGGCGCCATTAGTGGTAAGGACTATTAAATGAAGCTTCATATCACAGACTTCACACAGCAATTTAAACAAGCAAGACAGAAAGTCACGGATATCAATCTCCATTTTTCTAAAATTAATATAATCCTTGGTTACTGTTGTATACCATACTGTCGGTTGCATAGTAACTGTATATAGCTAGAGGGGAAGCATCTATCATATATCCTTTCCCTCAAGCCTCAATGAGATTTAGTTACTTGTTATTGACGAATCAAGTTTTTAGTATTCTCACTAACTATACTCTAATAATAGATAAATTTTACATAAAGTGGGTTCATGAACATTTCTTGACTCCTTCCTTCTTTTGTTGTCGGTCATTCTGCAGCCTCAGTTACAAAAAGATCTCAGATGAAGGAGCTTGTGCACTTAGTGCAGCTTTGCAAGTGAACCAGAGCCTTCAGGAGCTAAAGTGAGTCCAGCCAGGATTTTCAGAAGGGGAGGTTATGTGGATGTGCATACGTATGTATGGATAAACATGCAAGGCTAGGTGGGCCTGGAGGCATGCTCCCCCAGAAAATTTTTAGAAATTAGATGCTCTGAGACTGCTTCTGAGGCCATTTTGGGACAGAAGCAATCTCAGAGCAATTTTTGGATGCAATACTGTAGAATCGGGTTATTAGGTGCATGCGCTTAATGGGATAGCAGTAAAATAATATGCGCTACATATCAAAGTGTGCCAAATAGCAGGGGTTGAAGGTTGACCACGCCTCTAAAAGTATGACATCATTGGCGATTGAGGTCAGAACCGGTTTACGAGGCGCTTGTCAGGCAGCTATAAAAGATGAATGGAGTCGTGTACGCAAGTTATTCTTTAAGAATGGAAGGACAACTTGACTCTCTAGTGTAGCTCTTCCTATGTCTTTCCACAGGAGTTCCAGTGAGTGTAGGCTGAGAGCGAGATGCAGGTTTTGAGGTAGACAGCAGTGAGTCACGGAAATTCACAGTCGATGAGCGTGTCGAGGATGGCGAATGGCGATGACGAATGTTTCAACCAACTCTATGAGAAGCAGTGCCATATAGTTTATTGTTTTAATAGTCCTTTTCACATTTCTAGCGCACTTTTGGTTTGTTATTTGCAAAAGTGATCCTCGTTCGCACTACCTTCGCGTGCTTGCTCTAACTTGTGGAATATTTCGCCTCACCCACTCCAAATTTTTGTTTAATTAGAGTGCCATATAGTTTATTGTTTCAATAGTCCTTTTCACATTTCTAGCACACTTTTGATTTGTTATTTGCAAAAGTGATCCCCATTGGTTATTTGCAAAGTGATCCTCGTTCGCACTACCTTCGCGTGCTTGCTCTAACTTGTCCACTTGTGGAATATTTCACCTCGCCCACTCCAAACGTTTGTTTAATTAGAGTAGTGTGCTTCTTATCAAGGGTCTAGACACATTTTGTCAATAAGACAGCATGTGCCTAATAAGCGGTGTGCAATAACATGAGTACATGGTTGGTTTTGGTTGAAGCTATTGAAATGCATGGTACAGTTTAGCCTCGTACCAAGGTTCTCAGTGGGCGGGGAAAGGGAGAGCCTGGTATCCGCTGTTTGCGCATGCGCTTCAATTCCCAGAAATCTTGGGAGATCGGGAACTATCGTGTTATATCTGTACAATCGTGACTTTCTTAACATGTACTTACTACTACACCACCTGCACATTTACTGACCAATGATGAGACTCTTTTGATTGAGGGAGGGACAGGCATCTTAGTGATGCAGCATTTTCTGGTTACTTCCTCTGGACAATATTCTTGTCCCCTCACCACTCCCTCTTTCTTGAGACTGTGAGCAGAGGTAATTTTAAGGGTGGGGCTAGGAGTGCACCAGTTCCCCTGTTACCATTGTGATTACATGTGTGCACACGTACACATAGCTAGGTCCTGCATTATTCTAATTGTTGCATCCTCTCTGTGACATGACATCATATATACCATGATACTGTTACTATAGTGGAGCACCCCAAGTGAGTTATCTGTGTCTACAGTGTCCGGTGGAGCACTGACTTAACTTCCCGTGTGGTTAGACCCCACCCTCTGCTTATATTAATTCACGCTAAAATCACCAGTGACTGTAACACAGGGAGTACTCCTCTACTTGACTAGCTGACACACAATGTCTGATACTGTGTGTCAGTAGTGAGGTATCGAGACCAAATATACCTTACACAAAGTGAAGAGGTTTGTTGAACCACCTCTCATCTCTTGTTCTCTGACATTCTGCAGCCTTAGGGACAACTACATCGCAGATGAAGGTGCTCGTGAATTGGCTGCAGCGTTGCAAGTGACCCAGAGCCTTCAGACACTAGAGTGAGTCCAACCCTTCATGTCCTACTTCTTAAGAGGTGTACACTGGTACTGCAGTAATGGTTGTGTACACTCTTAACTGGTGTAGCCGTACCAGTGCAGTACATGGTTGGTTTTGGTTGAAGCTATTGAAATGCATGGTACAGTTTAGCCTCGTACCAAGGTTCTCAGTGGGCGTGGAAAACGTGAGCCAGAAATCTTGGGAGATCGGGAACTATCGCGTTGTGTCTGTACAACCGTGAATTTCATAACGTGTAGTTACTACTACACCACCCACACATTTTCTGACCAATGATGAAGCTCTTTTGATTGAGGGAGGAATTAGATGCTCTGAGACCTCTTCTGAGGCCATTTTGGGACAGAAGCAATCTCAGAGCAATTTTTGGATGCAATACTGTAGAATCGGGTTATTAGGCGCATGCGCTTAATGGGATAGCAGTAAAATAATATGCGCTACATATCAAAGTGTGCCAAATAGCAAGGGTTGAAGGTTGACCACGCCTCTAAAAGTATGACATCATTGGCGATTGAGGTCAGAACCGGTTTACGAGGCGCTTTTCAGGCGGCTATAAAAGATGAATGGAGTCGTGTACGCAAGTTATTCTTTAAGAATGGAAGGGCAACTTGAACTCTCTAGTGTAGCTCTTCCTATGAATTGTGTATTTTCCACAAGAGTTCCAGTGAGTGTAAGCTGAGAGCGAGATGCAGGTTTTGAGGTAGAGAGCAGTGAGTCAACGGAATTCACAGTCGATGAGCGCGTCGAGGATGGCGAATGGCGATGACGAATGTTTCAACCAACTCTATGAGAAGCAGTGCCATATAGTTTATTGTTTTAATAGTCCTTTTCACATTTCTAGCACACTTTTGATTTGTTATTTGCAAAAGTGATCCCCATTGGTTATTTGCAAAGTGATCCTCGTTCGCACTACCTTCGCGTGCTTGCTCTAACTTGTCCACTTGTGGAATATTTCGCCTCGCCCACTCCAAACGTTTGTTTAATTAGAGAAGTGCGCTTCTTATCAAGGGTCTAGACACATTTTGTCAATAAGACAGCATGTGCCTAATAAGCGGTGTGCACTAAATAATGATGTGCACCTGATAACTTGATTCTATGGTACTACATCGATTTTCTACAAGAAGGTATTAGGTTGGCAGAACAGCAGATGGGGTGAAAGATGATGAAATACCGTATAGCGGGAAATTTTCGAGGGGTCCAATTTTCGCGGTTTTCGCGGTTGATTGGCAAACCACGAAAATTAAAACTGCGAAATAAAAACCTGTACGTAAGTTCTCGCACGTGATTAAGAGGGGGCATGGCCATTGTGATTTGCATGCTGCTCGATCGATCAGCTGGTCTACTTCACACCAGTTCGTTGTTGTTGAACTTCTACAGGAATGTCTCTGTTACGCTATTTTAAAGCGTCTAGCCATACTACCAAGCTTCAGCTAACGCATCACAATAGTTCTCCACTTCTCTCATGCAAGATAGCTCTTCTCCAACAGCAGCACACCAAATTTCCTTGTACATGTGATAACCACGGACCATAGCCTCGATCATATGCGTCACGTGCCATTTCTCCTACTATCTATAGCCGAAGTTTTTCGGCCGGTTCAAGCCCACGTGCGGATGCGGTCAGAGGCGGAGTCAACCAGGTATTGTGGGCGGAGCAGTTCTGGAACGGCCATCTGCTAAAATTAGACCGAGAAATCTTTAAAGATTCCACTTCCGCGAAAATTGGATCCCTCGAAAATTTCCCGCTATACGGTAGTACGAAGAGCATCAAGCTTATACGACAGCAAGTTCTCTATAGAGTACCGTAATATACCGTACGTTTGCATTGTGTTTTGGTATGTACTATATACTTGTGTGGATGATTAATTGTCTGCATCCCTAGTCTTGTGCCCAGCTAGATATAACTACGGAAAACTGTTGCACGCTCTTCTTGCACGCATTCACAATGATTTGTATCAACTGTTTGGGCGGGGAAAACAAGAACCTTATATCAACCTTGGAATGAGACTAGATTGTATGCATCATTTACACACAAAATGAAAAGGTTTGTTGAACCACCTCTCATCTCTTGTTCTCTGACATTCTGCAGCCTTAGTCGGAACCAGATCTCAGCCAAAGGTGCTCGTGGATTAGCTGTAGCGTTGCAAGTGAACAAGAGCCTTAAGACACTAAAGTGAGTCCAGCCCTTCATGTCCTACTTCTTAAAAGGTGTACACTGTTACTGCAGCAGTGGTTGTGTACACTCTCAACTGGTGTAGCAGTACCAGTGCAGTACATGGTTGGTTTTGGTTGAAGCTATTGAAATGCATGGTACAGTTTAGCCTCGTACCAAGGTTCTCAGTGGGCGGGGAAAGGGAGAGCCTGGTATCCGCTGTTTGCGCATGCGCTTCAATTCCCAGAAATCTTGGGAGATCGGGAACTATCGTGTTATATCTGTACAATCGTGACTTTCTTGACATGTACTTACTACTACACCACCTGCACATTTACTGACCAATGATGAGACTCTTTTGATTGAGGGAGGGACAGCCGTCTTAGTGATGCAGCATTTTCTGGTTAATTCCTCTGGACAATATTCTTGTCCCCCCACCACTCCCTCTTTCTTGAGACTGTGAGCACTGGTAATTTTAAGGGTGGGGCTAGGAGTGCACAAGTTCCCCTGTTACCATTGTGATTATATGTGTTCACACGTACACGTAGCTAGGTCCTGCATTATTCTAATTGTTGCATCCTCTCTGTGACTGACATATATACCATGATACTGTTACTATAGTGAAACACCCCAAGTGAGTTATCTGTGTCTACAGTGTCCGGTGGAGCACTGACTTAACTTCCCGTGTGGTTAGACCCCGCCCTCTGCTTATATTAATTCACGCTAAAATCACCAGTGACTGTAACACAGGGAGTACTCCTCTACTTGACTAGCTGACACACAGTGTCTGATACTGTGTGTCAGTAGTGAGGTATCGAGACCAAATATACCTTACACAAAGTGAAGAAGTTTGTTGAATCACCTCTCATCTCTTGTTCTCTGACATTCTGCAGCCTCAGTGAGAACAAAATCTCAGATGAAGGTGCTCGTGAATTGGCTGCAGCGTTGCAAGTGAACCAGAGCCTTCAGACACTATAGTGAGTCCAGCCATTCCTAGACTTGTGTTATATTGAGGACGTGATGATGCCACAGACACTCACTAGTATGCCGGTTTTTGTGTAAACACCGAACAGTGTTTCACTCCCTATTTTCACTCCCATGGTGAGTTTATCTTCTGCAATATCTTGCATGATATGATGTGGCTTCACGTCAGGAAAGCTGGTTTGAAGCTTTTTGTTAAGCGAACACAGTTATCATTTTCTCCTGACCATACTCATATGGAACCACTAGCCTCATTCCCAGGCCACCACCCAGATATTGGTTACTTGCAGTATGAAACTTAAGGATTGTCTCACATTACCACTGAAGATGCACGTTTCAGTAGTGTAGGAAGTACCAACAGACACTGGAAATTTATTGTGGTACATGACCGGCAATGTTACTGCTCTTCAGGATGACAAAAATATAATTAGTTGACCCCACATTGAACCAGGGGGCGTAAACTGAATGTGCATATCAAAATATTGATCACAATTAATCTATAATTTGTTTCTTGGGTCATATACCGTCACTGAGCCACTTACCTTTCTTTTTTGTTCTCTGATGTTCTGCAGCCTCAGGAACATTAAGATCTCAGCTGATGGTGTGTTGATACTGGCTGGAGCTTTGATAGTGAACAAGAACCTTAAACTAGAGTGAGTCCGGCTACTTATGTACTACATGCACATGGATGGTTCCATGCACCCTGTCCCATGATCATGATTCTAATAGGAGCTCTCTATTTGTGACCAACAACTGAATGTGTATGTCAAAGTTTTATGTTTTTGACCACAAGGAAACATTATTTGCCAAGCCCCTTAACATGAGGCAAGTAATCGTGCAGTGGTGACATCACATGCATACATATATGTAATGCTTTAGGAATTGAAGATTTGTCGGTATATGACATATGTTTGTATGCATAGACTGTGCACACGCACATGCACTCTGAATTAGATTCATATTGTAGGAGGTAACTTAGTGGAGACACACACAGTAGTACAGGAAGTGAAGAAGAGAGAGCTCGAAAGAGGCAGGTAGAGGCAGGGAAGAGGAGCCAGGAGTGTGTGTCACCAAGAGACTAGCATATGGTGATCTCAGTATCTTTAGCTATAAAACAGGGAGAGGCATGCACGGGAGTCTCTTTGACATAGGTACATACCGTATTCTCTCTAAAATAGCGGACACTTTAATTGTCCAGACACCTCAATTATGAATTTTTCGTCTCTCTAATTAAACCGGACAGCAGAAAAATTGAGGGATTTTCCCTCTCTAATACATGCGAACACTAGTGATGTCACTGATGCTGAAATCGTTTATCGTAGTGTTGGCTAGTCAAACGAAGCTCTACAGAGTGAAACAAGGAACAGAGAGGCTCACGAGGTTATTTCAACAAACAGTATGTTCTGAAATGATTTGTTGTTCATTTACAGAGAACGCTTACCAGCTGTGTGTCGTGTTTGGCATCTTTTGTTGATAGCAAGGTGCAACTCCGACATTTATGAAGCCCAAGTACTGCTGTACCTGTTAGTGTTGTGCTTCTGTTTATTGGTGTTGAAACACCCCCAATAAGTTGTTTTTACGATCAAGGTGATCGACAATTACATTGGCTTCAGTCACTACACTTCACCACTTCGAAAGGTGATGCTCAGTACGTGTCTTTGTGGGTCCTGACCAACACACACAGAAGGCGGCAATAGTTGGACATGGTAACTCACGAAAAAAGCACGCTGAAACTGGCACTATAAAACTCTGTAGTTCACACCAGACACTTACGTTCAAAAATTAATAACTCTCTAAAATTTTCCGGACACTCCCATTTTGAATTATTTTTTGCTGTCCAGTATTTTAGAGAAAATATGGTAAATATACTACAAACATACTTAAAACGATAACTTACACTGCCTGTTTCGAGCCCTTCTTCAATTTGGTGGTTCCTGTACCTCTGTGTGCACACTCTCAACACGAGTAGTGACTTCATCTCTGCAAATGCGTATATACCTAGTCATGAGTTAGGTTCCTTTGCTTTTGATTCTTCCTCATATGTAAGTTTATAATATTATGATTTTTGAACTATGTGCCCGGCATTTTTGTTCTCTAACATTCTGCAGCCTCAGTAAGAACGGAATCTCAGATGAACGTGTGTGTGTACTGGTTGAAGCTTTACAAGTGAACCAAAGCCATCATAAGCTTAAGCTAAAGTAAGTTCAGCCATCCATGTAGTATACTTTCAATAGGTATACACTGAGCCTGTAGGCCTAAGGTGATTTCCACGCCTGGGCTGCAATATTAGGGAGGACATGGGACACTTGCAAAACATTTGTGTGTACTAGCATGGATCAATGGTTGTGTGCTTCCCTGACTCATGATCACGACTGGAATAAGAGTTCATCATTTGTGACCAACAATCATATCAAATTATATTGTTTATGCAGGGGTGTAGACAACTTTTGAGAAGTCGGGGGGCTTAGCCTCTAGGATCGAGTTTGTTGCACGTAAATGAGAGTCGAATTCATATATTTGGACACTTCTAAGCTTTGATTTTTGTATGTGTAACACTGCTTATAACCTGAAAGCTGTTTTTTTCCTCTTGCTTTTCTAAATTTTGGACATTCTTTTGCGGTAACTGCTTGTACACATAGTAACATGAGCTTGAAATCTGGGGAGGCTTCAGCCCCCCAGCCCCCCCCCCCTTGCCTACACCCTTGTTACGACCTCAATGAATCATGACCCTTGGGTTTTGAATCTTCCTTGTATACTGTTGTTAAGTATAATTGTGTCCACAAACCCTTTTTGTAGCTATATCTCAACTAGTGTAGCATTACAGGAGTCAAATCAAAGGCACTGAAGTGCCAAACCCTCGGCGCAGCAGTGCAAGTGATTGTACTTGTGTGTTAACTAGAATCGGTCACTGTCTCGTGAACAATAGTATCATGACGTTTGCTCTCGAGTTGATATGGCATGCCTTTCGATATCAATTCATTCATAGCATCCAAAACCGTAACGATAAATTACAGGTACAGCAGCTTTACACTGCGGGGATACCTTTGTTGGAGGAATACTTACTGCCAATGGCCAATAATCGAACTCGCAAAGAACGTCTCTCCCAAGAACAAAATGGCCACTAGCCACGTGGTCCAGATTCATACGCATGCGCGTTTTCCGCGGAGTAAAAAATGGCCGACTTATCATGTAGCCATACCAACAGGAAATGCTCTAGCTTCACAACGAAGCATTTTCAGAGAAAATCGCTTAAAATTTGCAACCTTCATCCGCTGCTGAGAAGGTTAGTATCGTTTGTGGCACGAATAATCATATGAAAAGTAAGATGTTGAGTAACAGACAGACACACACACACACACACCAAGTACTGTAACCCTTGTTGCGCATGCGCGCCAAGGGTTAATTACTACAAGGTGCAGTACAGTGTTGTTTGGTTTTAGTTGAAGGTCTCCAACACTACAGTTGAAATTGCCGATGGGTAAAGTTTTGAATTACAACTGAGGTAAAAAATGTCACAGAAAAGTTTGAGATGATCTAAAGGGGGCTTTAAAATTTTATCCTAAGAGGTGTATACTTAGACTGTAGTGTCATTCCCAGGCCTGTGCTGATACCGTATTGTCCCGGGCAAGTGCCCATGGGCACTCGCAGCTCAAGCACTAAAATTGAGGGTGGGCGGTTACACGAAGGAGGTGCTTGAATGGTCCAACTATCTCCGGCATGTGTGATCATGAATGCAGAGAGGAGGGGGAGATTAACCAGTTTATGAGTGCAGCAACAGGCTGAACGACGTAGGTACAACCTCATTCGTGCCTCTGTTGGTCAGCCTCTCGTTGTTGCTTCCTCCGGGAATCATCCTCTTCTCAACAGTGTCACTGCACCCATATCCTGGTTAATCTACGATTGCAGTGACACCATTGAGCAGAGGATGATTCCAGGAGGCAGTAATGACGAGAGGCTGACCAACGTAGGCACACAAAGTAGCTCAATCATTATCTTGCTTCCCACGAGCCTCTCCTGCGTGCATTCAGGTATGCCCTTGTATGGCCACTAGTGGAGCATCCCAGGTGACTTATTCACTATCCGGTAGAGTGCCTGACTGAACTCCTCGGCTGGTTGAACCCCAACCCTCTGCTTATATTAAAATCACCAGTGACTGTGACGCAGGGAGTACTCCTCTACTTGACTAGCTGACACACAGTGTCTGATACTGTGTGTCAGTAGTGAGGTACCGTGAGACCAAATATATCTTGCACAAAGTGAAGAGGTTTGTTGAACCACCTCTCATCTCTTGTTCTCTGACATTCTGCAGCCTCAGTTGGAACCAGATCTCAGATGAAGGTGCTCGTGAATTGGCTGCAGTGTTGCAAGTGAACCAGAGCCTTCAGACACTAAAGTAAGTCCAACCCTTCATGTCCTACTTCTTAAGAGGTGTACACTGGGACTGCAGTAATGGTTGTGTACACTCTCAACTGGTGCAGCAGTACCAGTGCAGTACATGGTTGGTTTTGGTTGAAGCTATTGAAATGCATGGTACAGTTTAGCCTCGTACCAAGGTTCTCAGTGGGCGGGGAAAATAAGAGCCTGGTATCCACTGTTTGTGCATGCGCTTAATTTCTCAGAAATCTTGGGAGATCGGGAACTATCGCGTTGTATCTGTACAACCGTGACTTTCATAACATGTAGTTACTACTACACCGCCCACTGACCAATGATGAAGCTCTTTTGATTGAGGGAGGGACAGCCATCTTAGTGATGCAGCATTTTCTGGTTACTTCCTCTGGACAATATTCTTGTCCCCCCACCACTCCCTCTTTCATGAGACTGTGAGCACTGGTAATTTTAAGGGTGGGGCTAGGAGTGCACCAGTTCCCCTGTTACCATTGTGATTACATGTGTGCACACATACACATAGCTAGGTTCTGCATTATTCTAATTGTTGCGTCCTCTCTGTGACATGACATCATATATACCATGATACTGTTACTATAGTGGAGCACCCCAAGTGAGTTATCTGTGTCTACAGTGTCCGGTGGAGCACTGACTTAACTTCCCGTGTGGTTAGACCCCGCCCTCTGCTTATATTAATTCACGCTAAAATCACCAGTGACTGTGACACAGGGAGTACTCTTCTAACTGACTAGCTGACACACAGTGTCTGATACTGTGTGTCAGGTATCAAGACCAAATATACTTTACACAAAATGAAGAGGTTTGTTGAACCACCTCTCATCTCTTGTTCTCTGACATTATGCAGCCTCAGTGAGAACCAGATCTCAGATGAAGGTGCTCGTGAATTGGCTGCAGCTTTGCAAGTGAACCAGAGCCTTCAGACACTAGAGTGAGTCCAACCCTTCATGTCTACTTCTTAAGAGGTGTACACTGGGACTGCAGTAATGGTTGTGTACACTCTTAACTGGTGTAGCAGTACCAGTGCAGTACATGGTTGGTTTTGGTTGAAGCTATTGAAATGCATGGTACAGTTTAGCCTCGTACCAAGGTTCTCAGTGGGCAGGGTAAATGAGAGCCTGGTATCCACTGTTTGTGCATGTGCTTAATTTCTCAGAAATCTTGGGAGATCGCGAACTATCGTGTTATATCTGTACAACCGTGACTTTCATAACATGTACTTACTACTACACCGCCCACACATTTTCTGACCAATGATGAAGCTCTTTTGATTGAGGGAGGGACAGCCGTCTTAGTGATGCAGCATTTTCTGGTTAATTCCTCTGGACAATATTCTTGTCCCCCCACCACTCCCTCTTTCTTGAGACTGTGAGCACTGGTAATTTTAAGGGTGGGGCTAGGAGTGCACAAGTTCCCCTGTTACCATTGTGATTACATGTGTGCACATGTACACATAGCTAGGTCCTGCATTATTCTAATTGTTGCATCCTCTCTGTGACATGACATCATATATACCATGATACTGTTACTATAGTGGAGCACCCCAAGTGAGTTATCTGTGTCTACAGTGTCCGATGGAGCACTGACTTAACTTCCCGTGTGGTTAGACCCTGCCCTCTGCTTATATTAATTCACGCTAAAATCACCAGTGACTGTAACACAGGGAGTACTCCTCTACTTGACTAGCTGACACACAGTGTCTGATACTGTGTGTCAGTAGTGAGGTATCGAGACCAAATATACCTTACACAGAATGAAGAGCCACCTCTCATCTCTTGTTTTCTGATATTCTGCAGCCTCAGTGAGAACCAGATCTTAGATGAAGGTGCTCGTGAATTGGCTGCAATGTTGCAAGTGAACCAGAGCCTTCAGACACTAGAGTGAGTCCACCCCTTCATGTCCTACTTCTTAAGAGGTGTACACTGGGACTGCAGCAATGGTTGTGTACTCTCTCAACTGGTGTAGCAGTACCAGTGCAGTACATGGTTGGTTTTGGTTGAAGCTATTGAAATGCATGGTACAGTTTAGCCTCGTACCAAGGTTCTCAGTGGGCGGGGAAAATGAGAGCCTGGTATCCACTGTTTGCACATGCGCTTAATTTCTCAGAAATCTTGGGAGATCGGGAACTATCGTGTTATATCTGTACAACCATGACTTTCATAACGTGTACTTACTACTACACCGCCCACACATTTTGTGACCAATGATGAAGCTCTTTTGATTGAGGGAGGGACAGCCATCTTAGTGATGCAGGATTATCTGGTTACTTCCTCTGGACAATATTCTTGTCCCCCCACCACTCCCTCTTTCTTGAGACTGTGAGCACTGGTAATTTTAAGGGTGGGGCTAGGAGTGCACCAGTTCCCCTGTTACCATTGTGATCACATGTGTGCACATGTACACATAGCTAGGTCCTGCATTATTCTAATTGTTGCATCCTCTCTGTGACATGACATCATATATACCATGATACTGTTACTATAGTGGAGCACCCCAAGTGAGTTATCTGTGTCTACAGTGTCCGGTGGAGCACTGACTTAACTTCTTGTGTGGTTAGACCCCGCCTTCTGCTTATATTAATATATGCTAAAATCAGCAGTGACTGTAACACAGGTAGTACTCCTCTACTTGACTAGCTGACACACAGTGTCTGATACTGTGTGTCAGTAGTGAGGTATCGAGACCAAATATACCTTACACAGAATGAAGAGCCACCTCTCATCTCTTGTTTTCTGATATTCTGCAGCCTCAGTGAGAACCAGATCTTAGATGAAGGTGCTCGTGAATTGGCTGCAGCGTTGCAAGTGAACCAGAGCCTTCAGACACTAGAGTGAGTCCACCCCTTCATGTCCTACTTCTTAAGAGGTGTACACTGGGACTGCAGCAGTGGTTGTGTACTCTCTCAACTGGTGTAGCAGTACCAGTGCAGTAGCCTCGTTCCCAGGCCCCGCCCAGCTTTTCGTCGCTTGCAGTACGGAAAAGCGGTAGAGGGCCTGGAATAATTCATCACGTGAGTGACGTAGGGGTAGAGAGAAGAGTAGAGAGGACTTAATTGAGCGTAGGCGGATCGTCGACGTGCCCACGCACGTAGTTGATCGATAATAGACAGTACACGTAGCTGTTTTTTAGTAGGAGCCCGTTCTGGCAGTTTTTTCGAACAATAAGCGCAGAGAAAACTTGAGCAAAGCCTAGGAAAGGGCCGCCTTGGCGTTTAATAGCGCCTTGAAAGCCATTCTCCGGGGTGTACAGCGGTCAGTTTGCCAGGTAAGCGAGTAGGTTAGCGTGATTTTCGAATGTACGGGTCTGTGTAAGCTCACCATATCTTTCCGTACTGCCAGGTAATGTAGCATAGTGCCGTCTAGTCCCATTCTGTCGGCCATAAAGCTATCGCAACTGTATTCTGTCCGTACAGCGTGGGCGAGTTCATTCGTTCGCCCACATGTAATTAAGTTCTCTCTACCTATGACGTTTCTCACGTGATAAATTTTACCAGGCTCTCCCCTTTCCTTTCGATTTTTCATTCGCGCGCGGGGAGAGCCTGGGAACGAGGCTACCAGTGCAGTACATGGTTGGTTTTGGTTGAAGCTATTGAAATGCATGGTACAGTTTAGCCTCGTACCAAGGTTCTCAGTGTGCAGGGAAAAGGAGAGCCTTGTATCCACTGTTTGCGCATGCACTTAATTTCCCAGAAATCTCGGGAGATCGGGAACTATCGTGTTATATCTGTACAACCGTGATTTTCATAACGTGTACTTACTGCTACACCGTCCGCACATTTTCTGACCAATGATGAAGCTCTTTTGATTGAGGGAGGGACAGCCATCTTAGTGATGCAGCATTATCTGGTTACTTCCTCTGGACAATATTCTTGTCCCCCCACCACTCCCTCTTTCTTGAGACTGTGAGCACTGGTAATTTTAAGGGTGGGGCTAGGAGAGCCAGTTCCCCTGTTACCATTGTGATTGCATGTGTGCACACGTAGACATAGCTAGGTCCTGCATTATTCTAATTGTTGCATCCTCTCTGTGACATGACATCATATATACCATGATACTGTTACTATAGTGGAGCACCCCAAGTGAGTTATCTGTGTCTACAGTGTCCGGTGGAGCACTGACTTAACTTCCTGTGTGGTTAGACCCCGCCTTCTGCTTATATTAATATATGCTAAAATCAGCAGTGACTGTAACACAGGTAGTACTCCTCTACTTGACTAGCTGACACACAGTGTCTGATACTGTGTGTCAGTAGTGAGGTATCGAGACCAAATATACCTTACACAGAATGAAGAGCCACCTCTCATCTCTTGTTCTCTGATATTCTGCAGCCTCAGTGAGAACCAGATCTTAGATGAAGGTGCTCGTGAATTGGCTGCAGCGTTGCAAGTGAACCAGAGCCTTCAGACACTAGAGTGAGTCCACCCCTTCATGTCCTACTTCTTAAGAGGTGTACACTGGGACTGCAGCAGTGGTTGTGTACTCTCTCAACTGGTGTAGCAGTACCAGTGCAGTAGCCTCGTTCCCAGGCCCCGCCCAGCTTTTCGTCGCTTGCAGTACGGAAAAGCGGTAGAGGGCCTGGAATAATTCATCACGTGAGTGACGTAGGGGTAGAGAGAAGGGTAGAGAGGACTTAATTGAGCGTAGGCGGATCGTCGACGTGCCCACGCACGTAGTTGATCAATAATAGACAGTACACGTAGCTGTTTTTTAGTAGGAGCCCGTTCTGGCAGTTTTTTCGAACAATAAGCGCAGAGAAAACTTGAGCAAAGCCTAGGAAAGGGCCGCCTTGGCGTTTAATAGCGCCTTGAAAGCCATTCTCCGGGGTGTACAGCGGTCAGTTTGCCAGGTAAGCGAGTAGGTTAGCGTGATTTTCGAATGTACGGGTCTGTGTAAGCTCACCATATCTTTCCGTACTGCCAGGTAATGTAGCATAGTGCCGTCTAGTCCCATTCTGTCGGCCATAAAGCTATCGCAACTGTATTCTGTCCGTACAGCGTGGGCGAGTTCATTCGTTCGCCCACATGTAATTAAGTTCTCTCTACCTATGACGTTTCTCACGTGATAAATTTTACCAGGCTCTCCCCTTTCCTTTCGATTTTTCATTCGCGCGCGGGGAGAGCCTGGGAACGAGGCTACCAGTGCAGTACATGGTTGGTTTTGGTTGAAGCTATTGAAATGCATGGTACAGTTTAGCCTCGTACCAAGGTTCTCAGTGTGCAGGGAAAAGGAGAGCCTTGTATCCACTGTTTGCGCATGCACTTAATTTCCCAGAAATCTCGGGAGATCGGGAACTATCGTGTTATATCTGTACAACCGTGATTTTCATAACGTGTACTTACTGCTACACCGTCCGCACATTTTCTGACCAATGATGAAGCTCTTTTGATTGAGGGAGGGACAGCCATCTTAGTGATGCAGCATTGTCTGGTTACTTCCTCTGGACAATATTCTTGTCCCCCCACCACTCCCTCTTTCTTGAGACTGTGAGCACTGGTAATTTTAAGGGTGGGGCTAGGAGAGCCAGTTCCCCTGTTACCATTGTGATTGCATGTGTGCACACGTAGACATAGCTAGGTCCTGCATTATTCTAATTGTTGCATCCTCTCTGTGACATGACATCATATATACCATGATACTGTTACTATAGTGGAGCACCCCAAGTGAGTTATCTGTGTCTACAGTGTCCGGTGGAGCACTGACTTAACTTCCTGTGTGGTTAGACCCCGCCTTCTGCTTATATTAATATATGCTAAAATCAGCAGTGACTGTAACACAGGTAGTACTCCTCTACTTGACTAGCTGACACACAGTGTCTGATACTGTGTGTCAGTAGTGAGGTATCGAGACCAAATATACCTTACACAGAATGAAGAGCCACCTCTCATCTCTTGTTCTCTGATATTCTGCAGCCTCAGTGAGAACCAGATCTTAGATGAAGGTGCTCGTGAATTGGCTGCAGCGTTGCAAGTGAACCAGAGCCTTCAGACACTAGAGTGAGTCCACCCCTTCATGTCCTACTTCTTAAGAGGTGTACACTGGGACTGCAGCAGTGGTTGTGTACTCTCTCAACTGGTGTAGCAGTACCAGTGCAGTAGCCTCGTTCCCAGGCCCCGCCCAGCTTTTCGTCGCTTGCAGTACGGAAAAGCGGTAGAGGGCCTGGAATAATTCATCACGTGAGTGACGTAGGGGTAGAGAGAAGGGTAGAGAGGACTTAATTGAGCGTAGGCGGATCGTCGACGTGCCCACGCACGTAGTTGATCAATAATAGACAGTACACGTAGCTGTTTTTTAGTAGGAGCCCGTTCTGGCAGTTTTTTCGAACAATAAGCGCAGAGAAAACTTGAGCAAAGCCTAGGAAAGGGCCGCCTTGGCGTTTAATAGCGCCTTGAAAGCCATTCTCCGGGGTGTACAGCGGTCAGTTTGCCAGGTAAGCGAGTAGGTTAGCGTGATTTTCGAATGTACGGGTCTGTGTAAGCTCACCATATCTTTCCGTACTGCCAGGTAATGTAGCATAGTGCCGTCTAGTCCCATTCTGTCGGCCATAAAGCTATCGCAACTGTATTCTGTCCGTACAGCGTGGGCGAGTTCATTCGTTCGCCCACATGTAATTAAGTTCTCTCTACCTATGACGTTTCTCACGTGATAAATTTTACCAGGCTCTCCCCTTTCCTTTCGATTTTTCATTCGCGCGCGGGGAGAGCCTGGGAACGAGGCTACCAGTGCAGTACATGGTTGGTTTTGGTTGAAGCTATTGAAATGCATGGTACAGTTTAGCCTCGTACCAAGGTTCTCAGTGGGCGGGGAAAATGAGAGCCTGGTATCCACTGTTTACACATGCGCTTAATTTCTCAGAAATCTTGGGAGATCGGGAACTATCGTGTTATATCTGTACAACCATGACTTTCATAACGTGTACTTACTACTACACCGCCCACACATTTTGTGACCAATGATGAAGCTCTTTTGATTGAGGGAGGGACAGCCATCTTAGTGATGCAGCATTATCTGGTTACTTCCTCTGGACAATATTCTTGTCCCCCCACCACTCCCTCTTTCTTAAGACTGTGAGCACTGGTAATTTTAAGGGTGGGGCTAGGAGTGCACCAGTTCCCCTGTTACCATTGTGATCACATGTGTGCACACGTACACATAGCTAGGTTCTGCATTATTCTAATTGTTGCATCCTCTCTGTGACTGACATCATATATACCATGATACTGTTACTATAGTGGAGCACCCCAAGTGAGTTATCTGTGTCTACAGTGTCCGGTGGAGCACTGACTTAACTTCCCGTGTGGTTAGACCCCGCCCTCTGCTTATATTAATTCACGCTAAAATCACCAGTGACTGTAACACAGGGAGTACTCCTCTACTTGACTAGCTGACACACAGTATCTGATACTGTGTGTCAGTAGTGAGGTATCGAGACCAAATATACCTTACACAAAATGAAGATGTTTGTTGAACCACCTCTCATCTCTTGTTCTCTGACATTCTGCAGCCTCAGTCGGAACCAGATCTCAGCTGAAGGTGTGTGTGCACTGGTAAGAGTTTTCCAGTTGAACCAGAGCCTACAGAAGCTTAAGCTAAGCGGGTGAGTCAGCCATTCAGGTCTTGTTTTTAAGAAATGCATATACACATGAAACCATAGTGTCATTACCAGTCCTATGTTGAAATATTAGGAGACACTTGGAAACATTTGCATGGATGGTTGTGTGCATTCCTGACTCAAGATCACAGCTCTAATAAGAGCTCCCCATTTGTGACCAACGACTGAATGTGAATATCGTGTTTGACAACAAGGAATCAATTGTGTTCATTGTTTTTTTTTAAATACCGTCATTATTCTAATAGAACAGTAGATCCAATCTAGCAGAAGAAATTCAATTCTTGGGATTTTTGCTAATCCAATTATCCAGAAGGCTGCTGCACTAGTATTTTTGAGTGAATCCAATTTAGCGAAAGAGTAGGTACCATGAAACGTTCTTATCAAAACAACACTCCTGAAGTCACTGGCAGAGTCATTGTATAGTGCACCCAGGTGGCGTTCTTATCAAAACAAGTATGAAGAAAAGACCGCAGAGGGTGGAAGTCCCCTGCACTCTGCACTTGCACACTTCAGGGGAAGTGTCTTAGTACTGCAAGCAGTTGAAACACTGAGGTAAGGAGGCCTCCGTGGGTGGAGTGATTTTCTTAGAAGATGTGCTTCCATTGCAGCGATGAATCTGATCTAGTGGAAGAGATTCGGTTCTTAAAGTTTTTTTGTGAATCAATTCTAGCGGAAGCCAGATTTTAGAATAGTGATGGTATATTTTCCTTGTATACTACTGTAATTGTGTATACAACTAAGTGCCCATTCCTGTGCATGCCCCATGCCCTCCATTTTGACAGTTCTGTGGTTTAGTGAAGTCCTCTGTGTAACCACGAAGCATTTCTAAGGTGACAGGCTAGTCACACATGATTGGTGCGAGCCTGAGCGAGCCCCACACTAGCATGACTGCATTGCGCACACGTGTGTGTATGCTTGCTTGTTGGTTTGTTGGTTTGTTGGTTTGTTTGGACCGACCACTTACCGTAAATTTTAAATGAGCGCATTCAAATATTTCACGATGGTTGAATGTCCATGCACGCTGGCGTGGACTTCAGCTAAGCCATTGAGAACGAGCGTGAAGGGCTACTGCCAGACTGCAGGGTCGGCGTGAAAGAAAGCGAGAGTGAAGATGATTCAAGTTGAATGCATTGGCAGCACGCACGGCATCTTACTTTCTGAACTATGGTACAACTCTGACGATCGCGTGACAAGGCAGGCTGCAGGTGACAGACAGCAGGATGTACGCTTGCTTCAGGTACGCGCCTGGCATGACCGCTCATACATAGCACGGATTCCCCTGCTAGCACATTGTTTTGACTTTGAAGCTTAGCCCATGCCCGTGTAGCCATAGTAGTGCGGCTGGACGAATAGCTGCATGTCTGTGTGGGCATTCCAAATGCAATTTGCTACTCGCTCAGGCTCGCCCCAGGATGATTCAGCATCTTTCTAGTACTACTTTTTGCATGAGCTTCAAGTTCTCTTAGTTTGCATCATGGCACTTCACAGGTTCACATGCACCAGTCATTTTTTGGTCTTGGACGCAAGGCTTTATCAAAAGTTGTGCAAATTTGCCAGCAATTACCAAATCTACCCACATCATACATTCACCTATGCTTCTGGTAAATCACTAGCATGTGGCACGGAAATCCAAGAACATGGAGTTGATTATATATGCTAGCACTTTGTGGATTTGGATTAGGAGTGGAGCTTGCACAGAGGTAGTTAAACCATTCAAGTGCTTCCTCCATACAAGTGAGCTACAGTGCCATAGGAGATTGGATGAGGCAATACAGTGTACGTTTATGAAAATGTCATGAACCACCTCTCTCTCTTTTGTTCTTACATTCTGCAGCCTCAGTGAAAACAAGATCACAGATGAACTTGTGTGTGCACTGGTTAGAGAGTTGCAAGTGAACCAGAGTCATCAGAAGCTAGAGTGAGTCTAGCCATTCATGTCCGACTTTTCAAGAGGTGCTTGCTGAGACTGTAGTGTCATTCCATGCCTGTGTACTGAAATATGAGGGAGGACCTGCATGCATGGTGACACTTGCAAACATTGTCCTATACATTTGTCACTACACACATGCATGGATGGTTGCGCACATCCCTGACCTGTGATCACAATCTAATAAGAGTTGGCTATTTGTGGTCAACAACTTGATGCGCAGTATCAAAGTATATTTTGTTTGACCACAATGAATAAATTTTATGCTGCTTGATTTATGATTCACTCTTGTGCACTGTTGTTTAAATAATAGATGGTGAGTCTGAGGGATTTACATGATTTACAAATCTGAGGGCTCGAGGCTGTAGCAACCTGAGCACAGCAAGGTTGCTACTAAGGGCCAGAAGGTTTCTAAAGAGCGTAGATCCCGTTGGACGAAGCATCTAACTTATTTAGAGTATGACCGTTGGCAACGACGCATCTTTTTTTTATACGAGTCGATTTATCGGCGACTTGCTACTTGTTTTTGTTGCTGGACTACTGTGAATTTGTAACAAGACGCATGTAAATGACAGACTACTATTGACGGCTGCTCGCTGCTGTGGTAGCATGCGTGTGAGGATGCATAGCTCACTTGCTCCGCCCAGTAAACTGCCACTCCCATAGGCGCCATTAGTGGTAAGGACTATTAAATGAAGCTTCATCTCACAGATTTCACAGCAATTTAAACAAACAAGACAGAAAGTCACGGATATCAATCTCCATTTTTCTAAAATTAATATAATCTTTGGTTACTGTTGTATACCATACTGTCGGTTGCATAGTAACTGTATATAGCTAGAGGGGAAGCATCTATCATATATGCTTTCCCTCAAGCCTCAATGAGATTTAGTTACTTGGTATTGACGAATCAAGTTTTTAGTATTCTCACTAATTATACTCTAAGTATAGATAAATTTTACACAAAGTGGGTTCATGAACATTTCTTGACTCCCTCCTTCTTTTGTTGTCTGTCATTCTGCAGCCTCAGTAACAAAACGATCTCAGATGAAGGAGCTTGTGCACTTAGTGCAGCTTTGCAAGTGAACCAGAGCCTTCAGGAGCTAAAGTGAGTCCAGCCAGGATTTTCTGAAGGGGGGGTTATGTGGATGTGCATACGTATGTATGCATAAACATGCAAGACTAGGTGGGCCTGGTGGCATGGTCTCCCAGAAATTTTTTAGAAATTAGGTGTTCTGAGACTGCTTCTGAGGCCATTTTGGGACAGAAGCAGCCTCAGAGCAATTTTTGCATGCAATACTGTAGAATCGGGTTATTAGGCGCATGCGCTTAATGGGATAGCAGTAAAATAATATGCGCTACATATCAAAGTGTGCCAAATAGCAAGGGTTGAAGGTTGACCACGCCTCTAAAAGTATGACATCATTGGCGATTGAGGTCAGAACCGGTTTACGAGGCGCTTGTCAGGCGGCTATAAAAGATGAATGGAGTCGTGCACGCAAGTTATTCTTTAAGAATGGAAGGACAACTTGAACTCTCTAGTGTAGCTCTTCCTATGAATTGTGTATTTTCCACAAGAGTTCCAGTGAGTGTAAGCTGAGAGTGAGATGTAGGTTTTGAGGTAGAGAGCAGTGAGTCAACGGAATTCACAGTCGATGAGCGCGTCGAGGATGGCGAATGGCGATGACGAATGTTTCAACCAACTCTATGAGAAGCAGTGCCATATAGTTTATTGTTTTAATAGTCCTTTTTCACATTTCTAGCGCACTTTTGATTTGTTATTTGCAAAAGTGATCCCCATTGGTTATTTGCAAAGTGATCCTCGTTCGCACTACCTTCGCGTGCTTGCTCTAACTTGTCCACTTGTGGAATATTTCGCATCGCCCACTCCAAACTTTTGTTTAATTAGAGTAGTGCGCTTCTTATCGAGGGTCTAGACACATTTTGTCAATAAGACAGCATGTGCCTAATAAGTGGCGTCCACTAAATAATGATGTGCGCCTGATAACCTGATTCTACGGTACTGCATCAATTTTCTACAAGGAGGTATTACAGTTGGCAGAACAGCAGATGTGGTGAAAGATGATGAAATACCGTATAGCGGGAAATTTTCGAGGGGTCCAATTTTCGCGGTTTTCGCGGTGGATTGGCAAACCACGAAAATTAAACCTGTAGAATAAAAACCTGTACGTAAGTTCTCGCACGTGATTAAGAGGGGGCGTGGCCATTGTGATTTGCATGCTGCTCAATAGGTCAGCTGGTCTACTTCACACCAGTTCGTTGTTGTTGAACTTCTACAGGAATGTCTCTGTTACGCTATTTTAAAGCATCTAGCGATACTACCAAGCTTCAGCTAATGCAGAAGTGAAGCGAGTGATCGAAGCCGCTACAGCGAACGCATCACGATAGTTCTCCACTTCTCTCATGCAAGATAGCTCTTCTCCAACAGCAGCACACCAAATTTCCTTGTACATATGATAACCGGTTCGAGCCCGCGTGCGCATGCGGTAAGAGACGGAGTCAACCAGGTATTGTGGGCGGAGCAGTTCTGGAACGGCCATCCCCGAAAATTAGACCGAGAAATCTTTGAAGATTCCCCTTCCGCGAAAATTGGACCCCTCGAAAATTTCCCGCTATACGGTGGTACGAAGAGCATCAAGCTTATATGACAGCAAGTTCTCTATAGAGTACCGTAAAATACCGTATGTTTGCATGTGTTTTGGTATGTACTATATACTTGCGTGGATGATTAATTGTCTGCATCCCTAGTCTTGTGCCCAGCTAGATATAACTATGGAAAATTGTTGCACACTCTTCTTGCACGCATTCAGAATGATTTGTATCAACTGTTTGGGCGGGGAAAACGAGAACCTTATATCAACCTTGGAATGAGGCTAGATTGTATGCATCTTTTACACACAAAATGAAAAGGTTTGTTGAACCACCTCTCATCTCTTGTTCTCTGACATTCTGCAGCCTCAGTCGGAACAAGATCTCAGCCAAAGGTGCTCGTGAATTGGCTGCAGCTTTGCAAGTGAACCAGAGCCTTCAGACACTAGAGTGAGTCCAACCCTTCATGTCCTACTTCTTAAGAGGTGTACACTGGTACTGCAGCAATGGTTGTGTACACTCTCAACTGGTGCAGCAGTACCAGTGCAGTACATGGTTGGTTTTGGTTGAAGCTATTGAAATGCATGGTACAGTTTAGCCTCGTACCAAGGTTCTCAGTGGGCGGGGAAAATAAGAGCCTGGTATCCACTGTTTGTGCATGCGCTTAATTTCCCAGAAATCTTGGGAGATCGGGAACTATCGTGTTATATCTGTACAACCATGACTTTCATAACATGTACTTACTACTACACTGCCCACACATTTTCTGACCAATGATGAAGCTCTTTTGATTGAGGGAGGGACAACCATCTTAGTGATGCAGCATTTTCTGGTTACTTCCTCTGGACAATATTCTTGTCCCCCCACCACTCCGTCTTTCTTGAGACTGTGAGCACTGATAATTTTAAGGGTGGGGCTAGGAGTGCACCAGTTCCCCTGTTACCATTGTGATTACATGTGTGCACACGTAGACATAGCTAGGTCCTGCATTACTCTAATTGTTGCATCCTCTCTGTGACATGACATCATATATACCAAGATACTGTTACTATAGTGGAGCACCCCAAGTGAGTTATCTGTGTCTACAGTGTCCGGTGGAGCACTGACTTAACTTCCCGTGTGGTTAGACCCCGCCCTCTGCTTATATTAATTCACGCTAAAATCACCAGTGACTGTGACACAGGGAGTACTCCTCTACTTGACTAGCTGACACACAGTGTCTGATTCTGTGTCTCAGTAGTGAGGTATCGAGTCCAAATATACCTTACACAAAGTGAAGAGGTTTGTTGAACCACCTCTCATCTCTTGTTCTCTGACATTCTGCAGCCTCAGGCACAACCAGATCTCAGACGAAGGTGCTTGTGAATTAGCTGCAGTGTTGCAAGTGAACCAGAGCCTTCAGACACTAAAGTGAGTCGAGCCATTCCTAGACTTGTGTTAAAATATTGATGACGTGATGATGCCACAAAAACTCATTAGTATTCTGGTTTTTGTGTAAACACCTAACACTGTTTTACTCCCTATTTTCATTTCCATGATGAGTTTGTCTTCTACAATATCTCGCATGATATGATGTGGCTTCACATCAGGAAAGCTGGTTTGAAGCTTTTAGTCAAGTGAACACAGTTATCATTTTCTCCTGAACACATACTCATATGGAACCACTAGCCTCATTCCCAGGCCACCACCCAGATATTTGTTACTTGCAGTATGAAACTTAAGCATTGTCAAACATTACCACTGAAGATGCAAGTTTCAGTAGCGTAGGAAGTACCAACAGACACTGGATATTTATTGTGGTACATGACCGGCAATGTTACTGCTCTTCAGGATGACAAAATCGTTGTGAATACAATTAGTTGACCCCACATTGAACCAGGTGGTGTATATAGTTGAGACTGATTTAATATTTGAGTAAAAGTCCTCTCGCTCATGCTCGCCCCAATTAAGAGCTCCTCATTTGTGACCAAAACTGAAGGTGCATATCAAAATATTGATCACAATTAATTTATAATCTGTTTCTTGTGTTTTGATTCTTCCTCATTATTTACATATACAGTCATGGAACCACTTACCTTTCTTTTTTGTTCTCTGACGTTCTGCAGCCTCAGGAACAATGAGATCTCAGCTGATGGTGTGTTGGTACTGGCTGGAGCTTTGATAGTGAACAAGAACCTTAAACTTGAGTGAGTCCGGTTACTTATGTACTACAGGCACATGGATGGTTCCATGTACCCTGTCCCATGATCATGATTCTAATAGGAGCTCTCTATTTGTGACCAACAACTGAATGTGTATGTCAAAGTATTATGTGTTTGACCACAAGGAAACATTATTTGCCGAGCCCCTTAACATGAGGTAAGTAATTGTGCAGTGGTGAGATCACATGCATGTGTCTGTAATGCTTTAGGAATTTAAGATTTATCAATATATGACATATGTTTATATGCATAGAGTGTGCACACACACATGCACTCTGAATTGGATTCATATTGTAGGAGGTAACTTAGTGGAGACACACACAGTAGTACAGGAAGTGAAGAAGAGAGAGCTCGAAAGAGGCAGGTAGAGGCAGGGAAGAGGAGCTAGGAGTGTGTGTCACCAAGAGACTAGCATATGGTGATCTCAGTATCTTTAGCTATAAAACAGGGAGAGGAATACACGGGAGTCTCTTTGACATAGGTACATACCGTATTCTCTCTAAAATAGCAGACACTTTAATTGTCCGGACACCTCAATTATGAATTTTTCGTCTCTCTAATTAAACCGGACAGAAGAAAAATTGAGGGATTTTCCCTCTCTAATACATGCAAACAATAGCGATGTCACTGATGCTGAAATTGTTTGTCGGAGTGTTGGCTAGTCAAACGAAGCTCTACAGAGTGAAACACGGAACAGAGAGAGGCTCGCAAGGTTATTTCAACAAACAGTATGTTCTGAAATGATTTGTTATCCGCTTACAGAGAACGCTTACCAGCTGTGTGTCGTGTTTGTCATATTTTGTTGATAGCAAGGTGCAACTCTGACATTTATGAAGCCCAAGTACTGCTGTACCTGTTAGTGTTGTGCTTCTGCTTATTGGTGTTGAAACACCCCCAATAAGTTGTTTTTATGATCAAGGTGATTGACAATGACCTTGGCTTCGGTCGCTATGCTTCACCACTTCGAAAGGTGATGCGCAGTACGTGTCTTTGTGGGTCCTGACCGATGCACACAGAAGGTGGCAATAGTTGTACATGGTAACTCACAAAAAAAGCACGCTGAAACTGGCACTATAAAACTCTGTAGTTCACACCAGATACTTACGTTCAAAAATTATTAACTCTCTAAAATTTTCCGGACACTCCCATTTTGAATTATTTTTTCCTGTCCAATATTTTAGAGAAAATATGGTAAATATACTACAATGCATACATAAAATGATAACGTACACTGCCTGTTTCGAGCCCTTCTTCAATTTGGTGGTTACTGTACCTCCGTGTGCACACTCTCAACACGAGTAGTGACTTCATCTGCAAATGCGTATATACCTAGTCTGAGTTAGGTGCCTTTGTTTTTGATTCTTCCTCATATGTAAGTTTATAATATTATGATTTTTGAACTATGTGCCTGGCATTTTTGTTCTCTAAAATTCTGCAGCCTCAGTAGGAACGGAATCTCAGATGAACGTGTGTGTGTACTGGTTGAAGCTTTACAAGTGAACCAGAGCCATCAGAAGCTTAAGCTAAAGTAAGTTCAGCCATTCATGTCCTATACTTTCAATAGGTATACACAGAGCCTGTAGGCCTAAGGTTATTTCCGGGCCTGGGCTGCAATATTAGGGAGGGCATGGGACACTTGGAAAACATTTGTGTGTACTAGCATGGATCAATGGTTGTGTGCTTCCCTGACTCATGATCACGACTGGAATAAGAGTTCATCATTTGTGACCAACAATCATATCAAATTATATTGTTTATGCAGGGGCGTAGACAACTTTTGAGAAGTCGGGGGGCTTAGCCTCTAGGATCGAGTTTGTTGCACGTAAATGAGAGTCAAATTCATATATTTGGACACTTCTAAGCTTTGATCTTTGTATGTGTAACACTGCTTATAACCTGAAAGCTTTTTTTTTCCTCTCTTGCTTTTCTAAATTTTGGACATCCTTTTGCGGTAACTGCTTGTACACATAGTAACATGAGCTTGAAATCTGGGGGGGGGGGGGCTTCAGCCCCCCAGCCCCCCAGCCCCCCCCCCCCCCCCCCCCCTCGCCTACACCCTTGTTATGACCTCAACGAATCATGACCCTTGGGTTTGAATCTTCCTTGTATACTGTTGTTAAGTATAATTGTGTCCACGAACCCTTTTTGAAGCACTTCCTTTATTTGTTGTCTGACCTCCTGCAGCCTCAGTGGGAACAACATTACGGACAAAGGTGCTTGTGCAATCGCCACAGCTTTACGAGTGAACCAGAGCCTTCAGAGGCTAAAGTGAGTCCAGCCATTAATGTTCTACTTGTTAAGAAGTGTACACTGGTACTTCAGTGATAGTTGTGGACACTCCATATCTCAACTAGTGTAGCATTATAGGAATCATATTACTACAAGGTACAGTGCAGTGTTGTTTGGTTTTAGTTGAAGGTCTCCAACACTACAGTTGAAATTGCCGATGGGTTAAATTTTTGAATTACAACTGAGGTAAAAAATGTCACAGTAAAAAAAGGTTTTAGCAAGTTTGAGATGATCTAAAGTGTGCTTGTATAATTATATGTGTAAACTACATTCTTAAGAGGTGTATACTTAGACTGTAGTGTCATTCCCAGGCCTGTGCTGATACCGGTATTGTCCCGGGCAAGTGCCCATGGGTGCCCGCAGCTCAAGCACCAAAAATTGAGGGTGGGCGGTTACACGAAGGAGGTGCTTGAATGATCCAACTATCTCCAGCATGCATGATCATGATGTAGAAATGCAGAGAGGAGGAGGAGATTAACCAGGGTACGAGTGCAGCGAGAGGCTGAACAACGTAGGCACAACCTCATTCTTGCCTCTGTCGGTCAGCCTCTCGTTGTTGCTTCCTCCGGGAATCATCCTCTTCTCGACAGTGTCACTGTACCTGTATCCTGGTTAATCTACAAGTACAGTGACACCATTGAGCAGAGGATGATTCCAGGAGGCAGTAATGACGAAAGACTGACCAACGTAGGCACACAAAGTAGCCCAATCATTATCTCGCTTCCCACGAGCCTCTCCTGCGTGCATTCACATATGCCCTTGTATGGCTACTATTGGAGCACCCCAGGTGACTTATCAGTGTGTACAGTGTCCAGTAGAGTGCCTGACTAAACTCCCCGGCTGGTTGGACCCCAGCCCTCTGCTCATTTTACTTCACCCTAAAATCACCAGTGACTGTGACAGTAACCACACAGGGAGTAGTCCTCTACTTCACTAACTGACAAGCTGACACACAGTGTCTGATACTGTGTGTCAGTAGTGAAGTATTGAGACCAAATTTACCTTACACAAAATGAAAAGGTTTGTTGAACAACCTTTCATCTCTTCTTCTCTGACATTATGCAGCCTCAGTGACAACCAGATCTCAGATGAAGGTGCTTGTGAATTGGCTGCAGTGTTGCCAGTGAACCAGAGCCTTCAGACACTAAAGTGAGTCCAACCCTTCATGTCCTACTTCTTAAGAGGTGTACACTGGGACTGCAGCAATGGTTGTGTACACTCCTAACTGGTGAAGCAGTACCAGTGCAGTACATGGTTGGTTTTGGTTGAAGCTATTGAAATGCATGGTACAGTTTAGCCTCGTACCAAGGTTCTCAGTGGGCGGGGAAAAGGAGAGCCTGGTATCCACTGTTTGCGCATGCGCTTCAATTCCCTGAAATCATGGGAGATCGGGAACTACCGTGTTATATCTGTACAACCGTGACTTTCATAACGTATATTTACCACTACCCCGCCCACACATTTTCTGACCAATGATGAAGCTCTTTTGATTGAGGGAGGGACAACCATCTTAGTGATGCAGCATTTTCTGGTTACTTTCTCTGGACAATATTCTTGTCCCCCCACCACTCCCTCTTTCTTGAGACTGTGAGCACTGGTAATTTTAAGGGTGGGGCTAGGAATGCACCAGTTCACCTATTACCATTATGATTACATGTGTGCACACGTACACATAGCTAGGTCCTGCATTATTCTAATTGTTGCATCCTCTCTGTGACTGACATCATATATACCATGATACTGTTACTATAGTGGAGCACCCCAAGTGAGTTATCTGTGTCTACAGTGTCCGGTGGAACACTGCCTTAACTTCCCGTGTGGTTAGACCCCGCCCTCTGCTTATATTAATTCACGCTAAAATCACCAGTGACTGTGACACAGGGAGTACTCCTCCACTTGACTAGCTGACACACAGTGTCTGATAGTGTGTGTCAGTAGTGAGGTACCGCGAGACCAAATATACCTTACACAAAGTGAAGAGGTTTGTTGAACCACCTCTCATCTCTTGTTCTCTGACATTGTGCAGCCTCAGTCGGAACCAGATCTCAGCCAAAGGTGCTCGTGAATTGGCTGAAGTGTTACAAGTGAACCGGAGCCTTCAGACACTAAAGTCAGTCAAACCCTTCATGTCCTACTTCTTAAGAGATGTACACTGTTACTGCAGCAGTGGTTGTGTACACTCTCAACTGGTGTAGCAGTACCAGTGCAGTACATGGTTGGTTTTGGTTGAAGCTATTGAAATGCATGGTACAGTTTAGCCTCGTACCAAGGTTCTCAGTGGGCGGAGAAAAGGAGAGCCTGGTATCCACTGTTTGCGCATGCGCTTCAATTCCCAGAAATCTTGGGAGATCAGGAACTATCGTGTTATATCTGTACACCCGTGACTTTCATAATGTACTTACTACTACACCGCCCACACATTTTCTGACCAATGATGAAGCTCTTTTGATTGAGGGAGGGACAGCCATCTTAGTGATGCAGCATTTTCTGGTTACTTCCTCTGGACAATATTCTTGTCCCCCCACCACTCCCTCTTTCTTGAGACTGTGAGCACTGGTAATTTTCAGGGTGGGGCTAGGAGTGCACCAGTTCCCCTGTTACCATTATGATTACATGTGTGCACGCGTACACATAGCTAGGTCCTGCATTATTCTAATTGTTGCATCCTCTCTGTGACATGACATCATATATACCATGATACTGTTACTATAGTGGAACACCCCAAGTGAGTTATCTGTGTCTACAGTGTCCGGCGGAGCACTGACTTAACTTCCCATGTGGTTAGAACACCCCCTCTGCTTATATTAATTCACGCTAAAATCACCAGTGACTGTAACACAGGGAGTACTCCTCTACTTGACTAGCTGACACACAATGTCTGATCGTGTGTGTCAGTGGTGAGGTATCGAGACCAAATATATCTTACACAAAGTGAAGAGGTTTGTTGAACCACCTTTCATCTCTTGTTCTCTGATATTCTGCAGCCTCAGTCGGAACCAGATCTCAGATGAAGGTGCTCGTGAATTGGCTACAGCGTTGCAAGTGAACCAGAGCCTTCAGACACTAAAGTGAGTCCAGCCCTTCATGTCCTACTCCTTAAGAGGTGTACACTGGTACTGCAGCAATGGTTGTGTACACTCTCAACTGGTGTAGCAGTACCAGTGCAGTACATGGTTGGTTTTGGTTGAAGCTATTGAAATGCATGGTACAGTTTAGCGTCGTACCAAGGTTCTCATTGGGCGGGGAAAATAAGAGCCTGGTATCCACTGTTTGTGCATGCACTTAATTTCTCAGAAATCGTGGTAGATCGGGAACTATCGAGTTATATCTGTACAACCATGACTTTCATAACATGTGCTTACTACTACACCGCCCACACATTTTCTGATCAATGATGAAGCTCTTTTGATTGAGGGAGGGACAGCCATCTTAGTGATGCAGCGTTTTCTGGTTACTTCCTCTGGACAATATTCTTGTCCCCCCACCACTCCCTCTTTCTTGAGACTGTGAGCACTGGTAATTTTCAGGGTGGGGCTAGGAGTGCACCAGTTCCCCTGTTACCATTATGATTACATGTGTGCACGCGTACACATAGCTAGGTCCTGCATTATTCTAATTGTTGCATCCTCTCTGTGACATGACATCATATATACCATGATACTGTTACTATAGTGGAACACCCCAAGTGAGTTATCTGTGTCTACAGTGTCCGGCGAAGCACTGACTTAACTTCCCATGTGGTTAGAACACCCCCTCTGCTTATATTAATTCATGCTAAAATCACCAGTGACTGTAACACAGGGAGTACTCCTCTACTTGACTAGCTGACACACAATGTCTGATCGTGTGTGTCAGTGGTGAGGTATCGAGACCAAATATATCTTACACAAAGTGAAGAGGTTTGTTGAACCACCTCTCATCTCTTGTTCTCTGATATTCTGCAGCCTCAGTCGGAACCAGATCTCAGATGAAGGTGCTCGTGAATTGGCTACAGCGTTGCAAGTGAACCAGAGCCTTCAGACACTAAAGTGAGTCCAGCCCTTCATGTCCTACTTCTTAAGAGGTGTACACTGGTACTGCAGCAATGGTTGTGTACACTCTCAACTGGTGTAGCAGTACCAGTGCAGTACATGGTTGGTTTTGGTTAAAGCTATTGAAATGCATGGTACAGTTTAGCCTCGTACCCAGGATCTCATTGGGCGGGGAAAATAAGAGCCTGGTATCCACTGTTTGTGCATGCACTTAATTTCTCAGAAATCTTGGTAGATCGGGAACTATCGAGTTATATCTGTACAACCGTGACTTTCATAACATGTGCTTACTACTACACCGCCCACACATTTTCTGATCAATGATGAAGCTCTTTTGATTGAGGGAGGGACAGCCATCTTAGTGATGCAGCATTTTCTGGTTACTTCCTCTGGACAATATTCTTGTCCCCCCACCACTCCCTCTTTAGACTGTGAGTACTGGTAATTTTATGGGTGCGGCCCCCTGGTACACAAGTTCCCCTGTTACCATTGGTGATTACATGTGTGCACACGTACACATAGCTAGGTCCTGCATTATTCTAATTGTTGCATCCTCTCTGTGACATGACATCATATATACCATGATACTGTTACTATAGTGGAGCACCCCAAGTGAGTTATCTGTGTCTACAGTGTCCGGTGGAGCACTGACTTAACTTCCCGTGTGGTTAGACCCCGCCCTCTGCTTATATTAATTCACGCTAAACTCACCAGTGACTGTAACACAGGGAGTACTCCTCTACTTGACTAGCTAACGCACAGTGTCTGATAGTGTGTGTCAGTGGTGAGGTATCGAGACCAAATATACCTTACACAAAGTGAAGAGGTTTGTTGAACCACCTCTCATCTCTTGTTCTCTGACATTATGCAGCCTCAGTTGGAACCAGATCTCAGCTGAAGGTGTGTGTGCACTGGTAAGAGTTTTCCAGGTGAACCAGAGCCTACAGAAGCTTAAGCTAAGCAGGTGAGTCAGCCATTCAAGTCTTGTTTTTAAGAAATGCATATACACATGAAACCATAGTGTCATTACCAGTCCTATGTTGAAATATTAGGAGACACTTGGAAACATTTGCATGGATGGTTGTGTGCATTCCTGACTCAAGATCACAGCTCTAATAAGAGCTCCCCATTTGTGACCAACGACTGAATGTGAATATCGTGTTTGACAACAAGGAATCAATTGTGTTCATTGTTTATTTTTTTAAATGCCGTCATTATTCTAATAGAACAGTAGATCCAATTGAGCGGAAGAAATTCAATTCTTGGGATTTTTGCTAATCCAATTATGCAGAAGGCTGCTGCACTAGTATTTTCGAGTGAATCCAATTTAGCGAAAGAGTAGGTACCATGAAGCGTTCTCAACAGCAACAACAACAACAAAAAAAAAACAGCGAAGTCATGGGCAGACAGAAGCTGTTTAGTGCACCAGGAAACGTTCTTATCAAAACAACACTCCTGAAGTCACTGGCAGAGGCATTGATTGTATAGTGCACCCAGGCGGCGTTCTTATCAAAACAAGTATGAAGAAAAGACCGCAGAGGGTGGAAGTCCCCTGCACTCTGCACTTGCACACTTCAGGGGAAGTGTCTTAGTACTGCAAGCAGTTGAAACACTGAGGTAAGGAGGCCTCCGTGGGTGGAGTGATTTTCTTAGAAGATGTGCTTCCATTGCAGCGATGAATCTGATGTAGTGGAAGAGATTCGGTTCTTAGAGTTTTTTGTAAATCAATTCTAGCGGAAGCCAGATTTTAGAATAGTGATGGTATATTTTCCTTGTATCCTACTGTAAATGTGTATACAAGCAAGTGCCCATTCCTGTGCATGCCCCATGCCCTCCATTTTGACAGTTCTGTGGTTTAGTGAGGTCCTCTGTGTAACCACCAAGCATTTCTAAGGTGACAGGCTAGTCACACATGATTGGGGCGAGCCTGAGCGAGCCCCACACTAGCATGACTGCATTGCGCACACGTGTGTGTATGCTTGCTTGTTGGTTTGTTGGTTTGTTGGTTTGTTTGGACCGACCACTTACCGTAAATTTTAAATGAGCGCATTCAAATATTTCACGATGGTTGAATGTCCATGCACACTGGCGTGGACTTCAGCTAAGCCATTGAGAACGAGCGTGAAGGGCTACTGCCAGACTGCAGGGTCGGCGTGAAAGAGAGCGAGAGTGAAGATGATTCAAGTTGAATGCATTGGCAGCACGCACGGCATCTTACTTTCTGAACTATGGTACAACCCTGACAATTGCGTGACAAGGCAGGCTGCGGGTGACAGACAGCAGGATGTATGCTGGCTTCAGGTACGCGCCTGGCATGACCGCTCATACATAGCACGGATTCCCCAGCTAGCACATTGTTTTGACTTTGAAACTTACCCCATGCCCGTGTAGCCATAGTAGTGCGGCTGGACGAATAGCTGCATGTCTGTGTGGGCATTCCAAATGCAATTTGCTACTCGCTCAGGCTCGCCCCAGGATGATTCAGCATCTTTCTAGTACTACTTTTTGCATGAGCTTCAAGTTCTCTTAGTTTGCATCATGGCACTTCACAGGTTCACATGCACCAGTCATTTTTTGGTCTTGGACGCAAGGCTTTATCAAAAGTTGTGCAAATTTGCCAGCAATTACCAAATCTACCCACATCATACATTCACCTATGCTTCTGGTAAATCACTAGCATGTGGCACGGAAATCCAAGAACATGGAGTTGATTATATATGCTAGCACTTTGTGGATTTGGATTAGGGGTGGAGCTTGCACAGAGGTAGTTAAACCATTCAAGTGCTTCCTCCATACAAGTGAACTACAGTGCCATAGGAGATTGGATGAGGCAATACAGTGTACGTTTATGAAAATGTCATGAACCACCTCTCTCTCTCTTTTGTTTTTACATTCTGCAGCCTCAGTAAAGACGAGATCGCAGATGAACTTGTGTGTGCACTGGTTAGAGAGTTGCAAGTGAACCAGAGTCATCAGAAGCTAGAGTGAGTCTAGCCATTCATGTCCGACTTTTCAAGAGGTGCTTGCTGAGACTGTAGTGTCATTCCATGCCTGTGCACTGAAATATGAGGGAGGACCTACATGCATGGTGACGCTTGCAAACATTGTCCTATACATTTGTCACTACACACATGCATGGATGGTTGCGCACATCCCTGACCTGTGATCACAATCTAATAAGAGTTGGCTATTTGTGGCCAACAACTTGATGCGCAGTATCAAAGTATATTTTGTTTGACCACAATGAATAAATTTTATGCTGCTTGATTTATGATTCACTCTTGTGCACTGTTGTTTAAATAATAGATGGTGAGTCTGAGGGATTTACATGATTTACAAACCTGAGGGCTCGAGGCTGTAGCAACCTGAGCATAGCAAGGTTGCTACTAAGGGCCAGAAGGTTTCTAAAGAGCGTAGATCCCGTTGGACGAAGCATCTAACTTATTTAGAGTATGACCGTTGGCAACGACGCATCTTTTTTTTATTCGAGTCGATTTATCGGCGACTTGCTACCTGTTTTTGTTGCTGGACTACTGTGAATTTGTAACAAGACGCATGTAAATGACAGACTACTATTGACGGCTGCTCGCTGCTGTGGTAGCATGCGTGTGAGGATGCATAGCTCGCTTGCTCCGCCCAGTGAATTAGCTAAACTGCCACTCCCATAGGCGCCATTAGTGGTAAGGACTATTAAATGAAGCTTCATCTCACAGACTTCACAGCAATTTAAACAAACAAGACAGAAAGTCACGGATATCAATCTGCATTTTTCTAAAATTAATATAATGGTTACTGTTGTATACCATACTGTCGGTTGCATAGTAACTGTATATAGCTAGAGGGGAAGCATCTATCATATATGCTTTCCCTCAAGCCTCAATGAGATTTAGTTACTTGGTATTGACGAATCAAATGTTTAGTATTCTCACTAACTATACTCTAAGTATAGATAAATTTTACATAAAGTGGGTTCATGAACATTTCTTGACTCCTTCCTTCTTTTGTTGTCGGTCATTCTGCAGCCTCAGTAACAAAAAGATCTCGGATGAAGGAGCTTGTGCACTTAGTGCAGCTTTGCAAGTGAACCAGAGCCTTCAGGAGCTAAAGTGAGTCCAGCCAGGATTTTCAGAAGGAGGGGTTATGTGGATGTGCATATGTATGCATGCATAAACATGAGGCTAGCCTGGGGGCATGCTTCCCCAGAAAATTGTTAGAAATTAGATGCTCTGAGACTGCTTCTGAGGCCATTTTGGGACAGAAGCAATCTCAGAGCAATTTTTGGATGCAATACTGTAGAATCGGGTTATTAGGCGCATGCGCTTAATGGGATAGCAGTAAAATAATATGCGCTACATATCAAAGTGTGCCAAATAGCAAGGGTTGAAGGTTGACCACGCCTCTAAAAGTATGACATCATTGGCGATTGAGGTCAGAACCGGTTTACGAGGAGCTTGTCAGGCGGCTATAAAAGATGAATGGAGTCGTGTACGCAAGTTATTCTTTAAGAATGGAAGGGCAACTTGAACTCTCTAGTGTAGCTCTTCCTATGAATTGTGTATTTTCCACAAGAGTTCCAGTGAGTGTAAGCCGAGAGTGAGATGCAGGTTTTGAGGTAGAGAGCAGTGAGTCAACGGAATTCACAGTCGATGAGCGCGTCGAGGATGGTGAATGGCGATGACGAATGTTTCAACCAACTCTATGAGAAGCAGTGCCATATAGTTTATTGTTTTAATAGTCCTTTTCACATTTCTAGCGCACTTTTGATTTGTTATTTGCAAAAGTGATCCTCGTTCGCACTACCTTTGTGTGCTTGCTCTAACTTGTCCACTTGTGGAATATTTCGCCTCGCCCACTCCAAATTTTTGCTTAATTAGAGTAGTGCGCTTCTTATCGAGGGTCTATACACATTTTGTTAATAAGACAGCATGTGCCAAATAAGCGGTGTGCGCTAAATAATGATGTGTGCCTGATAACCTGATTCTACGGTACTACATCGATTTTCTACAAGAAGGTATTACGGTTGGCAGAACAGCAGATGGGGTGAAAGATGATGAACTACCGTATAGCAGGAAATTTTCGAGGGGTCCAATTTTCGCGGTTTTCGCGGTTGATTGGCAAACCACGAAAATTAAACCTGCGAAATGAAAACCTGTACGTAAGTTCTCGCACGTGATTAAGAGGGGGCGTGGCCATTGTGATTTACATGCTGCTCGATCGATCAGCTGGTCTACTTCACACCAGTTCGTTGTTGTTGAACTTCTACAGGAATGTCTCTGTTACGCTATTTTAAAGCGTCTAGCGATACTACCAAGCTTCAGCTAACGCAGAAGTGAAGCGAGTGATCAAAGCCGCTACAGCGAATGCATCACGATAGTTCTCCACTTCTCTCATGCAAGATAGCTCTTCTCCAACAGCAGCACACCAAATTTCCTTGTACATGTGATAACCACGGACCATAGCCTCGATCATATGCGTCGCGTGCCATTTCTCCTACTATCTATAGCCGAAGTTTTTCGGCCGGTTCGAGCCCACGTGCAGATGCGGTAAGAGGCGGAGTCAACCAGGTATTGTGGGCGGAGCAGTTCTGGAACGGCCATCTGCGAAAATTAGACTGAGAAATCTTTGAAGATTCCCCTTCCGCGAAAATTGGACCCCTCGGAAATTTCCCGCTATACAGTAGTACAAAGAGCATCAAGCTTATATGACAGCAAGTTCTCTATAGAGTACCGTAAAATACCGTATGTTTGCATGCGTTTTGGTATGTACTATATACTTGTGTGGATGATTAATTGTCTGCATCCCTAGTCTTGTACCCAGCTAGATATAACTATGGAAAATTGTTGCACACTCTTCTTGCACGCATTCAGAATGATTTGAATATGACCTGCACTAACTTAAGTCTCTCACCACATTAGCACTTAGACTGCTCAAGCACGCATTCACAATGATTTGTATCAACTGTTTGGGCGGGGAAAACAAGAATCTTATATCAACCTTGGAATGAGACTAGATTGTATGCATCTTTTACACACAAAATGGAAAGGTTTGTTGAACCACCTCTCATCTCTTGTTCTCTGACATTCTGCAGCCTCAGTCGGAACCAGATCTCAGCCAAAGGTGCTCGTGAATTGGCTGCAGCTTTGCAAGTGAACCAGAGCCTTCAGACACTAAAGTGAGTCCAGCCCTTCATGTCCTACTCCTTAAGAGGTGTACACTGGGACTGCAGCAATGGTTGTGTACACTCTCAACTGGTGTAGCAGTACCAGTGCAGTACATGGTTGGTTTTGGTTGAAGCTATTGAAATGCATGGTACAGTTTAGCCTCGTACCAAGGTTCTCAGTAGGCGGGGAAAATAAGAGCCTGGTATCCACTGTTTGCGCATGCGCTTAATTTCTCAGAAATCTCGGGAGATAGGGAACTATCGTGTTATATCTGTACAACCGTGACTTTCATAACGTGTAGTTACTGCTGCACCGCCCACACATTTTCTGACCAATGATGAAGCTCTTTTGATTGAGGGAGGGACAGCCATCTTAGTGATGCAGCATTGTCTGGTTACTTCCTCTGGACAATATTCTTGTCCCCCCACCACTCCCTCTTTCTTGAGACTGTGAGCGCTGGTAATTTTAAGGGTGGAGCTAGGAGTGCACAAGTTCCCCTGTTACCATTGTGATTACATGCGTGCACACGTACACACAGCTAGGTCCTGCATTATTCTAATTGTTGCATCCTCTCTGTGACTAGTCTCGTGCCCAGACCCCACCCTCTCATGAGCAAAAGGGTCTGGTGACCATTGAGCGATTTCTTGGTTGTGCCGAGTCAGCAAAATGCCATTAGTCATGTGATTTGAGTAGCGCAACAGAAGCGAGGGTGGGGTCTGGGCACGAGACTATGAATACGTCAGTTGGTCGATCGAGCACATGGTTGCATGACGTGGCGCTATTTCATTGGGTTGTTCAGTATCAAGACTGCAGACTCGGCACAACCAAGAAATTGCTCAATGGTCACCAGACCCTTTTCCTCGTGAGAGGGTGGGGTCTGGGCATGAGACTACTCTGTGGCATGACATCATATATATACCATGATACTGTTACTATAGTGGAGCACCCCAAGTGAGTTATCTGTGTCTACAGTGTCCGGTGGGGCACTGACTTAACTTCCCGTGTGGTTAGACCCCGCCCTCTGCTTATATTAACTCACGCTAAATCACCAGTGACTGTAACACAGGGAGTACTCCTCTACTTGACTAGCTGACACACATTGTCTGATACTGTGTCTCAGTAGTGAGGTACCGAGACCAAATATACCTTACACAAAGTGAAAAGGTTTGTTGAACCACCTCTCATCTCTTGTTCTCTGACATTATGCAGCCTCTGGAACAACCACATCTCAGATGAAGGTGCTCGTGGATTGGCTTCAGCTTTGCAAGTGAACCAGAGCCTTCAGACACTAAAGTGAGTCCAGCCCTTCATGTCCTACTTCTTAAGAGGTGTACACTGGGACTGCAGCAATGGTTGTGTACACTCGTAACTATGACTTTATGAATACACACAAAGTGATGTATAGAACTATGAGTAAATTAATTGCAAAATAATCATGCTATACATAGCAGTGTATGAAGCATTTTGAAAGTGATGCACTCCAGTACAGCTATGGGGGTGGGGGTCTGTGGGGTTTGGGGGTGCACAGACCCCCTCAGTCTCCATCAAGACTATGACATACATACACCACGTACATCCTGCATTACTCTAATTGATGCACCCAGCATAATTCACAAAGACCTAATAACTTCACAGGGAGTACAGTGGAACCTCTCTTAAAGGACACCCCTGAAAAAAGGACACCAGGTTAAATCTGGACACCTTACCGAGTCCCAACTTTATATAAGTACTTCTTAAGAGGTGTACACTGGTACTGCAGCAATGGTTGTGTACACTCTCAACTGGTGTAGCAGTACCAGTGCAGTACATGGTTGGTTTTGGTTGAAGCTATTGAAATGCACAGTACAGTTTAGCCATGTACCAAGGTTCTCTGTGGGCAGGGAAAAGGAGAGCCTGGTATCCACTGTTTGTGCATGCGCTTAATTTCCCAGAAATCTTGGGAGATCGGGAACTATCGTGTTATATCTGTACAACCGTGACTTTCATAACATGTAGTTACTACTACACCGCCCACACATTTTCTGACCAATGATGAAGCTCTTTTGATTGAGGGAGGGACAGCCATCTTAGTGATGCATTGTTTTCTGGTTACTTCCTCTGGACAATATTCTTGTCCCCCCACCACTCCCTCTTTCTTGAAACTGTGAGCACTGGTAATTTTAAGGGTGGGGCTAGGAGTGCACAAGTTCCCCTGTTACCATTGTGATTATATGTGTGCACACGTACACACAGCTAGGTCCTGCATTATTCTAATTGTTGCATCCTCTCTGTGACTGACATCATATATACCATGATACTGTTACTATAGTGGAGCACCCCAAGTGAGTTATCTGTGTCTACAGTGTCCGGTGGAGCACTGACTTAACTTCCCGTGTGGTTAGACCCCGCCCTCTGCTTATATTAATTCACGCTAAACTCACCAGTGACTGTAACACAGTGAGTACTCCTCTACTTGACTAGCTGACACACAGTGTCTGATACTGTGTGTCACTAGTGAGGTATCGAGACCAAATATACCTTACACAAAGTGAAGAGGTTTGTTGAACCACCTCTCATCTCTTGTTCTCTGACATTATGCAGCCTCAGTCGGAACCAGATCTCAGACGAAGGTGCTCGTGAATTGGCTGCAGCGTTGCAAGTGAACCAGAGCCTTCAGACACTAGAGTGAGTCCAGCCCTTCATGTCCTACTCCTTAAGAGGTGTACACTGGGACTGCAGCAATGGTTGTGTACACTCTCAACTGGTGTAGCAGTACCAGTGCAGTACATGGTTGGTTTTGGTTGAAGCTATTGAAATGCACGGCACAGTTTAGCCTCGTACCAAGGTTCTCAGTGGGCGGGAAAAATAAGAGCCTGGTATCCACTGTTTGTGCAGCGCTTCAATTCCCAGAAATCTTGGGAGATCGGGAACTATCGCGTTGTATCTGTACAACTGTGAATTTCATAACGTGTAGTTACTACTACACCACCCACACATTTTCTGACCAATAATGAAGCTCTTTTGATTGAGCGAGGGACAGCCATCTTAGTGATGCAGCATTGTCTGGTTACTTCCTCTGGACAATATTCTTGTCCCCCCACCACTCCCTCTTTCTTGAGACTGTGAGCACTGGTAATTTTATGGGTGCGGCCCCCTGGTACACAAGTTCCCCTGTTACCATTGGTGATTACATGTGTGCACACGTACACATAGCTAGGTCCTGCATTATTCTAATTGTTGCATCCTCTCTGTGACATGACATCATATATACCATGATACTGTTACTATAGTGGAGCACCCCAAGTGAGTTATCTATGTCTACAGTGTCCGGTGGAGCACTGACTTAACTTCCCGTGTGGTTAGACCCCGCCCTCTGCTTATATTAAAATCACCAGTGACTGTAACACAGTGAGTACTCCTCTACTTGACTAGCTGACACACAGTGTCTGATACTGTGTGTCACTAGTGAGGTATCGAGACCAAATATACCTTACACAAAGTGAAGAGGTTTGTTGAACCACCTCTCATCTCTTGTTCTCTGACGTTATGCAGCCTCAGTGGGAACCAGATCTCAGCTGAAGGTGTGTGTGCACTGGTAAGAGTTTTCCAGGTGAACCAGAGCCTACAGAAGCTTAAGCTAAGCAGGTGAGTCAGCCATTGAGGTCTTGTTTTTAAGAAATGCATATACACATGAAACCATAGTGTCATTACCAGTCCTATGTTGAAATATTAGGAGACACTTGGAAACATTTGCATGGATGGTTGTGTGCATTCCTGACTCAAGATCACAGCTCTAATAAGAGCTCCCCATTTGTGACCAACGACTGAATGTGAATATCGTGTTTGACAACAAGGAATCAATTGTGTTCATTGTTTATTTTTTTAAATACCGTCATTATTCTAATAGAACAGTAGATCCAATCTAGCAGAAGAAATTCAATTCTTGGGATTTTTGCTAATCCAATTATGCAGAAGGCAGCTGCACTAGTATTTTTGAGTGAATCCAATTTAGCGAAAGAGTAGGTACCATGAAGCGTTCTCAACAGCAACAACAAAAAAAAAAACAGCGAAGTCATGGGCAGACAGAAGCTGTTTAGTGCACCAGGAAACGTTCTTATCAAAACAAGTATGAAGAAAAGACCGCAGAGGGTGGAAGTCCCCTGCACTCTGCACTTGCACACTTCAGGGGAAGTGTCTTAGTACTGCAAGCAGTTGAAACACTGAGGTAAGGAGGCCTCCGTGGGTGGAGTGATTTTCTTAGAAGATGTGCTTCCAGTGCAGCGATGAATCTGATGTAGTGGAAGAGATTCGGTTCTTAGAGTTTTTTGTGAATCAATTCTAGCAGAAGCCAGATTTTAGAATAGTGATGGTATACATTTCCTTGTATATTACTGTAAATGTGTATACAAGCAAGTGCCCATTCCTGTGCATGCCCCATGCCCTCCATTTTGACAGTTCTGTGGTTTAGTGAGGTCCTCTGTGTAACCACCAAGCATTTCTAAGGTGACAGGCTAGTCACACATGATTGGGGCGAGCCTGAGCGAGCCCCACACTAGCATGACTGCATTGCGCACACGTGTGTGTATGCTTGCTTGTTGGTTTGTTGGTTTGTTGGTTTGTTTGGACCGACCACTTACCGTAAATTTTAAATGAGCGCATTCAAATATTTCACGATGGTTGAATGTCCATGCACGCTGGCGTGGACTTCAGCTAAGCCATTGAGAACGAGCGTGAAGGGCTACTGCCAGACTGCAGGGTCGGCGTGAAAGAGAGCGAGAGTGAAGATGATTCAAGTTGAATGCATTGGCAGCACGCACGGCATCTTACTTTCTGAACTATGGTACAACCCTGACGATCGCGTGACAAGGCAGGCTGTGGGTGACAGACAGCAGGATGTACGCTGGCTTCAGGTACGCGCCTGGCATGACCGCTCATACATAGCACGGATTCCCCTGCTAGCACATTGTTTTGACTTTGAAGCTTAGCCCATGCCCGTGTAGCCATAGTAGTGCGGCTGGACGAATAGCTGCATGTCTGTGTGGGCATTCCAAATGCAATTTGCTACTCGCTCAGGCTCGCCCCAGGATGATTCAGCATCTTTCTAGTACTACTTTTTGCATGAGCTTCAAGTTCTCTTAGTTTGCATCATGGCACTTCACAGGTTCACATGCACCAGTCATTTTTTGGTCTTGGACGCAAGGCTTTATCAAAAGTTGTGCAAATTTGCCAGCAATTACCAAATCTACCCACATCATACATTCACCTATGCTTCTGGTAAATCACTAGCATGTGGCACGGAAATCCAAGAACATGGAGTTGATTATATATGCTAGCACTTTGTGGATTTGGATTAGGAGTGGAGCTTGCACAGAGGTAGTTAAACCATTCAAGTGCTTCCTCCATACAAGTGAACTACAGTGCCATAGGAGATTGGATGAGGCAATACAGTGTACGTTTATGAAAATGTCATGAACCACCTCTCTCTTTTGTTTTTACATTCTGCAGCCTCAGTAAAGACGAGATCGCAGATGAACTTGTGTGTGCACTGGTTAGAGAGTTGCAAGTGAACCAGAGTCATCAGAAGCTAGAGTGAGTCTAGCCATTCATGTCCGACTTTTCAAGAGGTGCTTGCTGAGACTGTAGTGTCATTCCATGCCTGTGCACTGAAATATGAGGGAGGACCTGCATGCATGGTGACACTTGCAAACATTGTCCTATACATTTGTCACTACACACATGCATGGATGGTTGCGCACATCCCTGACCTGTGATCACAATCTAATAAGAGTTGGCTATTTGTGGCCAACAACTTGATGCACAGTATCAAAGTATATTTTGTTTGACCACAATGAATAAATTTTATGCTGCTTGATTTATGATTCACTCTTGTGCACTGTTGTTTAAATAATAGATGGTGAGTCTGAGGGATTTACATGATTTACAAACCTGAGGGCTCGAGGCTGTAGCAACCTGAACACAGCAAGGTTGCTACTAAGGGCCAGAAGGTCTCTAAAGAGCGTAGATCCCGTTGGACGAAGCATCTAACTTATTTAGAGTATGACCGTTGGCAACGACGCATCTTTTTTTTATTCGAGTCGATTTATCGGCGACTTGCTACCTGTTTTTGTTGCTGGACTACTGTGAATTTGTAACAAGACGCATGTAAATGACAGACTACTATTGATGGCTGCTCGCTGCTGTGGTAGCATGCGTGTGAGGATGCATAGCTCGCTTGCTCCCCCCAGTGAATTAGCTAAACTGCCACTCCCATAGGCGCCATTAGTGGTAAGGACTATTAAATGAAGCTTCATCTCACAGAATTCACAGCAATTTAAACAAACAAGACAGAAAGTCACGGATATCAATCTCCATTTTTCTAAAATTAATATAATCTTTGGTTACTGTTGTATACCATACTGTCGGTTGCATAGTAACTGTATATAGCTAGAGTGGAAGCATCTATCATATATGCTTTCCCTCAAGCCTCAATGAGATTTAGTTACTTGGTATTGACGAATCAAGTTTTTAGTATTCTCACTAATTATACTCTTAAGTATAGATAAATTTTACATAAAGTGGGTTCATGAACATTTCTTGACTCCCTCCTTCTTTTGATGTCTGTCATTCTGCAGCCTCAGTAACAAAAAGATCTCGGATAAAGGAGCTTTTGCACTTAGTGCAGCTTTGCAAGTGAATCAGAGCCTTCAGGAGCTAAAGTGAGTCCAGCCAGGATTTTCAGAAGGGGGGGTTATGTGGATGTGCATACGTATGTATGCATAAACATGCAAGGCTAGGTGGGCCTCGGGGCATGCTACCCCAGAAAATTTTTAGAAATTAGATGCTCTGAGACTGCTTCTGAGGCCATTTTGGGACAGAAGCAATCTCAGAGCAATTTTTGGATGCAATACTGTAGAATCGGGTTATTAGGCGCATGCGCTTAATGGGATAGCAGTAAAATAATTGCGCTACATATCAAAGTGTGCCAAATAGCAAGGGTTGAAGGTTGACCACGCCTCTAAAAGTATGACATCATTGGCGATTGAGGTCAGAACCGGTTTACGAGACGCTTTTCAGGCGGCTATAAAATATGAATGGAGTCGTGTACGCAAGTTATTCTTTAAGAATGGAAGGGCAACTTGAACTCTCTAGTGTAGCTCTTCCTATGAATTGTGTATTTTCCACAAGAGTTCCAGTGAGTGTAAGCTGAGAGTGAGATGCAGGTTTTGAGGTAGAGAGCAGTGAGTCAACGGAATTCACAGTCGATGAGTGCGTCGAGGATGGCGAATGGCGATGACGAATGTTTCAACCAACTCTATGAGAAGCAGTGCCATATAGTTTATTGTTTTAATAGTCCTTTTCACATTTCTAGTGCACTTTTGATTTGTTATTTGCAAAAGTGATCCCCATTGGTTATTTGCAAAGTGATCCTCGTTCGCACTACCTTCGCGTGCTTGCTCTAACTTGTCCACTTGTGGAATATTTCGCCTCGCCCACTCCAAATTTTTGTTTAATTAGAGTAGTGCGCTTCTTATCGAGGGTCTAGACACATTTTGTCAATAAGACAGCATGTGCCTAATAAGCGGTGTCCACTAAATAATGATGTGCGCCTGATAACTTGATTCTACGGTACTACATCCATTTTCTACAAGAAGGTATTACGGTTGGCAGAACAGCAGATGGGGTGAAAGGTGATGAACTACCATATAGCAGGAAATTTTCGAGGGGTCCAATTTTCGCGGTTTTCGCGGTTGATTGGCAAACCACGAAAATTAAACCTGCGAAATGAAAACCTGTACGTAAGTTCTCGCATGTGATTAAGAGGGGGCGTGGCCATTGTGATTTACATGCTGCTCGATCGATCAGCTGGTCTACTTCACACCAGTTCGTTGTTGTTGAACTTCTACAGGAATGTCTCTGTTACGCTATTTTAAAGCGTCTAGCGATACTACCAAGCTTCAGCTAACGCAGAAGTGAAGCGAGTGATCGAAGCCGCTACAGCGAACGCATCACGATAGTTCTCCACTTCTCTCATGCAAGATAGCTCTTCTCCAACAGCAGCACACCAAATTTCCTTGTACATGTGATAACCACGGACCATAGCCTCGATCATATGCGTCGCGTGCCATTTCTCCTACTATCTATAGCCGAAGTTTTTCGGCCGGTTCGAGCCCACATGCGGATGCGGTAAGAGGCGGAGTCAACCAGGTATTGTGGGCGGAGCAGTTCTGGAACGGCCATCTGCGAAAATTAGACTGAGAAATCTTTGAAGATTCCCCTTCCGCGAAAATTGGACCCCTCGAAAATTTCCCGCTATACAGTAGTACAAAGAGCATCAAGCTTATATGACAGCAAGTTCTCTATAGAGTACCGTAAAATACCGTATGTTTGCATGCGTTTTGGTATGTACTATATACTTGTGTGGATGATTAATTGTCTGCATCCCTAGTCTTGTACCCAGCTAGATATAACTACGGAAAATTGTTGCACACTCTTCTTGCACGCATTCAGAATGATTTGAATATGACCTGCACTAACTTAAGTCTCTCACCACATTAGCACTTAGACTGCTCAAGCACGCATTCACAATGATTTGTATCAACTGTTTGGGCGGGGAAAACAAGACAACCTTGGAATGAGACTAGATTGTATGCATCTTTTACACACAAAATGGAAAGGTTTGTTGAACCACCTCTCATCTCTTGTTCTCTGACATTCTGCAGCCTCAGTCGGAACCAGATCTCAGCCAAAGGTGCTCGTGAATTGGCTGCAGCTTTGCAAGTGAACCAGAGCCTTCAGACACTAGAGTGAGTCCAGCCCTTCATGTCCTACTCCTTAAGAGGTGTACACTGGGACTGCAGCAATGGTTGTGTACACTCTCAACTGGTGTAGCAGTACCAGTGCAGTACATGGTTGGTTTTGGTTGAAGCTATTGAAATGCATGGTACAGTTTAGCCTCGTACCAAGGTTCTCAGTAGGCGGGGAAAATAAGAGCCTGGTATCCACTGTTTGCGCATGCGCTTAATTTCTCAGAAATCTCGGGAGATAGGGAACTATCGTGTTATATCTGTACAACCGTGACTTTCATAACATGTACTTACTACTACACCACCCGCACATTTTCTGACCAAAATTGAAACTCTTTTGATTGAGGGAGGGACAGCCATCTTAGTGATGCAGCATTTTCTGGTTACTTCCTCTGGACAATATTCTTGTCCCCCCACCACTCCCTCTTTCTTGAGACTGTGAGAACTGGTAATTTTAAGGGTGAAGCTAGGGGTGCACCAGTTCCCCTGTTACCGTTGTGATTACATGTGTGCACACGTACACACAGCTAGGTCCTGCATTATTCTAATTGTTGCATCCTCTTTGTGACTAGTCTCGTGCCCAGACCCCACCCTCTCAACAGGAAAAGGGTCTGGTGACCATTGAGCGATTTCTTGGTTGTGCCGAGTCAGCAAAATGCCATTAGTCATGTGACTTGAGTAGCGCAACAGAAGCGAGGGTGGGGTCTGGGCACGAGACTATGAATACGTCGGTTGGTCGATCAAGCACATGGTTGCATGACGTGGCGCTATTTCATTGGGTTGTTCAGTATCAAGACTGCAGACTCGGCACAACCAAGAAATTGCTCAATGGTCACCAGACCCATTTCCTCGTGAGAGGGTGGGGTCTGGGTATGAGACTACTCTGTGGCATGACATCATATATATACCATGATACTGTTACTATAGTGGAGCACCCCAAGTGAGTTATCTGTGTCTACAGTGTCCGGTGGGGCACTGACTTAACTTCCCGTGTGGTTAGACCCCGCCCTCTGCTTATATTAACTCACGCTAAATCACCAGTGACTGTAACACAGGGAGTACTCCTCTACTTGACTAGCTGACACACATTGTCTGATACTGTGTCTCAGTAGTGAGGTACCGAGACCAAATATACCTTACACAAAGTGAAAAGGTTTGTTGAACCACCTCTCATCTCTTGTTCTCTGACATTATGCAGCCTCTGGAACAACCACATCTCAGATGAAGGTGCTCGTGGATTGGCTTCAGCTTTGCAAGTGAACCAGAGCCTTCAGACACTAAAGTGAGTCCAGCCCTTCATGTCCTACTTCTTAAGAGGTGTACACTGGGACTGCAGCAATGGTTGTGTACACTCGTAACTATGACTTTATGAATACACACAAAGTGATGTATAGAACTATGAGTAAATTAATTGCAAAATAATCATGCTATACATAGCAGTGTATGAAGCATTTTGAAAGTGATGCACTCCAGTACAGCTATGGGGGTGGGGGTCTGTGGGGTTTGGGGGTGCACAGACCCCCTCAGTCTCCATCAAGACTATGACATACATACACCACGTACATCCTGCATTACTCTAATTGATGCACCCAGCATAATTCACAAAGACCTAATAACTTCACAGGGAGTACAGTGGAACCTCTCTTAAAGGACACCCCTGAAAAAAGGACACCAGGTTAAATCTGGACACCTTACCGAGTCCCAACTTTATATACATAAGTACATATTATTCTCCCCCTGAAATAAGGACACCTCACTAACGAGTACAAGTATTTTGGTCCCAAGTGTGTCCCTGTTACCATTGTGATTACATGTGTGCACACGTACACACAGCTAGGTCCTGCATTATTCTAATTGTTGCATCCTCTCTGTGACAATACATCATATACGTATACCATGATACTGTTACTATAGTGGAGCACCCCAAGTGAGTTATCTGTGTCTACAGTGTCCGGTGGAGCACTGACTTAACTTCCCGTGTGGTTAGACCCCGCCCTCTGCTTATATTAATTCACGCTAAACTCACCAGTGACTGTAACACAGGGAGTACTCCTCTACTTGACTAGCTGACACACAGTGTCAGATACTGTGTCTCAGTAGTGAGGTACCGAGACCAAATATACCTTACACAAAATGAAAAGGTTTGTTGAACAACCTTTCATCTCTCGTTCTCTGACATTATTCAGCCTCAGTTGGAACCAGATCTCAGATGAAGGTGCTCGTGAATTGGCTGCAGCGTTGCAAGTGAACCAGAGCCTTCAGACACTAAAGTGAGTCCAGCCCTTCATGTCTACTTCTTAAGAGTTGTACACTGGGACTACAGCAATGGTTGTGTACACTCTTAACTATGACTTTATGAATACACACAAAGTCACGTATAGAACTATGAGTAAATTAAAAATAACAATTAATTGCAAAATGATCATGCTATACATAGCAGTGTATGAAGCATTTTGAAAGTGGTGCACTCCAGTACAGCTATGGGGGTGGGGGTCTGTGGGGTTTAGGGGTGCACAGGTCCCCCTCAGTCTCCATCAAGACTATGTCATACATACACCACGTACATCCTGCATTACTCTAATTGATGCACCCTGCATAATTCACAAAGACCTAATAACTTCACAGGGAGTACAGTGGAACCTCTCTTAAAGGACACCCCTGAAAAAAGGACACCAACTGGACACCTTACCGAGTCCCAACTTTATATACATAAGTACATATTATTCTCCCCCTGAAATAAGGACACCTCACTAACGAGTACAAGTATTTTGGTCCCAAGAGTGTCCCTGTTACCATTGTGATTACATGTGTGCACACGTACACATAGCTAGGTCCTGCATTATTCTAATTGTTGCATCCTCTCTGTGACATGACATCATATATACCATGATACTGTTACTATAGTGGAGCACCCCAAGTGAGTTATCTGTGTCTACAGTGTCTGGTGGAGCACTGACTTAACTTCCCGTGTGGTTAGACCTCACCCTCTGCTTATATTACATGTAATTCACGCTAAAATCACCAGTGACTGTGACACAGGGAGTATACTCCTCTACTTGACTAGCTGACACACAGTGTCTGATACTGTGTGTCAGTAGTGAGGTACTGAGACCAAATATATCTTACACAAAGTGAAGAGGTTTGTTGAACCACCTCTCATCTCTTGTTCTCTGACATTCTGCAGCCTCATTGGGAACCAGATCTCAGATGAAGGTGCTCGTGAATTGGCTGCAGCGTTGCAAGTGAACCAGAGCCTTCAGACACTAAAGTGAGTCCAACCCTTCATGTCCTACTTCTTAAGAGTTGTACACTGGGACTGCAGCAATGGTTGTGTACACTCGTAACTATGACTTTATGAATACACACAAAGTGATGTATAGAACTATGAGTAAATTAATTGCAAAATAATCATGCTATACATATCAGTGTATGAAGCATTTTGAAAGTGGTGCACTCCAGTACAGCTATGGGGGTGGGGGTCTGTGGGGTTTGGGGGTGCACAGGCCCCCCTCAGTCTCCATCAAGACTATGACATACATACACCACGTACATCCTGCATTACTCTAATTGATGCACCCAGCATAATTCACAAAGACCTAATAACTTCACAGGGAGTACAGTGGAACCTCTCTTAAAGGACACCCCTGAAAAAAGGACACCAGGTTAAATCTGGACACCTTACCGAGTCCCAACTTTATATACATAAGTACATATTATTCTCCCCCTGAAATAAGGACACCTCACTAATGAGTACAAGTATTTTGGTCCCAAGTGTGTCCCTGTTACCATTGTGATTACATGTGTGCACACGTACACATAGCTAGGTCCTGCATTATTCTAATTGTTGCATCCTCTCTGTGACATGACATCATATATACCATGATACTGTTACTATAGTAGAGCACCCCAAGTGAGTTATCTGTGTCTACAGTGTCTGGTGGAGCACTGACTTAACTTCCCGTGTGGTTAGACCCCGCCCTCTGCTTATATTAATTCACACTAAAATCAGCAGTGACTGTAACACAGGGAGTACTCCTCTACTTGACTAGCTGACACACAATGTCTGATACTGTGTGTCAGTAGTGAGGTACCGAGACCAAATATACCTTACACAAAGTGAAGAGGTTTGTTAAACCACCTCTCATCTCTTGTTCTCTGACATTATGCAGCCTCAGTGAGAACCAGATCTCAGATGAAGGTGCTCGTGAATTGGCTGCAGCGTTGCAAGTGAACCAGAGCCTTCAGACACTAAAGTGAGTCCAACCCTTCATGTCTACTTCTTAAGAGTTGTACACTGGTACTGCAGCAATGGTTGTGTACACTCCTAACTATGACTTTATGAATTCACACAAAGTGATGTATAGAACTATGAGTAAATTAAACATTATAATTATTGCAAAATAATCATGCTATACATAGCAGCATTTTGAAGGTGGTGCACGCCAGTACAACTATGGGGGTGGGGGTCTGTGGGGTTTGGGGGTGCACAGGTCCCCCTCAGTCTCCATCAAGACTATGACATACATACACCACATACATCCTGCATTACTCTAATTGATGCACCCAGCATAATTCACAAAGACCTAATAACTTCACAGGGAGTACAGTGGAACCTCTCTTAAAGGACACCCCTGAAAAAAGGACACCAGGTTAAATCTGGACACCTTACCGAGTCCCAACTTTATATAAGTAAATATTATTTTCCCCCTGAAATAAGGACACCTCACTAATCAGGACAAGTATTTTGGTCCCAAGGGTGTCCATATTAGAGAGGTTCCACTGTAGTCCTCTACTTCACTAACTAACAAACTGACACACAGTGTCTGATACTGTGTCTCAGTAGTGAGATACTGAGACCAAATATACCTCACACAAAGTGAAGGTTTGTTGAATTCAGTGTTTGGGTGATATTAAAATAATGATGCAAAGAAATAGCAGGTGTGTGTGTGTTTTGTGAATATAACCTGTTACCTAGGCAACACATAAGAATACTGCTCATAACTCTCTGAACATGCAGGGGTGTTGCTCCTCCCTGGGTGGGGGGAGGGGGGTTGTATTGGTCTCAGGCTACACTCTTGTAAATTTAATTTGTACTCAGCTGCAGTTATCTGCTAGTCTCGTTCACGAGTTATCTGCCACATTACTACGCTATTAGTGTACCACATGTTATTACATTACCGTAATTTCCTTGATCAGATGTTGTGGCTACTATTCAAGGGATCTGATCAAGAAAATACAAAGTGAACGGTACAGTGCAGTAGTTGTGCCTGAATCTCAGTTGTTTCTCTCATTGTTCCTCCAGTGTTGAGAGGAATTCTATATCCTCCCGAGGACATTCTGCCCTCTGGGAAGCTCAACGCAAGAGAAAGAATCTCAAGATAGAAGGGTAAGCTTAGTCACGCTTAACTCGGCTTAAGTGTTTTAATGTATGCACACGAGAACATTGCAGTTAAAACTGTACTTATGTACACAATGCATCAACCAAAATATCACACAGATGAACCGGTTAAGTGTGTTATTTATTATAAATTAATGTGAATTATCACGCTATACAAGGGAGACCCATAGTCTCATGCCCAGACCTCACCCTCTCACAATGAAGTGATGAAAGGCACTGAAGTGCCAAACCCTCGGCGCAGCAGTGCATGTGATTGTACTTGTGTGTTAACTAGAATCGATCACTGTCTCATGAACAACAGTATCGTGACGTTTGCTCTCGAGTTAATATGGCATGCCTTTCGATATCAATTCATTCGTAGCATCCAAAACCGTAACGATAAATTACAGGTACAGCAGCTTTACACAGCGGGCATACCTTTGTTGGAGGCATACTTACTGCCAATGGCCATTAATCGAACTCGCAAAGAACGTCTCTCCCAAGAACAAAATGCCGCTAGCCATGTGGCCCAGATTCATACGCATGCGCGTTTTCCGCTGAGTAAAAAAATGGCCGACTTATCATGTAGCCGTACCAACAGGAAACACTCTAGCTTTGCAACGAAGCATTTTCAGAGAAAATCGCTTAAAATTTTCGACCTTCATCCACCGCTGAGAAAGTTAGTATTGTTTGTGGCACGAATAATCACGTGAAAAGTGAGATGTTGAGTAACAGACACACAGACAAACACACACACAGACCAAGTACCGTAACCCTCGCTGCGCATGCGCGCCGAGGGTTAATAATGGTCTAGGGACTGTTAACATGTTCAGTGCTTTCTTGGTTAGAGAGAAGTCAGCAGTATTGATTTTGACAAGCTAATCAGATAGCGCTATGTCCTGTGAGCATTAATGTGGAAATATTGACTTGAAATGTTCAAATCAATGCGCTTACAGATGGTTTACAAATGTCAATTAAGGTTACGGGATACAGTTTGCTCATTTATTACCTTCCTTTTCTTCGCGCTGGATCCTGGCATGCATGCGTTTAACTTTACCGCTAAAAGAGTTGCATTAGCCTGTAACAGCTGTGCTGGTTGGGTGGGCGGAGCAGGCAATTTGATAGCAGTGCCTGCGGTTAATAGTCCGCGTACAAAGTACTGACTTTGGCGTCAGTTATTTCCTGTTGGAAGAACATCTTACCGTATATTACACTGTATCTGAATTCTACGAAGACAGGCACAGGGCGGCTCAAAGAGTTTTCGCCGAGACGACTTACCGTTTTAGATATACGCCTAGATTTAGTCGCTTGGTCGGTCGAAAACCACCCGGGTTTTGGATAGAAACGCGTGTCACTCGCTTCCCCTGGCACACAGCGACGAAGTTGCTCCGAGCCGCCCTCAAGTAAGTTGAGTATTACCCGTAGGTGTTGAAAAGTTGTACCTGCAATCATCTCTGAAGACAAAATCTGACGCCAAAAGTCACAAACTTTGTCATCACTGCTCGCTTTAGTACGCTGTACATAAGAATTAATACTATACTGGTTAAAAGGTACTCATAGTACTGTTATCTGTCGCTTCTATTGCGTGCTGTACACTGGTTCCTGCACGGAGAAAAGGAAGGCAATATTTTCTTATGAATATTAATGAGCTAACTGTATCCCATAACCTTAAGCATCCTACTTTCAAAGGGCAAACACATGATCAAGAGACAGCTGTGCAGCGGACCTTTCACCTTGTTCTTTTTATCTTTCGGCACTGATGATAAGGATTTGATGTAGTGCTTACTTGCCGGTATTTTACACAGTTAACCCTTGAACACTTATAGTGCACTTTTGAATATGTCAGTATTGCACAATGTCCAATTAAAATAGTCTCTGTGGTGCTAGCAGGGTGGGACAGTGGGCCACTAAGTTGCCGGGTGACTCGGTAGCTCAGTTGGTTAGAGCATGGCAGGCCATTTGCCAGGTCATGGGTTCAAGTCCCTCCCTGAGTCACTGTCACTTTCTTTTCCCCTCTTTATTTCTTTCCTTCTCACTGACTTTGACTTAGGCTAAGCTCTGACTGTCTGGTCTGGAGCATGTCTAAAATCTGAGCCTGTGCCTCGCGCTTTGCGCCTCGCCACCCCCCACCCCAGATGAAAAGCACATAGTTGGTTCTGAATATAAGCTCACTAATGAGTGGGTATAGTAGTCACTATAGGATGGCTGCAAGTGCATGGTCTTGGGTCAAGCTTTGAAGTCAAATCTCCGACAGAATTTGAATAGGCTAAAATCAACCCAAATAGAGTTAATCAGATCATTTCCTGCCACTTCAATGTGCAGCTGTTGCAAATTTTGTCTAGATGCATGTAGCTGACAGCCTGTCAAAGGGACCACTATAGCAAAGTTAGTATGTTATTCGACTGATTAACAGCTACCAAGAAGTATAAATTTCCGCAAATACATATGGGGAGAAGATGGGAGGGGAAGGGGAGCATATTATATTACTACTTTGATACACTCCCAGCCCCTCCCCCTACTTTAACATTTGCAGCTCCGTAATATTACCGAAAGTAAAGACAAGGGGGTTCACAAGAGCAAGGTCAAGCATGTCGCACAAAGCAAACAGAACCATGCCTCTGGTACTTACAATCTATCCCAAAGTATCAGGTGGCAAGGTACTATACAAGCCAGTCTTTCAGTGGTCAGTCTAGGATATTAACTGCCAATCATTGTTAAGGTGACTGCCGCTTCCTTGGGCCATCCTCAAACTAGCTAGAAGTAACCTGCTCATTTGTGTAAATAGCCCTAGCCCTAGCCTCGTTCCAAGGCTCTCCCCTCGTCCCGACAAAAAATAAAAACGGAACGAGGGGAGAGCCTGAGAACGTAGCCCTACATACACACATCATTTGGAACCATTTGTAATTTCAGTCCTCAATCTTGGAGGGGCAATTACAGGATACCAAAGTGAAAACTAAGGGCAGAGGGTGGATCTCAAATAGGGCACTGTAACATTACTTGTGTCATACATGTCAGAGCCAACCCACACCAACAGGCAATGAAGTTGTTAATGTACCACTTTCTGCAGATTGGATGAGCAGTACTGGTGGTTTCGATGACCCAACACAAGTACAGATATGAACCAGAGGAGGGTCAGATCAGGACATCCTTCACCAGGACTGACAAGAACTAGTCAACTTGACACTCATTCTTTGTATGGTTTAAATTTAAGTCATTTTTGTATAATTTTGATGACATGGACCTCAATAATAAACTACAGTCATAAAAAAGGGAAACTGTTGAAGTCAATTAATGTTGTTGCTTGATCACTTGCTTGTTGAATGTTCATTCAGTTTTGTTAGTATAAGCTAATGATCACTGAACCCAGTCAGTTTAGCCTCGTTCCCACTCAGTTCCCACCCAATTTGTCAATCGCATGTAGCCAAAAAGATGGGGAGGATTGAGCCTGGGAATGAGCCAAAGTCAGTTGGTAACATGACATAGGTACAATCGTTATGTCATAGTGTTATCATGATCAGAGGCCAACAGACTGGCAGCTGAGACCATCAAGAGGCTTTCCAATGAAGATGACCATGTGAATTATTGGCATGAAGGACTGATATACATAGTCAGGCTTCCTCCAAGAAGGGATATGGCTATAGTGGTATCCCATGCAGCACAAGGCTGATACATGAACTCATTAAAATTCCCAGATTGCTTTTCTGGTCTGAGAACAAGACTATATATGTAGCTCATGGTCTGGGGTCTGGGAATGAGACTAGCTAGCCATACTAAAGCACTGTGAACAGACCTTGTAGTCTCAAGTCCCAGACCCAAACTAGATTCGTAAACTAGACCTTTTCCATTCCACAGCACCAGTTGCTTTCAGTATGCAGCATCCATGCCAATACTGAAAGCAATCAGTGCTGTTGAGCAGAAGGGTCTGCCTTGTGAGACTAGATACAAACCAACAGCAGGCACACACAGGTTGAGTTAGGAATTTGTGTTGACAATAATACACATGGTGACATATCCTCTTCTACTGGTACAATAACGCCCACTTGCACACAGCAGACTTCTGATAAACAAAGGCAGTACATACACTAAAATGAGTCCATTTTCATTACTTGTATTTTCCTTGTTCTTCCTGCCTCATAGCAGCAGTCTTTCTAAGAGTCTCTTTCAAACAGTGACCACACAAAACGTGCAGTAACTTCAAATTTTGACATTTTGGGCATGTTGTGTAGTGGTGGATAGGCTTCAGATACTTGTGTGTCATGCGCATTCTCTTCTTAGAATGTGAAGTCCTTTTCTTGGGTACTGCCCACAGAAAGCCATCCCAGTCCCTGCAGTCTACCTCTGAAATAAACTCCCTCCCATCCAGTAACGGTAAGGGACTGTCCTCCAATCCAGGTACATCAGTTCTGTAAGTTTGAATCGCTATGGGCGGCCTCACGACTCCAGAAAAGACCAAAATTCTGCAGAGGATGCTTCTGTGCAGCAAATCTACTCCAATGGATCCGTTTCTAACCGAAATACCAGACTGATTTCTCCAGAAATGACCCAACACACTAGAAAATAGCTTATACACGTGGGCCATCTTTCTGGGGCTCGAAAGGGTTAAAACAGTTTATTAGCACTTCACATCCGGGATAACCGGAAGTAAAAAGGGGCCGGGTTTGCATCCAGCAGCCCTTGTGTCGTTTGCAGCTCAGAAGTCGAGAATGTGTACGTGCAAGTGTCAGATAGGCCCGTCCATCTTGAATGCAGACCTCTCCTGTCTCGCTGAGGAGTGCCAGAAGATGTTGGACAGCGGAGCAGACTACCTACATCTAGACGTCATGGACGGGTGAGCTCACGTGAAGCATAAGTCCTACTGCGTACAGTCTGTTTTGGTTCAGCCCTGTGCGTGTGTGGGATGGAGAGTAACAACAGGAGAATATAGCTTCTGTTCCCGGCTCTCTCCATATGATTGTATTCAGTGGCGGATCTAGAAATTTAGAAAGGGGGGTTGAGTTCGCGCGCCGGAAATTTTGGGGGTTGCCACGCCCACTTTCGGTCACGTGAACGCATTCATACAATAAAATAAAAAATATAGCTGGAAGGCCGAACCGAAGGGTCCGTCACAAAAGAAATCTCGTACACTGTCCGACAGTGTTGTTTTAGTTAACTATAACTTCATTTTAGTATGGCCTTTTTAAAATTTAGTTAACCAAAAACTACAACTAACTAAAATTTTTGCTAAGCTGGGAACAATATCCTAGAACATACAAGAAGAAACCTGTCGGCAGAAATCCAAACTGAAATCCTGAAATCCAGAAATCCACTCTGAAATTCGTGAAATCCAGTGGATTTCGAAATCTCATACGCCGAGGCGCGCCGTGGCGGACCCCCCGGGCCAAACTGAATATCTCAAAGCAACTCTAGGCCTAGCCAAACGTCTGGAGATCAGTAAGGAACTGATACGTGAGTGTGTAACTGTGCCTGGTTGTTGTTGCTGCATGCCACTGCTGCATAATCATTTGATGGACTCATGCAGTTATGTACGCAAAATACATTACTAGCCGCCAAAGGGGGGTGCATTTGCACCCCCCTTACCCCCCCTAAATCCGCCAGTGGTATTGCAAGTAAAAAGAGCTGGGGGTGGGACTGAGAACATATAGTACTCTCTACCAGAGGCATGTTTCTGAATCAAGGGTATAGGGTCGGGCAGGGGTTTCATTTCCGGTTTGTTCCAAAACAGTGCGGGAGAGGTCATAGGTCACTGTACACCTATTTCTCCATTATTTGCTAGAATGAGGCTACCTGGAGAACATGTGCCCCTCCCCCCGGGTATCCTCCTCCCACATGCAATCTTAATGTTCTATTGGTCATTGCAGACATTTTGTGCCCAACCTTACATTTGGAGCTCCTGTTGTGAAATGTCTGCGGAAGAGAATAACAGATGCTTTCTTTGGTAAGAAACTTAGACTGAACACAGAATTACGGAACTCACGATGCTGGTGAACTTTGGTTTGTTCTGCCATTGACTTGTTTCTTTGCTCAGATATTCACATGATGGTTTCGGAGCCAGAAAAGGTGAGGAGGATTGCCTTCAGTTTTTAGCTGTATATTCTGTCAGATGTTCATGATCAAGCTGGTTTTGTTCTAGCAACTAACATGAAGAATGTTGTTAGTGTACCCCGGACAATCCCTTCCCACGCCCATGGATTGTTTCCTGTAATATTGCACCTCATGTCTCCAGGTTTCCACTGCTTGCAGTAGCTGACAATAGACCCCTTTCTGAGCATTCCGTTCCCATGGTATTACGTCATATTGGAGGTCAAGGGACATATATGAAACTCAGTGAGAAGTTCAGTGAAAAATGTCAATAACTTGTGTATACCGCTCCCTGTCTGGCTTTCTGTAGAATGCATGTTCATGTCACCCACATCAGCGTGAGTACTGACCTCTATAGTTAGTACTCGACCTCCAATATGATGTATTACCATGGGAACCGAATGCTCAGAAAGGGGTCTATATGATGTTTATTCTTTTTCAATATGGCTGACAATATTACTTGTTCTCTAGTGGGTGGATGATTTAGCTGACGCTGGAGCAAACCAGTACACCTTTCATCTGGAGGCCACGAGTAAGTTTAATAGTCTCGTTCCCAGGTCCCCAGATGTAGTCCCGAGGCCAGGTTTTCATGGTTTGCAGAGAAATCAAAGTTTATACTGTAGCCTCATTCCCAGTTCCAGTACTGGTGGTGGGTAGCTGGTGGGTGATCCTGAACACATCACTGTAACTGTAATCAATACCTGCTACCAGTTCCAGTACTGGTGGTGGGTAGCTGGTGGGTGATCCTGAACACAACACTGTAACTGTAATCAATACCTGCTACCAGTTCCAGTACTGGTGGTGGGTAGCTGGCGGGTGATCCTGAACACAACACTGTAACTGTAATCAACGCCTGCTACCAGTTCCAGTACTGGTGGTGGGTAGCTGGTGGGTGATCCTGAACACAACACTGTAACTGTAATCAACGCCTGCTACCAGTTCAAGTACTGGTGGTGGGTAGCTGGTGGGTGATCCTGAACACATCACTGTAACTGTAATCAACGCCTGCTACCAGTTCCAGTACTGGTGGTGGGTAGCTGGTGGGTGATCCTGAACACAACACTGTAACTGTAATCAATGCCTGCTACCAGTTCCAGTACTGGTGGTGGGTAGCTGGTGGGTGATCCTGAACACAATACTGTAACTGTAATCGACACCTGCTACCAGTTCCAGTACTGGTGGTGGGTAGCTGGTGGGTGATCCTGAACACAACACTGTAACTGTAATCAATACCTGCTACCAGTATTATACTAGGTGTATGCAGTGCAGAGTAAGCCTCGCACACACACAAGACGCATATATAGACACAGTCAATGACTGAGGAGGACAGAGCCTGTGTGTAATTATGTTAGCCACACCCACCAACCAGACACTGCAAGATTAGTAGCCTGGAGATAAGGCACTTGGCAACTATGCTGTGATTGGACCTCCTGTGTGCTGTAATATGATGACATTTCATTTTATGGTCAGAGAATCCGACTGAACTGATCAAGAAGATCAGGGAGAAAGGAATGAAGGTCAGATTGACATCGTTGTCTCTCCCTCCCACCCTCCTATCTCTTTCTACTCCTCAAATACCCTATTCTCTCCCTCTCTCTCCTTTCATCCCAGCCTCAAAGCCAGACTATCTGTTCTGGATCCTTTGTTATGCAGATTTTCCTCCTATCCTCCTTCCCTTTCCTCTCCCCTCTCTCCCCTTCCCTCCCCTCTCTCCTTTCCCTTTCCCCTTCCCCCTTCCTTCCTTTTCCCCTTCCCTTTCCCCTTCCCCCTTCCTTCCTTTTCCCCTCCCCTCCCTCCCCTCCCCTCCCATCCTCTTTTTCATCACCTCCCCTTCCTCTCCCTCCCTCTCCCCTCCCTCCCCCCTCTCCTCCCTCCCCTTTCCCCTCCTTTTACCCCCTCCTCTCCCCCCCTCCCTAGGTTGGTATTGGCATCAAGCCAGGGACGCCAGTGGAGGAGGTGGTTCCCTTTGTCTCTCTCTGGACATGATTCTGGTGATGACCATCGAGCCTGGTTTTGGGGGACAGAAGTTCATGCCTGACATGATGCCAAAGGTATGGGGGACGTGTCACATCAATTCCTGACCTGACCCACACTTGCTATTCAGCTTTGTCTTATTCTCAGAACCAGCCCTCCTCCCCCCCTCCTCCCCCCCTCCTCCCCCCCCTCTCCAAATACTAGAAAATGTAGAACATTGTGGGGGCGAGCCTAAGCAAGCTGAGACAGGAACAGTGTTATATCACTGATGTATCACAATCAATCCTCCTACATGCACATCCATTCACCATTCACAGGGGGGTTTAAAAGTGCTTTTTTAAAAAAAAGGTCAAATGAAAAGACATGCTATGCATATATACACAATCATAATGCATAAGGCCATTCCAACCGGTATTCCTGTTTCTGGTCAGGGGTTTTTGCTGGCATTGACGCGGGTGGGTGGGTGCTTAGCAACCTAGAAACCAAGTACTTCTACACAAAACTCTACAGTTCACTAACGCCATACACAACATCCTAGTGCGATACCTACAAAAAGGCACAAAAGAATGAATAAAACGAACTGAAGCCTACAAATATGACAGACACCTTTCCTATTTTGCTTAGTTTGCTGGGCTGATGGTGATAGATACAACCGATCTACAACTCACTGCGAATCCACCATAATGTGCATGCGCAGAAGTCGAGTTGCTGAAATTGTGTAAGGCGTAATTATTGATGTGGGCGGAGGACCAGAAACAGGAATACCAGTTGGAAGGGCCTAACAGTGCCAGGGGCCGAGATAAATGTTTGATCCATATGCCAGTCGTTTCTCCAGCCAGGGCAGCTACTGTAGCTACACATGCATGGACTAAGCTTCACGCTCAAATCATGAGCTGAGTCTCCGGCGTATATAAGTGCCGTATATGCACGGACTTTACCGGCGAAGCGACTTCAACCGTCGTCCATAATTTACACCGTTGTGAGCAGCCTGCTGTTGAAGGTCCGTAACTGTACAAACAAGTTGCCATGCGTGCTTTAACTTCAGTCGTCTTCGCTTCAGGTCACCGATGCTGCACTCTGGCTGTAGCCTTCACCTCGTACCTACCAAGTACACAAGGGCGTTCAAAGCCTCAAAGCTTTGTAAAATACTTAATGCGTTAATTTAAAATTTATGGTATATGGCCGCAAGCAGACATACACACGCATATATTTGCTCAGAGCATCTTGCCTCATGCTGGAAATAAATGAATTTAGATGTTATGAGGCGAAAATAGAGGAAAGTGAAAAAGGCCGGCAGCCGCCGAGAGTCGAACCCAGGACACCTCTGGCTTGAGCCGCTATTATACACTCATCTTTGCAATGCAGTCCCGCTAGTGTGGGGCTCGCTCAGGCTCCCCCCAATAAAAAGGGGTGTGGTGATGTGAGGTAGTCTTGTTCCAGGTTCCTCCCCATCTTGTCCCTCAAGAAGACTAGTGTTGACATTCTTGTCCCTCCCAATCTTGTGGCAGCACTATCAGTAGCTATCACTACTAGTATCTAGGGATGCGGCTAATATGCTGGCATAGTTTCCGGAATAATCGGTAGCTCTGCGGAGCGTTCATAATCGGGAATAATCGGAAGGCAACATATGAGCGCGCAAGGTGCTTCCGCTGCACGCATGGGTATTAAGCTCTTAGAGGTGTGCCTTTCTATTCATAAGGGATGTTTCATGTCTGACTCCTCCTTTGTGGTGAAGCTTGTTTTGACAAAGATCGTGATAAAAGCAGCTAAGTAGCACTACACTCTAAAGGGTGGATCAACAGCGCTAATTTTGTTGGTGTGAGCATCTTGGGGGCGCAGTTTTAACCAAATTCTATTAATTGATTAACTTGCTGCATGAGCATAATAGGGACACACCAAGAGCATAATCGGACATAGTTTGAAGCATTCTAGCATAGCATAAACGGTGAATTTTTGAGCATAATAGCCTCATCCCTACTAGTATCTCAACTCACTTGGCTTCCTCACCACAAACTGCTTAGTTTTACTCTTCACAACTTTACACACCTCCTTAGCAACACTTTCAACAATTTACTGAAGCCTAGCAAGCAACTTACAAAGCAGAACCTTCTTTGAGTGGGTCTGGTAGCCTCACATGGGGCAATACGTCATGTGTTCTAATGACTGCGTTCTCCCTCCTTCATGGTGGTCTAGACCCATATGAACTGTGTACCTATACCTTCTATCATTACCTCACATCACCACCTATGGTGAGGTCTCCCAGGCCTTCTTCCTCCATATTTGTATACTGGAAGTGATCGGATACTGGAGGTGGCAGAGACCTGGGAACGAGGCTATGATTGATGTGTTGCTTGTTTGTAACTGCAGGTGCAGTTTCTTTGTGAGAAGTTTTCTAGTTTGGATATCGAGGTTGACGGCGGGCTTTCTCCCTCTACCATTGACACTGCAGCACAGGTGTGTGTGTGTGTGAGGGAGGGGGTGGGTGGGTGAGGGGAGAGGGGGGGGAGTAAGTGGGAGGATGGATGTAACCTTCGTCCCAGGTCATGTACAGGTATTAATAAAGTGCCTTTTTGTACGTAGCTTGGTAATTAACAGTGATCTAGAAGCAGTGGCTTCACATAAACCTCCCACCCCCTCCTATCAATATTTAGGCGCATTGAGGGGACCAAGGATGGAGTACATTTATTTCTAAAACAAGGCTAGCATATGTGTATGGGAGTGTGAGTGCAGTGTGTGTGTGTGTGTGTGTGGGTGTGTGTGTGTGTGTGTGCGTGTGTGTGTGCGTGTGTGTGTGTGTGTGTGTGGGTGTGTGTGTGTGTGTGTGCGCGTGTGTGTGTGTGTGTGTGTGTGTGTGTGTGTGTGTGTGTGTGTGTGTGTGTGTGTGTGTGTGTGCGCGTGTGGGGTCTCACAAGCCAGACCCACCTCCACAAAAAAAGGAAGAGTCTGGTGAACTGCATTTACAAGCCGTGTCCTGCCACACTACACTGTGCGGTCCATTACATCACTGTTTGAGTAGCAATGGCAGTCTTGAAAACAGTGAGAGAGAGCTAGAACATCTTTTCCACTACTACAGGAGCTGTAAAAACACTTTGACTATACTTCTCGGAGAATGTGTGCACTTTGCAAGAGGTAATTCAAGAGTGCATTATTTGAAATTTGGTTACCGTATTTCTTCGATCAGATGCGGCTACTATTTATTTCACTGCTCGTTTTGTGCGGCTACTATTTGAGGGCAGCTACTGTTCGAGGATGGCGTTTCTTTATTTGGAAAGCCTGGAGACATCGACGACAGCTGGATACAGTACGTACGAGTGAGACGGTGACAGTTGCTAGATGCTGTCAGTAATATGCGCAGCCTCTCAGTCCTGCTGTCAGCTGTGGGAACGGCTCGTACAACACAAACAGTCCTAGTGCTAGCGTAGTGACCATCGTCAGAAATTATTCGCACACGTGTGTGTGTGCCGCGTTTACTAGCCGCGGCTACTATTCGAGGGCGGTGTTTATTTCGTTCAGAGTTTCGGATTGTGCAGGTACTATTTGAGGGCGGCTACTATTCAAGGGTGGCGACTATTCGAGGGCAGCGTCTATTCGAAGAACTATGGTACATGGTCTAGCTAATTGCATTCCAGTGGCACATGGCTTGTATACATAGTTCACCGGACCCTTCCCCTTATTTTTACATCATTGAAGATTACAATCTGCTAGCAACATGGATACTGATTGGGCAATCCTCGCTGTCTTGTGTATACTAGGCTATTACCGTAATATGAAAGTTGGCCCACCCTTGAAAATAGTCCCACCCCCTCCTTTTTTGAATGAAGTTACCATATAGCTCCAAAGTTTCGTGGTTCGAAAATTTCGTGAATCTCTCCAAATTAGCGTTAAAGTTTTTGCGATAAAAATTTCGTGATCACTTTAAATTTTCATGATTCAATGTTGCCCCGCCCATTTTTCAGCGAGCGTGCTATATAGGCCACCTCGTGACCTCCATTTTCATGAATTAAATTTTCGTGATCTCAAGGTTAATCACGAAATTCACGAAAATATTGTGCCACGAAAATTTGGAGCTATACGGTATTGCTTCCTCTATAAAGCACACCTACCTGTTTATGCTGTAGTACATGCCATTATTGAATTAGCACTTATTGTGAAGAGGTGGGACTAGCAAATGAAGGCAGGCACCATTTGTTGCCAGTGTACAAGCAGGTGCATGACAAGAGGGGCATTGCAGAATCGCTGCATGTGTACTGTGATTTATCGCTAGACTTCTCTGTGCTATCTGATTCAACTAGATTTACCTTTCCCCATCGATTCATGTGTTCATTATCAAGACATGGCATGGTTCACAATTCTGAATCACGTGATACAAAATTATTCAATGACGTAATCCATGTTCAAGTCCAAAGTTCAATACATCCGTAACAATAAGAGTTCCAACAGTTAAACAGTACATGATACACTCCCCCCTTGACCACAAAGGTGGTCAACCGAGTTCACACGTCATCGTCATTAGTCTGACTCAGAGCCTGAGCCATCAGTCTATCTCGTGCTTCAATAGCGGCAGCACGTCTAGAACAACGAAGGGGGCATTGTGGTTCAACTGGACTACAATCTATTTGAGGAGTTTTCTGACTTGGGTTCTGACCATCGCCAGGTGTGACGGTGACACCTGCAGACTGTTCCAATTCAAGTTCAGACTCAGACGGGTTAGACTCACAGGGTGGAGCACAAATCTCCAACGGGTAAAGCAATTGGAGTGGGCGTTGCAACTGCTTGGCTCGACGTCCCTTGCCAGCCACCCTGAGTACAGCTCCTCTTTTGGTTGGCTCCATTACAACTGCTGCGGAGGCAATCTCTTCAAAATCCATGACTAGCTCGTCAGTAGCATTGTTCCACCGCACCCCAAGCACCTTTCTCTCTCCTGAACGCACCTTCTGAGTGAGTCCAAGGACGGTGTTGGCATATGTTTCTTCAGATTGAACAGGGACTGAGGCTGTCTCCTCACCTTGACCTGATGACTCACAGGAATCGATCCTCGTCTGCAACCTGACTGCATTGGTAGAGAATTTCCTCAGATTGAAGCCACCTTCCTTCAGAATCTCCTTGGCCATTTGATAGAGAGAAAATGCTTCATCTTCAGTAGAAGCACCAGTAATAACATCATCCACATAGAATGATTTCAACAGCCTCTCAACAATAAATTGGTGATTTTCAAGGTGGGCCTCTAAGTGATATCGAATGGTCGCATTGAGGAGGAAAGGGCTAGACGATACCCCGAAAACGACTCGTGTGAATCGAAAGGTCACAACTTCTGGGTTCTCCTTCAAAATATCATCAATCCACAAAAATCTCAGAGAGTTGCGATCATCTTTGGCCACTGAGACCATGAGGAAGGCCTTTTCTATGTCGGCTATGAGAGCGACTCTATGTACCCGGAACCTCAGCAATAGATCAAATATCCTCTGGTCGAACTTTGGACCAGGATGAAGACAGTCGTTGAGAGATGGCCCATTGGATCTCGCCGAAGCGTCATACACCACACGCACCTTGGTGGTCTCCTTATCCTGGCGCACTACGGCATGGTGTGGCAGATAGTGGATCTTGTCTCCTGGGGGCTCATCTTCACCGAGCTCCACTTTCTCTATGATCCCCAATCTCTCTTGTTCCTTGATAACAGAATCATATTCGAGTAAAATCTTGCAGTCATGTCTGAGTCTTCGGAGAAGCCCCTGTAATCGTTTCAGGCTCAGCTGATGATTGTCAGGCAGCGGTGGATGGGGATCCTTCCAAGGGAGTGACACTCGATACCTCCCCTCTGTGAAGCAAATCTTGTCTTGAAACTCGTCAAGCACCGTTCTCTCAGAATTGCTGATTCCAAATGACTCCAAGTCCCAGAATGACTTCAAGCGGTCATCAAGCATCTGAACATCCTGCAACAGGAAAGTATCAACACACAGGGAATGTGTAATGAGTGTAGAACAGGGGTTGTCTTGAGTTGCGAACCCAACAGGTCCCGACAGTACCCATCCTAAGTCAGAGCGGATTGCAACAGGGCCACTTTGTCCACGTCTTGTCTCTCCGGTGATGAAACTCCAATACTGGTCACCACCGATCAGAATACTGACATCCAATTGCTCCCGCCCATCTGAAGGGTCAGCTAGTGGCAGTCCAGCAAGGTGTGGGTAGTTCATCTGACAGAGTGTTACTGGCTGACAATTAAAGGGCTCACAAATAACTGGTACCGCATACAATGACAACGGTCTCGTTCCGCCTCCCATCAACTCCGTGCCCACATGCACAAGATCACACTCCCGAACGCACATATCCCTCGACCCAAAGGTCATAATGGACATGCTCTGCCTACCTCGGACTGTCAAGTTGAGGTCAGACTGCAATTGTTCCTTGATGTATGAGCGTTGGCTCCCGTTGTCGAAGACAATACGAACTCGCTTCGTTCTCTGTGGGTCATCAGGGTTGAATACAGATGCTTGTGCGGTTTGCAGGAGAACTGCTTCGCTGGTGTGGGTCCACAATGAGGAAGTTTGAGTGGTAGGGCTAAACACTGGAGCGGCTGGATTCATCTGAGAGTTAGTCACAGTAGACGCTGACGGATTGTTCGCAGAAGTAGTGACTGGTGAGGTTGTGGTTGTGTCTGAGGCTGCTTTCTGGCAAAGACTCCTGTGGTGACGACCATTACAAGTGCTGCATTTTAACCGGGATCGGCAGTTTCGCACAATGTGGCCCCTTTTGAGGCACACAAAACACCTGCCATTCTCTCGAAGAATGCGCCTTCGTTCTTCAATTGAAGTCACAACACTGCATGCAATAGAATAATGTGACTGACCACAGAAATAACAAGCAGGCTTCATGTCTGTGCTGCCAGCAACCAATGTTGCAGCTATTGCTGTCGAAGGACTCCTGGGGGGGTTCTTTGGAGCTTGCGTTATTGCAGTGTTACTACTCGCTCTTTCTCTTGCTTGAACTTCGGTCTCCAAGAGTTGCATGACACGATCCAACTTCCAATCATCGCTTCCCAATTCTCTGCTGAGGATGAGTCTGATGAGTTCCTGAGGTAGCTTACTCAAGAGGACCGATGATAGGAGACTTCCATATGAGTCAGACGACACACCAAGGGATTGCAACCCCCGCACATGTGATTCGATGGTATCGTACAGCTGTCTGAGACCTCTCAGATTGTAGCTCGACGTCACGGGTTCAACATTCAACAATACGTCCATGTGTTTCGAAACGATTTGTTGCTTATTCCCAAATCGTTTTTCCAGCACGGTGACAGCTTCTTTATAGTTTGATGCCGTGAGAGTGAGTCCAGACACGGCATCAAGGGCTGGCCCTTGCAACAATGAACGGAGATAATTGAACTTATCAATATCTGAGAGTGAGCTGTTCTCATGGATTGCCACCTTGTACGAATCCCAAAACGTGATCCAGGTTGTAAGATCTCCCTTAAAGGGTTGAATAGTAAGCTTAGGCAACTTAACAGTGCCATGACTGGTTCCTCCAGCTTCAGCTCTCGCGCCATCACGTGGTGTAGGTGAGGCAGGGGGTGGAGTCTTGGACTTGGAGAGGCCATCTATCCTCACCAATATAGAGTATATTCCTTCCTTAATCCCATCAGATTGTTCGATCTCTTCGGTAATGGATTCTTCTTCTTCAACAAGATACAAAATCTCTCCATCTAGCCAGCTGAGAACCTCCAACTTCTCCTTGAGGCTCAATTTCAGTTGTGACAACTTTGTAGCGTCAGGGTGCTCTGCAGCCAACAGTTCTTCAGCCTTCTTGACCATGCGTGAGACGGACGCTCGGTGCCCAGCGCGAACGCGTTTCTTCTTTACAAGTTCTTCAGTCATGGTGGGCACAACTTAGAACACGGGGATCCGATCGATTAGCTCCAATCCTGTAGAAGAATAGCATTCAAAATGACCTTGTATCCGGCTCGAAGGACCATGTGATTTATCGCTAGACTTTTCTGTGCTATCTGATTCAACTAGATTTACCTTTCCCCATCGATTCATGTGTTCATTATCAAGACATGGCATGGTTCACAATTCTGAATCACGTGATACAAAATTATTCAATGACGTAATCCATGTTCAAGTCCAAAGTTCAATACATCCGTAACAATAAGAGTTCCAACAGTTAAACAGTACATGATATGTACATATATTGGGGTAGACTATGCGTGAAGTGGGAGTGTTTTAAAAAGAAATATCATAACTCTCAAAAATAAGCCCTACCCCCTTCTTTGAGCTACTTGAGTTCATCACCCACTTGTTTTCAACAGATTACAGTATGTCTTCAGAAGGGGAATAAGAGTAGGCTGTCCCAGAGTTCACTGTTAGCAAGAATGTTTGTTTTTTCAACTTTTTTTGAATTCACAATCCAGTTTACGTGACATATCAGTGATTTAAAAATATTGGAACCAAAATGATATAGGCAGTTGACCAGACCATTTTCCTGCTCGGCGAAAAGTAGTCCGGGTATGAGACCACATTAAAGCTACCGCATAGCTGCCTACACATGGTTTTCACAGGCGGATGAGAAACTACAATTTAGTTTAAAGTGGCCTTATGTATAGAACTTCCACTTACCATTTTGGAGGTCAAGGAGCATTTGTACAGGTGCAATTCAGAAAATAAAATTCCTCTGACCGTTACACACCATGCTGTACAAAAAGTAAAGACAAAATTGCTGTTCAATTCACGTCTGGTTCCTCCATTGAGCATGAAGCTTGAAATTTAAGGTAAAACAGCACTAGACTCTAGTTTCTGTGAACATCTTGGGGTGTGGTTTAGGTTTGTAGGAAAGACAAAAACCAATGTAAGGAGAAATGCTTCTATACTAAGAATTCCGGCTATCAGACTGGTGTGTCCACCAACTAATCATGATTGTGTAATGACCACTTCAGCACTAGTATGTAGTACCTATTACACTGTAAGTATTTAGCTAACTTGTACCCTACCCCCGATCCCCTCTTGTAGCCAGAGTTCCACCCCTTTTTACATGCAATTACAAAATGAATTTCATTTGTAACCAAATTCTTCATATATTGCTGGAATGCTTGACAGGACAAGGAATGTAAACAGTGCCAAGAGGGGGTGGGTCACCACCTGGATGAACCCAGACTGCAACATTTTGGGGTTAAAATCAACCTCCAATGTTTTTACTGTCATAGGTAACTTGTTCCTTAACCTCTTGATCCCTCTTCTGATTGATTCCCCTTCTCATTCATCTCCTCTCATCTTCATCCTTCCCTCTCCCCTCCCCCCTCTCGTCTTAATCCTTCCCTCTCCCCTCCCCCCTCTCGTCTTCATCCTTCCCTCTCCCCTCCCCCCTCTCGTCTTCATCCTTCCCTCTCCCCTCCCCCTCTCGTCTTCATCCTTCCCTCTCCCCTCCCCCCTCTCGTCTTCATCCTTCCCACTCACCTCCCTCCTCTCATCTCATCCTTCCCACTCACCTCCCTCCTCTCATCTTCATCCTTCCCACTCTCCTCCCTCCTCTCATCTTCATCCTTCCCTCTCTCCTCCCTCCTCTCATCTTCTCAACTGGTCCTCCCATTTCCCCAATACAAGTCAACCACTACAGAACCCCATACTCAAGGACCACAATTTAACACAAGGGCTCTATGCTCAATATTGATTGTCCATACCTGAGTGGTTGGTTTCGAGCCTTGTCCTAGTACTGTATACCTTAGGGTTACTATTATTAACGGTTACAAATTTTAGCGGTTTCGAAAAGTAGCGGATTTAGCGGGTATTCATTTTAGCGATTTTGAAATTTTAATCTAGCTATTGAAATGAATGTAGCAATGAATATAATATCGGCGAGTACAATTTTTAGCGAAAAATGGGTTATTCGCTAAAATCGCTAAATTAAATACCCGCAATCAATAGTGCCCTTAAGGTAGCCAGAAAATTTGACGTGGATTTAAATTAATTTGGCAGTCGGATTGAAACCGCCAAATTAAAATCCGCCAATGTTATTTTGTACGTTGGTTAGTAAACTTGTATCCTACCATTTTGTTTCTGCAAACAAAACGAACCAGAAGTTTCATACACAATTTACTGGAAGCCTTAGGCATGTGGGATGTTCAGAAGAGGGTTTACAAACTGTAACACTAGTCTCGGTCCCAGACCCAAACCAACCCTGTCACAAATCACTTTCAGTATCACACACACGTTATACTTGAAGCAATATACGTGCTGGGTGAGGTCTGGGAACAAGACTTCTATAACACATGAATTCACTTGAGAAGACTTGTAGCCGTACCAATTTTACATGGGTACCAGGCTAGTGAAATGTTCTCTTCCATCAAGCTTCTCATCACTTGCAATATGAATATGGTAGCGTGTCCCCACTCTCCCCTGTCCTAGTTATGGAAGAAGAGCCTCGATAAATTGATAAGGAGGGTCTGGTAAATAGGCCGGGGCAGAAGTGTACACTGCACTTGGAATTCAGGCACACTTCCGACTGGCTTTTGATTAGCATTCTGATGTGCACTTATTGGAATGCTAACCACAGGAGAGTCGTCTTTACAAGTGGCCACATTTTGCTTTGTACATTGTAGAAAGTTTTGGACACTAAGCATTACAACATTTCTGGGTCCTGTTCAGCAGAAGAATCTACCAGTGACAGATGATTCAAAATTTCTAACATTCCGCAATGTACACTTCGTCCCACTTCCCCTCTTTTTTTTTTTGTGTGTGTGTGTGTGTTTTGGGAGGGCCTGGGAATGAGACTATCTCCTTTGTCAGTTGAGGTGTGGTACTGCCAGTAGTAAAAGCTGGTGGGGGTCTGGGAGGCTTGCCCTGTGGAACGTTTGTCACTTGCAGTGAAATTTCTTACTGTAAGTGCCAAATGCTGCAGAGACCTAGGAAAGAGACCACTGGTAGGGAACACGTAATCATAGCAATGTATTGCATTCCTGCAGTGGTATGCAGTGCTATACTGTGGCATGATAGCCTCCCTCCCCCTCCCCCCTCCCTCTTCCCCTATATCCTCTCCCACTTTGCCGCTGATCTTTGAGTATTAACATACTATTGGTTATTGCAGGCATTCTGTACTAAACATTACATTTGGGGCTCCTGTTGTGAAATGTGTGCAGAAGAGAAAACCAGAATCTGCTGATGCTTTCTTTGGTAAGTATCCGCTACACATTGTGTTTCTGGCCTCATTCCCAGGCTCCTCCCCAGCAGCTGAAATGCTATGGGGGAGCCTGGGAATGAGGCTACAATGTGTCTCCATGGTTACAGACAGTAGTCTTGTTTTTAGGCTACATGATTACTGAAGTCTGTCACTTGTGGACTGTCAAAGGTTGATTTTAGCTCAAGACAGGCGATCTCAGTTGCTGGTTGACTTTAGGCAATGTACGCCTCCTTTTGCCATGGTTACATCTTTTAATGGAATTCATGTTGTTATTGCATGTTTGTGCTAGACAAGGGTGGAATATTCATGTATTATTGGATAACTCTGGTGATATTTATGTTCTGTAGGCAGTATTCATGGCTTATTGGAACAATGCAGAATGCACAGTCATGTATTGGCACACATAAACAGTGGCAAAATGTGGGAGGTTGCATGAGCCAAGACCATTAAGGAGGTTATCAGATATGCAACATTTCACCTGCTATCCCTCAATCTTCATCAGGCACAAACATACAACAGCTACGTAGGGGTATTTATAAACAGCAGTAAAGAGAAGTACTCTAATTACAGGAATAAGGAATTTCGATAACGTTTTGTCTGGTGAAAGTCCAATAAACGTTTCTTGATCATGTTAATTGCACTACAGATTAATCTGTTCTGGGCTAGCCAATCCTCAAAGTATGTCACTGCCACATAATGATTGATATGCTGTGTGTTACAATCCTCAAAGTGTGTCACTGCCACATAATGATTGATATGCTGTGTGTTACAATGTGTATGCAGGTGCAGTTTTATCATGAGAAGTTTCCTAGTTTGGATGTTAAGGAGGACAGTGGATTGTCTCCCTCTACACTGCAGCACAGGTGTGTGTGTGTGTGTGTGGGGGGGGGGGGGGGGGGTTGCCTTGTTTCCAGGTGACAATTACAGAATGCAGAGTGCAGTATGTTGGACCATGTAAACTTAGTGAAATACTACTGTACTAATATCTATGGTGAAATAATCACGCACTGTCAGAATGTACTGATTAGCACCATGGTTAGAAGGGCCCACAAAATCTATCCCTAGGTGATACCATGGAAGGAACAGGATGTAGCTCAGGGGGTGGTAAGGGGAGGGGAAGGGAGGGAGAGAAGATAAGTTTGCGTTCAAGTCTATGCATGTTGGAGAAGGGGAGAGGGGAGGCCGGATATGGAGAAGAAAAGGAGAGGGAAGGGGGAGAGGAGGGCAGGGGGGGGAGGAAGTGAGGGGGCAAAGAGGTGAGGAGATGGAGGGAGTACACATTCACCGTATTGTCACAATATCTCTTTGTCTTTGCAGTTATGTGAAGAAGAGCTGAAAACTGAACACGTCATTCACCCTTTGTGTATACTTTTTCCTGTCATATTGAGAGCAGGCTAGGAGTACAATGTTGCAGTGTTGTGCTTGTAAATAGTGGTTAAGATTTCACATTGGCATTAATTTTGTGTAAATGTACCCCCTCAAGTGTTTGACAAAATGGTTTTGTAACAGGTGTACTTAGTAACATGTAGACACTCTGGCTGCATTATGATTGTATTGCTGTCATTAGGGGGGAGACTGGCTCGTTGATTGTAATTTGACAGCAGTTTGAATAGTTTCAACAAGTTAAATATCAAAGGTGGTTCTTGAAATACGATGTATATATATCCAGGGCCAATATCAGATGGAGACTGTAGTTAACGCTCTAAATGATGTGCACAGTTCAAGGGGTCGGTCTAAAATTTTTTGGGGACCGGTGGGAATTTTCTATATGATGGTTCCCCTGTATTTTGGGGGAGTGTCTTGTATGTTGTGACTGTTCCGTCTGCAGTTTACAAAGGTGAGTTATACAGTGAATCAGCTAGCTACCATGTGTGCACTTTCGTCTTTATGGGTCTTACCTCCTTTTGTCTAACAAAAACGCACCTATATAGTCTCGTTCCTATGACTCCTCAGTGTCACTGTCGTCAAATTCGCTTATAATTTCCGTATCCGTTTTTGCAGCGATCACAAATTGGATGATGGGAAGCTATAGGCCTGGGAACATGAAAACGCACGCTTTTTAAAAGTTTTTATTGTAAATCCTGCCGTGACTAAAGTGCGGTAAGGCGGGGCTATTTCGACGGTGGGGCAATTCCGACAAAATGGAATTAAACTCGTTGCTCTCTGTACAAGGAAAAGGGTACTGAGTTTTCTTTAGTATCACACTGTAGGCTGACCTTTACTATGCGCAGCATCCACTTTTAGTTCACGTCCTCATAGTAATTTAGCCGCGAGCAGCGCTTTTATCAAGCCAATATCGCAAAATTTAACCATAAAAATTTATCAATAAAACGGTATAGGCTCAGTAATCAAAATACGTACACAAATCAAACCTGTAAGCTACCCTGAACCATTAACAAACATCTGAAAGGCTTGCTGAAGGCTGTTGCCATTGCTGCGTCGCACGCCGAGTGGACAGACCAGCCCCACCCCTTTCCGTGTTCTTTGCCATTCTTGGCAAACACTTGGATCAGTTGTGACAACTGTTGGAGATAATACCACTTCAGATGTGTGAGTTTAAAGTAAATATAACAGCAGAAAAAGAGTATACTAGTGTTGTATCGATGCAAATAGTATCTGCACTGTCCTTTTTCTATTAGCCATGCAGAGGTCTACTAAATGCATGTGAACGGTTCAAGTAACTATGATAATAACATAGTTTTCCTTCTTTTGCACCTGGTATCATTTAACGTTCGTCCTGGTAATCTTTTGAGGATGTTTGCGCCGAAAGTATGGCGTCCATGTCGGTCTCGTGTAACTTGTCGGAATTGCCCCATCAGCAATTTTGTGGGTAGGATAACGAATACCTGCGGTGTAGCAAAGGCAAGGTGCTAGTTCTGCGGTACCGGTGATTCGTGTGAAGGTCGAAGGTTCCTCTAAACGTTGGTGGGGAGAGCAAGCGGGTTTGTTGCAAAGCAGAGCTAGTACGGGTAACTTCGCAAATTTCTGTCGAAATAGCCCCGCCTTACCTTACTGCCTGGATGAAATTGGGATCCTAAGCCTGGTAGAAAAATAGTCTAGTAGTCTGTTTTTCCCAACAATATGTACACTCGACGGTCATGTCAAAGGCCGTTTTTCAGATGAAGCTATGTTGTTGCTACAATGATCTAGCCACGTTCCCAGGCCTTCCAACACCAGTGTTTGTTGCTTGCAGTACTAATGTTAACTGTGCTGGAAGGCCTTGGAACGAGGCTAATCATGACCCATTTTCTGCAGCTGGTACTTTGGCACAGCTCCCTCCTGACTGCACTTTATATAAGTGGTAGTTACATCTTCCCTGTAGATGTCCAGTCCAGACATGCTGGGCTGCCACAGTATCCATATACCTATACACCCAGTATGGTATTATGACATAACAATAATTACCAAAGTGTTTGCAACCAGGATCAGAATGAAATCAAGTAATCAACATGAATTACCAAAGTGTTTGCAACCAGGATCAGAATGAAATCAAGTAATCAACATGCTTGTTAATAACTGATCAAGGGATCAAAGAATGACCAAAATGAACGGATCAACAAAGTTTCTCCGACATTGGAGGCATGGCTACAATTTTGTCAATTGAACACTATAAGGCCACTTGTAATGAGACTATAGTTTTCCATCCTGACTTCTGTCATTTTACATGTGGGCGGGCAGTCTAACCATTACTATGAATCTCATTATAAGCACACTGCAGTATAGATTTGTGCAAAAGAAAACTATGTCCATTAACTGCGTCGGAATGTCTGCATCCTGGAGCTGTCAAACACATTCACACTATTAGCGTTCCAGATGACATTGGCGCTATGTCTGCTTTTACACCTGTCTAATACGTTAATGCTACATTTTCTATATGTGTACTATGTGCTAGTGCATGTTGGATGACATTGCAGAGAATTTAGAATAGTAATGGCCTTAATGGTCAAATGGGGCGGTAGACTCTGGAAGGGGCGGGCGGAGGACGGGAAACTATAGTCTCATTTGGAGTGGCCTAAATCAAGTGATCAAGAGCTTTGGAAGGGGGTGATCGCATAATCAAGGATATTCTTTGCTAATCAAGATTCTTGATCCTAGTCACAAACGGACTTGTTTGTAATTAAAGTTTTATGCAGCTTCCACATTCATATAATTAACTGTTCAGTCCATCCCCTTCTGAATGTAGTGATCACAATGATCTGTTTTTCTTCAGCAGGTGCTAGTGCTACAGCTCACTCCTGACTACACGTAGGAGAGTCACATCACAAGGCGAAACTGAGTGATTTAGTCTGCTTACAAGTGATTCTAGAGTTAGCCAGAACAGTTGTATCTAGTCGCCGACTGCCCTTGAATGCCCCTCCACTAACCATTTCTTCAGTAGAACAGTGGGTAAGTATGCTAAACATGGCATTTTTCCTAAAATAATTGACATTTCGCTCCATCTCCTCTTTCCCAATTCTAGTCAGGGTTGAGTACCAGAAAGTCAAACCAACATAATGAGAGCCTTCATAAGGTTACGACCTCGGTGCATTAACCCTCGGTTCCAGTGCCAACTGGGTCATGTGACCGCTAGCCATGCCTTCCTACTGGCTGTGTGTATTTTCATGCTACCAATGTTGGTAGTAGCAGCTGAACACATGCAGCTAGCCACTACAGACCACATGAACCCCATGGATCAACGGTGTATTCACCTACATCACACAACATTCAACCACACCCCCCTCATGCTACCATCTCTCAACAACATACTACCAGCCATGGCCCTTCAGAATGAAATAGTGAAGTCAAACATTTGGTGTCTGTCGCACTCCTCGTCCCATACCAGTGCCCGCTGTGTTTCCTTCAGCCCAGGTTTCAGTGTTCCTCCAGGTCTAGGGAGGATGGTGGTAGGGGCGGTGGTAGTTCTACTACTGCTGATGAGTGGGGATGTAGAGATGAATCCAGGACCTGTTGGTGAGTATATTAACACAAGGTATTAAGAATGTAGCCTCAATTTCAGACCTCCTCACCACAAGAAGACAGAGGAGCGTGGTATATTGTCTCATATACATATAGTTATGATAGTATGCATGTTGGGCACCCATGTACTTCACTAGCATCCATGAGAGCTTGAAAGCAACATGCTCTCTGGAAAGATCTGTTCTGGTAGGTGTATGGTTTTACTTTTACATTCACGGTCAGTGATATGTATGTTTTTTGATGTTGAGCTATTTGACTGTCAACAACTTTGAACCTCGCAATACACAACAAATTGTAGTGTTTCTATCTGGTTTACTGGCTGTGGCATTTTCGTCCCTTACAATGAGTGTTGCATGCAGTTGGATTAAGATGAGCCTCTGGTAGTCCTTCAACAAACTTGTCTGAATTGTTTGTCCACTGTCGATATTTCCAGAGTCAGATTCCAGCCCAACACCTAACACATTTAATCCTCTCCCAAAGCTGTCTTCAACTCACTTCAGGGGTGGCCTTTGCATGCATGGACTACATAATGAAGTTGGTTGTCTTAACAACAGAGTGGGTTACCATGGTTACTGACAAAATGAAGAGGGAGTATTTGAGAGGTTCAAGTTTTGGTATACAGACAATCCTAGAATATCTTTTGGAGCATTACAACTGCAGTTTGGTATGATTGAGCCCTTAATTGACTCACTCACAAATGTTTGTGGTTAGATCTGAAGATTATGGTTGTAAGATAATCTCTCACATTGTCTTCTACAGTTTAGTTTGTAGAAACTTCTGGTAACCATTGTCTCTTCAACTTTGTAACCATATGCAACCAGCCTGTTTTAGGAGCACATAACAACACACTAAGAGTTACTGGATGGGATATTCCTCAAGGTTCTAGATCCTGCTCCATGTTGTTGCTCTGCATTGTTGTTAGCAGGCTGGACTTTGACCCTGAACCCCACTGAGTGCTTAAACAATATTCATGACATGTCCACACCATTTCCTCTTGAATATTGTTACATACTACTACCTGTTATAGGGAGGTATTTTTTGTGAGGGTATAATTTTTTCATTTTTCGCAAAATTTATATCACATGTAACCATGTACATGTAGTTCTACAAAGAGGTGTGCACGTTGCTGCTGCAATAAGAAGACGGTTACCACACTTCGAGTGCCCACCCTCTTCTCATTTCAGCCTGTCCATGCCTAGTCTCGTGTGAGCCACGATCCACCTCACTTCTGCTTGTGAGACTAGTCCATGCTGCCAATGGTGACAGTGTCCATAACTATGCTAGGTAACTTGGCAAAGGTCTCCATTGTGAGTATCTCTGGTAGAAGCTAGCAGAGTAGCTATGTAGCTAGCAAGCTAGCTAACTTACTCCGCATTTTTTCCATTTGCTGTGAAAGTTTAACCCATGCACAATAAACGTTTGTAGTACAATGGATCGAGCCGGTGAAAGTACCCACTACATGGTATTCGGTTTTTGAAACAGAAGTAGATGTCACGTCTGGCTCACTGAGAATCTAGTTTGCTAACATTTCTATAACAATTAACTGTTAACATGAGCTCTGAGCTACATAGGTGCATTTCAGGTTGTGCCCACATGTCTGTCTACTATGTGCATGATGCAGTGTACCAGGCTCACTCCCTTGGCACAAGGCTCATAAAGATGCAGGCTTCTTTCAGTAGCATGTACTGTGTCAAGTGTTCAACCATGCTGTATATATTTTTGCTTTTCTTTTATTACAAAACTTGCATTGAGAGTGACGTGTTTACTGATGTAAGTATATACCTATGCGCTAGAAACTATTGTTTACACATGCAAAGTACAGTATACAGCATTCTTCAAACTGTAGCAATGGTTATTTGACGCTGTTCACTCACTTGCTATTGTATGCCTGCCGCCGTGGGCAAGAAACTGGCTTGTTGAACAGAAGGATTCAGCACTGCTGATCTCGACTTCAACAACTTCGGAGCGTCTCTTCTGGGTCCGTTGGCATTTTTTGTAGTAGCAAGCTGATTCTTCTCTACAGTGACTATTTAGAGGGTAGACAGACTGTAGAGAACCATCTTGTTCACATAGGCACTAGTTTGTATCGACGTAAGCACATAATGATGTCATCAATTTCCATCTTATAGCTTAGTTCACTTTTTCGCGGTTTTTATTTTCGGGGAGCAGGTCTGTCCATGAAAATCACAAACATTTGCACCCAGCGAGAATTTCCCGCTATACGGTACATCAGTCACAGATCATTAAGTTGCCTGGTTCTTCACTGTTCTGAGATCCACAATACCCTTTGTATCAGCTTCTGTTAGGTGTTTAATAAATACATCAGTCACAGATCATTACGTTGCCTGGTTCTTCACTGTTCTGAGATCCACAATACCCTTTGTATCAGCTTTCTGCCTATGACATCACTTTAAAGCTTGTATATTCAAGGCTGCATGTAAGTGGTCAAAGGGGGAGCAACCTTAGAATGAAGCTAACCATGCCATTGTAAAGTACAAATTTTAATTTCTGATCTTCCAGGGAACAAGCTGACCTTGGATGACCTTGGTTGTGTGCTGGGAGAGGTTCTGGACATGTCCACTGAGTGGTACGACCTTGGGCTCCAGCTCAAAGTGAGGGTTGGAACACTGGACAACATCCGGGCAGACTTCACTACCGCTAAACATCAACTTCGAGAGATGCTTAAAGCATGGTTGACCACTGGTGACAATCCCAGCTGGAAGACTCTTACAGATGCTCTCAGACGTCCGGTGGTGGGAGCGAGTCAGTTGGCTGCTGCTCTGGAGACAAAGTACTGCCCAGTTGAAAGAAGTGAATTAGATGTAGGTGGCCATCCTGAGACCAACGTCTTTCCACCTTCGCCAGTATCTGAGCCATTACCCGCAGTGATGTCACAACAGACAGACATGCAAGAGAGTATGCGTAAGTAAAACTGATTGTTGCATTCTTTATTTGCATCTCTCCAGGAACCTCCCCTCAGGGTACATACCGGGACAGTACAGTACTGCTTTCGAACATTTGTACATATATGTATACCAGTAGCATACGGGTATGCATACGAGTAGGTTGTACACAGTTAGCTTCAGGTCTGCTGTGAACTACGGTGGTTACATATACAAAACTGATACAGGTTACGGGTAACAGGTAACAGTATTGACTCCTAAACAAACCTAGGATACGGGGTAAGGAACAGAACACCCATATCTTGGTGTTGAAATACTTTCTCCTTGTACTGTAACACATTAAAGTCAAAAACTAATCTAGTGTCATCGAACCTTTACTTGCAGGAAATACTTTCTGCAAGCAAGGATTGGTGCTGTCAGACTAGCCAAAAATGAATGATTTCCTTCTATGAATGGCCATAACCCATCAAAGCCCAAACTCCCTTTGAAGAGACCGGTTAGCACATAGATAATTTGCCAATGCAGTAAATACAGAGAAATGATGCTCCCTGAGGATTCACACATGACAACTACCTACTTGAGGATGCATCTACTAACCAAACTGGTTGCGTATACTACTGAAGAATTAAAAGCCATCATGCAACCAATTAAAATGGGAGCTATTTCTGCGTTCTGGTTGGTTAGACTTTTAGATTTTGGGTATCTAGGCAATTAATGTGTCTGTAGAAAATATAGTACGCATCAATGATGTGTAAACGTTGCTGATATTTCAACTAGTCATCGTCAGGGCAAACTTCTCTAATTGAAATATCAACTACTAGTAAACTGTTGGAATTCCCAGAAGAGTTGTAAATGTTGTCTTTCATTTTCTGTTCTATTTTTGCAGAGAAGAAAACAACAACACCTAATGAGATTTTCAGCCAACATCACCAAGCACAAGTTTCTGAGTCAGTTAAGCATATCAGACGTGTGGAAGAAACAACAGTGAAAACACAAGAACCCGAGGAACTTATCTCCACACAAATGGAACGACTCGTCAGTGATGAGGAATGGGACCCACCTACTGAATTTACTGTTGTGTTCATCAAAATAGCTAAACAACTCAATAAGACAGCTGATGTGGAAGATCTAAAGGACTTCTTGGAACTTCTCTGCCATCCCCACACCCGTCAGAGATATATTAACACAAAGCTGTACGCACACTGTGTAACTCCACGAGATATTATTAAGGCACTAGTTCCGCAGTACATCAACTTCATGCACACCCACCTCCTGAGGCAAATTGTGAAAAGCTTTGGAAATGAGCAATCAATGACTCTCCTGAAACAGTACGAAGATAACTTCCCCCGTAAAAAACCTCTTAAAAGAATGCGTGATCCTCTTACATTTGAAGAGACGGAAGACTGCCATGGAAGCAAAAGAATGAAAATTGTGTGTAATGGGGATACTAATGTTGACAACACCACTAGGGAAGATGTTGAAAGGGTGCGACAAATCATTAGTAGGAACACGGGAATTGATGACAGTATGATTGTCTATGCCCACCAGACTCCAGGCAGCGTTGTATTCACTTTCCTGATCCCAGAAATGGTTGTCAGTTCCTTCAGTCATCTGGATGATGGTAACCGAAGGGACCTAGCTAAACACGGCATCCTCAGGATTGAGGTGAATAATGTAGTCATAGACTTACAGTCTTTGCAAACAGAGACCAGTACCAATACATCACAGCCAGAGACCAAGACACACGTGTCGCAGGCAGAGACCAGTACCAATACATCGCAGCCAGATATCAAAACTGATACATCACAGGCAGAGACCAATAACTGTATATCCACGTACACTAGATCTGGAATGAAACGAGTCCCTTTAACACACGACTCCCCAAAAGCAACACACTGCAATTCAGAATTCCAACAGCTCATTTCTGATGTAGGGACATCACTTGCAGTAAAAGTAGAAGTTAATCAGCTGAAGGAATACCTACAAAGTTTCAGCCATATTTTGTACCCAGAAAATCAGTATATTGATCCCAGTATTCTGAATAATGCAGACTCTATCCCCCATATCTTCACTGCTTTGCAACCCCAGTTCATAAACTTTCTCAACTGGGGTATTCTTTGGAAGGCTGCAGATGCTTTTGACGTTGAGATGGTGCCTGCATTTCAGTTGTACAAAAGTAGGTTACTTTCTGATACACCACTCTCCACTCTCCCAGACCCTCAGTCTGAGAAAGAGATTTCAGAGTTCAAAATAATTCAGAAACTGCGAGTGACTCGTGGAGGTGGTAGTGGAATTGAATGGACACTGGGCGATATACAATTAGTAAAGGAAGCAATGGAGAAAGCCACAGGAATTGATCAGGAATTCATCATTTATGCCTACTGGGAAGGAGGATTCAGCACTCACCAGTTCACATTCCTCATTCCAAAGTGTATCAGTGTAATCTTTGAGGAACTCTGTGAGGAAGACCTGGCAATTTTAGCTGGGATAGGTGTCCAAAGGTTAGAGGTTGACTATCACACTGTTGCAGACAACATTCACGAGCTTTATCCACAGACAGTAGCACATATTAGAACAGACAATAGGATCAGAACCAAGAACTTTGGACTTGAACATTTTATTCCTGAAGATGAAGCAGAACGCATGAGTGAAGAGGACTTTGGTCACTTGAATGATCTGATCACAAACATTCCTGCAGACAAGCTCCAAGAGACTTGTTCGAATGATGTACTGAAAGTCTTGGCGAAAAAGATGGGAAGCTGGAAAGACTTGGCTCCATATCTTGGGATCAATCAATGGGATCTGGAGGATCTAGCAGGAATGTATCCAGGAGACGAAGAAGAGCAGAAGTATGTGGCTCTGCTCAATTGGAAGACTATTGATAAAAGCTCTGCTACTTATGAGAGACTTGTGGAGTGCTTGTTGACACATGGACATGTTGGTGATGCTAAAGAACTACTGCTATACTTTCAAGGTCAGCAACTACAATTTGTGTGACTTTGTGTTGCTGTTCATGATATAAATGCTCTTCCTTACTTCATGCAGGTCCTGAAGTCCAAAAAGCCCAGGAAATTTTACAACAGAGGTTTCTGAAGGATTCGTTCTCCAAGAGGAAGCTATGGTTTGGTGCTCCCAGGCTACCAAAGTTCAATCGAAGACTTGGAATTGTGCAAAATGTTCCTCTCTTGTCTGAGCTAGACTATACTTCCTGTTATGAGATGATGGACCAGTTTCCCTCAGAGATCCAGGAGCTGTCTATGAAGTTTGTGCTGAACAGTATATCACAAGGAGAAAGCCGTGTTTTCGTTTTCAAAGGCCCCCCAGGATGTGGTAAAACTGAACTGATATCCAGAGTATGCAGATACTGGAGTAGATATTACACGCTGAGAAAGTTTTCTCTAGTACTGTACATTAACATCTGGGATTTTCACCAAGGTTGCACTTTGCCAAACTTGATTGACAGGCTGTTCATAGGCAGCACTGTTTCCAGTGAAAAGATTTGTCGCTGGATTGAAGAAGAGAAAGGAAACAGAATTTTGTTTATACTTGATGGGTTTTGTCGTAAGTACCTTCATCGATCCCCTCTGCAAAAGGGAGGAATACTTTCCAATATTCTATTGGGTCACAGTTGTTTCTCCAAATCCACGGTAGTCATCTCCACCACATGTTCCGACTTTGTTAAACCCGTTTGTAAGAACTTCACCCAGTTTGAAATCCTCGGACTGTCTGATGAACAAATTGGAAAGCAAGTTATTCAACACTTTGACCGTGAAAGAGCAGTTAATTTCTTGAACTATCTTGCAGAAAACCCAGAAATAAAAGCACTTGTTTCATCACCTAGCTACCTAATCGGAACCACGTATGTTTATGCTCACGTTCCATATGACGATCTTCCTGTGACATGGACCCAACTGTACACATCATTGGTAGTGTTGATCAGTAAATGGCACAAGAGAGAGCTCATGGAAGATTTTCCTCATGACTCACTGCTAACTAAGTTCAGAAACAGATTTCTAAAAAGGGGCAGCAAAGATTTAGCTACCAATTCACTGCAGTCTCAGTTCCAGAATACTTTACTGGCAAATAGCAGGAAAGTCATTAAGGACTCCAGAGACTTGATTACAACAGTTGGTAAATTACTTATTCATGATGCTGAAGATAATGACCATGAACTACCAGATCACAACTCTGCTGTACCATATCTAGAGTACTTTTTGCTTTCTTTGGGAACTTTCCTCAATCACAAGAAGCTAGACAAGGCATTGAAGGATAAGGATGCATTTACATACTTTTGGTACAAAAAGAACATTTTAAGAACAAGATTTGAAAGTGGATATGTGACAGCTAAACAGCAAGTTCTTTCTTCCATATCAGCTGAAGTTGGAATGTCAGTTGTTACCACACATGACATGCTCAGTTTTCTTCATTGTCTTCCGTACATGCAAAATTCCCATATAATGGTGTTGAACAAATCTGTCCTAGGAACGCAAGCTGCACGAGAACTTTCACGATTTCTTGCTGCAGACTCTTGGACTAATGATTACAGTGGCATTACACATCTCTGGTAAGCTAAGCTCTCAGTGATATCCATGGTCTGACCCTTGCTGAGATTAGTAGGCTAAATTTATTTAATCGTAAGTTATGGTAACTTCGTAGGCCAGAATAGTGATACTGACAGATAATTCTATGCTTGAGGTCCAGCCTTTCCCCACAATGCATGTGCTGCATGCTGGGAACCAGGCTAGCCATGGTTAAGGTCATTCCTGGTGCTGTAAAGTACATTCAGTGTGCTGTTACCAATAGTGGAGGATTGCTTCAACTAGTACTTGTGAGTACTTCTGCAGTGACATGAAGGTGTACAATAACTATGCTCTCTTCTCCCCTTCACTTGTTTCAAATGAGGTTATTTATTTATACAGTTTGAACGGAATATCATATGAAGCGGTCAGTACAATAGCTGTCGCCTTGAAGACAAACCATTCATTGCAGACACTGAAGTGAGTTGATAGTAGTTAGTATTTATGTGCTTTGTATGGTGTATTGAAAATATAATAACCAGACAGGGAATAATCCTACGCTTCACTGACAAACTGACACACAGTGTCTGATACTGTGTCTCAGTAGTGAGTTACTGAGACCAAATACCGTAGATATGGAAATTTTTGTTGTACAAAAATTTTTGTGGTTTGTGTACACCACAAAGATAAAAAAACATGAAATATATTTTACAATGGATAATAATTTTGGTCAGCATGTTTCGTACACACAGTTTCACAGCACAGCAAGCTAGTTATTTCGTGTGAGACTGGCTCTTCTTCGATACCCGCAGGTGACTGGTGACAAACGCGTGAGAACTTTCTTAGTGTCCGATAAATTGTTCATCTTTACTGCCACAGTACATACCTACAGCGTTCCCCGGTTCTCTTTCGTACGCGAGTAGTTCACCACACTGTAAAAAATTGGAGGTTAATTTAACCCAGAAAAGGTCATCTCAGTTGCAGTCTGGATTCATCATTCAGTTTAAAATGGGTTACCTCAGTTGCAGGATCTATACCACCTCCCACTTTTACCACGGTGTAGGGTTACAGTGTTTGTGTACTCAAAGTTCCAATGTGGCATGAATACTCGCATAAAAGGTTAGCCAATAGTGCATGAATATTTTTCAGAGTCAATCCAATAATACATGAATATAGTGAGAGTTCCACCCCCTTTTGGCACAAACATGCAATAACAAATTGAATTTCATTTGCAACCCAATTCATTGTTTGCTAGAAACCTGCACTGGACAAGGGATGTAACCCTAAACCCTGGCAAAAGTAGGTGAGCCACTGCCTGGACCTAGATGAATCCAGACTGCAATTGAGATGACCTTTTCTGGGTTAAATCAACCTCCAATTTTTTACAGTGCAACAGCTGCATGGTAGCCACAAACACAGCAAGCTGTTTGTTCTCCAGTCTCCACATTTTCTTGGCGTGTGTAGTCTCGTTCCAGATCACTAAACCTGGGAATGTAGAATCAATTTCCTTGCTGCAGACTCTTGGACTAATAATTACACATCTCCGATAAGCTAAGCTCTCAGTGATACCTATACCTCCATGGCCTAACCCTTGCTGAGATTAGTAGGCTAAATTTATTTAATTGTAAGTTATGGTAACTCCGTAGGTCAGAATAGTGATACTTACAGATAATTCTATGCTTGAGGTCCAGGCTTGCCCCACAATGCATGTACTGCATGCTGGGACTAAAGCTAACCGTGGTTAAAGGTCATTCCTGGTGCTGTAAAGTACATTCAGTGTGCTGTTACCAATAGTGGAGGATTGCTTCAACTGGTACTTGTGAGTACTTCTGCAGTGACAGGAAGGTGTACAATAACTATGCTCTCTTCTCCCCTTCACTTGTTTCAAATGAGGTTATTTATTTATACAGTTTGAACGGAATATCATATGAAGCAGTCAGTTCAATAGCTGTGGCCTTGAAGACAAACCATTCATTGCAGACACTGAAGTGAGTTGATAGTAGTTAGTATTTATGTGCTTTGTATGGTGTATTGAGAATATAATAACCAGACAGGGAATAGTCTACGCTTCACTGACAAACTGACACAGTGTCTTATACTGTGTCTCAGTAGTGAGTTACTGAGACCAAATACCGTAGATCTGGAAATTTTCATTTTATAAATATTTTTGTGGTTTGTGTAAAATCGTTCGTCTTTACTGCCACAGTACATACCTATAGTGTTCCCTAGTTCTCTTTCGCGCGCGAGTAGTTCACCAACAGCTGTGTGGTAGCCATGCACGAACGCAGAAAGCTATTTGTTCTCCATTCTTTCTTGGGATGCGTAGTCTCATTCCAGATCACTAAACCTGGGAACATAGAATCAATTTAAAAATTTTTCATTGGTATCTTAGGCCATGAAAATATTTTTACATGAAATAATAAAACACGAAAACCAGATCTACGGTATACCTTACACAAAGTGAAGAGGTTTGCTGAACCACCTCCCATCTCTTGTTGTCTGACATTCTGCAGCCTCAGTGGCAACCAGATCACAAGCATAGGGGCCCATGAATTGGTTGGAGCTTTGCAAGTGAACCAGAGCCTTCAAGAGCTAGAGTGAGTCTAGTAATTCATGTCCTGCTGCTTCTTAAGAAGTGTACACTGTAGTGTTGTTCCCAGGTCTGTGCTGAAATAATAGGGAGGGCCTGCAGATGACGCTTGGAAACATACCATAGTCGCTCTGATTTATGGAATGGCCAAAAATAATTGTTTTTGGGACTATTCAGCATTAATTAGAATGCATCAAAATTATTTTCCGTAGCATTTGAAGAACGGTTTGCAAACAATTTTAGGTCAAAATCAAGATGGCTATTGACAAGACCTCCAAAGACTAGAGCTTATGGTCAGGCATTCACTCTATTGTAGTACTGTCCCTGCTGTACTGCTTATCTTGTGAACGAGTCGCATGAGGCCTGAGGCTGAGCTCTCTAGCTTTATAATACTGATGATTTACAACTTACTACGAATAGTAGCTACAAACTGGTGTGCCTTTCATCCCTTTGAGAGTGTTTGTCAAGTTTATGTTTGTGCTATCACCATTTTAATGTATGTAGAAAGTGTACAGAACCCATAGAAATGGATTGCACTACCATACCAGTGTACTCTTTTTGGGAGTGGGGATCTTCTAAGCAGCTATCTAGCCAACTTTTGTTCACTACCTAGGGAAGCGCTAGCTACTGTACTTTGCTTACTAGCATTCCATCGATTAGCTAAAGTGAGTTTCTGTGGGGCGATTACAGCACATACATTCCTGGAGATTTATGATTGACCTTCCTTTTATTGTTCTTTGACATTCTATGGCCTTAGTTTGAACAAGATCACAATTCAAGGAGATAAAATGAGTCCAGCCATATTCATGGTTTTCATCAACACCAACATGGGTGGGGCATTTATGGCTCAAATGGATGGGGCGGTTAGTTACTGTTTTCGGGAGATATGCTCAAAAAATACTGGTCTTCAGGGGAGTACCCTTTCCGGTTCTCGCATGACCACGGGTTTCGGTCCCTTTGAACTCCCGACCCGTGGCCTACTACAGAAAGGGCGGGACCACTCCCCGCCTAAGGTTTGCTTTGAGGAGCCCAGCTTTTGGTTGGCACATAGTGCTATGGGCATTCACAGTGCTATAAATATTCAAATTACTAAACAAATTGGGGGTGGGGCTCAATGGGTGGAGTTATCATATTAACTTATAATAACTAGGGGGATGGGCAAACGGTTAACGTACGAGATTCTGGCTCGCTATCGTGTCGTCTTGGTGGAACGTCTGGGAGGCTTGTTCTTCGTTGGTAGGCGCTCCTGTACCGAAGATTATTCGGGTCTGTACTGCGGCGACCATCTCACGGTGAGTATTATTAGTTGTTTGTGTGTGATACTCGGTCGACGGGCTTTAAATGGAGCGTGCTTCTCTTAGTAACGGCGTACCTATCCTAGTAACGGCATTGTTACGCTAGTTATGGCGTGTGCTTTACTATAGTAACGGTACGCCTAGGGCTGTAGTCGGTTCCATAAGGCTGAGCTAGGGGTTGGGGCTGCTCTGTGTTATCTGCGAGGCTCACTCACAGTGTGAAGCTCATTCACATTAAAAATTACGAGTGTGAGGCTCACTCACACTTGAGTTACTACTGTGAGGCTCACTCACAGTTACACTACGGGTGTGAAGCTCATTCACACTTGAGTTACCACTGTGAGGCTCATTCACCGTTATGTTACGAGTGTGAAGCTCATTCACATTAGAAATTACGAGTGTGAGGCTCACTCACACTTGAGTTACTACTGTGAGGCTCACTCACAGTTACGTTATGAGTGTGAAGCTCATTCACACTTGAGTTACCACTGTGAGGCTCATTCACCATTATGTTACGAGTGTGAAGCTCATTCACATTTTTAAAATTATGAGTGTGAAGCTCATTCACACTTCAGTTACATGTACTACTGTGAGGCTCATTCACCGTTACGAGTCTGAAGCTCATTCACACTTGAGTTACTACAGTTACGTTATGGGTGTGAAGCTCATTCGCATTTTAAATTACGAGTGTGAGTGTGTTAGGATGAGGGCTTTATACTTTATACACATGCATCTATGTGGAGATGGATAAAGACGGGGTCTTTTTGACTACAGCTGTCCTTCCTCTCGCAATTAAATACACTGTGGTAGCTAGGTGGAGATCCCCTGCGGACGGGGTTGCGGGCCTGGGTGGGTTGACTGTACAAGCACATTGCCTGAGTGGATTCTCTCACTATCCACCACCTCAGCCTCCGGCTCAATTATCTCTTCACCAAGGGGGTATCCTATGGTTAACTTTGGAAAATGGGAATGGGGCTGGGGGTTGTAAAGATGTATTCGACTAAGCTGTGGAAGGCTTGCTTGTGACCTAGCTTACTAGCATTCCATCGATTAGCTAAAGTGAGTTTCTGTGGGGTGATTACAGCACATACATTCCTGGAGATTTATGATTGACCTTCCTTTTATTGTTCTTTGACATTCTATGGCCTTAGTTTGAACAAGATCACAATTCAAGGAGATACAATGAGTCCAGCCATATTCATGCTTTTCATCAACACCTGAATTTTATTCATTGGAGATTTCTGTTAGCCTATGGATCCTTATCAACATACGTACCATATATATTTCTGTGGGAGCTAAATTTGACTTCAGAACTGAACGCAAGTCACTTGTAGCCATCCTGAACATACTCGTGACCCTACTAATTAACATTATTGTAACACTTGGGATTTGGCTATATCGCAAACATTAGTTCAGATCCCAAACTGCCTTCAGTACCACAAATCAAGTCCTTACAAGGTGAGAAATAGTGTTTTCAAAGCTAACATAAAGAGAGAACTGACGTACCCTGTGCCACCCAAAGCATTCCTACAGCAAAGCTGGCAGCAGCCATGTGCTTGTCACCCATCGATACCCCACCCACCTCCTCCCTGTTCCACTCTTTCTACACACTGTGCAGTGCTGATGTAACCAAAAGCGCACTTTAAGTGTTAGAGGCAACTTAATAGGTGTACAGTGAGACTGTATATAGAGTGTGTCAGTTCAAGCCTCACAGGGAGTTCTTAATTTAATTCTTTCTCACATAACGTAAGTTTAGCTAAGCATATATTACGTGAAGCAGCTCCCCTATTTCTGTTGCCTGACCTTCTTCAGCCTCAAGGACAACCAGATCTCAGCTGAAGGTGTGTGTGCACTGGTAAGAGTTTTCCAGGTGAACCAGAGCCTACAGAAGCTTAAGCTAAGCAGGTGAGTCAGCCATTCAGGTCTTGTTTTTAAGAAATGCATATACACATGAAACCATAGTGTCATTACCAGTCCTATGTTGAAATATTAGGAGACACTTGGAAACATTTGCATGGATGGTTGTGTGCATTCCTGACTCAAGATCACAGCTCTAATAAGAGCTCCCCATTTGTGACCAACGACTGAATGTGCATATCAAAATATATTGTGTTTGACAACAGGGAATCAATTGTGTTCATTGTTTTTTTTTTAAATACCGTCATTATTCTAATAGAACAGTAGATCCAATCGAGCGGAAGAAATTCAATTCTTGGGATTTTTGCTAATCCAATTATGCGGAAGGCTGCTGCACTAGTATTTTCGAGTGAATCCAATTTAGCGAAAGAGTAGGTACCATGAAGCGTTCTCAACAGCAACAACAACAACAAAAAAAGCAGCGAAGTCATGGGCAGACAGAAGCTGTTTAGTGCACCAGGAAACGTTCTTATCAAAACAACACTCCTGAAGTCACTGGCAGAGGCATTGATTGTATAGTGCACCCAGGCGGTATTTTTATCAAAACAAGTATGAAGAAAAGACTGCAGAGGGTGGAAGTTCCCTGCACTCTGCACTTGCACACTTCAGGGGAAGTGTCTTAGTACTGCAAGCAGTTGAAACACTGAGGTAAGGAGGCCTCCGTGCATGGCGAGTGATTTTCTTAGAAGATGTGCTTCCATTGCAGCGATGAATCTGATCTAGTGGAAGAAATTCGGTTCTTAGAGTTTTTTGTGAATCTATTCTAGCGGAAGCCAGATTTTAGAATAATGATGGTATATATTTCCTTGTATACTACTGTACATGCCCCATGCCCTCCATTTTGACAATTCTGTGGTTTAGTGAGGTCCTCCATGTAACCACCAACCATTTCTAAGATCAGTCACACATGATACTACTTTTTGCATGAGCTTCAAGGTCTCCTAGTTTGCATCATGACATTTCACAGGTTCACATGCACCAGTCATTTTTTGGTCTTGGATACAAGGCTTTTCTCCACAGCTGTGCAAATTTGCCAGCAATTACTGAATCTACCCACATCATGCATTCACCTATGCTTCTGGTAAATCACTAGCATGTGGCACGGAAATCCAAGAACGTGGGGTTGATTATATATGCTAGCACTTTGTGGATTTGGATTAGGGGTGGAGCTTGCACGGACGTAGTTAAACCATTCAAGTGCTTCCTCCATACAAGTGGGCTACAATGCCATAGAAGATTGGATGAGGCAATACAGTGTACGTTTATGAAAATGTCATGAACCACCTCTCTCTCTTTTGTTCTTACATTCTGCAGCCTCAGTAAAGACGAGATCACAGATGAACTTGTGTGTGCACTGGTTAGAGAGTTGCAAGTGAACCAGAGTCATCAGAAACTAGAGTGAGTCTAGCCATTCATGTCCGACTTTTCAAGAGGTGCTTGCTGAGACTGTAGTGTCATTCCCATGCCTGTGTACTGAAATATGAGGGAGGACCTGCATGCGTGGTGACACTTGCAAACATTGTCCTGTTGTCACTACACACATGCATGGATGGTTGTGCACATCCCTGACCTGTGATCACAATCTAATAAGAGTTGGCTATTTGTGGCCAACAACTTGATGGGCAGTATCAAAGTATATTTTGTTTGACCACAATGAATAAATTTTATGCTGCTTGATTTATGATTCACCCTTGTGCACTGTTGTTTAAATAATAGATGCTGAGTCTGAGGGATTTACGTGATTTAGAAACCTGAGGGCTCGAGGCTGTAGCAACCTGAGCATAGCAAGGTTGCTACTAAGGGCCAGAAGGTTTCTAAAGAGCATGCGTAGATCCAGTTGGACGAAGCGTCTAACTTATTTAGAGAATAGCAACAATGACCGTTGGCAATGACGCATTTTTTATTCGAGTTGATTTATCGGCGACTTGCTGCCTGTTTTTGTTGCTGGACTGCTGTGAATTTGTAACAAGATGCGTGTAAATGACAGACTACTATTGACGGCTGCTCGCTGCTGTGGTAGCATGCGTGTGAGGGCGCGTAGTTCGCTTGCTCCGCCCAGTGAATTAGCTAAACCGCCACTCCCATAGGTGCCATTAGTGGTAAGGACTATTAAATGAAGCTTCATCTCACAGACTTCACAGCAATTTAAACAAGCAAGACAGAAAGTCACGGATATCAATCTCCATTTTTCTAAAATTAATATAATCCTTGGTTACTGTTGTATACCATACTGTCGGTTGCATAGTAACTGTATATAGCTAGAGGGGAAGCATCTATCATATATGCTTTCCCTCAATGAGATTTGGTTACTTGGTGTTGACGAATCAAGTTTTTAGTATTCTCACTAACTATACTATAAGTATAGATAAATTTTACACAAAGTGGATTCATGAACATTTCTTGACTCCTTCCTTCTTTTGTTGTCGGTCATTCTGCAGCCTCAGTAACAAAAAGATCTCAGATGAAGGAGCTTGTGCACTTAGTGCAGCTTTGCAAGTCAACCAGAGCCTTCAGGAGCTAAAGTGAGTCCAGCCAGGATTTTCAGAAGGGGGGTTTATGTGGATGTGCATACGTATGCATGCATAAACATGCAAGACTAGGTGGGCCTGGTGGCATGCTCTCCCAGAAATTTTTTAGAAATTAGATGTTCTGAGACTGCTTCTGAGGCCATTTTGGGACAGAAGCAGCCTCAGAGCAATTTTTGGATGCAATACTGTAGAATCGGGTTATTAGGCGCATGCGCTTAATGGGATAGCAGTAAAATAATATGTGCTACATATCAAAGTGTGCCAAATAGCAAGGGTTGAAGGTTGACCATGCCTCTAAAAGTATGACATCATTGGCGATTGAGGTCAGAACCGGTTTACGAGGCGCTTTTCAGGCGGCTATAAAAGATGAATGGAGTCGTGTACGCAAGTTATTCTTTAAGAATGGAAGGGCAACTTGAACTCTCTAGTGTAGCTCTTCCTATGAATTGTGTATTTTCCACAAGAGTTCCAGTGATTGTAAGCTGAGAGTGAGATGCAGGTTTTGAGGTAGAGAGCAGTGAGTCAACGGAATTCACAGTCGATGAGCGCGTCGAGGATGGCGAATGGCGATGACGAATGTTTCAACCAACTCTATGAGAAGCAGTGCCATATAGTTTATTGTTTCAATAGTCCTTTTCACATTTCTAGCGCACTTTTGATTTGTTATTTGCAAAAGTGATCCTCGTTCGCACTACCTTCGCGTGCTTGCTCTAACTTGTCCACTTGTGGAATATTTCGCCTCGCCCACTCCAAATTTTTTGTTTAATTAGAGTAGTGCGCTTCTTATCGAGGGTCTAGACACATTTTGTCAATAAGACAGCATGTGCCTAATAAGCAGTGTGCACTAAATAATGATGTGCTGCTGATAACTTGATTCTACGGTACTACATCGATTTTCTACAAGAAGGTATTACGGTTGGCAGATGGGGTGAAAGATGATGAACTACTGTATAGCGGGAAATTTTCGAGGGGTCCAATTTTCGTGGTTTTCACGGTGGATTGGCAAACCACGAAAATTAAACCTGCAAAATAAAAACCTGTACGTAAGTTCTCGCACGTGATTAAGAGGGGGCGTGGCCATTGTGATTTGCATGCTGCTCGATCGATCAGCTGGTCGTTGTTCAACTTCTACAGGAATGTCTCTGTTACGCTATTTTAAAGCGTCTAGCGATACTACCAAGCTTCAGCTAATGCAGAAGTGAAGCGAGTGATCGAAGCCGCTACAGCGAACGCATCACGATAGTTCTCCACTTCTCTCATGCAAGATAGCTCTTCTCCAACAGCAGCACACCAAATTTCCTTGTACATATGATAACCACGGACCATAGCCTCGATCATATACGTCGCGTGTCATTTCTCCTACTATCTATAGCCGATCTTTCACAAGTTTTTCGGCCGGTTCGAGCCCGCGTGTGCATGCGGTAAGAGACGGAGTCAACCAGGTATTGTGGGCGGAGCAGTTCTGGAACGGCCATCCGCGAAAATTAGACCGAGAAATCTTTGAAGATTCCCCTTCCGCGAAAATTGGACCCCTCGAAAATTTCCCGCTATACGGTAGTACGAAGAGCATCAAGCTTATACGACAGCAAGTTCTCTATAGAGTACCGTAAAATACCGTATGTTTGCATGTGTTTTGGTATGTGCTATATACTTGTGTGGATGATTAATTGTCTGCATCCCTAGTCTTGTGCCCAGCTAGATATAACTACGGAAAATTGTTGCACGCTCTTCTTGCACGCATTCACAATGATTTGTATCAACTGTTTGGGCGGGGAAAACGAGAACCTTATATCAATCTTGGAATGAGACTAGATTGTATGCATCTTTTACACACAAAATGAAAAGGTTTGTTGAACCACCTCTCATCTCTTGTTCTCTGACATTATGCAGCCTCAGTCGGAACCAGATCTCAGCCAAAGGTGCTCGTGAATTGGCTGCAGCTTTGCAAGTGAACCAGAGCCTTCAGACACTAAAGTGAGTCCAACCCTTCATGTCCTACTTCTTAAGAGGTGTACACTGAGACTGCAGCAATGGTTGTGTACACACTCAACTGGTGTAGCAGTACCAGTGCAGTACATGTTTGGTTTTGGTTGAAGCTATTGAAATGCATGGTACAGTTTAGCCTCGTACCAAGGTTCTCAGTGGGCGGGGAAAAGGAGAGCCTGGTGTCCACTGTTTGCACATGCACTTCAATTCCCAGAAATCTTGGGAGATCTGGAACTATCATGTTGTTTCTGTACAACCGTGACTTTCATAATGTACTTACTGCTACATCGCCCACACATTTTCTGACCAATGATGAAGCTCTTTTGATTGAGAGAGGGACAGCCATCTTAGTGATGCAGCATTTTCTGGTTACTTACTCTGGACAATATTCTTGTCCCCCCACCACTCCCTCTTTCTTGAGACTATGAGCACTGGTAATTTTAAGGGTAGGGCTAGGAGTGCACAAGTTCCCCTGTTACCATTGTGATTACATGTGTGCACACGTACACATAGCTAGGTCCTGCATTATTCTAATTGTTGCATCCTCTCTGTGACATGACAGCATATATATCATGATACTGTTACTATAGTGGAGCACCCCAAGTGAGTTATCTGTGTCTACAGTGTCCGGTGGAGCACTGACTTAACTTCCCGTGTGGTTAGACCCCGCCCTTTGCTTATATTAATTCATGCTAAAATCACCAGTGACTGTGACACAGGGAGTACTCCTCTACTTGACTAGCTGACACACAGTGTCTGATATTGTGTGTCAGTAGTGAGGTATCGATGCCAAATATACCTTACACAAAGTGAAGAGGTTTGTTGAACCACCTCTCATCTCTTGTTCTCTGACACTCTGCAGCCTCAGTCGGAACAAGATCACAGATGAAGGTGCTCGTGGATTGGCTTCAGCTTTGGAAGTGAACCAGAGCCTTCAGACACTAAAGTGAGTCCAACCCTTCATGTCCTACTTCTTAAGAGGTGTACACTTGTACTACAGCAATGGTTGTGTACACTCGTAACTATGACTTTATGAATACACACAAAGTGATGTATAGAACTATGAGTAAATTACAATTAATTGCAAAATAATCATGCTATACATAGCAGTGTATGAAGCATTTTGAAAGTGGTGCACTCCAGTACAGCTATGGGGGTGGGGGTCTGTGGGGTTTGGGGGTGCACAGACCCCCCTCAGTCTCCATCAAGACTATGACATACATACACCACATACATCCTGCATTACTCTAATTGATGCACCCAGCATAATTCCCAAGGACCTAAAACTTCACAGGGAGTGCAGTGGAACCTCTCTTAAAGGACACCCCTGAAGAAAGGACACCAGGTTAAATCTGGACACCTTACCGAGTCCCAACTTTATATAAGTACTTCTTAAGAGTTGTACACTGGGACTGCAGCAATGGTTGTGTACACTCGTAACTGGTGAAGCAGTACCAGTGCAGTACATGGTTGGTTTTGGTTGAAGCTATTGAAATGCATGGTACAGTTTAGCCTCGTACCCAGTTTCTCAGTGGGAGGGGAAAATAAGAGCCTGGTATCCACTGTTTGTGCATGCACTTAATTTCTCGGAAATCTTGGGAGATCGGGAACTATCGGATTGTATCTGTACAACCGTGAATTTCATAACATATATGTAAGAAAGGGGTTTGAGCTTTTCAAGGGCGGGCTTTGTGGGGGGAGATTACATGCAGCACGTACACATTCATAGAGATTTATGTTTGACCTTTTTTTTTTTACTTTTGAGTACTTTTGAGTTGTTATTTGTTGTTTTCTGACATTCTGCAGCCTCAGTTACAACCAGATCTCAGACGAAGGAGCCTGTAAATTTGCTGGAGCTTTGCAAGTGAACCAGAACCTTCAGGAGCTAAAGTGAGTTTTTCGGGGGGAGGTGGATTACAGCACATACTTTCATGGAGATTTATGATTGACCTTCCTTTTTGTTGTTCTTTGACATTCTACGGCCTTAGTTTGAACAAGATCACAATTCAAGGAGATAAGATGAGTCCAGCCATATTCATGCTTTTCATCAACACCTGAATTTTATTCATTGGAGATTTCTGTTAGCCTATGGATCCTTATCAACATACGTACCATATATATTTCTGTGGGAGCTAAATTTGACTTCAGAACTGAACACAAGTCACTTATAGCCATCCTGAACATACTCGTGACCCTACTAATTAACATTATTGTAACACTTGGGATTTTGGCTATATCGCAAACATTGGTTCAGATCCCAAACTGCCTTCAGTACCACAAATCAAGTCCTTACAAGGTGAGAAATAGTGTTTTCAAAGCTAACATAAAGAGAGAACTGGCCTACCCAGTGCCACCCAAAGCATTCCTACAGCAAAGCTGGCAGCAGCCATGTGCTTGTCACCCATCGATACCCCACCCACCTCCTCCCTGTTCCACTCTTTCTACACACTGTGCAGTGCTGATATAACCAAAAGCGCACTTTAAGTGTTAGAGGCAACTTAATAGGTGTACAGTGAGACTGTATATAGAGTGTCAGTTCAAGCCTGACAGGGAGTTCTTAATTTAATTCTTTCTCACATAACGTAAGTTTAGCTAAGCATATATTACGTGAAGCAGCTCCCCTATTTCTGTTGCCTGACCTTCTTCAGCCTCAAGGACAACAAGATATCAGCTGAAGGTGTGTGTGCACTGGTAAGAGTTTTCCAGGTGAACCAGAGCCTACAGAAGCTTAAGCTAAGCGGGTGAGTCAGCCATTCAGGTCTTGTTTTTAAGAAATGCATATACACATGAAACCATAGTGTCATTACCAGTCCTATGTTGAAATATTAGGAGACACTTGGAAACATTTGCATGGATGGTTGTGTGCATTCCTGACTCAAGATCACAGCTCTAATAAGAGCTCCCCATTTGTGACCAACGACTGAATGTGAATATCGTGTTTGACAACAAGGAATCAATTGTGTTCATTGTTGTTGTTTTTTTTAATACCGTCATTATTCTAATAGAACAGTAGATCCAATCGAGCGGAAGAAATTCAATTCTTGGGATTTTTGCTAATCCAATTATGCGGAAGGCTGCTGCACTAGTATTTTCGAGTGAATCCAATTTAGCGAAAGAGTAGGTACCATGAAGCATTCTCAACAGCAACAACAAAAAAAAACAGTGAAGTCATGGGCAGACAGAAGCTGTTTAGTGCACCAGGAAACGTTCTTATCAAAACAACACTCCTGAAGTCACTGGCAGAGGCATTGTATAGTGCACCCAGGCGGCATTCTTATCAAAACAAGTATGAAGAAAAGACTGCAGAGGGTGGAAGTTCCCTGCACTCTGCACTTGCACACTTCAGGGGAAGTGTCTTAGTACTGCAAGCAGTTGAAACGCTGAGGTAAGGAGGCCTCCGTGCATGGCGAGTGATTTTCTTAGAAGATGTGCTTCCATTGCAGCAATGAATCTGATCTAGTGGAAGAAATTAGGTTTGTAGAGTTTTTTTGTGAATCTATTCTAGCGGAAGCCAGATTTTAGAATAATGATGGTATATATTTCCTTGTATACTACTGTAAATGTGTATACAAGCAAGTGCCCATTCCTGTCATGCCCCATGCCCTCTATTTTGACAATTCTGTGGATTAGTGAGGTCCTCCATGTAACCACCAACCATTTCTAAGATCAGTCACACATGATACTACTTTTTGCATGAGCTTCAAGTTCTCCTAGTTTGCATCATGACATTTCACAGGTTCACATGCACCAGTCATTTTTTGGTCTTGGATACAAGGCTTTTCTCAACAGCTGTGCAAATTTGCCAGCAATTACTGAATCTACCCACATCATGCATTCACCTATGCTTCTGGTAAATCACTAGCATGTGGCATGGAAATCCAAGAACGTGGGGTTGATTATATATGCTAGCACTTTGTGGATTTGGATTAGGGGTGGAGCTTGCACGGACGTAGTTAAACCATTCAAGTGCTTCCTCCATACAAGTGGGCTACAATGCCATAGGAGATTGGATGAGGCAATACAATGTCCATTTGTGAAAATGTCATGAACCACCTCTCTCTCTTTTGTTCTTACATTCTGCAGCCTCAGTGAAAACAAGATCACAGATGAACTTGTGTGTGCACTGGTTAGAGAGTTGCAAGTGAACCAGAGTCATCAGAAGCTAGAGTGAGTCTAGCCATTCATGTCCGACTTTTCAAGAGGTGCTTGCTGAGACTGTAGTGTCATTCCCATGCCTGTGTACTGAAATATGAGGGAGGACCTGCATGCGTGGTGACACTTGCGAACATTGTCCTGTTGTCACTACACACATGCATGGATGGTTGTGCACATCCCTGACCTGTGATCACAATCTAATAAGAGTTGGCTATTTGTGGCCAACAACTTGATGGGCAGTATCAAAGTATATTTTGTTTGACCACAATGAATAAATTTTATGCTGCTTGATTTATGATTCACCCTTGTGCACTGTTGTTTAAATAATAGATGCTGAGTCTGAGGGATTTACGTGATTTAGAAACCTGAGGGCTCGAGGCTGTAGCAACCTGAGCATAGCAAGGTTGCTACTAAGGGCCAGAAGGTTTCTAAAGAGCATGCGTAGATCCAGTTGGACGAAGCGTCTAACTTATTTAGAGAATAGCAACAATGACCGTTGGCAATGACGCATTTTTTATTCGAGTTGATTTATCGGCGACTTGCTGCCTGTTTTTGTTGCTGGACTGCTGTGAATTTGTAACGAGATGCGTGTAAATGACAGACTACTATTGACGGCTGCTCGCTGCTGTGGTAGCATGCGTGTGAGGGCGCGTAGTTCGCTTGCTTCGCCCAGTGAATTAGCTAAACCGCCACTCCCATAGGTGCCATTAGTGGTAAGGACTACTAAATGAAGCTTCATATCACAGACTTCACACAGCAATTTAAACAAGCAAGACAGAAAGTCACGGATATCAATCTCCATTTTTCTAAAATTAATATAATCCTTGGTTACTGTTGTATACCATACTGTCGGTTGCATAGTAACTGTATATAGCTAGAGGGGAAGCATCTATCATATATTCTTTCCCTCAAGCCTCAATGAGATTTAGTTACTTGTTATTGACGAATCAAGTTTTTGGTATTCTCACTAACTATACTCTAAGTATAGATAAATTTTACACAAAGTGGGTTCATGAACATTTCTTGACTCCTTCCTTCTTTTGTTGTCGGTCATTCTGCAGCCTCAGTTACAAAATGATCTCGGATAAAGGAGCTTGTGCACTTAGTGCAGCTTTGCAAGTGAACCAGAGCCTTCAGGAGCTAAAGTGAGTCCAGCCAGGATTTTCTGAAGGGGGGGTTATGTGGATGTGCATACGTATGTATGGATAAACATGCAAGGCTAGGTGGGCCTGGGGGCATGCTCCCCCAGAAAATTTTTAGAAATTAGATGCTCTGAGACTTCTTCTGAGGCCATTTTGGGACAGAAGCAATCTCAGAGCAATTTTTGGATGCAATACTGTAGAATCGGGTTATTAGGTGCATGCGCTTAATGGGATAGCAGTAAAATAATATGTGCTACATATCAAAGTGTGCCAAATAGCAAGGGTTGAAGGTTGACCACGCCTCTAAAAGTATGACATCATTGGCGATTGAGGTCAGAACCGGTTTACGAGGCGCTTTTCAGGCGGCTATAAAAGATGAATGGAGTCGTGCACGCAAGTTATTCTTTAAGAATGGAAGGACAACTTGAACTCTCTAGTGTAGCTCTTCCTATGTGTCTTTTCCACAAGAGTTCCAGTGAGTGTAAGCTGAGAGCGAGATGCAGGTTTTGAGGTAGAGAGCAGTGAGTCAACGGAATTCACAGTTGATGAGCGCGTCGAGGATGGCGAATGGCGATGACGAATGTTTCAACCAACTCTATGAGAAGCAGTGCCATATAGTTTATTGTTTTAGTAGTCCTTTTCACATTTCTAGTGCACTTTTGGTTTGTTATTTGCAAAGTGATCCTCGTTCGCACTACCTTGCTCTAACTTGTCCACTTGTGGAATATTTTGCCTCGCCCACTCCAAATTTTTGTTTAATTAGAGTAGTGCGCTTCTTATCGAGGGTCTAGACACATTTTGTCAATAAGACAGCATGTGCCTAATAAGCAGTGTGCACTAAATAATGATGTGCGCCTGATAACTTGATTCTACGGTACTACATCGATTTTCTACAAGAAGGTATTACGGTTGGCAGAACAGCAGATGGGGTGAAAGATGATGAACTACCGTATAGCGGGAAATTTTGGAGGGGTCCAATTTTCGCGGTTTTCGCGGTTGATTGGCAAACCACGAAAATTAAACCTGCAAAATAAAAACCTGTACGTAAGTTCTCGCATGTGATTAAGAGGGGGCGTGGCCATTGTGATTTGCATGCTGCTCGATCGATCAGCTGGTCTACTTCACACCAGTTCGTTGTTGTTGAACTTCTACAGGAATGTCTCTGTTACGCTATTTTAAAGCGTCTAGCGATACTACTAAGCTTCAGCTATCGCACAAGTGAAGCGAGTGATCGAAGCCGCTACAGCGAACGCATCACGATAGTTCTTCACTTCTCTCGTGCAAGATAGCTCTTCTCCAACAGCAGCACACCAAATTTCCTTGTACATGTAATAACCACGGACCATAGCCTCGATCATATGCGTCGCGTGCCATTTCTCCTACTATCTATAGCCGAAGTTTTTCGGCCGGTTCGAGCCCACATGAGGATGCGGTAAGAGACGGAGTCAACCAGGTATTGTGGGCGGAGCAGTTCTGGAACGGCCATCTGCGAAAATTAGACCGAGAAATCTTTGAAGATTCCCCTTCCGTGAAAATTGGACCCCTCGAAAATTTCCCGCTATACGGTAGTACGAAGAGCATCAAGCTTATACGACAGCAATTTCTCTATAGAGTACCGTAAAATACCGTACGTTTCCATTGTGTTTTGGTATGTACTATATACTTGTGTGGATGATTAATTGTCTGCATCCCTAGTCTTGTGCCCAGATAGATATAACTACGGAAAATTGTTGCACGCTCTTCTTGCACGCATTCACAATGATTTGAATATGACCTGCACTAACTTAAGTCTCTCACCACATTAGCACTTAGACTGCTCAAGCACGCATTCACAATGATTTGTATCAACTGTTTGGGCGGGGAAAACAAGAATCTTATATCAACCTTGGAATGAGACTAGATTGTATGCATCTTTTACACACAAAATGGAAAGGTTTGTTGAACCACCTCTCATCTCTTGTTCTCTGACATTCTGCAGCCTCAGTCGGAACCAGATCTCAGCCAAAGGTGCTCATGAATTGGCTGCAGCTTTGCAAGTGAACCAGAGCCTTCAGACACTAGAGTGAGTCCAACCCTTCATGTCCTACTTCTTAAGAGGTGTACACTGTGACTGCAGCAATGGTTGTGTACACTCTCAACTGGTGTAGCAGTACCAGTGCAGTACATGGTTGGTTTTGGTTGAAGCTATTGAAATGCATGGTACAGTTTAGCCTCGTACCAAGGTTCTCAGTGGGCGGGGAAAATAAGAGCCTGGTATCCACTGTTTGCGCATGCGCTTAATTTCTCAGAAATCTCGGGAGATAGGGAACTATCGTGTTATATCTGTACAACCGTGACTTTCATAACATGTACTTACTACTACACCACCTGCACATTTTCTGACCAATATTGAAACTCTTTTGATTGAGGGAGGGACAGCCATCTTAGTGATGCAGCATTGTCTGGTTACTTCCTCTGGACAATATTCTTGTTCCCCCACCACTCCCTCTTTCTTGAGACTGTGAGAACTGGTAATTTTAAGGGTGAAGCTAGGGGTGCACCAGTTCCCCTGTTACCATTGTGATTACATGTGTACACACGTACACACAGCTAGGTCCTGCATTATTCTAATTGTTGCATCCTCTCTGTGGCTAGTCTCGTGCCCAGACCCCACCCTCTCATGAGGAAAAGGGTCTGGTGACCATTGAGCGATTTCTTGGTTGTGCCGAGTCAGCAAAATGCCATTAGTCATGTGACTTGAGTAGTGCAACAGAAGCGAGGGTGGGGTCTGGGCACGAGACTATGAATACATCGGTTGGTCGATCGAGCACATGGTTGCATGACGTGGCGCTATTTCATTGGGTTGTTCAGTATCAAGACTGCAGACTCGGCACAACCAAGAAATTGCTCAATGGTCACCAGACCCTTTTCCTCGTGAGAGGGTGGGGTCTGGGCATGAGACTACTCTGTGACATGACATCATATATATACCATGATACTGTTACTATAGTGGAGCACCCCAAGTGAGTTATCTGTGTCTACAGTGTCCGGTGGGGCACTGACTTAACTTCCCGTGTGGTTAGACCCCACCCTCTGCTTATATTAACTCACGCTAAATCACCAGTGACTGTAACACAGGGAGTACTCCTCTACTTGACTAGCTGACACACAATGTCTGATACTGTGTGTCAGTAGTGAGGTATCGAGACCAAATATACCTTACACAAAGTGAAGAGGTTTGTTGAACCACCTCTCATCTCTTGTTCTCTGACATTATGCAGCCTCTGGAACAACCAGATCTCAGACGAAGGTGCTCGTGGATTGGCTTCAGCTTTGCAAGTGAACCAGAGCCTTCAGACACTAAAGTGAGTCCAGCCCTTCATGTCCTACTTCTTAAGAGGTGTAAACTGGGACTGCAGCAATGGTTGTGTACACTCGTAACTATGACTTTATGAATACACACAAAGTGATGTATAGAACTATGAGTAAATTAATTGCAAAATAATCATGCTATACATAGCAGTGTATGAAGCATTTTGAAAGTGATGCACTCCAGTACAGCTATGGGGGTGGGGGTCTGTGGGGTTTGGGGGTGCACAGACCCCCTCAGTCTCCATCAAGACTATGACATACATACACCACGTACATCCTGCATTACTCTAATTGATGCACCCAGCATAATTCACAAAGACCTAATAACTTCACAGGGAGTACAGTGGAACCTCTCTTAAAGGACGCCCCTGAAAAAAGGACACCAGGTTAAATCTGGACACCTTACCGAGTCCCAACTTTATATAAGTACTTCGAGTTGTATACTGGTACTGCAGCAATGGTTGTGTACACTCGTAACTGGTGTAGCAGTACCAGTGCAGTACATGGTTGGTTTTGGTTGAAGCTATTGAAATGCATGGTACAGTTTAGCCTCGTACCAAGGTTCTCAGTGGGCGGGAAAAATAAGAGCCTGGTATCCACTGTTTGCACATGCGCTTCAATTCCCAGAAATCTCGGGAGATCAGGAACTATCACGTTGTATCTGTACAACCGTGAATTTCATAACGTATAGTTACTACTACACTGCCCACACATTTTCTGACCAATGATGAAGCTCTTTTGATTGAGGGAGGGACAGCCATCTTAGTGATGCAGCATTTTCTGGTTACTTCCTCTGGACAATATTCTTGTCTCCCCACCACTCCCTCTTTCTTGAGACTATGAGCACTGGTAATTTTAAGGGTGGGGCTAGGAGTGCACAAGTTCCCCTGTTACCATTGTGATTACATGTGTGCACACGTACACATAGCTAGGTCCTGCATTACTCTAATTGTTGCATCCTCTCTGTGACATGACATCATATATACCATGATACTGTTACTATAGTGGAACACCCCAAGTGAGTTATCTGTGTCTACAGTGTCCGGTGGAGCACTGACTTAACTTCCGGTGTGGTTAGACCCCGCCCTCTGCTTATATTAATTCACGCTAAATCACCAGTGACTGTGACACAGGGAGTACTCCTCTACTTGACTAGCTGACACACAGTGTCTGATACTGTGTGTCAGTAGTGAGGTACCACGAGACCAAATATACCTTACACTAAGTGAAGAGGTTTGTTGAACCACCTCTCATCTCTTGTTCTCTGACATTATGCAGCCTCAGTCGGAACAAGATCTCAGATGAAGGTGCTCGTGGATTGGCTTCAGCTTTGCAAGTGAACCAGAGCCTTCAGACACTAAAGTGAGTCCAACCCTTCATGTCCTACTTCTTAAGAGGTGTACACTTGTACTACAGCAATGGTTGTGTACACTCGTAACTATGACTTTATGAATACACACAAAGTGATGTATAGAACTATGAGTAAATTACAATTAATTGCAAAATAATCATGCTATACATAGCAGTGTATGAAGCATTTTGAAAGTGATGCACTCCAGTACAGCTATGGGGGTGGGGGTCTGTGGGGTTTGGGGGTGCACAGGCCCCCCTCACTCCCCATCAAGACTATGACATACATACACCACGTACATCCTGCATTACTCTTAATTGATGCACCCAGCATAATTCACAAAGACCTAATAACTTCACAGGGAGTACAGTGGAACCTCTCTTAAAGGACACCCCTGAAAAAAGGACACCAGGTTAAATCTGGACACCTTACCGAGTCCCAACTTTATATAAGTACTTCTTAAGAGTTGTACACTGGTACTGCAGCAATGGTTGTGTAGCAGTACCAGTGCAGTACATGGTTGGTTTTGGTTGAAGCTATTGAAATGCATGGTACAGTTTAGCCTCGTACCAAGGTTCTCAGTGGGCGGGGAAAATAAGAGCCTGGTATCCACTGTTTGCGCATGCGCTTAATTTCTCAGAAATCTCGGGAGATAGGGAACTATCGTGTTATATCTGTACAACCGTGACTTTCATAACATGTACTTACTACTACACCACCCGCACATTTTCTGACCAATATTGAAACTCTTTTGATTGAGGGAGGGACAGCCATCTTAGTGATGCAGCATTGTCTGGTTACTTCCTCTGGACAATATTCTTGTCCCCCTACCACTCCGTCTTTCTTGAGACTGTGAGAACTGGTAATTTTAAGGGTGAAGCTAGGGGTGCACCAGTTCCCCTGTTACCATTGTGATTACATGTGTACACACGTACACACAGCTAGGTCCTGCATTATTCTAATTGTTGCATCCTCTCTGTGACTAGTCTCGTGCCCAGACCCCACCCTCTCATGAGGAAAAGGGTCTGGTGACCATTGAGCGATTTCTTGGTTGTGCCGAGTCAGCAAAATGCCATTAGTCATGTGACTTGAGTAGCGCAACAGAAGCGAGGGTGGGGTCTGGGCACGAGACTATGAATACATCGGTTGGTCGATCGAGCACATGGTTGCATGACGTGGCGCTATTTCATTGGGTTGTTCAGTATCAAGACTGCAGACTCGGCACAACCAAGAAATTGCTCAATGGTCACCAGACCCTTTTCCTCGTGAGAGGGTGGGGTCTGGGCATGAGACTACTCTGTGACATGACATCATATATATACCATGATACTGTTACTATAGTGGAGCACCCCAAGTGAGTTATCTGTGTCTACAGTGTCCGGTGGGGCACTGACTTAACTTCCCGTGTGGTTAGACCCCGCCCTCTGCTTATATTAATTCACGCTAAACTCACCAGTGACTGTAACACAGGGAGTACTCCTCTACTTGACTAGCTGACACACAGTGTCTGATACTGTGTGTCAGTAGTGAGGTACCACGAGACCAAATATACCTTACACAAAGTGAAGAGGTTTGTTGAACCACCTCTCATCTCTTGTTCTCTGACATTATGCAGCCTCTGGAACAACCAGATCTCAGACGAAGGTGCTCGTGGATTGGCTTCAGCTTTGCAAGTGAACCAGAGCCTTCAGACACTAAAGTGAGTCCAGCCCTTCATGTCCTACTTCTTAAGAGGTGTAAACTGGGACTGCAGCAATGGTTGTGTACACTCGTAACTATGACTTTATGAATACACACAAAGTGATGTATAGAACTATGAGTAAATTAATTGCAAAATAATCATGCTATACATAGCAGTGTATGAAGCATTTTGAAAGTGATGCACTCCAGTACAGCTATGGGGGTGGGGGTCTGTGGGGTTTGGGGGTGCACAGACCCCCTCAGTCTCCATCAAGACTATGACATACATACACCACGTACATCCTGCATTACTCTAATTGATGCACCCAGCATAATTCACAAAGACCTAATAACTTCACAGGGAGTACAGTGGAACCTCTCTTAAAGGACGCCCCTGAAAAAAGGACACCAGGTTAAATCTGGACACCTTACCGAGTCCCAACTTTATATAAGTACTTCGAGTTGTATACTGGTACTGCAGCAATGGTTGTGTACACTCGTAACTGGTGTAGCAGTACCAGTGCAGTACATGGTTGGTTTTGGTTGAAGCTATTGAAATGCATGGTACAGTTTAGCCTCGTACCAAGGTTCTCAGTGGGCGGGGAAAATAAGAGCCTGGTATCCACTGTTTGCACATGCGCTTCAATTCCCAGAAATCTCGGGAGATCAGGAACTATCACGTTGTATCTGTACAACCGTGAATTTCATAACGTATAGTTACTACTACACTGCCCACACATTTTCTAACTAATGATGAAGCTCTTTTGATTGAGGGAGGGACAGCCATCTTAGTGATGCAGCATTTTCTGGTTACTTCCTCTGGACAATATTCTTGTCTCCCCACCACTCCCTCTTTCTTGAGACTATGAGCACTGGTAATTTTAAGGGTGGGGCTAGGAGTGCACAAGTTCCCCTGTTACCATTGTGATTACATGTGTGCACACGTACACATAGCTAGGTCCTGCATTATTCTAATTGTTGCATCCTCTCTGTGACATGACATCATATATATCATGATACTGTTACTATAGTGGAGCACCCCAAGTGAGTTATCTGTGTCTACAATGTACGGTGGAGCACTGACTTAACTTCCCGTGTGGTTAGACCCCGCCCTCTGCTTATATTAATTCACGCTAAAATCACCAGTGACTGTGACACAGGGAGTACTCCTCTACTTGACTAGCTGACACACAGTGTCTGATACTGTGTGTCAGTAGTGAGGTACCACGAGACCAAATATACCTTACACTAAGTGAAGATGTTTGTTGAACCACCTCTCATCTCTTGTTCTCTGACATTATGCAGCCTCAGTGGGAACAAGATCACAGATGAAGGTGCTCGTGAATTAGCTGTAGCGTTGCAAGTGAACCAGAGCCTTCAGACACTAAAGTGAGTCCAACCCTTCATGTCCTACTTCTTAAGAGGTGTACACTTGTACTACAGCAATGGTTGTGTACACTCGTAACTATGACTTTATGAATACACATAAAGTGATGTATAGAACTATGAGTAAATTACAATTAATTGCAAAATAATCATGCTATACATAGCAGTGTATGAAGCATTTTGAATGTGGTGCACTCTAGTACAGCTATGGGGGTGGGGGTCTGTGGGGTTTGGGGGTGCACAGGCCCTCCTCAGTCTCCATCAAGACTATGACATACATACACCACGTACATCCTGCATTACTCTAATTGATGCACCCAGCATAATTCACAAAGACCTAATAACTTCACAGGGAGTACAGTGGAACCTCTCTTAAAGGACACCCCTGAAAAAAGGACACCAGGTTAAATCTGGACACCTTACCGAGTCCCAACTTTATATAAGTACTTCTTAAGAGTTGTACACTGGTACTGCAGCAATGGTTGTGTAGCAGTACCAGTGCAGTACATGGTTGGTTTTGGTTGAAGCTATTGAAATGCATGGTACAGTTTAGCCTCGTACCAAGGTTCTCAGTGGGCGGGGAAAATAAGAGCCTGGTATGCACTGTTTGCACATGCGCTTCAATTCCCAGAAATCTTGGGAGATCAGGAACTATCACGTTGTATCTGTACAACCGTGAATTTCATAACATATAGTTACTACTACACTGCCCACACATTTTCTGACCAATGATGAAGCTCTTTTGATTGAGGGAGGGACAGCCATCTTAGTGATGCAGCATTTTCTGGTTACTTCCTCTGGACAATATTCTTGTCTCCCCACCACTCCCTCTTTCTTGAGACTATGAGCACTGGTAATTTTAAGGGTGGGGCTAGGAGTGCACAAGTTCCCCTGTTACCATTGTGATTACATGTGTGCACACGTACACATAGCTAGGTCCTGCATTATTCTAATTGTTGCATCCTCTCTGTGACATGACATCATATATACCATGATACTGTTACTATAGTGGAGCACCCCAAGTGAGTTATCTGTGTCTACAGTGTCCAGTGGAGCACTGACTTAACTTTCCGTGTGGTTAGACCCCGCCCTCTACTTATGTTAATTCAAGCTAAAATCACCAGTGACTGTAACACAGGGAGTACTCCTCTACTTGACTAGCTGACACACAGTGTCTGATACTGTGTGTCAGTAGTGAGGTACCACGAGACCAAATATACCTTACACTAAGTGAAGAGGTTTGTTGAACCACCTCTCATCTCTTGTTCTCTGACATTCTGCAGCCTCAGTGGGAACCAGATCTCAGCTGAAGGTGTGTGTGCACTGGTAAGAGTTTTCCAGGTGAACCAGAGCCTACAGAAACTTAAGCTAAGCAGGTGAGTCAGCCATTCAGGTCTTGTTTTTAAGAAATGCATATACACATGAAACCATAGTGTCATTACCAGTCCTATGTTGAAATATTAGGAGACACTTGGAAACATTTGCATGGATGGTTGTGTGCATTCCTGACTCAAGATCACAGCTCTAATAAGAGCTCCCCATTTGTGACCAACGACTGAATGTGAATATCGTGTTTGACAACAAGGAATCAATTGTGTTCATTGTTTTTTTTTTAAATACCGTCATTATTCTAATAGAACAGTAGATCCAATTGAGCGGAAGAAATTCAATTCTTGGGATTTTTGCTAATCCAATTATGCGGAAGGCTGCTGCACTAGTATTTTCGAGTGAATCCAATTTAGCGAAAGAGTAGGTACCATGAAGCGTTCTCAACAGCAACAACAACAAAAAAAAAAACAGCGAAGTCATGGGCAGAGAGAAGCTGTTTAGTGCACCAGGAAACGTTCTTATCAAAACAACAGTCCTGAAGTCACTGGCAGAAGCATTGTATAGTGCACCCAGGTGGCGTTCTTATCAAAACAAGTATGAAGAAAAGACCACAGAGGGTGGAAGTCCCCTGCACTCTGCACTTACACACTTCAGGGGAAGTGTCTTAGTACTGCAAGCAGTTGAAACACTGAGGTAAGGAGGCCTCCGTGCGTGGAGTGATTTTCTTAGAAGATGTGCTTCCAGTGCAACGATGAATCTGATCTAGTGGAAGAAATTCGGTTCTTAGAGTTTTTTTGTGAATCTATTCTAGCGGAAGCCAGATTTTAGAATAATGACGGTATATATTTTCCTTGTATACTACTGTAAATGTATATACAAGCAAGTGCCCATTCCTGTGCATGCCCCATCCCCTCCATTTTGACAGTTCTGTGGTTTAGTGAGGTACTCCGTGTAACCACCAAGCATTTCTAGGGTGACAGGCTAGTCACACATGATACTACTTTTTGTATGAGCTTCAAGTTCTCCTAGTTTGCATCATGACATCTAACAGGTTCACATGCACCTGTCATTTTTTGGTCTTGGACACAACGCTTTCTCCACAGCTGTGCAAATTTGCCAGCAATTACTGAATCTACCCACATCATGCATTCACCTATGCTTCTGGTAAATCACTAGCATGTGGCACGGAAATCCAAGAACGTGGAGTTGATTATATATGCTAGCACTTTGTAGATTTGGATTAGGCGTGAAGCTGGCACAGAGATAGTTAAACCATTCAAGTGCTTCCTCCATACAAGTGAACTACAGTGCCATAGGAGATTGGATGAGGCAATACAATGTCCATTTGTGAAAAATGTCATGAACCACCTCTCTCTCTTTTGTTCTTACATTCTGCAGCCTCAGTAAAGACGAGATCACAGAAGAACGTGTGTGTGCACTGGTTAGAGAGTTGCAAGTGAACCAGAGTCATCAGAAGCTAGAGTGAGTCTAGCCATTCATGTCCGACTTTTCAAGAGGTGCTTGCTGAGACTGTAGTGTCATTCCCATGCCTGTGCACTGAAATATGAGGGAGGACCTGTATATGGATGGTGACACTTGCAAACATTGTCCTATACATTTGGCGCTATATACATGCATGGATGGTTGTGCACATCCCTGCCCTGTGATCACAATCTAATAAGAGCTTGCTATTTCTGGCCAACAACTTTGATGCGCATGTATCAAAGTATATTTTGTTTGACCACAATGAATAAATTTTATGCTGCTTGATTTATGATTCACCCTTGTGCACTGTTGTTTAAATAATAGATGCTGAGTCTGAGGGATTTACGTGATTTAGAAACCTGAGGGCTCGAGGCTGTAGCAACCTGAGCATAGCAAGGTTGCTACTAAGGGCCAGAAGGTTTCTAAAGAGCATGCGTAGATCCAGTTGGACGAAGTGTCTAACTTATTTAGAGTATAGCAACAATGACCGTTGGCAACGACGCATTTTTTATTCGAGTTGATTTATCGGCGACTTGCTGCCTGTTTTTGTTGCTGGACTGCTGTGAATTTGTAACAAGACGCATATAAATGACAGACTAATATTGACGCCTGCTCGCTGCTGTGGTAGCATGCATGTGAGGGTGCATAGTTCGCTTGCTCCGCCCAGTGAATTAGCTAAACTGCTACTCCTATAGGTGCTATTAGTGGTAAGGACTATTAAATGAAGCTTCATCTCACAGACTTCACAGCAATTTAAACAACAAACAAGACAGAAAGTCACGGATATCAATCTCCATTTTTCTAAAATGAATATAATCCTTGGTTACTGTTGTATACCATACTATCGGTTGCATAGTAACTGTATATAGCTAGAGGGGAAGCGTCTGTCATATATGCTTTCCCTCAAGCCTCAATGAGATTTAGTTACTTGGTATTGACGAATCAAATTTTTAGTATTCTCACTAACTATACTCTAAGTATAGATAAATTTTACATAAAGTGGGTTCATGAACATTTCTTGACTCCTTCCTTCTTTTGTTGTCGGTCATTCTGCAGCCTCAATAACAAAAAGATCTCAGATGAAGGAGCTTGTGCACTTAGTGCAGCTTTGCAGGGGAACCAGAGCCTTCAGGAGCTAAAGTGAGTCCAGCCAGGATTTTCTGAAGGGGGGGTTATGTGGATGTGCATACGTATGCATGCATAAACATGCAAGACTAGGTGGGCCTGGGGGCGTGCTCCCCCAGAAAATTTTTATACAAATTAAATGCTCTGAGACTGCTTCTGTGGCCATTTTGGGACAGAAGCAGTCTCAGAGCAATTTTTGGATGCAATACTGTAGAATTGGGTTATTAGGCACATGCGCTTAATGGGATAGCAGTTAGGTAAAAATAATATGCGCTACATATCAAAGTGTGCCAAATAGCAAGGGTTGAAGGTTGACCATGCCTCTAAAAGTATGACATCATTGGCGATTGAGGTCAGAACCGGTTTACAAGGCGCTTGTCAGGCGGCTATAAAAGATGAATGGAGTCGTGTACGCAAGTTATTCTTTAAGAATGGAAGGACAACTTGAACTCTCTAGTGTAGCTCTTCCTATGTCTTCCACAAGAGTTCCAGTGAGTGTAAGCTGAGAGTGAGATGCAGGTTTTGAGCTAGAGAGCAGTGAGTCAACGGAAATTCACAGTCGATGAGCGCGTCGAGGATGGCGAATGGTGATGACGAATGTTTCAACCAATTCTATGAGAAGCAGTGCCATATAGTTTATTGTTTTAATAGTCCTTTTCACATTTCTAGCGCACTTTTGATTTGTTATTTGCAAAAGTGATCCCCATTGGTTATTTGTAAAGTGATCCTCATTCGCATTACCTTCGCGTGCTTGCTCTGACTTGTCCACTTATGGAATATTTCGCCTCGCCCACTCCAAACTTTCGTTTAGTTAGAGCAGTGCGCTTCTTATTGAGGGTCTAGACACATTTTGTCAATGAGACAGCATGTGCCTAATAAGCGGTGTGTGCTAAATAATGATGCGCGCCTGATAACCTGATTCTACGGTACTACATCGATTTTCTACAAGAAGGTATTACGGTTGGCAGAACGGCAGATGGGGTGAAAGATGATGAAATGGTATAAAGAGCATCAAGCTTATACGACAGCAAGTTCTCTATAGAGTACCGTAAAATACCGTATGTTTGCATTGTGTTTTGGTATGTACTATATACTTGTGTGGATGATTAATTGTCTGCATCCCTAGTCTTGTGCCCAGCTAAATATAACTACGGCAAATTGTTGCACGCTCTTCTTGCACGCATTCACAATGATTTGAATATGACCTGCACTAACTCAAGTCTCTCACCACATTAGCAGTTAGACTGCTCAAGTACTTAAACATACAAAACAATTTGGTTGACCAAATTTGAATAACTTTGTGAAATTTCCAAGAATTGAACACAATGTTACCAGACAGAGCTTCTGTAGCTGGTTGTGAGACTAGTGCATTCCTGGCTCATGATCATTGCTCTAATAAGAGCTCCCATTTGTAACCAACAGCTGTCTATATAGTGGCATTGTGTTGTACCTAGTCATAAATATGGTATTTGATTCTTCCTCGTATACTGCTTTTTGAACATCATGCATGGACACATTTTGAACTGCTTCCCTTTTTATGTTGTCTGAAGCTCTGCTGTCTCAATAAGAATGAAATTTCATAACTTGTGCACTCACTATAGCTTTTGTGATATACTGTTGTTGTATGTTGATGAAGATTTCTTGAACCACATACCTCTCTTGCTTTTGTTCTCTGACATTCTGCAGCCTCAGTAAGAATGAGATCACAGCTGACGGTGTGCATGAATTGGCTGGAGCTTTGGAAGTGAATCAGAGCCTTCAGACGCTCAAGTGAGTCCAGCCATTCAAGTTTTTATTCATAAGAAAGTGTACTCTGAGACTGTAGTGTCATTCCTAGGCCTGTGCTGATACTTGCAAACACTGCCCAATACATTTGACACTTTAATTGCAAAGATAATTGCATGGAGTCTCGTTCACAGACCCCCTCCCAGCTTTCTGTCACTTGTCATACCGTACTGCAGATGACAAAAAACTGCCTTGGAATGAGGCTAGAGTGTGTGCATCTTTTACACACAAAATGAAAAGGTTTGTTGAACCACCTCTCATCTCTTGTTCTCTGACATTCTGCAGCCTCAGTTTGAACCACATCTCAGATGAAGGTGCTCGTGAATTGGCTGCAGCTTTGCAAGTGAACCAGAGCCTTCAGACACTAGAGTGAGTCCAACCCTTCATGTCCTACTTCTTACGAGGTGTACACTGGTACTGCAGCAATGGTTGTGTACACTCTGAAATGGTGTAGCAGTACCAGTGCAGTACATGGTTGGTTTTGGTTGAAGCTATTGAAATGCATAGTACAGTTTATCCTCGTACCCAGGTTCTCAGTGGGTGGGGAAAATAAGAGCCTGGTATCCACTGTTTGCGCATGCACTTAATTTCTCAAAAATCTTGGGAGATCAGGAACTATCACGTTGTAGCTGTACAACCGTGAATTTCATAACGTGTAGTTACTACTACACCACCCACACATTTTCTGACCAATGATGAAGCTCTTTTGATTGAGGGAGGGACAACCATCTTAGTGATGCAGCATTGTCTGGTTACTTCCTCTGGACAATATTCTTGTCCCCCACCACTCCCTCTTTCTTGAGACTGTGAGCACTGGTAATTTTAAGGGTGAAGCTAGGAGTGCACCAGTTCCCCTGTTACCATTGTGATTACATGTGTGTACACGTACACATAGCTAGGTCCTGCATTATTCTAATTGTTGCATCCTCTCTGTGACTGACATCATATATACCATGATACTGTTACTATAGTGGAGCACCCCAAGTGAGTTATCTGTGTCTACAGTGTCCGGTGGAGCACTGACTTAACTTCCCGTGTGGTTAGACCCTGCCCTCTGCTTATATTAATATTAATTCACGCTGAAATCACCAGTGACTGTGACACAGGGAGTACTCCTCTACTTGACTAGCTGACACACAGTGTCTGATAGTGTGTGTCAGTAGTGAGGTATCGAGACCAAATATACCTTACACAAAGTGAAAAGGTTTGTTGAACCACCTCTCATCTCTTGTTCTCTGACATTCTGCAGCCTCAGTCAGAACCATATCTCAGGCGAAGGTGCTCGTGAATTGGCTGCAGCGTTGCAAGTGAACCAGAGCCTTCAGACACTAAAGTGAGTCCAGCCTTTCATGTCCTACTTCTTAAGAGGTGTACACTGGTACTGCAGCAATGGTTGTGTACACGCTCAACTGGTGTAGCAGTACCAGTGCAGTACATGGTTGGTTTTGGTTGAAGCTATTGAAATGCACGGTACAGTTTAGCCTCGTACCAAGGTTCTCAGTGGGCGGGAAAAATAAGAGCCTGGTATCAACTGTTTGCGCATGCGCTTCAATTCCCAGAAATCTTGGGAGATAGGGAACTATCATGTTATATCTGTACAACCGTGACTTTCATAACGTGTACTTACTACTACATTTTCTGACCAATGATGAAGCTCTTTTGATTGAGGGAGGGACAGCCATCTTAGTGATGCAGCATTTTCTGGTTACTTCCTCTGGACAATATTCTTGTCCCCCCACCACTCCCTCTTTCTTGAGACTGTGAGCACTGGTAATTTTAAGGGTGGGGCTAGGAGTGCACCAGTTCCCCGGTTACCATTGTGATTACATGTGTGTACACGTACACATAGCTAGTTCCTGCATTATTCCAATTGTTGCATCCTCTCTGTGACATGACATCATATATACCATGATACTGTTACTATAGTGGAGCACCCCAAGTGAGTTATCTGTGTCTACAGTGTCCGGTAGAGCACTGAGTTAACTTCCCGTGTGGTTAGACCCCGCCCTCTGCTTATATTAATTCACGCTAAACTCACCAGTGACTGTAACACAGGGAGTACTCCTCTACTTGACTAGCTGACACACAGTGTCGGATACTGTGTCTTAGTAGTGAGGTACTGCGAGACCAAATATACCTTACACAAAATGAAGAGGTTTGTTGAACCACCTCTCATCTCTTGTTCTCTGACATTATGCAGCCTCATTGGGAACCAGATCTCAGGCGAAGGTGCTCTGATTTTGGCCGCATGTTATCAGTTGGCGCAATCCGTTTTGAAGATACGTAGGTTCTGCGCTAGCAGAAAGGGTGGGACAGGGGGAGGTGGGTGGGTGCACCGCTCTGGGTGGCAGCACATGGCGGCTGTTGCAGCTGGCTGTAGAAAAGCCCTGGTCAGTGCCGGGTGGGCCATTCGTGAATTGGCTGTAGTGTTGCAAATGAACCAGAGCCTTCAGACACTAGAGTGAGTCCAGCCATTCCTAGACTTGTGTTATATTGAGGACGTGATGATGCCACAGACACTCACTAGTATGCCGGTTTTTGTGTATACATCTAACCTATTTTCATTTCAATGGTGAGTTTATCTTCTACAATATCTCACATGATATGATGTGGCTTCACGTCAGGAAAGCTGCATGGTTTGAAGCTTTTTGTTAAGCGAACACAGTTATAATTTTCTTCTGAACATGTACTCACATGGAACCACTAGCCTCATTCACAGGCCACCACCCAGATATTTGTTACTTGCAGTATGAAACTTAAGGATTGTCTCACATTACCACTGAAGATGCAAATTACAGTACTGTAGAAGTACCAACAGACACTGGAAATTTATTGTGGTACATGACCGGCAATGTTACTGCTCTTCAGGATGACAAAATCATTGTGAATATAATTAGTTGACCCCACATTGAACCAGGGGGCGTATAGTTGGGACTGATTTAATATTTGAGTAAAAGTCCTCTCGCTCATTCTCACCCCAATTAACTCTTTAACAACCGTAGGCTATTTACTGGAAGTGTTTATTAGGCTATGGATACCTTCCATGGTCCGTATTTTCACTTCCGCTAGCACTGGAAACTTGACTCAAAACTTCATTGACACATTCTCTGTAGGTTCATGACCTTGGACACACCCACTCATTAGCGAGCGTTCAATAGTCAGGGCCCTCCAACCAGAGAACGCTCCTCCGGACTAAAAGCTGCCTAAAATGCCAGAAATGGAGTCCCTACAAGGTGAAAGGAGCGTTTTCTACGCCCGTTTGTGCAAGAAAGCAGACAAATGGCCCACCCGGCATTGACCAAGGCTTTTCTACAGGCGCCGCCATGCACTGTCTTCAAAACGGATTGCGCCAACTGATAACATGCGGCCAAAATCTGACGACGCCATGTGGCGTCATCGGTTGGTAAAGGGTTAAGAGCTCCTCATTTGTGACCAAAACTGAATGTGCATATCAAAATATTGATCGCAATTAATCTATAATCTGTTTCTTGTGTTTTGATTCTTCCTCGTTGTTTGTGTATACAGTCATGGAACCACTTACCTTTCTTTTTTGTTCTCTGACGTTCTGCAGCCTCAGGAACAATGAGATCTCAGCTGATGGTGTGTTGGTACTGGCTGGAGCTTTGATAGTGAACAAGAACCTTAAACTAGAGTGAGTCCAGCTACTTATGTACTACAGGCACATGGATGGTTCCATGCACCCTGACCCAGGATCATGATTCTAATTGGAGCTCTCTATTTGTGACCAACAACTGAATGTGTATGTCAAAGTATTATGTGTTTGACCACAAGGAAACATTATTTGCTGAGCCCCTTAACATGAGGCAAGTAATCGTGCAGTGGTGAGATCACATGCATACATATATGTAATGCTTTAGGAATTTAAGATTTATCAGTATATGACATATGTTTATATGCATAGACTGTGCACACGCACATGCACTCTGAATTGGATTCATATTGTAGGAGGTAACTTAGTGGAGACACACACAGTGGTACAGGAAGTGAAGAAGAGAGAACTTGAAAGAGGCAGGTAGAGGCAGGGAAGAGGAGCTAGGAATGTGTGTCACCAAGAGACTAGCATATGGTGATCTCAGCTTCTTTTAGCTATAAAACAGGGAGAGGCATACACGGGAGTCTCTTTGACATAGGTACATTCTGTATTCTCTCTAAAATAGCGGACACTTTAATTGTCTGGACACCTCAATTTTGAATTTTTCGTCTCTCTAATTAAACCGGACCGCAGAAGAATTGAGAGATTTTCCCTCTCTAATACATGTGAACACTAGTGATGTCACTGATGCTGAAATCGTTTATCGTAGTGTTGGCTAGTCAAATGAAGCTTCTACAGGAACAGAGAGAGACTCACGAGGTTATTTCAACAAATGGTATGTTCTTCTGAAATGATTTGTTTTCCGTTTACAGAGAACGCTTACCTGCTGTGTGTCGTGTGTGTCATTTTTCGTTGATATGAAGCCCAAGTACCGCTGTACCTGTTAGTGTTGTGCTTCTGCTTATCTGCATTGAAACGTGTCCAATAAGTCGTTTTTACGATCGAGGCGATTGACAATGACCTTGGCTTCGGTCACTACACTTCACCACTTCGAAAGGTGATGCTCAGTAAGGTGTCTTTGTGGGTCCTGACCAACGCACACAGAAGGCGGCAATAATTGGACATGGTAGCTCACAAAAAAAGCACGCTGAAACTGGTGCTATAAAACTCTGTAGTTCACACCAGACACTTACGTTCAAAAATTAATAACTCTCTAAGACACTCCCATTTTGAATTATTTTTTACTGTCGAATATTTTAGAGAGAATATGGTAAATATACTACAAGACCACTCTGAATTAATTGTTTGTTTGAACTAAGCAGACCGACCTGAAGTTTTAAAAGTGCCTCATAGTTGGGTAACAATTGTTATATGCACCGCCTCAAACATTTTAGCACAAGTAGGATAAAATTGTTTTTTTTAGGCTACCGTTTCAGAGCTAAGCTGCCACGTGTTGTAGTTATTAATGGGCCTAAATAAAATATTACCCGCCCGACCGACCCAACATTCTTGTGGTCATGTTAGTTTGAACAAACAATTAATTCAGAATGGCCCAATGCATACATAAAACAATAACGTACACTGCCTGTTTCGAGCCCTTCTTCAATTTGGTGGTTCCTGTACCTCCGTGTGCACACTCTCAACACGAGTAGTGACTTCATCTGCAAATGCGTATACCTAGTCATGAGTTAGGTGCCTTTGTTTTTGATTCTTCTTCATATGTAAGTTTATAATATTATGATTTTTGAACTATGTGCCCGGCATTTTTGTTCTCTAACATTCTGCAGCCTCAGGAAGAATGGAATCTCAGATGAACGTGTGTGTGTACTGGTTGAAGCTTTACAAGTGAACCAAAGCCATCAGAAGCTTAAGCTAAAGTAAGTTCAGCCATTCATGTAGTATACTTTCAATAGGTATACACAGAGCCTGTAGGCCTAAGGTGATTTCCGGGCCTGGGCTGCAATATTAGGGAGGGCATGGGACACTTGCAAAACATTTGTGTGTACTAGCATGGATCGATGGTTGTGTGCTTCCCTGACTCATGATCACGACTGGAATAAGAGTTCATCATTTGTGACCAACAACTGAGTGTACATATCAAATTGTTTATGCAGGGGCGTAGACAACTTTTGAGAAGTGGGGGGGCTTAGCCTCTAGGATCGAGTTTGTTGCACATAAACGAGAGTCGAATTCATATATTTGGACACCTCTAAGCTTTGATTTTTGGATGTGTAACACTGCTTATAACCTGAAAGCTGTTTTTCCTCTCTTGCTTTTCTAAATTTTGGACGTCCTTTTGCGGTAACTGCTTGTACACATAGTAACATGAGCGTACTTACTGCTACACCATCCGCACATTTTCTGACCAATGATGAAGCTCTTTTGATTGAGGGAGGGACAGCCATCTTAGTGATGCAGCATTTTCTGGTTAATTCCTCTGGACAATATTCTTGTCCCCCCACCACTCCCTCTTTCTTGAGACTGTGAGCACTGGTAATTTTAAGAGTGGGGCTGGGGGTGCACAAGTTCCCCTGTTACCATGTTACAAGTACAGTGACACCATTGAGCAGAGGATGATTCCCGGAGGCAGTAATGACGAGAGGCTGACCAACATAGGCACACAAAGTAGCCCAATCATTATCTCACTTCCCACGAGCCTCTCCTGCGTGCATTCACATATGCCCTTGTATGGCTACTAGTGGAGCACCCCAGGTGACTTCTCAGTGTGTACAGTGTCCAGTAGAGTGCTTGACTAAACTCACCGGCTGGTTGAACCCCAACCCTCTGCTCATTTTACTTCACCCTAAAATCACCAGTGACTGACAGTCACCACACAGGTAGTAGTCCTCTACTTCACTAACTGACAAACTGACACACAGTGTCTGATACTGCGTCTCAGTAGTGAAGTATCGAGACCAAATATACCTTACACAAAATGAAGATGTTTGTTGAACCACCTCTCATGTGTTGTTCTCTGACATTCTGCAGCCTAAGTGGGAACCAGATCTCAGAGGAAGGTGCTTGTGAATTGGCTGCAGCGTTGCAAGTGAACCTGAGCCTTCAGACACTAGAGTGAGTCCAGCCCTTCATGTCCTACTCCTTAAGAGGTGTACACTGCGACTGCAGCAATTGGTTGTGTAACTCTCAACTGGTGTAGCAGTACCAGTGCAGTACATGGTTGGTTTTGGTTGAAGCTATTGAAATGCATGGTACAGTTTAGCCTCGTACCAAGGTTCTCAGTGGGCGGGGAAAATAAGAGCCTGGTATCCACTGTTTGTGCATGCGCTTAATATCTCAGAAATCTTGGGAGATCGGGAACTATCAAGTTGTATCTGTACAACCGTGACTTTCACAACGTGTACTTACTACTACACCGCCCACACATTTTCTGACCAATGATGAAGCTCTTTTGATTGAGGGAGGGACAGCCATCTTAGTGATGCAGCATTTTCTGGTTACTTCCTCTGGACAATATTCTTGTCCTCCCACCACTCCCTCTTTCTTGAGACTGTGAGCACTGGTAATTTTAAGGGTGGGGCTAGGAGTGCACAAGTTCCCCTGTTACCATTGTGATTACATGTGTGCACACGTACACATAGCTAGGTCCTGCATTACTCTAATTGTTGCATCCTCTCTGTGACATGACATCATATATACCATGATACTGTTACTATAGTGGAGCACCCCAAGTGAGTTATCTGTGTCTACAGTGTCCGGTGGAGCACTGACTTAACTTCCCGTGTGGTTAGACCCCGCCCTCTGCTTATATTAATTCACGCTAAAATCACCAGTGACTATGACACAGGGAGTACTCCTCTACTTGACTAGCTTACACACAGTGTCTGATACTGTGTGTCAGCAGTGAGGTATCGAGACCAAATATTCCTTACACAAAGTGAAGAGGTTTGTTGAACCACCTCTCATCTCTTGTTCTCTGACATTCTGCAGCCTCAGTGACAACCAGATCTCAGATGAAGGTGCTCGTGAATTGGCTGCAGCATTGCAAGTGAACCAGAGCCTTCAGACACTAGAGTGAGTCCAACCCTTCATGTCCTACTCCTTAAGAGGTGTACACTGGGACTGCAGCAATGGTTGTGTACACTCTCAACTGGTGTAGCAGTACCAGTGCAGTACATGGTTGGTTTTTGTTGAAGCTATTGAAATGCATGGTACAGTTTAGCCTCGTACCAAGGTTCTCAGTGGGCGGGGAAAAGGAGAGCCTAGTATCAACTGTTTGTGCATGTGCTTAATTTCTTAGAAATCTTGGGAGATCGGGAACTATCACGTTGTATCTGTACAACCGTGACTTTCACAACGTGTACTTACTACTACACCGCCCACACATTTTCTGACCAATGATGAAGCTCTTTTGATTGAGGGAGGGACAGCCATCTTAGTGATGCAGTATTTTCTGGTTACTTCCTCTGGGCAATATTCTTGTCCCCCCACCACTCCCTCTTTCTTGAGACTGTGAGCACTGGTAATTTTAAGGGTAGGGCTAGGAGTGCACAAGTTCCCTGTTACCATTGTGATTACATGTGTGCACACGTACACATAGATAGGTCCTGCATTATTCTAATTGTTGCATCCTCTCTGTGACATGACATCATATATACCATGATACTGTTACTATAGTGGAGCACCCCAAATGAGTTATCTGTGTCTACAGTGTCCGGTATAGCATTGACTTAACTTCCCGTGTGGTTAGACCCCGCCCTCTGCTTATATTAATTCACGCTAAAATCACCAGTGACTGTAACACAGGGAGTATTCCTCTACTAGACTAGCTGACACACAGTGTCTGATACTGTGTGTCAGTAGTGAGGTATCGAGACCAAATATACCTTACACAAAGTGAAAAGGTTTGTTGAACCACCTCTCATCTCTTGTTCTCTGATATTCTGCAGCCTCATTGGGAACCAGATCTCAGACGAAGGTGCTCGTGAATTGGCTGTAGTGTTGCAAGTGAACCAGAGCCTTCAGACGCTAGAGTGAGTCCAGCCATTCCTAAACTTGTGTTATATTGAGGACGTGATGATGCCACAGACACTCACTAGTGTGCCGGTTTTTGTGTATACATCTAACCTATTTTCATTTCCATGATGAGTTTATCTTTTCACATGATGTAATGTGGCTTCACGTCAGAAAGCTGGTTTGAAGCTTTTAGTTAAGCGAACACAGTTATCATTTTCTCCTGAACACGTACTCACATGGAACCACTAGCCTCATTCACAGGCCACCATGCACCCAGATATTTGTTACTTGCAGTATGAAACTTAAGGATTGTCTCACATTACCACTGAAGATGCAAATTACAGTACTGTAGAAGTACCAACAGACACTGGAAATTTATTGTGGTACATGACCGGCAATGTTACTGCTCTTCAGGATGACAAAATCATTGTGAATATAATTAGTTGACCCCACATTGAACCAGGGGGCGTATAGTTGAGACTGATTTAATATTTGAGTAAAAGTCCTCTCGCTCATGCTCGCCCCAATTAAGAGCTCCTCATTTGTGACCAAAACTGAATGTGCATATCAAAATATTGATCACAATTAATCTATGATCTGTTTCTTGTGTTTTGATTCTTCCTCGTTGTTTACAGTCATGGAACCACTTACCTTTCTTTTTTGTTCTCTGACGTTCTGCAGCCTCAGGAACAATAAGATCTCAGCTGATGGTGTGTTGGTACTGGCTGGAGCTTTGATAGTGAACAAGAACCTTAAACTAGAGTGAGTCCGGCTACTTATGTACTACAGGCACATGGATGGTTCCATGTACCCTGTCCCATGATCATGATTCTAATTGGAGCTCTCTATTTGTGACCAACAACTGAATGTGTATGTCAAAGTATTATGTTTTTGACCGCAAGGAAACACTATTTGCCGAGCCCCTTAACATGAGGCAAGTAACTGTGCAGTGGTGAGATCACATGCATACATATATGTAATGCTTTAGGAATTTAAGATTTGTCAGTATATGACATATGTTTATATGCATAGACTGTGCACACGCACATGCACTCTGAATTGGATTCATATTGTAGGAGGTAACTTAGTGGAGACACACACAGTGGTACAGGAAGTGAAGAAGAGAGAGCTCGAAAGAGCCAGGTAGACGCAGGGAAGAGGAGCTAAGAGTGTGTGTCACCAAGAGACTAGCATATGGTGATCTCAGCATCTTTAGCTATAAAACAGGGAGAGGCATACACGGGAGTCTCTTTGACATAGGTACATACCGTATTCTCTCTAAAATAGCAGACACTTTAATTGTCCGGATGCCTCAATTATGAATTTTTTGTCTCTCTAATTAAACCGGACACAGAAAAATTGAGGGATTTTCCCTCTCTAATACATGCGAACACTAGCGATGTCACCGATGCTGAAATCGTTTGTCGGAGTGTTGGCTAGTCAAACGAAGCTCTACAGAGTGAAACAGGGAACAGAGAAAGGCTCACAAGGTTATTTGAACAAACAGTATGTTCTTCTGAAATGATTTGTTATCCGTTTACAAAGAACGCTTACCAGCTGTGTGTCGTGTTTGTCATCTTTCGTTGATAGCAAGGTGCAACTCCGACATTTATGAAGCCCAAGTACCACTGTACCTGTTAGTGTTGTGCTTCTGTTTATTGGTGTTGAAACGCCCCCAATAAGTTGTTTTTATGATCAAGGTGATTGACAATTACCTTGGCTTCAGTCGCTACACTTCACCACTTCGAAAGGTGATGCTCAGTACGTGTCTTTGTGGGTCCTGACCGATGCACATAGGTGGCAATAGTTGGTCATGGTAGCTCACAAAAAAAGCACGCTGAAACTGGTGCTATAAAACTCTGTAGTTCACACCAGACACTTACGTTCAAAAATTAATAACTCTCTAAGACACTCCCATTTTGAATTATTTTTTACTGTCGAATATTTTAGAGAGAATATGGTAAATATACTACAAGACCACTCTGAATTAATTGTTTGTTTGAACTAACCCGACCGACCTGAAGTTTTAAAAGTGCCTCATAGTTGGGTAACAATTGTTATATGCACCGCCTCAAACATTTTAGCACAAGTAGGATAAAATTGTTTTTTTTAGGCTACCGTTTCAGAGCTAAGCTGCCACGTGTTGTAGTTATTAATGGGCCTAAATAAAATATTACCCGCCCGACCGACCGACCCAACATTCTTGTGGTCATGTTAGTTTGAACAAACAATTAATTCAGAATGGCCCAATGCATACATAAAACAATAACGTACACTGCCTGTTTCGAGCCCTTCTTCAATTTGGTGGTTCCTGTACCTCCGTGTGCACACTCTCAACACGAGTAGTGACTTCATCTGCAAATGCGTATACCTAGTCATGAGTTAGGTGCCTTTGTTTTTGATTCTTCTTCATATGTAAGTTTATAATATTATGATTTTTGAACTATGTGCCCGGCATTTTTGTTCTCTAACATTCTGCAGCCTCAGGAAGAATGGAATCTCAGATGAACGTGTGTGTGTACTGGTTGAAGCTTTACAAGTGAACCAAAGCCATCAGAAGCTTAAGCTAAAGTAAGTTCAGCCATTCATGTCCTATACTCAAGAGGTATACACAGAGCCTGTAGGCCTAAGGTTATTTCCACGCCTGGGCAGCAATATTAGGGAGGGCATGGGACACTTGCAAAACATTTGTGTGTACTAGCATGGATCGATGGTTGTGTGCTTCCCTGACTCATGATCACGACTGGAATAAGAGTTCATCATTTGTGACCAACAACTGAGTGTACATATCAAATTGTTTATGCAGGGGTGTAGACAACTTTTGAGAAGTGGGGGGACTTAGCCTCTAGGATCGAGTTTGTTGCACATAAACGAGAGTCGAATTCATATATTTGGACACCTCTAAGCTTTGATTTTTGGATGTGTAACACTGCTTATAACCTGAAAGCTGTTTTTCCTCTCTTGCTTTTCTAAATTTTGGACGTCCTTTTGCGGTAACTGCTTGTACACATAGTAACATGAGCGTACTTACTGCTACACCATCCGCACATTTTCTGACCAATGATGAAGCTCTTTTGATTGAGGGAGGGACAGCCATCTTAGTGATGCAGCATTTTCTGGTTAATTCCTCTGGACAATATTCTTGTCCCCCCACCACTCCCTCTTTCTTGAGACTGTGAGCACTGGTAATTTTAAGAGTGGGGCTGGGGGTGCACAAGTTCCCCTGTTACCATGTTACAAGTACAGTGACACCATTGAGCAGAGGATGATTCCCGGAGGCAGTAATGACGAGAGGCTGACCAACATAGGCACACAAAGTAGCCCAATCATTATCTCACTTCCCACGAGCCTCTCCTGCGTGCATTCACATATGCCCTTGTATGGCTACTAGTGGAGCACCCCAGGTGACTTCTCAGTGTGTACAGTGTCCAGTAGAGTGCTTGACTAAACTCACTTCTTCAATATTCTTGTCCCCCCACCACTCCCTCTTTCTTGAGACTGTGAGCACTGGTAATTTTAAGAGTGGGGCTAGGAGTGCACCAGTTCACCTGTTACCATTACACAAAATGAAGAGGTTTGTTGAACCACCTCTCATCTCTTGTTCTCTGACATTATGCAGCCTCAGTTGGAACCAGATCTCAGATGAAGGTGCTCGTGAAATAGCTGCAGCTTTACGAGTGAACCAAAGCCTTCAGACACTAGAGTGAGTCCAACCCTTCATGTCCTACTTCTTAAGAGTTGTACACTGGGACTGCAGCAATGTGTACACTCTCAACTGGTGTAGCAGTACCAGTGCAGTACATGGTTGGTTTTGGTTGAAGCTATTGAAATGCATGGTACAGTTTAGCCTCGTACCAAGGTTCTCAGTGGGTGGGGAAAATAAGAGCCTGGTATCCACTGTTTGCGCATGCGCTTCAATTCCCAGAAATCTTGGGAGATCGGGAACTATCGCGTTGTATCTGTACAACCGTGACTTTCATAACATGTACTTACTACTACACCGTCCGCACATTTTCTGACCAATGATGAAGCTCTTTTGATCGTTCGTACTCCTGCACTCTTTAGTGCCCTCCACTGGGTAGGTACTTCTGATATGAGTCTCACGACAGTACAAGTAGCTTCCGTTTTGGACTTTTGCTGGTGAAATATAACAGCTACTGGTAAGTTTGTGTGATACGAAGTGTTTCCGTTTGTCATAGACTATAATTTAGCAAGAGCTGATAGTAAATCAGTGCATTGTAGTGCTAGTTGTAATGTAGTTGTCGCTCTTTGCTGCATGGTACTATTAGTAGAGTTCATACTTGCTAAAACGTATGTTACACTATCAACCATGTGGATGCGTATTACGTTTTTCCCTCCCACTATTGCTTGAACATGTGTACAGCAGTGGATAATTATGTGCATACACATACACAAACAGTAGATACCAGGCTCTTTTTCTCCCCGCCCACCAAGAGGCTGAATTCGAGGCTAGGTACAATTAATATTGTCAAACGTCAGATTTTTAATTCACAATCCAGGTAGAATAGTCAGAGAGTTCGAAGTGTGCTTTTATGAATATGCACAAAGTGATGTGTAGAACTATGAGTAAATTAAATATAACAATTAATTGCAAAATGAAAGGCACTGAAGTGCCAAACCCTCGGCGCAGCAGTGCATGTGATTGTACTTGTGTGTTGACTAGAATCGATCACTGTCTCGTGAACAATAGAAGCTGTCATGCTTGCCAGATGTGTTCGGTTCTGTTCTTACCTGTGCAAAGTCTGCTCACGTGTTTCAGAAGCTCTCTTACTCGTTTTGTGGACTTTGTAACTCTCTTTCCCCACTAATAACCCTTCCTCAGGCAGTAAGGCTTTTCTACGTTTCATTGCGTTCTCAGGCTCTCCAACAGCAGTACACCGTGCTTTCCTTTTCTTCGATGCGAAGGCATGGCCACAGTCACAAACTGACCTCTTCACGTGCACTACGGTATTACACTGTGGGCATACCTTTCAGGCTTTCTGAACCTCTCATAAAAGACAGTCACAAACGTTCGACAGAAAACACTATACCGCGTGCTCCAAGTCACGTGATCACACATTACCGCTACGTACGTGTTACGGAGAGGTATACGGAAACATTGCACGTGAAGAAAATGGCTGACTTAGTCGCGGTAAGTTTATAAGTTAACGCTTCTAACTTTTGAACTAAACAGTTTTAGAGAAAACGGCTTTTTAATTTTACTGCATTTTCCGCGCTGTAGCCGCTGATAGCTCTCGTTGGACGCCTGAAAGCGCGAGAAGGCAGAGTAGAGAAAACGGACACACACACAGACAGACAGGACAACTACTGTAACCCTCGTCGCACATGCGCGCCGAGGGTTAATAATCAGGGTATACATAACAGTGTATGAAGCATTTTGAAAGTGATGCACTCGATCCAGTATAGCTATTGGGGTGGGGGTCTATGGGGTTTGGGGGTGCACAGGTCCCCCTCAGTCCATCAAGACTATGACATACATACATCACGTACATCCTGCATTACTCTAATTGATGCACCCAGCATAATTCACAAAGACCTAATAACTTCACAGGGAGTACAGTGGAACCTCTCTTAAAGGACACCCCTGAAAAAAGGACACCAGGTTAAATCTGGACACCTTACCGAGTCCCAACTTTATATAAGTACTTCTTAAGAGTTGTACACTGGTACTGCAGCAATGGTTGTGTACACTCTCAACTGGTGTAGCAGTACCAGTGCAGTACATGGTTGGTTTTGGTTGAAGTTATTGAAATGCATGGTACAGTTTAGCCTCGTACCAAGGTTCTCAGTGGGCGGGGAAAACGAGAGCCTGGTATCCACTGTTTGCACATGCGCTTCAATTCCCAGAAATCTTGGGAGATCGGGAACTATCGCGTTGTATCTGTACAACCGTGAATTTCATAATGTGTAGTTTACTACTACACCACCCACACATTTTCTGACCAATGATGAAGCTCTTTTGATTGAGGGAGGGACAGCCATCTTAGTGATGCAGCATTGTCTGGTTACTCCCTCTGGACAATATTCTTGTCCCCCCACCACTCCCTCTTTCTTGAGACTGTGAGCACTGGTAATTTTAAGGGTGGGGCTAGGAGTGCACAAGTTCCCCTGTTACCATTGTGATTACATGTGTGCACACATACACATAGCTAGGTCCTGCATTATTCTAATTGTTGCATCCTCTCTGTGACATGACATCATATATACCATGATACTGTTACTATAGTGGAGCACCCCAAGTGAGTTATCTGTGTCTACAGTGTCCGGTAGAGCACTGACTTAACTTCCCGTGTGGTTAGACCCCGCCCTCTGCTTATATTAATTCACGCTAAAATCACCAGTGACTGTAACACAGGGAGTACTCCTCTACTTGACTAGCTGACACACAGTGTCTAATACTGTGTCTCAGTAGTGAGGTACCGCGAGACCAAATATACCGTACACAAAATGAAGAGGTTTGTTGAACCACCTCTCATCTCTTGTTCTCTGACATTCTGCAGCCTCAGTTTGAACCAGATCTCAGATGAAGGTGCTCGTGAATTAGCTGCAGCTTTGCAAGTGAACCAGAGCCTTCAGACACTAAAGTGAGTCCAACCCTTCATGTCTACTTCTTAAGAGGTGTACACTGGGACTGCAGCAATGGTTGTGTACACTCTCAACTGGTGTAGCAGTACCAGTGCAGTACATGGTTGGTTTTGGTTGAAGCTATTGAAATGCATGGTACAGTTTAGCCTCGTACCAAGGTTCTCAGTGGGCGGGGAAAATAAGAGCCTGGTATCCACTGTTTGCGCATGCACTTAATTTCTCAAAAATCTTGGGAGATCAGGAACTATCGTGTTATATCTGTACAACCGTGACTTTCATAACATGTACTTACTACTACACCGCCCACACATTTTCTGATCAATGATGAAGCTCTTTTGATTGAGGGAGGGACAGCCATCTTAGTGATGCAGCATTTTCTGGTTACTTCCTCTGGACAATATTCTTGTCCTCCCACCACTCCCTCTTTCTTGAGACTGTGAGCACTGGTAATTTTAAGGGTGGGGCTAGGAGTGTCCAAGTTCCCCTGTTACCATTGTGATTACATGTGTGCTCACGTACACATAGCTAGGTCCTGCATTATTCTAATTGTTGCATCCTCTCTGTGACTGACATCATATATACCATGATACTGTTACTATAGTGGAGCACCCCAAGTGAGTTATCTGTGTCTACAGTGTCTGGTGGAGCACTGACTTAACTTCCCGTGTGGTTACACCCCGCCCTCTGCTTATATTAATTCACACTAAAATCACCAGTGACTGTAACACAGGGAGTACTCCTCTACTTGACTAGCTGACACACAGTGTCTGATACTGTGTGTCAGTAGTGAGGTATCGAGACCAAATATACCTTACACAAAGTGAAGAGCTTTGTTGAACCACCTCTCATCTCTTGTTCTCTGACATTATGCAGCCTCATTGGGAACCAGATCTCAGATGAAGGTGCTCGTGAATTGTCTGCAGCTTTGCAAGTGGACCAGAGCCTTCAGACACTAAAGTGAGTCCAACCCTTCATGTCTACCTCTTAAGAGGTGTACACTGGGACTGCAGTAATGGTTGTGTACACTCTCAACTGGTGTAGCAGTACCAGTGCAGTACATGGTTGGTTTTGGTTGAAGCTATTGAAATGCATGGTACAGTTTAGCCTCGTACCAAGGTTCTCAGTGGGCGGGGAAAACGAGAGCCTGGTATCAACTGTTTGCGCATGCGCTTAATTTCCCAGAAATCTTGGGAGATCGGGAATTATCGAGTTATATCTGTACAACCGTGACTTTCATAACATGTACTTACTACTACACCACCCGCACATTTTCTGACCAATGATGAAGCTCTTTTGATATAGGGAGGGACAGCCATCTTAGTGATGCAGCATTTTCTGGTTAATTCCTCTGGACAATATTCTTGTCCCCCCACCACTCCCTCTTTCTTGAGACTGTGAGCACTGGTAATTTTGAGAGTGGGGCTAGGAGTGCACCAGTTCACCTGTTACCATTACACAAAATGAAGAGGTTTGTTGAACCACCTCTCATCTCTTGTTCTCTGACATTATGCAGCCTCAGTTGGAACCAGATCTCAGATGAAGGTGCTCGTGAAATAGCTGCAGCTTTACGAGTGAACCAAAGCCTTCAGACACTAGAGTGAGTCCAACCCTTCATGTCCTACTTCTTAAGAGTTGTACACTGGGACTGCAGCAATGTGTACACTCTCAACTGGTGTAGCAGTACCAGTGCAGTACATGGTTGGTTTTGGTTGAAGCTATTGAAATGCATGGTACAGTTTAGCCTCGTACCAAGGTTCTCAGTGGGTGGGGAAAATAAGAGCCTGGTATCCACTGTTTGCGCATGCGCTTCAATTCCCAGAAATCTTGGGAGATCGGGAACTATCGCGTTGTATCTGTACAACCGTGACTTTCATAACATGTACTTACTACTACACCGCCCACACATTTTCTGACCAATGATGAAGCTCTTTTGATCGTTCGTACTCCTGCACTCTTTAGCGCCCTCCATCGGGTAGGTACTTCTGATATGAGTCTCACGACAGTACAAGTAGCTTCCGTTTTGGACTTTTGCTGGTGAAATATAACAGCTACTGGTAAGTTTGTGTGATACGAAGTGTTTCCGTTTGTCATAGACTATAATTTAGCAAGAGCTGATAGTAAATCAGTGCATTGTAGTGCTAGTTGTAATGTAGTTGTCGCTCTTTGCTGCACGGTACTATTAGTAGAGTTCATACTTGCTAAAACGTATGTTACACTATCAACCATGTGGATGCGTATTACATTTTTCCCTCCCACTATTGCTTGAACATGTGTACAGCAGTGGATAATTATGTGCATACACATACACAAACAGTAGATACCAGGCTCTTTTTCTCCCCGTCCACCAAGAGGCTGAATTCGAGGCTAGGTACAATTAGTATTGTCAAACGTCAGATTTTTAATTCACAATCCAGGTAGAATAGTCAGAGAGTTCGAAGTGTGCTTTTATGAATATGCACAAAGTGATGTGTAGAACTATGAGTAAATTAAATATAACAATTAATTGCAAAATGAAAGGCACTGAAGTGCCAAACCCTCGGCGCAGCAGTGCATGTGATTGTACTTGTGTGTTGACTAGAATCGATCACTGTCTCGTGAACAATAGAAGCTGTCATGCTTGCCAGATGTGTTCGGTTCTGTTCTTACCTGTGCAAAGTCTGCTCACGTGTTTCAGAAGCTCTCTTACTCGTTTTGTGGACTTTGTAACTCTCTTTCCCCACTAATAACCCTTCCTCAGGCAGTAAGGCTTTTCTACGTTTCATTGCGTTCTCAGGCTCTCCAACAGCAGTACACCGTGCTTTCCTTTTCTTCGATGCGAAGGCATGGCCACAGTCACAAACTGACCTCTTCACGTGCACTACGGTATTACACTGTGGGCATACCTTTCAGGCTTTCTGAACCTCTCATAAAAGACAGTCACAAACGTTCGACAGAAAACACTATACCGCGTGCTCCAAGTCACGTGATCACACATTACCGCTACGTACGTGTTACGGAGAGGTATACGGAAACATTGCACGTGAAGAAAATGGCTGACTTAGTCGCGGTAAGTTTATAAGTTAACGCTTCTAACTTTTGAACTAAACAGTTTTAGAGAAAACGGCTTTTTAATTTTACTGCATTTTCCGCGCTGTAGCCGCTGATAGCTCTCGTTGGACGCCTGAAAGCGCGAGAAGGCAGAGTAGAGAAAACGGACACACACACAGACAGACAGGACAACTACTGTAACCCTCGTCGCACATGCGCGCCGAGGGTTAATAATCAGGGTATACATAACAGTGTATGAAGCATTTTGAAAGTGATGCACTCGATCCAGTATAGCTATTGGGGTGGGGGTCTATGGGGTTTGGGGGTGCACAGGTCCCCCTCAGTCTCCATCAAGACTATGACATACATACATCACGTACATCCTGCATTACTCTAATTGATGCACCCAGCATAATTCACAAAGACCTAATAACTTCACAGGGAGTACAGTAGAACCTCTCTTAAAGGACACCCCTGAAAAAAGGACACCAGGTTAAATCTGGACACCTTACCGAGTCCCAACTTTATATAAGTACTTCTTAAGAGTTGTACACTGGTACTGCAGCAATGGTTGTGTACACTCTCAACTGGTGTAGCAGTACCAGTGCAGTACATGGTTGGTTTTGGTTGAAGTTATTGAAATGCATGGTACAGTTTAGCCTCGTACCAAGGTTCTCAGTGGGCGGGGAAAACAAGAGCCTGGTATCCACTGTTTGCACATGCGCTTCAATTCCCAGAAATCTTGGGAGATCGGGAACTATCGCGTTGTATCTGTACAACCGTGAATTTCATAATGTGTAGTTTACTACTACACCACCCACACATTTTCTGACCAATGATGAAGCTCTTTTGATTGAGGGAGGGACAGCCATCTTAGTGATGCAGCATTGTCTGGTTACTCCCTCTGGACAATATTCTTGTCCCCCCACCACTCCCTCTTTCTTGAGACTGTGAGCACTGGTAATTTTAAGGGTGGGGCTAGGAGTGCACAAGTTCCCCTGTTACCATTGTGATTACATGTGTGCACACGTACACATAGCTAGGTCCTGCATTATTCTAATTGTTGCATCCTCTCTGTGACATGACATCATATATACTATGATATTGTTACTATAGTGGAGCACCCCAAGTGAGTTATCTGTGTCTACAGTGTCCGGTAGAGCACTGACTTAACTTCCCGTGTGGTTAGACCCCGCCCTCTGCTTATATTAATTCACGCTAAAATCACCAGTGACTGTGACACAGGGAGTACTCCTCTACTTGACTAGCTGACACACAGTGTCTAATACTGTGTCTCAGTAGTGAGGTACCGCGAGACCAAATATACCGTACACAAAATGAAGAGGTTTGTTGAACCACCTCTCATATCTTGTTCTCTGACATTCTGCAGCCTCAGTTTGAACCAGATCTCAGATGAAGGTGCTCATGAATTAGCTGCAGCTTTGCAAGTGAACCAGAGCCTTCAGACACTAAAGTGAGTCCAACCCTTCATGTCTACTTCTTAAGAGGTGTACACTTGTACTGCAGCAATGGTTGTGTACACTCGTAACCGGTGAAGAAGTACCAGTGCAGTACATGGTTGGTTTTGGTTGAAGCTATTGAAATGCATGGTACAGTTTAGCCTCGTACCAAGGTTCTCAGTGGGCGGGGAAAATAAGAGCCTGGTATCCACTGTTTGCGCATGCACTTAATTTCTCAAAAATCTTGGGAGATCAGGAACTATCGCGTTGTATCTATACAACCGTGACTTTCATAACGTGTACTTACTGCTACACCGCCCATACATTTTCTGACCAATGATGAAGCTCTTTTGATTGAGGGAGGGACAGCCATCTTAGTGATGCAGCATTTTCTGGTTACTTCCTCTGGACAATATTCTTGTCCTCCCACCACTCCCTCTTTCTTGAGACTGTGAGCACTGGTAATTTTAAGGGTGGGGCTAGGAGTGTCCAAGTTCCCCTGTTACCATTGTGATTACATGTGTGCTCACGTACACATAGCTAGGTCCTGCATTATTCTAATTGTTGCATCCTCTCTGTGACTGACATCATATATACCATGATACTGTTACTATAGTGGAGCACCCCAAGTGAGTTATCTGTGTCTACAGTGTCTGGTGGAGCACTGACTTAACTTCCCGTGTGGTTACACCCCGCCCTCTGCTTATATTAATTCACACTAAAATCACCAGTGACTGTAACACAGGGAGTACTCCTCTACTTGACTAGCTGACACACAGTGTCTGATACTGTGTGTCAGTAGTGAGGTATCGAGACCAAATATACCTTACACAAAGTGAAGAGCTTTGTTGAACCACCTCTCATCTCTTGTTCTCTGACAATCTGCAGCCTCAGTCGGAACAAGATCTCAGCTGAAGGTGCTCGTGAATTGGCTGCAGTGTTGCAAGTGAACCAGAGCCTTCAGATACTAGAGTGAGTCCAGCCATTCCTAGACTTGTGTTAAAATATTGAGGACTTGATGATGCCATAGACACTCACTAGTATGCCGGTTTTTGAATATACACTCTCCCCACTCTTGCCAGTTTGTGTAAACACAGTGTTTAACTCCCTATTTTCATTTCCATGGTGGGTTTATCTTCTATCTCACATGATATGATGTGGCTTCACGTCAGTAAAGCTGATTTTGAAGCTTTTAGTCAAGTGAACACAGTTATCATTTTCTCCTGAACACGTACTCACATGGAACCACTAGCCTCATTCACAGGCCACCACCCAGATATTTGTTACTTGCAGTATGAAACTTAAGCATTGTCTCACATTACCACTGAAGATGCAAATTACAGTAGTGTACTAGGTGTACATATTCGCAGTGTATGCCTCGCGCGCGTGCATCTTACCTTTGAACCGACACGTGACATTACATTCAGTAGGCGTGGCATGTTGACAGTTGGCCATGTGCAAGAGCAGTGTGAACAGTGCGGTCAGTGTGAGCTGTTGTAGACATAGTTGCTCAGCCTGTAGCCTGGCGGATCTACGGGGATGGTCGGCGTTCCTCAAGACAGCCATGCGCTTTCTTCGTTTCGCTAGTCGCAGCTCCTCTCTCTCGCTCGCACTCATCAATCCGGACTTCACGGGGTGGACCCTTTGTCGTTGCTTTCGTTTTCGCGCCAGTCTCCTACCTCTTCCTCGCTCTCCTCACAATTCTCCACTATTTTGACGTCGCAACAATGAGACCGCTCGCGCCCTACAGCGCTGGATATGATAAACTTACGTAAGTGTACACGTTTTGTCTTTCCTAAACGGGACGGATGTTTGCGCACAAACCACACCTTTGCATTCCTGAAGCGTGACAAATTGCATTCCTGAAGCGTGACAAATTGCATTCCTAAAGCGTGACAAATTGCATTCCTGAAGCGTGACAAATTGCATTCCTAAAGCGGGACGGAAGTCAAACCCACACCCCACCAACCGAGAACGCACTGCAAGATTAGTAGTCTCACGCCAAGGCGCTCAGCAACAAGTACCAACAGACACTGGAAATTTATTGTGGTACATGACTGGCAATGTTACTGCTCTTCAGGATGACAAAATCATTGTGAATATAATTAGTTGACCCCACATTGAACCAGGGGGCGTATAGTTGAGACTGATTTAATATTTGAGTAAAAGTCCTCTCGCTCATGCTCGCCCCAATTAAGAGCTCCTCATTTGTGACCAAAACTGAATGTGCATGTCAAAATATTGATCGCAATTAATCTATAATCTGTTTCTTGTGTTTTGATTCTTCCTCGTTGTTTGTGTATACAGTCATGGAACCACTTACCTTTCTTTTTTGTTCTCTGATGTTCTGCAGCCTCAGGAACAATAAGATCTCAGCTGATGGTGTGTTGATACTGGCTGGAGCTTTGATAGTGAACAAGAACCTTGAACTAGAGTGAGTCCGGCTACTTATGTACTACAGGCACATGGATGGTTCCATGTACCCTGTCCCATGATCATGATTCTAATAGGAGCTCTCTATTTGTGACCAACAACTGAATGTGTATGTCAAAGTATTATGTGTTTGACCACAAGGAAACATTATTTGCCGAGCCCCTTAACATGAGGCAAGTAACTGTGCAGTGGTGAGATCACATGCATACATATATGTAATGCTTTAGGAATTGAAGATTTGTCAGTATATGACATATGTTTATATGCATAGACTGTGCACACGCACATGCACTCTGAATTGGATTCATATTGTAGGAGGTAACTTAGTGGAGACACACACAGTGGTACAGGAAGTGAAGAAGAGAGAGCTCGAAAGAGGCAGGTAGAGGCAGGGAAGAGGAGCTACATGTAGGAGTGTGGGTCACCAAGAGACTAGCATATGGTGATCTCAGCTTCTTTTAGCTATAAAACAGGGAGAAGCATACACACGGCAGTCTCTTTGACATAGGTACATACCATATTCTCTCTAAAATAGCAGACACTTTAATTGTCCGGACACCTCAATTATGAATTTTTCATCTCTCTAATTAAACCGGACAGCAGAAAAATTGAGGGATTTTCCCTCTCATACATGCGAACACTAGCGATGTCACTGATGCTGAAATCGTTTGTCGGAGTTTATAATATTATGATTTTTGAACTATGTGCCCGGCATTTTTGTTTTCTAACATTCTGCAGCCTCAGTATGAACGGAATCTCAGATGAACGTGTGTGTGTACTCGTTGAAGCTTTAAAAGTGAACCAGAGCCATCAGAAGCTTAAGCTAAAGTAAGTTCAGCCATTCATGTCCTATACTTTCAATAGGTATACACAGAGCCTGTAGGCCTAAGGTGATTTCCAGGCCTGGGCTGCAATATTAGGGAGGGCATGGGACACTTGCAAAACATTTGTGTATACTAGCATGGATCGATGGTTGTGTGCTTCCCTGATCATGATCACGACTGGAATAAGAGTTCATCATTTGTGACCAACAACTGAGTGTGCATATCAAATTAAATTGTTTATGCAGGGGCGTAGACAACTTTTGAGAAGTGGGGGGGCTTAGCCTCTAGGATCGAGTTTGTTGCACGTAAACGAGAGTCGAATTCATATATTTGGACACTTCTAAGCTTTGATCTTTGTATGTGTAACACTGCTTATAACCTGAAAGCTGTTTTTTCCTTTCTTGCTTTTCTAAATTTTGGATGTCCTTTTGTGGTAACTGCTTGTACACATAGTAACATGAGCTTAAAATCTGGGGGGCTTCAGCCCCCCAGCCTCCCCCACCCCCCCCCCCCCCCCCCCTTGCCTACACCCTTGTTACGACCTCAACGAATCATGACCCTTGGGTTTTGAATCTTCCTTGTATACTGTTGTTCAGTATAATTGTGTCCACGAACCCTTTTTGAAGCACTTCCCTTTATTTGTTGCCTAACCTCCTGCAGCCTCAGTGGGAACAACATTACGGACAAAGGTGCTTGTGCAATCGCCACAGCTTTACAAGTGAACCTGAGCCTTCAGAGGCTAAAGTGAGTCCAGCCATTCATGTTCTACTTGTTAAGAAGTGTACACTGGTACTTCAGTGATAGTTGTGGACACTCCATATCTCAACTAGTGTAGCATTATAGGAGTCAAATTACTACAAGGTACAGTTTGGTTTTAGTTGAAGGTCTCCAACACTACAGTTGAAATTGCCGATGGGTTAAATTTTTGAATTACAACCGAGGTAAAAAATGTCACAGTAAAAAAAAAAAGGTTTTAGCAAGTTTGGGATGATCTAAAGTGTGCTTGTATAATTTATGTGTAAACTACATTCTTAAGAGGTGTATACTGAGACTGTATATAGTGTCATTTCCAGGCCTGTGCTGATACCGGTATTGTCCCGGGCAAGTGCCCATGGGTGCTCGCAGCTCAAGCACCAAAAATTGAGGGTGGGTGGTTACACGAAGGAGGTGCTTGAATGATCCAACTATCTCCGGCATGTGTGATCATGAGGTAGAAATGCAGAGAGGAGGAGGAGATTAATCAGGGTACGAGTGCAGCGAGAGGCTGAACAACGTAGGCACAACCTCATTCTTGCCTCCGTCGGTCAGCCTCTGGTTGTTGCTTCCTCCGGAAATCATCCTCTTCTTAACAGTATCACTGCACCTGTATCCTGGTTAAACTATGAGTACAGTGACACCATTGAGCAGAGGATGATTCCCGGAGGCAGGAATGACGAGAGGCTGACCAACGTAAGTACACAATGTAGCTCAATCATTATCTCGCTTCCCACGAGCCTCTCCTTCGTGCATTCATGTATGCCCTTGTATGGCTATTAGTGGAGCACCCCAGGTGACTTATCAGTGTGTACAGTGTCCAGTAGAGTGCCTGACTGAACTCCCCGGCTGGTTGGACCCCAGCCCTCTGCTCATTTTACTTCACCCGAAAATCACCAGTGACTGTGACAGTAACCACACAGGGAGTAGTCCTCTACTTCACTAACTGACAAACTGACACACAGTGTCTGATACTGCGTCTCAGTAGTGAAGTATCGAGACCAAATATACCTTATGCAAGTGAAGAGGTTTGTTGAACCACCGCTCATCTGTTGTTCTCTGACATTCTGCAGCCTCAGTGGGAACAAGATCTCAGCTGAAGGTGCTCGTGAATTGGCTGCAGCGTTGCAAGTGAACCAGAGCCTTCAGACACTAAAGTGAGTCGAGCCCTTCATGTCCTACTTCTTAAGAGTTGTACACTGGTACTGCAGCAATGGTTGTGTACACTCGTAACTGGTGTAGCAGTACCAGTGCAGTACATGGTTGGTTTTGGTTGAAGCTATTGAAATGCATGGTACAGTTTAGCCTCGTACCAAGGTTCTCAGTGGGCGGGGAAAATAAGAGCCTGGTATCCACTGTTTGCGCATGCACTTAATTTCTCAGAAATCTCGGGAGATAGGGAACTATCGTGTTATATCTGTACAACCGTGACTTTCATAACGTGTACTTACTACTACACCGCCCACACATTTTCTGACCAATGATGAAGCTCTTTTGATTGAGGGAGGGACAGCCATATTACTGATGCAGCATTTTCTGGTTACTTCCTCTGGACAATATTCTTGTCACCCCACCTCTCCCTCTTTCTTGAGACTGTGAGCACTGGTAATTTTAAGGGTGGGGCTAGGAGTGCACAAGTTCCCCTGTTACCATTGTGATTACATGTGTGCACACGTACACATAGCTAGGTCCTGCATTATTCTAATTGTTGCATCCTCTCTGTGACATGACATCATATATACCATGATACTGTTACTATAGTGGAGCACCCCAAGTGAGTTATCTGTGTCTACAGTGTCTGGTGGAGCACTGACTTAACTTCCTGTGTGGTTAGATCCCGTCCTCTGCTTATATTAATTCACGCTAAAATCACCAGTGACTGTAACACAGGGAGTACTCCTCTGCTTGACTAGCTGACACACAGTGTCTGATACTGCGTCTCAGTAGTGAGGTATCGAGACCAAATATACCTTACACAAAGTGAAGAGGTTTGTTGAACCACCTCTCATCTCTTGTTCTCTGACATTCTGCAACCTCAGTGGGAACAAGATCTCAGCTGAAGGTGCTCGTGAATTGGCTGCAGCGTTGCAAGTGAACCAGAGCCTTCAGACACTAGAGTGAGTCCAGCCCTTCATGTCTACTTCTTAAGAGGTGTACACTGGGACTGCAGCAATGGTTGTGTACACTTGTAACTGGTGTAGCAGTACCAGTGCAGTACATGGTTGGTTTTGGTTGAAGCTATTGAAATGCATGGTACAGTTTAGCCTCATACCAAGGTTCTCAGTGGGCGGGGAAAATAAGAGCCTGGTATCCACTGTTTGCGCATGCGCTTAATTTCTCATAAATCTTGGGAGATCGGGAACTATCGTGTTATATCTGTACAACTGTGACTTTCATAACATGTACTTACTACTACACTGCCCACACATTTTCTGACCAATGATGAAGCTCTTTTGATTGAGGGAGGGACAGCCATCTTAGTGATGCAGCATTTTCTGGTTACTTCCTCTGGACAATATTCTTGTCCCCCCACCACTCCCTCTTTTTTGAGACTGTGAACACTGGCAATTTTAAGGGTGGGGCTAGAAGTGCACAAGTTCCCCTGTTACCATTGTGATTACATGTGTGCACATGTACACATAGCTAGGTCCTGCATTATTCTAATTGTTGCATCCTCTCTGTGACATGACATCATATATACCATGATACTGTTACTATAGTGGAGCACCCCAAGTGAGTTATCTGTGTCTACAGTGTCCGGTGGAACACTGACTTAACTTCCCGTGTGGTTAGACCCCGCCCTCTGCTTATATTAATTCACACTAAAATCACCAGTGACTGTAACACAGGGAGTACTCCTCTACTTGACTAGCTGACACACAGTGTCTGATACTGTGTGTCAGTAGTGAGGTATCGAGACCAAATATATCTTACACAAAAATGAAAAGGTTTGTTTAACCACCTCTCATCTCTTGTTCTCTGACATTCTGCAGCCTCAGTGAGAACCACATCTCAGATGAAGGTGCTCGTGAATTGGCTGCCACATTGCAAGTGAACCAGAGCCTTCAGACACTAGAGTGAGTCCAACCCTTCATGTCCTACTTCTTTAAGAGGTGTACACTGGGACTGCAGCAATGGTTGTGTACACTCTCAACTGGTGTAGCAGTACCAGTGCAGTACATGGTTGGTTTTGGTTGAAGCTATTGAAATGCATGGTACAGTTTAGCCTCATACCAAGGTTCTCAGTGGGCGGGGAAAATAAGAGCCTGGTATCCTCTGTTTGCTCATGCGCTTCAATTCCCAGAAATCTTGGGAGATCGGGAACTATCGCGTTGTATCTGTACAACCATGACTTTCATAACATGTACTTACTACTACACCGTCCGCACATTTTCTGACCAATGATGAAGCTCTTTTGATTGGGGGAGTGACAGCCATCTTAGTGATGCAGCATTTTCTGGTTACTTCCTCTGGACAATATTCTTGTCCCCCCACCACTCCCTCTTTCTTGAGACTGTGAGCACTGGTAATTTTAAGGGTGGGGCTGGGGGTGTACAAGTTCCCCTGTTACCATTGTGATTACATGTGTGCACACGTACACATAGCTAGGTCCTGCATTATTCTAATTGTTGCATCCTCTCTGTGACATGACATCATATATACCATGATACTGTTACTATAGTGGAGCACCCCAAGTGAGTTATCTGTGTCTACAGTGTCCGGTGGAGCACTGACTTAACTTCCCGTGTGGTTAGAACACGCCCTCTGCTTATATTAATTCACGCTAAAATCAGCAGTGACTGTAACACAGGGAGTACTCCTCTACTTGACTAGCTGACACACAGTGTCTGATACTGTGTCTCAGTAGTGAAGTATCGAGACCAAATATACCTTACACAAAGTGAAGAGGTTTGTTGAACCACCTCTCATCTCTTGTTCTCTGACATTATGCAGCCTCAGTCGGAACCAGATCTCAGATGAAGGTGCTCGTGGATTAGCTGCAGCGTTGCAAGTGAACCAGAGCCTTCAGACACTAGAGTGAGTCCAACCCTTCATGTCCTACTTCTTAAGAGGTGTACACTGGTACTGCAGGAATGGTTGTGTACACTCTCAACTGGTGTAGCAGTACCAGTTCAGTACATGGTTGGTTTTGATTGAAGCTATTGAAATGCATGGTACAGTTTAGCCTCGTACCAAGGTTCTCAGTGGGCGGGGAAAAGAAGAGCCTGGTATCCACTGTTTGCGCATGCGTTTAATTTCTCAGAAATCTCGGGAGATCGGGAACTATCGTGTTATATCTGTACAACCGTGACTTTCATAACGTGTAGTTACTACTACACCGTCCGCACATTTTCTGACCAATGATGAAGCTCTTTTGATTGATGGAGGGACAGCCATCTTAGTGATGCAGCATTGTCTGGTTACTTCCTCTGGACAATATTCTTGTCCCCCCACCACTCCCTCTTTCTTGAGACTGTGAGCACTGGTAATTTTAAGGGTGGGGCTGGGGGTGTACAAGTTCCCCTGTTACCATTGTGATTACATGTGTGCACACGTACACATAGCTAGGTCCTGCATTATTCTAATTGTTGCATCCTCTCTGTGACATGACATCATATATACCATGATACTGTTACTATAGTGGAGCACCCCAAGTGAGTTATCTGTGTCTACAGTGTCCGGTGGAGCACTGACTTAACTTCCCGTGTGGTTAGAACACGCCCTCTGCTTATATTAATTCACGCTAAAATCAGCAGTGACTGTAACACAGGGAGTACTCCTCTACTTGACTAGCTGACACACAGTGTCTGATACTGTGCCTCAGTAGTGAAGTATCGACACCAAATATACCTTACACAAAGTGAAGAGGTTTGTTGAACCACCTCTCATCTCTTGTTCTCTGACATTCTGCAGCCTCAGTCGGAACCAGATCTCAGATGAAGGTGCTCGTGGATTAGCTGCAGCGTTGCAAGTGAACCAGAGCCTTCAGACACTAGAGTGAGTCCAACCCTTCATGTCCTACTTCTTAAGAGGTGTACACTGGTACTGCAGGAATGGTTGTGTACACTCTCAACTGGTGTAGCAGTACCAGTTCAGTACATGGTTGGTTTTGATTGAAGCTATTGAAATGCATGGTACAGTTTAGCCTCGTACCAAGGTTCTCAGTGGGCGGGGAAAAGAAGAGCCTGGTATCCACTGTTTGCGCATGCGTTTAATTTCTCAGAAATCTCGGGAGATCGGGAACTATCGTGTTATATCTGTACAACCGTGACTTTCATAACGTGTAGTTACTACTACACCGTCCGCACATTTTCTGACCAATGATGAAGCTCTTTTGATTGATGGAGGGACAGCCATCTTAGTGATGCAGCATTGTCTGGTTACTTCCTCTGGACAATATTCTTGTCCCCCCACCACTCCCTCTTTCTTTAGACTGTGAGCACTGGTAATTTTAAGGGTGGGGCTAGGAGTGCACAAGTTCCCCTGTTACCATTGTGATTACATGTGTGCACACGTACACATAGCTAGGTCCTGCATTATTCTAATTGTTGCATCCTCTCTGTGACATGACATCATATATACCATGATACTGTTACTATAGTGGAGCACACCAAGTGAGTTATCTGTGTCTACAGTGTCCGGTGGAGCACTAACTTAACTTCCCGTGTGGTTAGACCCTGCCCTCTTCTTATATTAATTCACACTAAAATCACCAGTGACTCTAACACAGGGAGTACTCCTCTACTTGACTAGCTGACACACAGTGTCTGATACTGTGTGTCAGTAGTGAGGTATCGAGACCAAATATACCTTACACAAAGTGAAGAGGTTTGTTGAACCACCTCTCATCTCTTGTTCTCTGACATTCTGCAGCCTCAGTTGGAACCAGATCTCAGATGAAGGTGCTCGTGAATTGTCTGCAGCGTTGCAAGTGAACCAGAGCCTTCAGACACTAGAGTGAGTCCAACCCTTCATGTCCTGCTTCTTTAAGAGGTGTACACTGGAACTGCAGCAATGGTTGTGTACACTCTCAACTGGTGTAGCAGTACCAGTGCAGTACATGGTTGGTTTTGGTTGAAGCTATTGAAATGCATGGTACAGTTTAGCCTCGTACCAAGGTTCTCAGTGGGCGGGGAAAATAAGAGCCTGGTGTCAACTGTTTGTACATGCGCTTAATTTCTCAGAAATCTTGGGAGATCGGGAACTATCGTGTTATATCTGTACAACCGTGACTTTCATAATGTGTACTTACTACTACACTGTCCACACATTTTCTGACCAATGATGAAGCTCTTTTGATTGAGGGAGGGAGAGCCATCTTAGTGATGCAGCATTTTCTGGTTACTTCCTCTGGACAATATTCTTGTCCCCCCACCACTCCCTCTTTCTTTAGACTGTGAGCACTGGTAATTTTAAGGGTGAAGCTAGGAGTGCACAAGTTCCCCTGTTACCATTGTGATTACATGTGTGCACACATACACATAGCTAGGTACTGCATTATTCTAATTGTTGCATCCTCTCTGTGACATGACATCATATTTACCATGATACTGTTACTATAGTGGAGCACCCCAAGTGAGTTATCTGTGTCTACAGTGTCCGGTGGAGCACTGACTTAACTTCCCGTGTGGTTAGACCCCGCCCTCTGCTTATATTAATCCGCGCTAAAATCAGCAGTGACTGTAACACAGGGAGTACTCCTCTACTTGACTAGCTGACACACAGTGTCTGATACTGTGTGTCAGTAGTGAGGTACTGAGACCAAATATACCTTACACAAAGTGAAGAGGTTTGTTGAACCTCCTCTCATCTCTTGTTCTCTGACATTCTGCAGCCTCAGTTTGAACCAGATCTCAGCCAAAGGTGCTCGTGAATTGTCTGCAGCGTTGCAAGTGAACCAGAGCCTTCAGACACTAGAGTGAGTCCAACCCTTCATGTCCTGCTTCTTAAGAGGTGTACACTGGGACTGCAGCAATGGTTGTGTACACTCTCAACTGGTGTAGCAGTACCAGAGCAGTACATGGTTGAAGCTATTGAAATGCATGGTACAGTTTAGCCTCGTACCAAGGTTCTCAGTGGGCGGGGAAAAGGAGAGCCTGGTATCCACTGTTTGTGCATGCGTTTAATTTCTCAGAAATCTTGGAAGATCGGGAACTATCACGTTACATCTGTACAACCGTGACTTTCATAACGTGTACTTACTACTACACTGCCCACACATTTTCTGACCAATGATGAAGCTCTTTTGATTGAGGGAGGGACAGCCATCTTAGTGATGCAGCATTTTCTGGTTACTTCCTCTGGACAATATTCTTGTCCCCCCACCACTCCCTCTTTCTTGAGACTGTGAGCACTGGTAATTTTAAGGGTGGGGCTAGGAGTTCACCAGTTCCCCTGTTACCATTGTGATTACATCTGTGCACACGTTACCAGTGGGAGAGGGGGGTTTGAGCATATCTCCCAAAAAAACAGTAGCTAACCGCCCCATCCATTTGAGCCATAAATGCCCCACCCATTTAAGTCATAAATGCCACACCCATTTAAGTCATAAATGCCACACCCATTTAAACCATAAATGCCCCACCATAAAATGCCCCATCCCCATCTCCCTTTATATTGAACTTCACACTTTATGTATGTGTGAAATTTTGAACATCGAAGTGCCAGCGGTGTTGGTGCTCCCCCACTCGACACACAACGGCTGGCGGCAATGGTATGGCCATTACGGCCATAGCCGTACCGGTTTTTGAGGGAGAAAAATGGCGTCGCTTGGATTCTAACTTACGCGTGCGTTATAGAATGGCCTCTCTGAGCGGTTCGCCGTAGCTTTGGACGCCTAAGTGGTCTTCTTCAGACTTTTTCAAGTCTTCAAGCATTCAAAGTGTCGACAAGAGAATTGAGTGTACGGTAGTAAAAGTGCCGTTTCTTCCTTCTTTCTTTCTTTCTTTCTTTGTTCCGACCACTTTGTAAATTACGATAACTCGAAAACGGTTCAAGTACTCACCTTGATTTTAGCATGAAACGGATGCTCATCACAGCGCGCAGCTTCCCAGCCACTCAGCGTCTTCATAGCTTCAAATTCACCCTGGTCAACAAAAGCCATTCACAACACTCTGAGGCTGCTGTCCGTTGCTTAGGACGCCATTTTCTAATTTTGTACGCATGCGCACACGAAGTCTCGTTCCCATACCCATACCAAAGACCACGGTCAATGTCGGTCATTGGTCTGGAATGAACAGCGGGCAGTACGCATGGCTGGCACGGTCTTTTCCCCCCGCGGCATTGGGCAAGGCTTATGAACACCACGTAGGTAAGGCGCTACCTACTTGTAGCTACACTAAAAATAGCCTACTCACAGCTTTAGTGAACTGTAAAGCTAGGATGGTCAGTTGTCAGTATGATAGTTTTCTGTGCTGCAGCTGGTCAGTCGTCATGACAACTGAATCATGAAATTGGTTTCACAAAGTTTGGTAGGGAGAGCAGTTGGCCCTTCATCAGGTTCTAGCTGGCTATATTATTACATGCCTGGAACTACTACTAAACTGTCAACCCCGTTTCAAGTTCTGGTGTTGTGGTTACACTTGAAATATTCTTAGGCTAAGGTCTAAGATTAACATCAAAAAAGTACAGAAACAAGACTTTAAAAACATTAAAAATGTAAAAAGATGTAGGGATGGCATGCCAAAAAGTATGCAAACAAGGTAGGGTAATGCATGAAAGTAAAGGTCAACATATTGGCAAAGCCTCATCCCTACATCTTTTTCACACTGCAGTTAGACAGCGTGCTTGAGAGCTGAATCTGTACCCATCCATGTAGTTAGCATGAGTACTTGAGTTTACACACTGATCTACAGCCCACTCAAGCTCAGTGTCTAGGTTGTATCAGAAAGGGTGCCACTGTCACTACAAGTATAGTCATGATGGCAGTAAAGCTATCTGATTGGCTACGACGGCTACGAGACAAACATAATGCTGGATCATGCTAGCCTCGTTCCCAGGCCATGTGGGAGGAGCTAGGAAGTGGCCTGAGAACGAGGCTATAGCCATGAAAGGTTGGGGTGTATTTGTGGTACGTTTTTGGAAGACCCCCATGCACTGTCTAACTGCAGTGTGAAAAAGATGTAGGGATGAGGCTTTGCCAATATGTTGACCTTTGCTTTCATGCATTATCCCTACCTTGTTTGCATACTTTTTGGCATGCCATCCCTACATCTTTTTACATTTTTAATGTTTCTTAAGTCTTGTATACCATGATACTGTTACTATAGTGGAGCACCCCAAGTGAGTTATCTGTGTCTACAGTGTCCGGTGGAGCACTGACTTAACTTCCCGTGTGGTTAGACCCCGCCCTCTGCTTATATTAATTCGCGCTAAAATCAGCAGTGACTGTAACACAGGGAGTACTCCTCTACTTGACTAGCTGACACACAGTGTCTGATACTGTGTGTCAGTAGTGAGGTACTGAGACCAAATATACCTTACACAAAGTGAAGAGGTTTGTTGAACCTCCTCTCATCTCTTGTTCTCTGACATTCTGCAGCCTCAGTTTGAACCAGATCTCAGCCAAAGGTGCTCGTGAATTGTCTGCAGCGTTGCAAGTGAACCAGAGCCTTCAGACACTAGAGTGAGTCCAACCCTTCATGTCCTGCTTCTTAAGAGGTGTACACTGGGACTGCAGCAATGGTTGTGTACACTCTCAACTGGTGTAGCAGTACCAGAGCAGTACATGGTTGAAGCTATTGAAATGCATGGTACAGTTTAGCCTCGTACCAAGGTTCTCAGTGGGCGGGGAAAAGGAGAGCCTGGTATCCACTGTTTGTGCATGCGTTTAATTTCTCAGAAATCTTGGAAGATCGGGAACTATCACGTTACATCTGTACAACCGTGACTTTCATAACGTGTACTTACTACTACACTGCCCACACATTTTCTGACCAATGATGAAGCTCTTTTGATTGAGGGAGGGACAGCCATCTTAGTGATGCAGCATTTTCTGGTTACTTCCTCTGGACAATATTCTTGTCCCCCCACCACTCCCTCTTTCTTGAGACTGTGAGCACTGGTAATTTTAAGGGTGGGGCTAGGAGTTCACCAGTTCCCCTGTTACCATTGTGATTACATCTGTGCACACGTTACCAGTGGGAGAGGGGGGTTTGAGCATATCTCCCAAAAAAACAGTAGCTAACCGCCCCATCCATTTGAGCCATAAATGCCCCACCCATTTAAGTCATAAATGCCACACCCATTTAAGTCATAAATGCCACACCCATTTAAACCATAAATGCCCCACCATAAAATGCCCCATCCCCATCTCCCTTTATATTGAACTTCACACTTTATGTATGTGTGAAATTTTGAACATCGAAGTGCCAGCGGTGTTGGTGCTCCCCCACTCGACACACAACGGCTGGCGACAATGGTATGGCCGTTACGGCCATAGCCGTACCGGTTTTTGAGGGAGAAAAATGGCGTCGCTTGGATTCTAACTTACGCGTGCGTTATAGAATGGCCTCTCTGAGCGGTTCGCCGTAGCTTTGGACGCCTAAGAGGTCTTCTTCAGACTTTTTCAAGTCTTCAAGCATTCAAAGTGTCGACAAGAGAATTGAGTGTACGGTAGTAAAAGTGCCGTTTCTTCCTTCTTTCTTTCTTTCTTTCTTTGTTCCGACCACTTTGTAAATTACGATAACTCGAAAACGGTTCAAGTACTCACCTTGATTTTAGCATGAAACGGATGCTCATCACAGCGCGCAGCTTCCCAGCCACTCAGCGTCTTCATAGCTTCAAATTCACCCTGGTCAACAAAAGCCATTCACAACACTCTGAGGCTGCTGTCCGTTGCTTAGGACGCCATTTTCTAATTTTGTACGCATGCGCACACGAAGTCTCGTTCCCATACCCATACCAAAGACCACGGTCAATGTCGGTCATTGGTCTGGAATGAACAGCGGGCAGTACGCATGGCTGGCACGGTCTTTTCCCCCCGCGGCATTGGGCAAGGCTTATGAACACCACGTAGGTAAGGCGCTACCTACTTGTAGCTACACTAAAAATAGCCTACTCACAGCTTTAGTGAACTGTAAAGCTAGGATGGTCAGTTGTCAGTATGATAGTTTTCTGTGCTGCAGCTGGTCAGTCGTCATGACAACTGAATCATGAAATTGGTTTCACAAAGTTTGGTAGGGAGAGCAGTTGGCCCTTCATCAGGTTCTAGCTGGCTATATTATTACATGCCTGGAACTACTACTAAACTGTCAACCCCGTTTCAAGTTCTGGTGTTGTGGTTACACTTGAAATATTCTTAGGCTAAGGTCTAAGATTAACATCAAAAAAGTACAGAAACAAGACTTTAAAAACATTAAAAATGTAAAAAGATGTAGGGATGGCATGCCAAAAAGTATGCAAACAAGGTAGGGTAATGCATGAAAGTAAAGGTCAACATATTGGCAAAGCCTCATCCCTACATCTTTTTCACACTGCAGTTAGACAGCGTGCTTGAGAGCTGAATCTGTACCCATCCATGTAGTTAGCATGAGTACTTGAGTTTACACACTGATCTACAGCCCACTCAAGCTCAGTGTCTAGGTTGTATCAGAAAGGGTGCCACTGTCACTACAAGTATAGTCATGATGGCAGTAAAGCTATCTGATTGGCTACGACGGCTACGAGACAAACATAATGCTGGATCATGCTAGCCTCGTTCCCAGGCCATGTGGGAGGAGCTAGGAAGTGGCCTGAGAACGAGGCTATAGCCATGAAAGGTTGGGGTGTATTTGTGGTACGTTTTTGGAAGACCCCCATGCACTGTCTAACTGCAGTGTGAAAAAGATGTAGGGATGAGGCTTTGCCAATATGTTGACCTTTGCTTTCATGCATTATCCCTACCTTGTTTGCATACTTTTTGGCATGCCATCCCTACATCTTTTTACATTTTTAATGTTTCTTAAGTCTTGTATACCATGATACTGTTACTATAGTGGAGCACCCCAAGTGAGTTATCTGTGTCTACAGTGTCCGGTGGAGCACTGACTTAACTTCCCGTGTGGTTAGACCCCGCCCTCTGCTTATATTAATTCGCGCTAAAATCAGCAGTGACTGTAACACAGGGAGTACTCCTCTACTTGACTAGCTGACACACAGTGTCTGATACTGTGTGTCAGTAGTGAGGTACTGAGACCAAATATACCTTACACAAAGTGAAGAGGTTTGTTGAACCACTTCTCATCTGTTGTTCTCTGACATTCTGCAGCCTCAGTCGGAACCAGATCTCAGACGAAGGTGCTCGTGAATTGGCTGCAGCGTTGCAAGTGAACCAGAGCCTTCAGACACTAAAGTGAGTCCAGCCATTCCTAGACTTGTGTTAAAATATTGAGGACGTGATGATGCCACAGACACTCACTAGTGTGCCGGTTTTTGTGTATACATCTAACCTATTTTCATTTCCATGGTGAGTTTATCTTCTACAATATCTCACATGATATGATGTGGCTTCACGTCAGGAAAGCTGCATGGTTTGAAGCTTTTAGTCAAGTGAACACAGTTATCATTTTCTTCTGAGCATGTAGTCACATTGAACCACTAGCCTCATTCCCAGGCCACCACCCAGATATTGGTTACTTGCAGTATGAAACTTAAGGATTATCTCACATTACCACTGAAGATGCAAATTACAGTACTGTAGGAAGTACCAACAGACACTGGAAATTTATTGTGGTACATGACCAGCGATGTTACTGCTCTTCAGGATGACAAAATCATTGTGAATATAATTAGTTGACCCCACATTGAGCCAGGGGGCGTATAGTTGAGACTGATTTAATATTTGAGTAAAAGTCCTCTCGCTCATGCTCGCCCCAATTAAGAGCTCCTCATTTGTGACCAAAACTGAATGTGCATATCAACACAATTAATCTATAATCTGTTTCTTGTGTTTTGATTCTTCCTTGTTTGTGTATACAGTCATGGAACCACTTACCTTTCTTTTTTGTTCACTTCTGCAGCCTCAGGAACAATAAGATCTCAGCTGATGGTGTGTTGGTACTGGCTGGAGCTTTGGTAGTGAACAAGAACCTTAAACTAGAGTGAGTCCGGCTACTTATGTACTACAGGCACATGGATGGTTCCATGTACCCTGTCCCATGATCATGATTCTAATAGGAGCTCTCTATTTGTGACCAACAACTGAATGTGTATGTCAAAGTATTATGTGTTTGACCACAAGGAAACATTATTTGCCAAGCCCCTTAACATGAGGCAAGTAATCGTGCAGTGGTGAGATCACATGCATACATATATGTAATGCTTAGGAATTGAAGATTTGTCAGTATATGACATATGTTTATATGCATAGACTGTGCACACGCACATGCACTCTGGATTGGATTCATATTGTAGGAGGTAACTCAGTACAGACACACACAGTGGTACAGGCAGTGAAGAAGAGAGAGCTTGAAAGAGGCAGGTAGAGGCAGGGAAGAGGAGCTAGGAGTGTGTGTCACCAAGAGACTAGCATATGGTGATCTCAGCTTCTTTTAGCTATAAAACAGGGAGAGGCATACACGGGAGTCTCTTTGACATAGGTACATACTGTATTCTCTCTAAAATAGCGGACACTTTAATTGTCTGGACACCTCAATTATGAATTTTTCGTCTCTGTAATTAAACCGGACCGCAGAAGAATTGAGAGATTTTCCCTCTCTAATACATGTGAACACTAGTGATGTCACTGATGCTGAAATTGTTTATCGTAGTGTTGGCTAGTCAAATGAAGCTTCTACAGAAATAAACAAGGAACAGAGAGACTCACGAGGTTATTTCAACAAATGGTATGTTCTTCTGAAATGATTTGTTTTCCGTTTACAGAGAACGCTTACCTGCTGTGTGTCGTGTGTGTCATTTTTCGTTGATATGAAGCCCAAGTACCACTGTACCTGTTAGTGTTGTGCTTCTGCTTATCGGCATTGAAACGTGTCCAATAAGTCGTTTTTACGATCGAGGCGATTGACAATGACCTTGGCTTCGGTCACTACACTTCACCACTTCGAAAGGTGATACTCAGTAAGGTGTCTTTGTGGGTCCTGACCAACGCACACAGAAGGCGGCAATAATTGGACATGGTAGCTCACAAAAACTGGTGCTATAAAACTCTTTATCATACTTCTAACTCACGCTAATGTATGGGAGTCAATGGGAAGCCTTGCAGCTGCATGCAGTTTATAAAAAGCCGTATTTTTTACTACAAGTCACGCGACAATCCGTATCAGTACTACAAGTCACGCGAGAATCCGTATCAGGTACTACAAGTCACGCGAGAATCCGTATCAGGTACTACAAGTCACGTGCGCTGCGTCTGAACGTGCAATGAAATCGAAGGTTCGTATGATAAAATCATTATCACCATAGTACCAAGCTATACCGGAAAAAACATCACTCGTTTGTTGCCGTTGGCATTGTTACTTGTGCTGCGCACTCGTAACAATACAGACGGCAACAAACTCGTGATATTATCCGGTATAGCTTCGTACTATGGTGGTAATTATATAGTAGTTCACACCAGACACTTACGTTCAAAAATTAATAACTCTCTAAAATTTTCCGGACACTCCCATTTTCAATTATTTTTTCCTGTCCAGACGGTAAATAACTACATTGCATACATAAAACAATAACGTACACTGCCTCTTTTGAGCCCTTCTTCAATTTGGTGGTTCCTGTACCTCCGTGTGCACACTCTCAACACGAGTAGTGACTTCATCTGCAAATGCGTATACCTAGTCATGAGTTAGGTTCCTTTGTTTTGGTTCTTCCTCATATGTAAGTATGTATGAACATCCATGGAGGTTTTTGAACTATGTACCTGCCATTTTTGTTCTCTAACATTCTGCAGCCTCAGTAAGAACGGAATCTCAGATGAACGTGTGTGTGTACTGGTCGAAGCTTTACAAGTGAACCAGAGCCACCAGAAGCTTAAGCTAAAGTAAGTTCAGCCATTCGTGTCCTATACTTTCAATTGGTATACGCAGAGCCTGTAGGCCTAAGGTTATTTCCGGGCCTGGGCTGCAATATTAGGGAGGGCATGGGACACTTGTAAACATTTGTCCTATACACATTTGGTGTTGTATACTAGCATGGATGGTAGTGTGCTTTCCTGGATCATGATCACAACTCTAATAAGAGTTCATCATTTGTGGCCCACAAATGAGTGTGCATATCAAATTATATTGTGTTTGACCACAAGGAATCATGATCCTTGGTTTTTGAATCTTGTTGTTTAAGTATAATTGTGTCCACTGAAGCACTTCCTTTTTTTTGTTGTCTGACCTCCTGCAGCCTCAGTAGGAACAAGATTACAGACAAAGGTGCTTGTGCAATCGCCACAGCGTTGCAAGTGAACCAGAGCCTTCAGGAGCTAAAGTGAGTCCAGCCATTCATGTTCTACTTGTTAAGAAGTGTACACTGGAACTTCAGTGATAGTTGTGGCCACTCCATATCTCAACTAGCGTACCATTATAGGAATCATATTACTACAAGGTACAGTGCACTGTTGTTTGGTTTTAGTTGAAGGTCTCCAACTGCTACAGTGGAAATTGCCGATGGGTTAAATTTTTGAATTACAACTGAGATAAAAAATGTCACAGTAAAAAAAGGTTTTAGCAAGTTTGAGATGATCTAAAGTGTGCTTTTATAATTATATGTGTAAACTACATTCTTAAGAGGTGTATACTTAGACTGTAGTGTCATTCCCAGGCCTGTGCTGATACCGGTATTGTCCCGGGCAAGTGCCCATGGGCGCTTGCAGCTCAAGCACCAAAAATTGAGGGTGGGCGGTTACACGAAGGAGGTGCTTGAATGATCCAACTATCTCCGGCATGTGTGATCATGATGTAGAAATGCAGAGAGGAGGAGGAGATTAACCAGGGTACGAGTGCAGCGAGAGGCTGAACAACATAGGCACAACCTCCGTCGGTCAGCCTCTCGTTGTTGCTTCCTCCGGGAATCATCCTCTTCTCGACAGTGTCACTGCACCTGTATCCTGGTTAATCTACAAGTCTAGTAAGCTACGCGTGCGCTTTAATTCCCAGAAATCTTGGGAGATCGGCAACTACCGCGTTATATCTGTACAGCGGTGACTGTCATAGCATGTACTTACTGCTACACTACATAAAGCTCTTTTGCTACACCGCCCACACATTTTCTGACCAATGATGAAACTCTTTTGATTGAGGGAGGGACAGCCATCTTAGTGATGCAGCATTTTCTGGTTACTTCCTCTGGACAATATTCTTATCCTCCTACCATTCCCTCTTTCTTGAGACTATGAGCACTGGTAATTTTAAGGGTGGGGCTGGGGGTGCACAAGTTCCCCTGTTACCATTGTGATTACATGTGCATACACGTACACATAGCTCGGTGCTACATTGTTGTATCCTCTCTGTGACATCATATATACCATGATTGCTGAGTGGGAAGTGAGGCACATAATCGTGCAGTGTGGAGTTCAAATCTCGGTTTTCTCTGTAATGTTCAGGAATAAAATGTACAGCGGCGCACATGCATGATAATGAGGGTACGAGTGCAGCGAGAGGCTGAACAACGTAGGCACAACCTCATTCGTGCCTCTGTCGGTCAGCCTCTCGTTGTTGCTTCCTCCGGGAATCTCGACAGTGTCACTGCACCCGTTTCCTGGTTATAATCTACAAGTACAGTGACACCATTGAGCAGAGGATGATTCCCGGAGGCCGGACGCAGTAAAGACGAGAGGCTGACCGACGTAGGCATGCAAAGTAGCTCAATCATTATCTCGCTTCCCACGAGCCTCTCCTGCATGCATTCATGTATGCCCTTGTACGGCTACTAGTGGAGCACCCCAGGTGACTTATTAGTGTGTACAATGTCCGGTAGAGTGCCTGACTGAACTCCCCGGCTGGTTGAACCCCCGCCCTCTACTTATATTAAGATCACCAGTGACTGTAACACAGGGAGTACTCCTCTACTTGACTAGCTGACACACAGTGTCTGATACTGTCTCTCAGTAGTGAGGTATCGAGACCAAATATACCTTACGCAAGTGAAGATGTTTGTTGAACCACCTCTCATCTCTTGTTATCTGACATTCTGCAGCCTCAGTCAGAACCAGATCTCAGATGAAGGTGCTCGTGAATTGGCTTCAGCTTTACGAGTGAACCAGAGCCTTCAGACACTAAAGTGAGTCCAACCCTTCATGTCCTACTTCTTAAGAGTTGTACACTGGTACTGCAGCAATGGTTGTGTACACTCATAACTGGTGTAGCAGTACCAGTGCAGTACATGGTTGGTTTTGGTTGAAGCTATTGAAATGCATGGTACAGTTTAGCCTCGTACCAAGGTTCTCAGTGGGCGGGGAAAACGTGAGCCTGGTATCCACTGTTTGTTGCCTCACTCCCACTTCACAACGGAACTGGTCTGTGACCTCGTGATTTGACAATTTCAGACTTGACATGGCTTTTGAGTACATTGAGTACAGGATTGTTAAAGTTTGTTGACTAATTCCCAGTTGAACTAGCTTTTTCCACAAACAGTAATGATCAACTGAGTCGAATGCTTTTCTCCTTGGCCGTTCCAAAAGTTGCAGCAGTGTCAATTTTGTCCTCCAAATGATCTGTCTGAAAACATAATCATTCACTGTATACTAAAATCAAAATTAGTACGTACTAAGCATCCTACCGCCTATCTGTAAATCTCTCCAGAACCACCTAACAAATGGGCAAAACAAAAGCATGGTAGATAGGTCTAGTAAGCTACGCGTGCGCTTTAATTCCCAGAAATCTTGGGAGATCGGCAACTACCGCGTTATATCTGTACAGCGGTGACTGTCATAGCATGTACTTACTGCTACACTACATAAAGCTCTTTTGCTACACCGCCCACACATTTTCTGACCAATGATGAAACTCTTTTGATTGAGGGAGGGACAGCCATCTTAGTGATGCAGCATTTTCTGGTTACTTCCTCTGGACAATATTCTTATCCTCCTACCATTCCCTCTTTCTTGAGACTATGAGCACTGGTAATTTTAAGGGTGGGGCTGGGGGTGCACAAGTTCCCCTGTTACCATTGTGATTACATGTGCATACACGTACACATAGCTCGGTGCTACATTGTTGTATCCTCTCTGTGACATCATATATACCATGATTGCTGAGTGGGAAGTGAGGCACATAATCGTGCAGTGTGGAGTTCAAATCTCGGTTTTCTCTGTAATGTTCAGGAATAAAATGTACAGCGGCGCACATGCATGATAATGAGGGTACGAGTGCAGCGAGAGGCTGAACAACGTAGGCACAACCTCATTCGTGCCTCTGTCGGTCAGCCTCTCGTTGTTGCTTCCTCCGGGAATCTCGACAGTGTCACTGCACCCGTTTCCTGGTTATAATCTACAAGTACAGTGACACCATTGAGCAGAGGATGATTCCCGGAGGCCGGACGCAGTAAAGACGAGAGGCTGACCGACGTAGGCATGCAAAGTAGCTCAATCATTATCTCGCTTCCCACGAGCCTCTCCTGCATGCATTCATGTATGCCCTTGTACGGCTACTAGTGGAGCACCCCAGGTGACTTATTAGTGTGTACAGTGTCCGGTAGAGTGCCTGACTGAACTCCCCGGCTGGTTGAACCCCCGCCCTCTACTTATATTAAGATCACCAGTGACTGTAACACAGGGAGTACTCCTCTACTTGACTAGCTGACACACAGTGTCTGATACTGTCTCTCAGTAGTGAGGTATCGAGACCAAATATACCTTACGCAAGTGAAGATGTTTGTTGAACCACCTCTCATCTCTTGTTATCTGACATTCTGCAGCCTCAGTCAGAACCAGATCTCAGATGAAGGTGCTCGTGAATTGGCTTCAGCTTTACGAGTGAACCAGAGCCTTCAGACACTAAAGTGAGTCCAACCCTTCATGTCCTACTTCTTAAGAGTTGTACACTGGTACTGCAGCAATGGTTGTGTACACTCATAACTGGTGTAGCAGTACCAGTGCAGTACATGGTTGGTTTTGGTTGAAGCTATTGAAATGCATGGTATAGTTTATCCTCGTACCAAGGTTCTCAGTGGGCGGAGAAAGGAGAGCCTGGTATCCACTGTTTGCGGATGTGCTTAATTTCTCAGAAATGTTGGGAGATCGGGAACTATCGTGTTATATCTGTACAACCATGACTTTCATAATGTGTACTTACTACTACACTGCCCACACATTTTCTGACCAATGATGAAGCTCTTTTGATTGAGGGACAGCCATCTTAGTGATGCAGCATTTTCTGGTTACTTCCTCTGGACAATATTCATGTCCTCCCACCACTCCCTCTTTCTTGAGACTGTGAACACTGGTAATTTTAAGGGTGGGGCTAGGAGTGCACCAGTTCCCCTGTTACCATTGCTAGGTCCTGCATTATTGTAATTGTTGCATCCTCTCTGTGACATGACATCATATATACCATGATACAGTTACTATAGTGGAGCACCCCAAGTGAGTTATCTGTGTCTACAGTGTCCGGTGGAGCACTGACTTAACTTCCCGTGTGGTTAGACCCCGCCCTCTGCTTATATTAATTCACGCTAAAATCACCAGTGACTGTAACACAGGGAGTACTCCTCTACTTGACTAGCTGACACACAATGTCTGATAGTGTGTGTCAGTAGTGAGGTACCGAGACCAAATATACCTTACACAAAGTGAAGAGGTTTGTTGAACCACCTCTCATCTCTTGCTCTCTGACATTCTGCAGCCTCTGGAACAACCACATCTCAGATGAAGGTGCTCGTGAATTAGCTGCAGCGTTGCAAGTGAACCAGAGCCTTCAGACACTAAAGTGAGTCGAGCCCTTCATGTCCTACTTCTTAAGAGGTGTACACTGGGACTGCACCAATGGTTGTGTACACTCTCAACTGGTGTAGCAGTACCAGTGCAGTACATGGTTGGTTTTGGTTGAAGCTATTGAAATGCATGGTACAGTTTAGCCTCGTACCAAGGCTCTCAGAGGGCGGGGAAAACGAGAGCCTGGTATCCACTGTTTGTGCATGCGCTTAGTGTCTCAGAAATCTTCAGAGATTGGGAACTATCGTGTTGTATCTGTACAACCATGACTTTCATAACGTGTACTTACTACTACACCGCCCACACATTTTCTGACCAATGATGAAGCTCTTTTGATTGAGGGAGGGACAGCCATCTTACGAAGTTGAATTTCTTGGGCTTATTACCCAAAAGTGGTAATGACCAATGAGATTGCGAGGATGGTAGTTATTACGCAGCACTAAATTCCCTCGAGTATCCGTACCTATTTTGAGCAGGTTGGCCGCAAAATGTTTTGATCGTTGGTAGGTTAGATTGTCGCAAAAGTGTGCGCTAGCCCAAGAAATTCGAGTTGGTTCACCAGACCGTTTCTCCTCGTGAGAGGGTGGGGTCTGGGGACGAGACTAAATATTCTTGTCCCCCCACCATTCCCTCTTTCTTGAGACTATGAGCACTTGTAATTTTAAGGGTGGGGCTAGGAGTGCACAAGTTCCCCTGTTACCATTGTGATTACATGTGTGCACACGTTACACATAGCTAGGTCCTCCATTATTCTAATTGTTGCATCCTCTCTGTGACATGACATCATATTTACCATGATACTGTTACTATAGTGGAGCACCCCAAGTGAGTTATCTGTGTCTACAATGTACGGTGGAGCACTGACTTAACTTCCCGTGTGGTTAGACCCCGCCCTCTGCTTATATTAATTCACGCTAAAATCACCAGTGACTGTAACACAGGGAGTACTCCTCTACTTGACTAGCTGACACACAATGTCTGATACTGTGTGTCAGTGGTGAGGTATCGAGACCAAATATATCTTACACAAAATGAAGAGGTTTGTTGAACCACCTCTCATCTCTTGCTCTCTGACATTCTGCAGCCTCAGTGAGAACCACATCTCAGATGAAGGTGCTCGTGAATTGGCTGCCACATTGCAAGTGAACCAGAGCCTTCAGACACTAAAGTGAGTCGAGCCCTTCATGTCCTACTTCTTAAGAGGTGTACACTGGTACTGCAGCAATGGTTGTGTACACTCGTAACTATGACTTTATGAATACACACAAAGTGATGTATAGAACTATGAGTAAATTAAAATAACAATTAATTACAAAATAATCATGCTATACATAGCAGTGTATGAAGCATTTTGAAAGTGGTGCACTCGATCCGGTACAGCTATGGGGGTCTGTAGGGTTTGGGGGTGCACAGGTCCCCCTCAGTCTCCATCAAGACTATGACATACATACACCACGTACATCCTGCATTACTCTAATTGATGCACCCAGCATAATTCACAAAGACCTAATAACTTCACAGGGAGTACAGTGGAACCTCTCTTAAAGGACACCCCTGAAAAAAGGACACCAGGTTAAATCTGGACACCTTACCGAGTCCCAACTTTATATAAATACATATTATGCTCCCCCTGAAATAAGGACACCTCACTAATCAGGACAAGTATTTTGGTCCCAAGGGTGTCCATATTAGAGAGGTTCCACTGTAGTCCTCTACTTGACAAACTGACAAACTGACACACAGTGTCTGATACTTGATACTGCGTCTCAGTAGTGAGGTACCGAGACCAAATATACCTTACACAAAGTGAAGAGGTTTGTTGAATTCAGTGTTTGGGTGATATTAAAATAATGATGCAAAGAAATGGCAGAAGGTGTGTGTGTGTTTTGTAAATATGAATATAACCTGTTACAATAGGGTGTTGCTCCTCCCTGGGTGGGGGGAGGGGGGGTTGTATTGGTCTCAGGCAACACTCTTGTAAATTTAATTTGTACTCAGCTGCAGTTATCTGCTAGTCTCGTTCACGAGTTATCTGACACATTACATATGCTATTAGTGTACCACATGTTAATACATTATTGTATTTCTGCGATCAGACGTTGCAGCTACTATTCAAAGGTGGCATCTAATCCAAAGTAAATGGTACAGTGCAGTAGTTGTGCCTGAATCTCAGTTGTTTCTCTCATTTCTCCTCCAGTGTTGAGTACAATCGTATCTCCTCCCGAGGACGCTCTGCCCTCAGGGAAGCTCAACTCAAGAGAAAGAATCTCCAGATAAAAGGGTAAGCTTAGTTACACTTAACTGGGCTTAAGCGTTTTAATGTATGCACACGAGAACATTGCAGTTAAAACTGTACTTATGTACACGATGCATCAACCAAAATATCACACACATGAACTGGTTAAGGTTACGGGATACTGCTTGCGTGCGTGTAGTTACTGTATATTCTAAATTTACGTATGCACGTTACAATTATCACTTGAAACAGCCACGACTAGGTGTGTATTTTTTCCAGCCAAATACAGAGTTCAGCAGCTGTGTATATGAAGTGGTTTAACGTTCAAAGTGCTAAAAAATGGACAATGCAGGTCCGGACGGAGAGCTTTTTGGGATAGCATCAGCTGTCGTAAGTATACAGAAGTTAATAATTGTGTGGTACGTGGAATTCAGCGGAAAACAGACTGTTTGTTAAAAAGAAAGAGGTGTTTTTCAAAAACGCCTTCATCCGGACCTCAAAAATGTTACGAATTGTCCCTCTTTGTTGCCATTCCTCCCTTCCGGTTGTTTGCGGAAGCTGAATTTGGCTGGAAAATTCGCAAACTTTGACCACACATGCATGACCGCTCCATAGAGATCTCTCATTGCTTCTCGCTGTGGACGTTTGTGTCATGCCTCTCGACTCATCCTTTGTATTTTACAGCTGTAGCCTAATGTACACAGCCACCGAGACTTGGTCTATCTGGACCGCTGACCATGCCCACTTCTGTATCCCGTAACCTTAAGTGTGTTATTGCCGAGCGCCTTAGCGCGAGGCTACTAATCGTGCAGCGTAGTCAGCTCGCGTTTGTATGTATGTATGTATATATATATATCCGTCACACTTTGATTACGTGGGCGTGGTTTGTGTGGTCTCGTCCCCAGACTACTAGCTACGTGGTACTGGTCCGACCAGGAAAGATCGTGCGCGTGCGAGAGCCGAAACGGAGCAGGGGCCACATGGTACTGGTGGGAGCAGGAGGCGATCGACGTGTGAAAAAGATCGTCCAAGAGCCGAAATGGAACAGAAGCAGTCAAAGCGTGATCGTGCTAGAGAGCGAAGACGGAAACAAAGGAACACTGCATCAGAAGAGAGTAAGGCAAAGGAGAAAGAGTCTGACAGATACCGTATAGCCGGTTAATTTCGCAGGTACAAATTTTCGCGAATCGATCAAAAGATGCCTCAGCACAAATTTTCGCGAATTAAAATTTCGCGGTCACACGCGCGTCGTCATAAATTTCTATTTAGCGCACATGTACAACTACCGTAACTTGCCAGCAGAGAAGCAAAACGTGCGAATGATACCAACGGAGACTTTTGAAGCAGAAAGCTGCGTTCGAGGCTACCACACATATAGCGCTGTTTGGGTAGCAACAGTTGGAGAGCAACTACAGTGTGCACAGGAACGTAGAAACGCAAAAGATCCTTTTGCAGTGGCAGTATTGAACCCTGAAGGGAGCGATATTGTAAGACACAGGAAACGATAGACATCTAGAACTTTGCTTTACAACGACAGACTTCTAAAATGACACTCGGTCTCTTTCACGTGTTACTTTCAACGAACAGCTAAATTTTCGCGGGAGAAAATTTTCGCGAATCGGTCCCGACTCGCGAAAAACGCGAAAATTTGCACCCCGCGAAATTAACCGGCTATACGGTACTCGCATGACACTACGCTCACTTCCTGAAACTCTTCAGACGACCGCTTTGCCATCTTCATCCGGCTCTATCTCGTCTCCAGCACCTAGCACCTACACGCTACACGTGGTTACAATGGATATCTACTTGCATATTCCGGATATTCTTCTGCGCGAGGCATACTCTGCGCATGCGTATTCCTAGTTTACTACAAGACTTAAAAAAAACATTAAAAATGTAAAAAGATGTAGGGATGGCATGCCAAAAAGTATGCAAACAAGGACAAGGTAGAGATGATGCATGAAAGCAAAGGTCTACATATTGGCAAAGCCCCATCCCTACATCTTTTTCACACTGCAGTTAGACAGTGCATGGGTAGTCTTAGTTCATGGCTGTAGCCTCATTCTCAGGCCATGCACTTTCTAGCTCCTCCCACATGGCCTGGGAACGAGGCTAATATTGTAGGTGGCTACCAAGGTTAGTAGTTTTATTGCCAACATACTACTTGTAGTGACAGCGGTACCCTTGTTATATGCCTCTGGTATAACCTAGACAGTGAGCTCGAGTGGGCTGCAGACTGGTCATAGTAATCAGTGTGTAAAACTCAAGCACTCATGCACAGCGTTAATAACTGCATGGATGGGTGCAGATTCAGCTCTCGAGCACGCTGTCTTAACTGCAGTGTGAAAAAGATGTAGGGATGGGGCTTCGCCAATATGTAGACCTTTGCTTTCATGCATCATCTCTACCTTGTTTGCATACTTTTTGGCATGCCATCCCTACATCTTTTTACATTTTTAATGTTTTTTAAGTCTTGTTTCTTTTAATGTTAATCTCAGTTACAGTTAGACCTAAGCCTAAGAAGAATATTTCAAGTGTAACCACAACACCAGAACTTGAAGCGGCGTTGACAGTTTAGTAGTGATTCCAGTGTGACATCCGCCCTCCCTGGAGAAAAGTGTAATAATTATGTGCAATATAGCCAGCTAGAACCTGATGAAGGGCCAACCACTCTCCGTACCAAACTTTGTGAAAACAATTTCATGATTCAGTTGTCAATCACATGATGACTGACCAGCTGCAGCACAGAAAACTATCATACTGACAACAGTCTTAGTCTGAACAGACCATCCTAGCTTTACAGTTCGCTGAAGCTGTGAGTAGGCTAGTTTTAGTGTAGCTACGTACAAGTAGGAAGCTGAATGCAGCGCCTTACCTACGAGGTGTTCATAAGCCTTGCCCAATGCCGCGGGTGAAAAAAACTGTGCCAACCATGCCCACCCACTCGCTTGTGTACTCTCGCTTCCAGACCAATGACTGTGGTCTTCGGTCTGGGAACGAGACTTCGTGTGCGCATGCGTACAAACTAGAAAATGGTGTCCTTCGCAACGGACAGCAGCCTCAGAGTGTTATGAATGGCTTTTGTTGACCAGGGTGAATTTGAAGCTATGAAGACGCTGAGTGGTTGGGAAGCTGAGCGCTGTGATGAGCATCCGTTTCGTGCTAAAATCAAGGTGAGTACTTGAGCCGTTTTCGAGTTATCATAATTTACAAAGTGGTCGGAAGAAAGAAAGAAAGAAAGAAAGAAAGAAAGAAAGAAAGAAAGAAAGAAAGAAAGAAAGAAAGAAAGAAAGAAAGAAAGAAAGAAAGAAAGAAAGAAAGAAAGAAAGAAAGAAAGAAGAATAAGAAAAATGGCACTTTTGCTACCGCACTTTTGCGTTTAGCTGTCTTCCGCGTAGCTTTTGGCCACTAGTATGAGTCTTGCTGATCACAAAGGCACTCAGAGAGGAAGCCTGGGTGCTTAAATAAGCTTTTAGCGTGTTTGTGGTGAAGTTATACGGCTTTTGCTTAAGTATTGCATATATTGCACGTCGGCGCCATCCCTACATAGAGAGTCTACCGACTCTCTGATATATTAATGTGAATTATCACGCTATACTAGGGAGACCCATAGTCTCATGTCCAGACCTCACCCTCTCACAATGAAATGATAATAGTCTAGGGACTGTTCAGTGCTTTCTTGGTTGGAAGTCAGCAGTATTGACTTTGACAAGCTAATCAGATAGCTCTATGTCCTGTGAGCATTAATGTGGAAATATTGACTTGAAATGTTCAAATCAATGTGCTTATAGATGGTTTACAAATGTCAATTAAGCATCCTACTTTCAATGGGCAAATACATGATCAAGAGACAGCTATACACCTTGAGAGAAGCAGCTTCTTTTATCTTTCGGCACTGATGACATGATGTAGTGCTTACTTGCCGGTATTTTACACAGTTAACCCTTGAACACTTATAGTGCACTTTTGGATACGTCAGTACTGCACAATGTCCAATTAAAATAGTCTCTGTGGTGCTAGCAGGGTGGGACAGGGGGCCACTAAGTTTCCGGGTGACTCGGTAGCTCAGTTGGTTAGAGCATGGCAGGCCATTTGCCAGGTCGCAGGTTCGAGTCCCTCCCTGAGTCACTGTCACTTTCTTTTCCCTCTTTATTTCTTTCCTTCTCACTGACTTTGACTTAGGCTAAGGTCTAACTGTCAGGTCTGGAGCATGTCTAAAATCTGAGCCTGTGCCTCGCGCTTTGCACTCACCACCCCCCCACCCCAGATGAAAAGCACATAGTTGGTTCTGACTATAAGCTCACTAATGAGTGGGTATAGTAGTCACTATAGGATGGCTGCAAGTGCATGGTCTTGGGTCAAGTTTTGAAGTCAAATCTCCGACAGAATTGAATAGGCTAAGATCAACCCAAATAGAGTTAATCAGATGATTTCCTGCCACTTCAATGTGCAGCTGTTGCAAATGTTGTCTAGATGCATGTAGCTGACAGCCTGTCAAAGGGACCACTATAGCAAAGTTATTTGACTGATTAACAGCTACCAAGAAGTATAAATTTCCACAAATACATATGGGAAGGAGAAGATGGGAGGGGAAGGGGAGCATATTATGTTACTGCTTTGATACACTCCCAGCCCCTCCCCCTACTTTAACATTTGCAGCTCAATAATTACCAAAAGTAAAGCCAAGGGGGTTCACATGAGCAAGGCCAAGCATGTCGCACAAAGCAAACAGAACCATGTCTCCGGTACTTACAATCTATCCCAAAGTATCAGGTGGCAAGGTACTATAAGGTACTATACCAGCCAGTCTTTCAGTGGTCAGTCTAGGATATTAACTGCCAATCATTATTAAGATGACTGCCGCTTCCTTGGGCCATCCTCAAACTAGCTAGAAGTAACCTGCTCATTTGTGTAAATAGCCCTAGCCCTAGCCTCGTTCCCAGGCTCTCCCCTCGTCCCGACGAAAAATAAAAATGGAACGAGGCTACCCTAGCCCTACATACACACATCATTTGGAACCATTTGTGATTTCAGTCCTCAATCTTGGAGGGGCAATTACAGGATACCAAAGTGGAAACTAAGGGCAGAAGGTGGATCTCAAATAGGGCACTTGTAACATTACTTGTGTCATACATGTCACGGTCAACCCACACCAACAGGCAATGAGGTTGTTCATGTACCATTTTCTGCAGGTTGCATTTTCAGCGGCGTTGACCTGACGCAAGTTTGTGCATGTGACCACACAAGTACAGGTGTGAACCAGAGGAGGGTCAGATCAGACATCCATCACTGAAAACTGGCAAGAACTAGTCAACTTGACACTCATTCTTTGTATAGTTTAACTTTAAGTCATTTTTGTATAATTTGATGACATGGGAACTCAATAATCATAAAAAAGCAAAACTGTTTAAGTCAATTAATGTTGCTGCTTGATCACTTGTTTGTTGAATGTTCATTCAGTTTTGTTAGCATAAGCTAATGATCACTGAACCCAGTCAGTTTAATTTAGCCTCGTTCCCAGGCTCCTCCCCAGTTTTTCAATCGCATGTAGCTGGAAAAGATGGGAAGTATCAAGGAATGAGGCAAAGTCAGTTGGTAACATGACATAGCTATAATCATTATGACGTAGTGTTATCAGAGGCCAACAGATTGGCAGCTGAGACCATCAAGAAGCTTTCCAACAAAGTGAATTATTGAAGGACTGATATACATACATGCATCACTAGAGACCACCAAGGCCCAATGAATCAGCCCACAGAAGTAGTCAGGCTTCCTCCAATAAGGGACATGGCTATAGTGGTATCCCATGCAGCACAATGCTATGATACATGAACTCATACCCAGATTGCTTTTCTGGTCTGGGAACAAGACTATATATATAGCTCATGGTCTGGGGTCTGGGAATGAGACTAGCTAGCCATACTAAAGCACTGTGAACAGACCTTGTAGTCTCAAGTCGCAGACCCAAACTAGATTTGTAAACTAGACCTTTTCCGTTCCACAGCACCAGTTGCCTTCAGTATGCAGCATCCATGCCAATACTGAAAGCAATCAGTGCTGTTGAGCAGAAAGGGTCTGGCTTGTGAGACTAGATACAAACCAACAGCAGGCACACACAGGTTGAGTTAGGAATTTGTGTTGACAATAATACACATGGTGGCATATATCCTCTTCTATTGGTACAATAACGCCCACTTGCACACAGCAGACTCCTGATAAACAAAGCCAGTATGTACACCAAAACACGTCCATTTTCATTACTTGTATTTCATTGTTCTTCCTGCCTCATGGCAGCTGTCTTTCTAAGAGTCTCTTTCAAACAGTGACCACACAAAACGTGCAGTAACTTCAAATTTTGACATTTTGGGCATGTTGTGTAGTGCTGGATAGGCTTCAGATACTTGTGTGTCATGCGCATTCTCTTCTTAGAATGTGAAGTCCTTTTCTTGGGTACTGCCCAAAGAAAGCTATCCCAGTCCCTGCAGTCTACCTCTGAAATAAACTCCCCCCCATCCAGTAACGGTAAGGGACTGTCCTCCAATCCAGGTACATCAGTTCTGCAAGTTTGAATCGCTATGGGCGGCCTCACGACTCCAGAAAAGACCAAAATTCTGCAGAGGATGCTTCTGTGCAGCAAACCTACTCCAATGGATCCGTTTCTAACCGAAATACCAGACTGCTTTCTCCAGAAATGACCTAACACACCAGCAAGTAGTTACTGCGGCTGGAAAGAGTTAAAACAGTTTATTACCACTTCACATATACATCCGGGATAACCGGAAGTAAAAAGGGGCCGGATTTGCATCCAGCAGCCCTTGCATGTATCATTTGCAGCTCAGAGGTCAAGAATGTGTACGTGCAAGTGTCAGATAGGCCCGTCCATCCTGAATGCAGACCTCTCCTGTCTGGCTGAGGAGTGCCAGAAGATGTTGGACAGCGGTGCAGACTACCTGCATCTAGACGTCATGGACGGGTGAGCTCACGTGAAGCATGAGTCCTATCCTACTGGGTACAGTCTGTTTTAGTTCAGTCCTGTGCGTGTGTGGGATGGAGAGTAACAACAGGAGACTATAGCTTCTGTTCCAGGCTCTCTCCATGTGACTGTGCTGCAAGTAAAGAGGAACTGGCAGGTGGGACTGGGATCGTATAGTACTCCCTATAGAGCGATTGCACGTGACGTCATTACGTTCGAGATTACGAAAGAAAACAGAAAACAGCCGCCAATTTGGTGCACAACGAGATAGGAGCTTCTATGGCGATCTTTAGTCTCGTGCCCAGACTATTTTTCGCACGCGGAGGGGAAAAATAGTCTGGTCAACTGCCTATTCAATTTTTGTTCTGTGCGATTTATAAATTGGTGATGCAACGTCTTCAAAAATGTATTATGTGACGTCACACAAAGCTTGAAACTACGAAAGAGCTCTAAAGAGACGGTTTGTTGCAGGGATCATCATTCTTGGAGCTTCCGAACGCCAAGAAACGAAGATTCACAAAACACGAAGCCTCTGCCAACCTCAGATAGCCCTGAGACAATCTTATCGACATTTGAAAGCCTCAGGAACTTCACACTGCCAGTTTTCAAGCTCAGAAACACACACCGCCCGTTCACAGAAGTCCTGGCATTCCTTTGCCGGTCGTTCTCTGGTTCTACAAGGCTTAGTCTCCTGCATAGCGCTTCAACTGCCTAGCCAGCTTTGATAGCCATCTAGTGCTGTACGTGACGTCATTCGCATGAAGCAATCTGATTGGAGCGCCACGAACGTGGCGCTTGGAACAAAAATTGAATAGGCAGTTGACCAGACTATTTTTCCTCTCCGCGTGCGAAAAATAGTCTGGACACGAGACTAGGCGATCTTCACGAAATGAGTGATATACTTATAATGCTTCTAATATGTGTTGAATCGGACAAAATACCATTGCTACATAAGGTAAAACAGCTACATAAACACTTACCTGTGGGTGTTTTAATCGATATCGCATATACTGCTAATAACATACTGTACAAGTTGTGCACCAAGATGGCGGTTTATTTCTAGTATACGGAATTGTGATCACGTGCTGAGAACGCTCTATAGATGGTTTTCATGGGGCGTGGTCTCACTTCCGGAGGGCAAAAGTCGGGGTCTGTGTTTAGCGCAGCTGTGTGCAAAATGCAGCCTGTTAAGCGCTACATCAAGTCCTTACCATTAGTGTTGAAAGATAAAAGAAGCAGCTGCTCTCAAACTGAAAGGTCCGCTGTACAGCTGCCACTTGATCGCACGCTTGCCCTCTGGAAGTAGGATACTTAATTGACATTTGGAAACCATCTATAGGAGGTGTATTTCTTAAACAAAATGAAGGGTAGGATATAGATGGTTTTTCATGGGGCGTGGCTTCACTTCCAGAGGGCAAGAGTCAGGGTCTGTGTTTAGTGCAGCTGTGTGCAAAATTCAGGCTAGTAAGCACTATATCGAGCCCTTATCATTAGTGTTGAAAGATAAAAGAAGCTGCTTCTCTCAAACTGAAAGGTCTGCTGTACAGCTGCCTCTTGCGTGTTTGCCCTCCGTAAGTAGGACACTTAATTGACATTTGGAAACCATCTATAGGGTCGGGCAGGGGGTTCATTTCCGGTTTGTTCCAAAACATTACGGGGGAGGTCATAGGTCACTGTACACCTATTTCTCCTAATTATTTGCTAGAATGAGGCTACAAGAGAACATGTGCCCCTCCTCCCAGGTATCCTCCTCCCACATGCAATCTTAATGTTCTATTGGTCATTGCAGACATTTTGTACCCAATCTTACATTTGGAGCTCCTGTTGTGAAATGTCTGCGGAAGAGAATACCAGATGCTTTCTTTGGTAAGAAACTTAAACTGAACACAGAATTACGGAACTCACGATGCTGGTGAACTTTGGTTTGTTCTGCCGTTGACTTGTTTCTTTGCTCAGATATTCACATGATGGTTTCAGAGCCAGAAAAGGTGAGGAGGATTGCCTTCAGTTTTTAGCTGTATATTCTGTCAGATGTTCATGATCAAGTTGGTTTTGTTCTAGCAACTAACCTGAAGAATGTTGTTAGTGTATCCCGGACAATCCCTTCCCACGCCCTTGCATTGTTTCTAGTAATATTGCACCTCATGTCTCCAGCTTTCCACTGCTTGCAGTAGCTGACAATAGACCCCTTTCTGAGCATTCGGTTCCCATGGTATTACGTCATATTGGAGGTCAAGGGACATATATGAAACTCAGCGAGAAGTTCAGTGAAAAATGTCAATAACTTGCGTATACCGCTCCCTGTCTGGCTTTCCAAAAATTGCTGTACAATGCATGTTCATGTCACCCACATCAGCATGAGTACTGACCTCTATAGTTAGTACTCAACCTCCAATATGATATATTACCATGGGAACCGAATGCTCAGAAAGGGGTCTATATGTCTTTTTCAATATGGCTGACAATATTACATCATCATGTTCTCTAGTGGGTGGATGATTTAGCTGATGCTGGAGCAGACCAGTACACCTTTCATCTGGAGGCCACGAGTAAGTTCAATAGTCTCGTTCCAAGGTCCCCAGATGTAGTCCCGAGGCCAACTTTTCATGGTTTGCAGGGAAATTTGTACTGTAGCCTCATTCCCAGTTCCAGTACTGGTGGTGGGTAGCTGGAGGGTGATCCTGAACACAACACTGTAACTGTAATCAATACCTGCTACCAGTTCCAGTACTGGTGGTGGGTAGCTGGTGGGTGATCCTGAACACAATACTGTAACTGTAATCAACACCTGCTACCAGTTCCAGTACTGGTGGTGGGTAGCTGGTGGGTGATCCTGAACACAATACTGTAACTGTAATCAACACCTGCTACCAGTTCCAGTACTGGTGGTGGGTAGCTGGTGGGTGATCCTGAACACAACACTGTAACTGTAATCGATACCTGCTACCAGTATTATACTAGGTGTACGTACGCTTGGCAACTATGCTGTGATTGGTCTTCCTGTGTGCTGTAATATGATAACATTTCATTTTATGGGCAGAGAATCCGACTGAACTGATCAAGAAGATCAGAGAGAAAGGAATGAAGGTCAGATTGACGTCTCTGTCTCTCCCTCCCACTCTCCCATCCTCTCCCTCTCTCTCCTTCTACTCCTCAAATACTCTATTCTCTCCCTCTCTCTCCTTCTTTCATCCCAGCCTCAAAGCCAGACTATCTGTTCTGGATCTATTGTTACATGGATTTTCCTCCTATCCTCCTTCCCTTTCCTCTCCCCTCTCTCCCCTTCCCTCCCCTCTCTCCTTTCCCTTCCTTCCTTTTCCCCTCCCCCCCTCGATCCCCTCCCCTCCCTTCCTCTTTTTCGTCACCTCCCCTTCCTCTCCCTCCCTCTCCCCTCCCTTCCCCCTCTCCTCCCTCCCCTTTCCCTCCTTTTACCCCCTCCCTCCACCCCCTCCCTAGGTTGGTATTGGCATCAAGCCAGGGACGCCAGTGGAGGAGGTGGTTCCCTTTGTCTGTCTCGTGGACATGATTCTGGTGATGACCATCGAGCCTGGTTTTGGGGGACAGAAGTTCATGCCTGACATGATGCCAAAGGTATGGGGGCCGTGTCGCATCAATTCCTGACCTGACCCACACTTGCTATTCAGCTTTGTCTTATTCTCAGAACCAGCCCTCCTCCCCCCCTCCTCCCCCCCCCCTCTCCAAATACTAGAAAATGTAGAACATTGTGGGGGCGAGCCTAAGCAAGCTGAGACAGGAACAGTGTTATATCACTGATGTATCACAACCAATCCTCCTACATGCACATCCATTCACCATTCACAGGGGGTTTAAAAGTGCTTTTTTAAAAAAAAGGTCAAATGAAAAGACATGCTATGCATATATACACAATCATAATGCATAAGGCCATTCCAACCGGTATTCCTGTTTCTGGTCAGGGGTTTTTGCTGGCATTGACGCGGGCGGGTGGGTACTTAGCAACCTAGAAACCAAGTACTTCTACACAAAACACTACAGTTCACTAACGCCATACACAACATCCAAGTGCGATACCTACAAAAAGGCACAAAAAGAATGAATAAAACGAACTGAAGCCTACAAATATGACAGACACATTTCCTATTTTGCTTAGTTTGCTGGGCTGATGGCGATAGATACAACCGATCTACAACTCACCGCGAATCCACCATACTGTGCATGCGCAGAAGTCGAGTTGCTGAAATTGTGTAAGACGTAATTATTGATGTGGGCGGAGGACCAGCAACAGGAATACCAATTGGAAGGGCCTAACAGTGCCAGGGGCCGAGATAAATGTTTGATGCATATGCCAATCGTTTCTCCAGCCAGGGCAGCTACTGTAGCTACGCATGCATGGACTAAGCTTCACGCTCAAATCATGAGCTGAGTCTCCGGCGTATGAGTGCTGTATATGCACGGACTTTACCGGTGAAGCGACTTCAACCATCGTCCATAATTTACACCATTGTGAGCAGCCTACTGTTGAAGGTCCGTAGCTGTACAAACAAGTTGCCATGCGTGCTTTAACTTCAGTCGTCTTCGCTTCAGGTCACCGACGCTGCACTCTGGCTGTAGCCTTCACCTCATACCTACCGAGTACACAAGGGCGTTCAGCTTCGCAAAATACTTAATGCGTTAATTTAAAATTTACGGTATATGGCCGCAAGCAGACATACATATATATTATTTGATGGGTGAGAGGGCAATATGGCTGGATATTGCACGAGTGTGCGGTCGTATTTTCACGAGCCGCAGGCGAGTGAAAATACAGCACAAGAGTGCAATATCCAGCCATATTGCCCTCTCACACATCAAATAATAGATTTATTATATACTACTGTGATTTAGCAGCACCTAGAAGATAGACAGTTACTGCGCATGCGCAGTACAAAGCACGCTGCTGCGTGCATATTTAATAAGCTTCAGGCTGCTGGCCTGTTTCTAGCTTTGGACGCCACCAGCACGCGTACCGATCCCTCTACCAGTGGAAGAAAGTACCGTAAGTCAGTAAATAATTCCGTTTTCATCCGTAATGAAAGCTTATTCGTCGTTTCAGCAGCGGCTACGAGTGCATTCCAATTAAAGCACACGCCGCGGTTGCTACGCAGCATATGCCCTGAGGGCTATGAAATACGGACTATCGAATATGGGAAAATATTAGTCATGTTTCTCTATGGGAAATACTATTGGCGCGTATACTAGGTATATAATAAACACGCATATTTTCTCAGAGCATCTTGCCTCACGCTGAAAATAAATGAATTTAGATGTTATGAGGCGAAAATAGAGGAAAGTGAAAAAGGCCGGCAGCCGCCGGGAGTCGAACCCAGGACACCTCTGGCTTGAGCCGCTATTATACACGCATCTTTGCAATGCAGTCCCGCTAGTGTGGGGCTCGCTCAGGCTCGCCCCAATAAAAAGGGGTGTGGTGATGTGAGGTAGCCTTGTTCCCAGGTTCTTCCCCATCTTGTCCCTCAAGAAGACTAGTGTTGACATTCTTGTCCCTCCCAACCTTGTGGCAGCACTATCAGTAGCTATCTATCACTACTCTATCTCAACTCACTTGGCTTCCTCACCACAAACTGCTTAGTTTTACTCTTCACAACTTTACACACCTCCTTAGCAACACTTTCAACAATTTACTGAAGCCTAGCAAGCAACTTACAAAGCAGGACCTTCTTTGAGTGGGTCTGGTAGCCTCACATGGGGCAATACGTCATGTGTTCTAATGACTGCGTTCTCCCTCCTTCATTATGGTCTAGACCCATATGAACTGTGCACTTATACCTTCTGTCATTACCTCACATCACCACCTGTGGTGAGGTCACCCAGGCCTTCTTCCTCCATATTTGCACACTGGAAGTGATCAGATACTGGAGGTGGCAGAGACCTGGGAACGAGGCTATGATTGATGTGTTGCTTGTTTGTAACTGCAGGTGCAGTTTCTTCGTGAGAAGTTTTCTAGTTTGGATATCGAGGTTGACGGCGGGCTTTCTCCCTCTACCATTGACACTGCAGCACAGGTGTGTGTGTGTGAGAGGGGGTGAGTGAGTGAGGGGGTGGGTGGGTGTAGCCTTCGTGTACAAGAATAAAGTGGCTTTTGTGCGTAGCTTGACAATTTTCCGTATGCATTCTTCAACCTGTTTTGTTGCTAGAAACAGGAGGATAGGGTGCAATGTTGGGGGAGAGATTCACTTCAAGAAAATTATGTAGGGGGCCTAGGTTAGAGTATACTAAGTTGTAGAACAAGGCTAGTGTATGGGGAGTGTGTGTGTCTGCGTACCTTACAGTCATTTCTCTCCTCCTTTCTTATTCCATCTTCCTCCTTCCTCCTCTCCCTCCTCCTCCCTCCTCTCCCTCCTCTCCCTCCTCCTCCCTCCTCTCCCTCCTTCTCCGTCCTCTCCCTCTTCTCTCTCCTCTTCCCCTCCTCTTCCCCTCCTCTCTCTCCTCCTCCCAAGGCTAGTGTATGTGTGTGTGTATGTATGTGTGTGTAGTCTCGCAAGCCAGACCCACTTCTGAAAAAAAGGAAGGGTCTGGTGAACTGCGTATACAAGCTGTGTCCCACCACACTGTACAGTGCAACCCAATCACATTGCGGTATTTTGTCACATGACCCATTACATCACTGTTTGAGTAGCAATGGCAGTCTTGAGAACAGTGAGAGGGAGCTAGGATATCTTTTCTGCTACTACAGGAGCTGTAAAAACACTTTGACTGTACTTCTCGGAGAGTGTGCTCACTTTGCAACAGGTATTTCAAGAGTGCATTATTTGAATTGTGGTTATGTCATCCAGCTAATTGCATTCCAGTGGGACACGCTTAGATATGCAGTTCACCAGACTCTTCCCTGGCTCGTGAGACTAGTGTGTGTGTGTGTGTGCGCCTTACAATCACTCCTCTCCTCCCTCTCCTCCTTCCCCCTTTCTCCCCTCCCACCTCTTCCTCCCTCTCGTCCTTCCCCCTTTCTCCCCTCCCTCCTCTCCTTCCCTCCCCCTCAGGCTGGTACTAACATGATTATCTCTGGGACTGCAATAGTCTGGAGTACTGACCCTCGTAGGGTCATCACCGAGCTCTGCACTTCTGTAGAGAAATGTCTGCAAGTGCACACCAGTATCAGAAGATGTTGGACAGTGGAGTAGACTACCTGGATCTGGACGTCATAAACAGGTGAGCTCACGTGTGAGGCAGAATGAACCTACAGGTGTGTGGGGTGGAGAGTACCATGAGCAGGCTCTATGTTCTCCTGGTACTACTCTAGTCTCATGTCCACACAACATAACAGGTGTGTAGGGTGGAGAGTACCATGAGCAGGCTCTATGTTCTCCTGGTACTACTCTAGTCTCATGTCCACACAACATAAAAGTGCTTGGTGTTACAGACCACTTTCTGAGCATCTGGTTCCCATGGAAATAGGTTATCTTGGAGGTCAAGAAACGTGACGTGATCACAGAGAAGTTGAGCTAGAAATGTCTCTGACTTACCACTCTGTCTGGCCCTTCCAAAGGTTTGCTGTACATTCATGTCACTCACGTCAACACGCTAACAGACCAGTACTGACCTCCACGCTAACAGATCAGTACTGACCTCCGTGCTAACAGACCAGTACTGACCTCCACGCTAACAGATCAATACTGACCTCCGTGCTAACAGACCAGTACTGACCTCCACGCTAACAGATCAGTACTGACCTCCACGCTAACAGATCAGTACTGACCTCCACGCTAACAGACCAGTACTGACCTCCACGCTAACAGACCAGTACTGACCTCCACGCTAACAGACCAGTACTGACCTCCACGCTAACAGACCAGTACTGACCTCCACGCTAACAGGCCAGTACTGACCTCCACGCTAACAGACCAGTACTGACCTCCACGCTAACAGACCAGTACTGACCTCCACGCTAACAGACCAGTACTGACCTCCACGCTAACAGACCAGTACTGACCTCCACGCTAACAGACCAGTACTGACCTCCACGCTAACAGACCAGTACTGACCTCCACGCTAACAGACCAGTACTGACCTCCACGCTAACAGACCAGTACTGACCTCCACGCTAACAGACCAGTACTGACCTCCACGCTAACAGACCAGTACTGACCTCCACGCTAACAGACCAGTACTGACCTCCACGCTAACAGACCAGTACTGACCTCCACGCTAACAGACCAGTATTGACCTCCACGCTAACAGACCAGTACTGACCTCCACGCTAACAGACCAGTACTGACCTCCACGCTAACAGACCAGTACTGACCTCCATGCTCAGTGCTAGATCAGTACTGACCTCCATGCTAACAGATCAGTACTGACCTCCATGCTCAGTGCTGGACCTCCAATATGACCTAATACCATGGAATCTGGATGCTCAGGAATGATGTCTGGTGTGTAAATACAAACCACTTTCTAAGTGTTCTACATCCCAATTTCTAAGGTTTCCAATTAGGCCACTTCCAACTGTATAGGTTTATTAACCCTCGGCACGCATGCGCAGTGAGGGTTACAGTACTTTGTTTGTCTGTGTGTCTGTCTGTGTGTCTGTCTGTCTGTGTGTTACAACTAGCTTGGCTTACCAGGCGGCTAAATCTCTGAAGTTTGAACACGGGTAGGCTTTAAACTGAATGAAGATGTGTTTAAATTGAGCCGATTTCGCCAAGAACGTTTCGTTCAAGAGTTATGCTGCGATTCGTTTGCCACGGCGAGCGCTAGTTGTAGCCTCGTTCCCAGGCTCCCCCGGAACGCGAATATGTATCGCATTTTTTACGTAAGCATGACGTAATCAAAATAGGACTAAAACAGAAAGGCAACGTTTTGCGTGTTGTTCAACCAACTATACGTTCAACGCTCGGTGTGTATGATATTCAACCCCCGATAACTAGATACATGTAATAAGTTGGCCGCTACCTTCGCTCTTTTTCCTGTTCTGAGTCTCGGGTACGCCCACGCGCAATTAAGGTCGTTCATGCATGGTCAATACTGCTACAATATGTATGTACATGCATGCTCAATACTGCTACAATATGTATGTACATGCATGGTCAATACTGCTACAATATGTATGTAAGGCATGGTACATATCCAGGATTACCAGGGAGTATCCCACAGATTCCCTACTCACTACACATGCTCACTACATTAGGGAGGGGTTTGTTGGGGGAAGGTTAAGGGATAGTAGGACAACTTGGGACACTGTTATCCTGTACGACTTTGTGTAGTCTCAGCTAGCTATCTAGTGTACCATCATACCGCATGAATTTCCTTCGCCTACTTAGCTATGTCCTGTGACTCTGCATTAATATTATGCGCCGAGGGTTAAGCACTTCAGTGCTATTCATCTAAGTTGGTAGTTTCTCGTCTCCCCATTATTTCTGTTCGCACGCATTTTTTGCAACTTTTTCAAATTTTAATACCACACATGCACACCACAGCACATTGCAGCCTGCAGTGGACTACTGACAGAGAACTACCGAAGGTGAGTGATATCTGTTGATTTTGTGCTGCTGCCCTTTAGAAGAAGATCAGAGTGAGGGGAATGACTATCGTTTCAGATTGTACGCATTAAAGCTTGTCTTGTTCCCATTTTATGCACCCACAGGAAAAATAGGTTGGGTCAACTCGGCCTTTCCGTTTTTGTTCAGTTACACTGGAATAACGTTGCACTAATTTAGAACTTCACAATCCAGTTTAGTAATAGGTGGCGTCGTAGTGATTCAAAATATAGGGCGGTATAGGCAGTTTACCAGACCATTTTCCTGCTCGGTGAAAAGTAGTCTGGGTATGAGACTACATTAAAGCTACCGCATAGCTGCCTACATGTGCTTTCCTTGTTATTTTATCACAGTATTTGGTTGAGTGACTATCCTTACTACACAAATGTTATGAATGCAGTGCTGGAAAAGGATTCATGCAGTGGGAGCTGATACTTGAGTAAACTTTGCTAGCCTCCCACAAAATGTTTTACAAGCACCACATTCTTTGAATTCACGCAACTGTAGTAACCAAATAATTTGCAAATTTGTTTTTACAGTGACATATGCATGCATGCATGGGCAGATGAGAAACTACAATTTAGTATGAACTTCTGGTCACCATTTTGGAGGTGAAGGAACATTTTGTACAGGTACATGCAACTCTGAACAGCAGTTTAGTGGGAAATGTCTCCGACTTGCTACACACCATGCTGTACTAATAGGAAAACAATGCTTCTATACTGAGGATGCCTACCAGCAGACGGGCTATGTGCTAAAAACAAACTAATGACATGTACACAACTTATTCGAGTAAACGGTAAACGCCTCTCCCCACTTCTGACTTGAAATAGTGTACACAAAAGGGGAGGTCATAATTAGGGCTAAAACTATGTATCGGTACATGAACATTGTAGGCAGTTTCGTCACATTAGGGAATGGTTAGTGTGTGCATCAGGAACACAAGAACAACACAACAACACTACAGTAAGACCACTTCACAGAACAGTGTGTACACCACACATTTTGAGATAAGAGGTGTGTTAAGAACATTGTGAACATCTGTGATCACTGCTCATGAAACTAAGCTTGTTATAATTGTTCATGAACAGTGCACGGAACACAATGTAATCACAGTTGTGTAGTGACCACTTCATCACCAGTATGTATAACATTGTTAGTATTGAGCTAACCTGTTTCCTACCTTGTGACCACTTCATCACCAGTATGTATAACATTGTTAGCATTGAGCTAACCTGTCTCCTACCTTGTGACCACTTCATCACCAGTATGTATAACATTGTTAGTATTGAGCTAACCTGTCTCCTACCTTGTGACCACTTCATCACCAGTATGTATAACATTGTTAGTATTGAGCTAACCTGTTTCCTACCTTGTGACCACTTCATCACCAGTATGTATAACATTGTTAGCATTGAGCTAACCTGTCTCCTACCTTGTGATCACTTCATCACCAGTATGTATAACATTGTTAGTATTGAGCTAACCTGTTTCCTACCTTGTGACCACTTCATCACCAGTATGTATAACATTGTTAGCATTGAGCTAACCTGTCTCCTACCTTGTGACCACTTCATCACCAGTATGTATAACATTGTTAGTATTGAGCTAACCTGTCTCCTACCTTGTGATCACTTCATCACCAGTATGTACAACATTGTTAGCATTGAGCTAACCTGTTTCCTACCTTGTGACCACTTCATCACCAGTATGTATAACATTGTTAGTACTGAGCTAACCTGTCTCCTACCTTGTGATCACTTCATCATCAGTATGTATAACATTGTTAGCATTGAGCTAACCTGTTTCCTACCTTGTGATCCCCTCTTCTGATTGGTTCCGCTTCACATTTGTCTTTATCCTTCTCCCCTCCCTCCTCTCATCTTTATCCTTCCCTCTCCCCTACCTCCTCCCATCTTCTCAACTGGTCCTTCCATTCCACCAAACAGTTACCAACCACCATAGAACGCCATTCTTAAGGAGTAACACAAAGGGTTTACGTTCATCCTCACCTGAGCAGTTGATTTTGAGGTTTGCCCTAGTATTTAGCTAACTCGTATCCTTTTCTTAGGCTTGGTGTACAGGTGTCCAAAGATATGTGTATTACTCTATTTAGCTAGCTTGCACCCTTCTGGAAAAATTGGAAGCCTTAGGCATGTGCGATGTTCAGAAGGGGGGTTACAAGCTACAACACTAGTCTCAGTCCCAGACCCAAAACCAATCCCAGCACAAATCACTTTCAGTATCACACAGGTTATACTTGAAGCAATATACACGCTGTATGAGGTCTGAGAACGAGACTACTGTAACACAGGAATTCACTTGAGAAGACTTGTAGCCGTACCAATTTTACATGGGTACCAGGCTAGTGAAATGTTCTCTCCCATCAAGCTTCTCATCACTTGCAATATGAATATGGTAGCGTGTTCCCACTCTCCCCTGTCCTAGTTATGGAAGAAGAGCCTCGATAAATTGATAAGGAGGGTCTGGTAAATAGGCCGGGGCAGAAGTGTACACTGCACTTGGAATTCAGGCACACTTCCGACTGGCTTTTGATTAGCATTCTGATGTGCATTTATTGGAAATGCTAACCACAGGAGAGTCGTCTTTACAAGTGGCCACAGTTTGCTTTGTACATTATAGAAAGTTTTGGGCACTAGGCAGAAACATTACAACATTTCTGTGTCTCGTCCAGCAGAAGAATCTACCAGTGACAGATGATTCAGCAGTTATTAAAATTTCTAACATTCCGCAATGTACACTTCCACCCCACTTCCCCTCTTTGTTTTTTGGGAGGGCCTGGGAATGAGACTATCTCCTTCCGTTCTTTTGTCAAGTTGAGGTGTGATACTGCCAGCAGCAAAAGTTGGTGGGAGTCTGGGAGGCTAGGCCTGTGCAACATTTGTCATTTGCAGTGCAAATTTCCTAGCTACTATAAGTGCCAAATACTGCAGAGACCTAGGAAAGAGACCACTGGTAGGGAACACATAATCATACAAATGTATTGCATTCCTGCAGTGGTATGCGGTGGTATACTGTGGCATGATAGCCTCCCTCCCTCTTCCCCCCTCCTCCTCTTCCCCTACATCCTCTCCCACTACACTACTAGTCTGATCTTTGTGTATTAACATTATACTATTGGTTGTTGCAGACATTTTGTACCTAACCTTACATTTGGAGCTCCTGTTGTGAAATGTCTGCGGAAGAGAATACCAGAATCTGCTGATGGTTTCTTTGGTAAGTATCAACTACACATCGTGTTTCTAGCTCATTCCCAGGCTCCTCCCCAGCAGCCGAAATGCTGTGGAGGAGCCTGGGAATGAGGCCTGGGAATGAAGCTACAACGTGTCTCCATGGTTACAGTTGTCTTCACAGTAGTCTTGTTTGTTAGGCTACATGATTACTGAACTCTGTCACTTGTGGACTGTATAAAAACCGTAAAAAATTGTTTCAGCTCAAGACAGGCGATCATAGCTACCAGTTGGCTTTATCCAGGCCCAGGTGATGCCCACCTTCTTTTGTCATGGTTATATTTGTTATCCACTTAAGGTTCCAGTAAAAAATACTAGTCAGACACTCTTACCGCTAAGCCGCTTAGACCGCTGGCAGAGGAGTGGAGGACAAGCTACGTAAGCAGCCTCTGTCAGGGGTCCAAGTGACTTAATGGTAAGAGTGTCTGACTAATATTCAGAAGGTCTTGGGTTTGAATTTCAGCTCGATCCTGGAATTTTTTCAGTCATAGCTACTCATGGTATTATCTAGTCTCGTCACCAGACCCCCCTTCAACCCTCCAAGAGGAAAGGGGGGTCTGGTGAATATAGTACAAAATTTTTGAACCTTCACGGAATTTCGGCGGCAAAATCTGATTGGCTGATTTGGCAATTATTTCACCTATACTGGGCTTCCTTACCGCAAACCACTTAGCTTTACTTGTCACACTTTACAGACCTACTTAGCACACCTCCAATTTGCTGAAGCCCAGCAAGCGACTTCAAAGGCTTCGCTTTTAGCGGAATCCATAGCAATAGCTACCCCATGGTGTGAGGATGTACCAGACCCTCCTTTCCTCTTTGGAGGAGGGTCTGGGAACAAGACTAGGTATTATCCTACCACCTGCACAATAATCTCACTGCCCAGAGGGAAGAAAAACACAGACCATGAAATAATTATAATTCCGAGGCTTGATGTTATTTACTGTATGTGACAGTAGGCACTCATGAATATTGATATTTTTGGCTGAGAGAGCAAGAAATAAATCCACAACAGTCATTGTGGCCTTTGTGCGTTGTATAAATTGTGAGTGAACTGTGGCCACAGATAATCTGCAGTTGTCGTAGCTACAAATTACCACAGATGACTATCAGATGGTGTACATGATGGAAGGTTTTATATATGTGTTGGCAATAAACACCTTGAAGTGCATTTGGATGTGCGCATTTAGAAAAGACTACCCCCCCATCAAAACGTTAAAGTGAATACCCTCCAAACTTGCTATTTGCCCAACTCAAATATTAGTCACTATAGACTTAGCTAATGTGATGGCAATGCAGCAAGCAACAATATTTTTGTGGAACATAGTCTGCCACAGCCTTAGTCTCGTCCTGGGCCTGATGCTAAATCTGCTGAGGCCTAATCTTAGTGCAGGTGGTATACTCTGGTGAGGTGCTAATGTTGCCAACCCACTCCAGGCATGCAGCAAGAAGTGACGCAAGTTGGGTGAGATGTCGTTTGTACCGTATGGTTGGTAATTTTCACGGGTACAAATTTTTGCAAAACAGGCCAAAATTCGGGTTTTAGAAATTTCACGGTTTTAATTTTTGCGGTCGGTGAATCTGGGACCTGCGGGTTAGTTAGCGGTACAGCTAAAAGCTGAGTGAATGTCAAAGAATTGTTTACAGAAAGAGATTGCAATCTTTGCTCCAGTGTGGTGAGAAGAGTAGCCTCGTACCCAAGACGTTTGTAGAAACGCTTGCTTCCATTCTCGGCCTTGTGCCACCATCCAGTTCATGCGTCTGTGCTTACGTGGGATGGCTTGAGCGATAGCCGTCAAAGGCACACTTGCAGACAGGAATCTGTTGGAGTTAGGACGGCTAGATAGTTTGAATTAGGCCGGATTGAAACGTGGTTTGCTCGCTTTGCATGTGGACAACAAAAATTTTGCAGTTTTAATTTTCGCAAATGGCTCTTGACTCGCAAAAAATGTGAAAATAAATCCCTCGCGAAAATTACAAACCATACGGTATCAGTACAGATCTAGCATGGTGGCTAAAGGGGTGCATGTACTGGGTAATGTACTCTTCTGTTGTTTGACCTTGGAAAATGATACTCCTGGAAATTGCATACTTGTGACAGGGGTGGCTGTGGTCTCTTTCATTATTGATTTTCAGCTATGATTGCCTTGTGCAGGATGCTGTCTGAGGACGGCTTATTTGCATATTGCGTTTCATTCTTTGCTGGTGGATTTTTCCTCCCAGTGGAGTCTTTCTTGGGGGAGGAGGGGGGGAGGGGTATTTTGCCTAAGGTTATGGGCCTCCCAAATTTGTTTCTTTTTGACCCCCAGGCTCTGCTTGAGCAGGTGGTAGAGTAGCTATGACAACAGTACTCCAATCAGGTCACCACAGATAGTCACATGTCTGCCAGTGGCCTTTGTGTTGTGTAAATTGTGTAGTGAACACATGAACACCATCACTATATATGGTATGATTGTTATGAAGCTCTGTGTAGGCAGGAATAAACTTGATGTAAGCTTTGGAGAGGGAGAAAGAACAAGTGGTAAGAGCATCTGACTAGAAACCGGAAGGTCCCGGGTTCGATTCCCAGCTGGATCCCTGTGGATTTCCTTCCTCTCCAAAACTTACATCAAGTTCGTTCTTGCCTACACAGAGCCTTATAAAAAACCACAGAGATTCCTATAGATTTGTCTCCATGGATGTCAGCATTCGAGGCTTATTGTAGAACAGGCAACAATGCATTGGGAGATAATTGAGCCAGAGGCTGGGGTGGTGGATAGTGAGAGTATCTGCTCAGGCAATGTGCTTGTACAGTCAATCCACTCTAGCCCCACAACCCTGTCCACTTGGGATCTCCATTCACACTAAGGCAGTGTATTTGACGGTGAGAGAAAGAAAGACAGCTGGAGTCGGCTAAGGCCTCTAGCCTGGCTTTTATAAGCAGACTTGCTTCTACTCCTTTGCCATGGATCCAGTGGCTCAGTGGTGAGAGCATAGAAGGTCCCAGGTTCGATTCCCAGTTGGATTGGATCCCTGTGGACTTTTCTTTCTCTCCCTCCTACTTTTATATGGCATGATTGGAAAACTGTAGTATGTTGGCAATAAATAAATGCACCAGACATGCAGGATAAATGGTACTTACTGTTGATTTCGCCTCACTTCAAATAAGACATGAAGTGTAAGCGTAGAGTGTCAACACTCAGTGTGCTAGTACTAGCATGTACATGCTTGCACTTGTACAAACATACACATGTTAATATGCTCATGCCATGCTATTCAAAGTGAGGCAGTAGACAGTGCCTGAGAGTGACAGGATGAATAATTTAGAGTATATCGATTTATTACTCTCTCACTGAGTATCATCTTGCCTACTTATCCTAGTCAAAAGAGGTTGGAAAATAGTAATTGATCTTCCTCACTCGTAAAGCATTTGACCGGTTCCATAGGAACACCTGTGGAATATTCTGCACATTGGAATATGCCATATATAGCTGTGCCCCTTGAACTCACCTGCCTGAGTGAGTAACTGTTCCATTCCAGACAGCTGTTTTTGGAAATGAATGTCACCTCTCATTAATGGGTGCTATGGGACTACATCATTCATGTACAATGTAACAGTAACAACCTTGTACGTACACTAAATCCTTGCTTCTAATCTCGTCAGTATCCTAGTGATGTGATGAGTACCGTATAGCGGGAAATTTTGGATGGGTGCAAATTTTATTCCTTCCTTAGTGGAGATGAGATCATGGAAGACTGTCTGAGAGTGACCTGCTTCCCAAGAACATGATCACAATTCCAGAGGTATACATATTCACTGTATTGTCAGTCATCATAATTATGGAGAAGGGGAGAGGGGAAGAGATGGAAAAGGGGAGGAGAGGGGAGGAGATGGAAAAGGGGAGGAGAGGGAAGGGGAGAGGAGGGAAGGGAGAGAGGGATGGAAGGGGGGGAGGTGGGGGGGGGGAGATTGAGGGAGTACACATTCACCGTATTGTCACAATGTCTCTCTGTCTTTGCAGTTATATGAAGAAGAGCTGAACATGTCAGTCACCCTTTGTGTATATTTTTCCTGTCATACTGAGATGCAGTGCTTGTAAAGAGTGGTTAAGATTTCACATTGGCATTAATTTTGTGTAAATGTGCCCCCTCAAGCATTTGAGAAATTGTTTTGTAACAAGTGTACTTAGTAACATGTAGACACTCGGGCTGCATTATGATTGTATTGCTGTCACTGGGGGGAGACTGGTTCATTGATTGTAATTTGACAGCAGTTTGAATAGTTTCAACAAGTTGAATATCAAAGGTGGTTCTTGAAATACGATGTATATCCAGGGCCGGAGTCAATAGGAGTGATGTGCACAGTTCAAGGGGTCGGTCTAAAATTTTTGGGGACCGGTGGGAATTTTCTATATGATGGTCCCCCCGTATTTTGGGGGAGCGTCTTGTATGTTGCGACTTGTTCGTCTGCAGTTTACAAAGGTGAGTTATACAGTGAATCAGCTAGCTACCATGTGTGCACTTTCGTCTTTATGGGTCTTACCTCCTTTTGTCTAACAAAAACGCACCTAGTCTCGTTCCTATGACTCCTCAGTGTCACTGTCGTCAAATTCGCTTATAATTTTTTTTGCAGCGATCACAAATTGGATGATCGGAAGCTTTCGGCCTGGGAACATGAAAACGCACGCTTTTTATTGTAAATCCTGCCGTGACTAAAGTGCGATAAGGCTTACTGCCCGGATGAAATTGGGATCCTAAGCCTGGTAGAAAAATAGTCTAGTAGTCTGTTTTTCCCAACAATATGTACACTCGACGATCATGTCAAAGGCCGTTTTCCAGATGAAGCTATGTTGTTGCTACATGATCTAGCCTCGTTCCCAGGCCTTCCAACACCAGTGTTTGTTGCTTGCAGTACTAATGTTAACTGTCCTGGAAGGCCTTGGAACGAGGCTAATCATGACCCATTTTCTGCAGTTGGTGCTTTCTCAAGCGCGTTAAGGTGGCGGGATAGTCCCGGTGGGCGTGGTTTATGAAATATATCAACATAAAATTTCTCGTACAGAATTCATCCCAGTACAACAAAACCTGCTGAATATGAAACAGGGAGGGTAGTGAATGTGTACAGAAAAAACCGTTGAAATAGCTCACTGTAGCCACAGTAAGCACACGAGTGTCCCCGCAAACTATTAACCAAAAATCTACAGTACGAAGTTCGCTAGCGACTTGATCTCGCTGTTGGAGATGCGCATTAATAAACTCTAGGGCGGCTCGAAACGTTTTTGCCACTACGGTAAATGGTACTCGAAATAGAAAGTTTTGAATGAGAAAAACTTACCGTCTTACCAAATTTCCTTGAAACAACGGGACGTAACGTTGAAACCGAAGGCGATATCGCAAAAACTGCTTCGAGTCGCCCTTCGCACGGTATTTTTGCGTACTTTCACTGTATTCGCTAGTTGTAAATCAGTCTCCACGACTTTATTTTTGGTTACAAAAAAGTTCGATAACTAGCACTGTAACGGCTGAGTTCAAAGTTCAAAGTGAATAGCACATGCGCATATATACGTTCAATTAGGAATTACGGTATCTTAATTTATTGCTACGCGCGCGCCGCACACACAGAACGGTACCCCGCCACCTTAAGGACTGGGTCCAGCTGTTTTGCGCGCGCTGCCTAAATTACCCTTGAGGCGGGCGTTATCTTACCATAAACAGGAAGGCGGTTGTATCTATGTAAACAATGCGGAACCTTGGAATGCAATTAAGTACCTTCGCTATCACTGTACGGATGGACCGTTCTAGGCGTGTACTCTTCCTAACGGTCTTGTTCTTACCTCGTTCGACTAAACGTGATGCGATACGCACGTCTGTAACACTAAAGGTCATTCTAGAAAGCGCTTCCAGCAATTTTTAAAGCGTCTGTAGTGGAGTCACGTGCACCATGTTCAGTAGCACGTGCCAGCTACTCTTGAATAAGTAGCCTCGTCCCCAGGCCCCACCCAAAAATCGGGAAAGGGGCCTGGTGTTACTTGCAAAAATTCCCGTATGTGCTGTGTCAGCAGTCTTCGTTTGGAGTAGAGGAATCACGTTCGTCCATTACCAATTACTAAATTCTTGACACGTGAAAGTAGTAGACTCGTTCCAAAACCATTTGAAAATGGGAACGGGGCAAGTAGACTTTTTATAAACCTCGGATTTCAGAAACTTGGAGTGTAGTTACGCTTGCTAGGCTACTGCTCTTACCTCACAGGATTTGTCTGTAGTCGCTTCGTAGCAAGATCTGTTCATCTACTCTGTAATGCCATCGTCAACAGTAGCTGGCTACCACGTGATCAAGTAAGGCACGTAATCGTTACATAATATGCTGACTCAGCACATACGGGAAAGCCCCTTTCCCGATTTTTGGGTGGGGCCTGGGGACGAGGCTATTGAATAAGCTGCATAATGGCCGCTTGGCAGCTCTTTTTCCGGAAGTAAGTCATGCGGAATTCTACAGAAGAGAGCTGGAGTGTACTATTGGGTTTGATGGAGAAGAAATCTAATCGTCTTTGATTTCACCGTGGGAAAAGTTCGAAGCTTACCGCTAAAGGTACGAAGTGAAGCTTTAAATGCCCGGTGGGCGTGGCATATTTGCCAGTTCTAGCGCTCTAGAAAGCGACATCGACTATTCCCACGGATAAAAAGTTGGGCCAGTTGAAATAGAACGTATTGGTGCAAAAAGAATCGTGAAATTTTGCTCGCGCGAATTCCGCATATCACGTTTATTGCATTGATATACCCTGAGGGAGGGGCTTGGTACAGCTAAATTGTTTGTGGGCGGGGCCTAAAATTATGTCCCAGTAAACAATAAGGGTGGGGCTGCATGTAACAATACTAAACAATTACTTTAAGCTTCTTCATTTGTCATAAAGTTGATTCAAATGTTGCCATAATATAGCCTCAGAAGCCCTGGACCCAGTCCTTAATGCCCCTGAGTTGGCACAGCTCCCTCCTGACTGCACTTTATATATGTGGTAGTTACATCTTCCCCAGTGGCGTATTTAGGGGGGGTAAGGGGGGTGCAAATGCACCCCCCTTTGGCGGCTAGTAATGTATTTTGCGTACATAACTGCACGAGTCCATCAAATGATTATGCAGCGGTGGCATGCAGCAACAACAACCAGGCACAGTTACACACTCACGTATCAGTTCCTTACTGATCTCCAGACGTCATATATCTATGGTGTAGGGCGCTGTTACCAGACCCCTTCTCGATTTTTCCGAAAGGGGTCTGGGCACGAGACTAACTAAAATGTATTTAGTTAAAGTTATAATTAACTAAACTAAAACAACACTGTTGGACAGTGTACGAGATTTCTTTTGTGACGGACCCCTCGGTTCGGCCTTCCAGCTATATTTTGTATGAATGCGTTCACGTGACCGAAAGTGGGCGTGGCAACCCAAAATTTTCCGCCACGCTTTGCGCACCAGTGACTGAACCCCCCTTTCTAAATTTCTAGATCCACCACTGTTCCCTGTAGATGTCCAGTCCAGACATGCTGGGCTGCCACAGTATCCATATACCTATACACCCAGTATGGTATTATGACATGACAATAATTACCAAAGTGTTTGCAACCAGGATCAGAATGAAATCAAGTAATCAACATGCTTGTTAATAAGTGATCAAGGGATCAAAGAATGACCAAAATGAACGGATCAACAAAGTTTCTCCGACACTAAGGAGGCATGGCTATAATTTTGTCAATTGAACACTATAAGGCCACTCGTAATGAGACTATAGTTTCCCATCCTGACTTCTGTCATTTTACATGTGGGCGGGCAGTCTAACATTACTATGAATCTCATTATAAGCACACTGCAGTATAGATTTGTGCAAAAGAAAACTATGTCCATTAGCTGCGTCGGAATGTCTGCATCCTGGAGCTGTCAAACACATTCACACTATTAGCGTTCCAGATGACATTGGCGCTATGTCTGCTTTTACACCTGTCTAATACGTTAATGCTACGTTTTCTATGTGTACTATGTGCTAGTGCATGTTGGATGACATTGCAGACAATTTAGAATAGTAATGACCTTAATGGTCAAATGGGGCGGTAGACTCTGGAAAGGGCGGGCGGAGGACGGGAAACTATAGCCTCATTTGGAGTGACCTAAATCAAGTGATCAAGAGCTTTGGAAGGGGGTGATTGCACAATCAAGGATATTCTTTGCTAGTCAAGGATATTCTTTGCTAGTCATGATTCTTGATCCCAGTCACAAACGGACTTGTTTGTAATTAAAGTTTTATGCAGCTTCCACATTCATATAATTAACTGTTCAGTCCATCCCCTTCTGAATGTAGTGATCACAATGATCTGTTTTTCTTCAGCAGGTGCTAGTGCTACAGCTCATTCCTGACTACACGTAGGAGAGTCACATCACAAGGCGAAACTGAGTGATTTAGTTTTTACTACTTACAAGTGATTCTAGAGTTAGCCAGAACAGTTGTATCTAGTCGCAGACTGCCCTTGAATGCCCCTCCACTAACCATTTCTTCAGTACAACAGTGGGTAAGTATGCTAAACATGGCATTTTTCCTAAAATAATTGACATTTTGCTCCATCTCCTCTTTCCCAATTCTAGTCAGGGTTGAGTACCAGAAAGTCAAACCAACATAATGAGAGCCTTCATAAGGTCACGACCTCGGTGCATTAACCCTCGGTTCCAGTGCCAACTGAGTCATGTGACCGCTAGCCATGCCTTCCTACTGGCTGTGTGTATTTTCATGCTACCAATGTTGGTAGTAGCAGCTGAACACATGCAGCTAGCCACTACAGACCACATGAACCCCATGGATCAACGGTGTATTCACCTACATCACACAACATTCAACCACACCCCCCTCATGCTACCATCTCTCAACAACATACTACCAGCCATGGCCCTTCAGAATGAAATAGTGAAGTCAAACATTTGGTGTCTGTCAAGCTCCTCGTCCCATACCAATGTCCGCCATGTTTCATCCAGCCCAGGTTTCAGTGTTCCTCCAGGTCTAGGGAGGATGGTGGTAGGGGCGGTGGTAGTTCTACTACTGCTGATGAGTGGGGATGTAGAAATGAATCCAGGACCTGTTGGTGAGTATATTAACACAAGGTATTAAGAATGTAGCCTCAATTTCAGACCTCCTCACCACAAGAAGACAGAGGAGCGTGGTATATTGTCTCATATACATATAGTTATGATATTATGCATGTTGGGCACCCATGTACTTCACTAGCATCCATGAGAGCTTGAAAGCAACATGCTCTCTGGAAAGATCTGTTCTGGTAGGTGTATGGTTTTACTTTTACATTCACAGTCAGTGATATGTATGTTTTTTGATGTTGAGCTATTTGACTGTCAACAACTTTGAACCTCGCAATACACAACAAATTGTAGTGTTTCTATCTGGTTTACTGGCTGTGGCATTTTCGTCCCTTACAATGAGTGTTGCATGCAGTTGGATTAAGATGAGCCTCTGATAGTCCTTCAACAAACTTGTCTGAATTGTTTGTCCACTGTCGATATTTCCGGAGTCAGATTCCAGCCCAACACCAAACACATTTAATCCTCTCCCAAAGCTGTCTTTGACTCACTTCAAGGGTGGCCTTTGCATGTACTGTACAATGAAGTTGGTTGTCTTAACAACAGAGTGGGTTACCATGGTTGCTGACAAAATGAAGAGGCAGTATTTGAGAGGTTCAAGTTTTGGTATACAGACAATCCTAGAATATCTTTTGGAGCATTACAACTGCAGTTTGGTATGATTGAGCCCTTAATTGACTCACTCACAAATGTTTGTGGTTAGATCTGAAGATTATGGTTGTAAGATGATCTCTGGCATTGTCTTCTACAGTTTAGTTTATAGAAACTTCTGGTAACCATTGTCTCTTCAACTTTGTAACCATATGCAACCAGCCTGTTTTAGGAGCACATAACAACACACTAAGAGTTACTGGATGGGATATTCCTCAAGGTTCTAGATCCTGCTTCATGTTGTTGCTCTGTGTTGTTGTTAGCAGGTTGGACTTTGACCCTGAACCCCACTGTGTGCTTAAACAATATTCATGACATGTCCACACCATTTCCTCTTGAATATTGTTACATACTACTACCTGTTATAGGGAGGTATTTTTTGTGAGGGTATAATTTTTTCATTTTCGCAAAATTTATATCACATGTAACCATGTACATGTAGTTCTACAAAGAGGTGTGCACGTTGCTGCTGCAATAAGAAGACAGTTACCACACTTCGAGTGCCCACCCTCTTCTCATTTCAGCCTGTCCATGCCTAGTCTCGTGTGAGCCACGATCCACCCCACTTCTGCTTGTGAGACTAGTCCATGCTGCCAATGGTCACAGTGTCCATAACTATGCTAGGTAACTTGGCAAAGGTCTCCATTGTGAGTATCTCTGGTAGAAGCTAGCAGAGTAGCTATGTAGCTAGCAAGCTAGCTAACTTACTCCGCATTTTTTTCATTTGCTGTGAAAGTTTAACCCATGCACAATAAACGTTTGTAGTACAATGGATCGAGCCTGTGAAAGTACCCACTACATGGTATTCGGTTTTTGAAACAGAAGTAGATGTCGCATCTGGCTCACTGAGAATCTAGTTTGCTAACATTTCTGTAACAATTAACTGTTAACATGAGCTCTGAGCTACATAGGTGTATTTCAGGTTGTGCCCACATGTCTGTCTACTATGTGCATGATGCAGTGTACCAGGCTCACTCCCTTGGCACAAGGCTCGTAAAGATGCAGGCTTCTTTCAATAGCATGTACTGTGTCAAGTGTTCAACCATGCTGTATATATTTTTGCTTTTCTTTTATTATGGACAAAACTTGCATTGAGAGTGACGTGTTTACTGATGTAAGTATATACCTATGCGCTAGAAACTATTGTTTACACATGCAAAGTACAGTATACAGCATTCTTCAAACTGTAGCAATGGTTATTTGACGCTGTTCACTCACTTGCTATTGTATGCCTGCCGCCGTGGGCAAGAAACTGGCTTGTTGAACAGAAGGATTCAGCACTGCTGATCTCGACTTCAACAACTTCGGAGCGTCTCTTCCGGGTCCGTTGGCATTTTTTGTAGTAGCAAGCTGATTCTTCTCTACAGTGACTATTTAGAGGGTAGACAGACTGTAGAGAACCATCTTGTTCACATAGGCACTAGTTTGTATCGACGTAAGCACATAATGATGTCATCAATTTCCATCTTATAGCTTAGTTCACTTTTTCGCGGTTTTTATTTTCGGGGAGCAGGTCTGTCCATGAAAATCACAAACATTTGCACCCAGCGAAAATTTCCCGCTATACGGTACATCAGTCACAGATCATTAAGTTGCCTGGTTCTTCACTGTTCTGAGATCCACAATACCCTTTGTATCAGCTTCTGTTAGGTGTTTAATAAATACATCAGTCGCAGATCATTACGTTGCCTGGTTCTTCACTGTTCTGAGATCCACAATACCCTTTGTATCAGCTTCTGTTAGGTGTTTAATAAATACATCAGTCGCAGATCATTAAGTTGCCTGGTTCTTCACTGTTCTGAGATCCACAATACCCTTTGTATCAGCTTCTGTTAGGTGTTTAATAAATACATCAGTCGCAGATCATTACGTTGCCTGGTTCTTCACTGTTCTGAGATCCACAATACCCTTTGTATCAGCTTCTGTTAGGTGTTTAATAAATACATCAGTCGCAGATCATTACGTTGCCTGGTTCTTCACTGTTCTGAGATCCACAATACCCTTTGTATCAGCTTCTGTTAGGTGTTTAATAAATACATCAGTCGCAGATCATTACGTTGCCTGGTTCTTCACTGTTCTGAGATCCACAATACCCTTTGTATCAGCTTCTGTTAGGTGTTTAATAAATACATCAGTCGCAGATCATTACGTTGCCTGGTTCTTCACTGTTCTGAGATCCACAATACCCTTTGTATCAGCTTCTGTTAGGTGTTTAATAAATACATCAGTCGCAGATCATTACGTTGCCTGGTTCTTCACTGTTCTGAGATCCACAATACCCTTTGTATCAGCTTCTGTTAGGTGTTTAATAAATACATCAGTCGCAGATCATTACGTTGCCTGGTTCTTCACTGTTCTGAGATCCACAATACCCTTTGTATCAGCTTCTGTTAGGTGTTTAATAAATACATCAGTCGCAGATCATTACGTTGCCTGGTTCTTCACTGTTCTGAGATCCACAATACCCTTTGTATCAGCTTCTGTTAGGTGTTTAATAAATACATCAGTCGCAGATCATTACGTTGCCTGGTTCTTCACTGTTCTGAGATCCACAATACCCTTTGTATCAGCTTCTGTTAGGTGTTTAATAAATACATCAGTCGCAGATCATTACGTTGCCTGGTTCTTCACTGTTCTGAGATCCACAATACCCTTTGTATCAGCTTCTGTTAGGTGTTTAATAAAATACATCAGTCGCAGATCATTACGTTGCCTGGTTCTTCACTGTTCTGAGATCCACAATACCCACCTGTCTTTTTGTATCAGCTTTCTGCCTATGACATCACTTTAAAGCTTGTATATTCAAGGCTGCATGTAAGTGGTCAAAGGGGGAGCAACCTTAGAATGAAGCTAACCATGCCATTGTAAAGTACAAATTTTAATTTCTGATCTTCCAGGGAACAAGCTGACCTTGGATGACCTTGGTTGTGTGCTGGGAGAGGTTCTGGACATGTCCACTGAGTGGTACGACCTTGGGCTCCAGCTCAAAGTGAGGGTTGGAACACTGGACAACATCCGGGCAGACTTCACTACCGCTAAACATCAACTTCGAGAGATGCTTAAAGCATGGTTGACCACTGGTGACAATCCCAGCTGGAAGACTCTTACAGATGCTCTCAGATGTCCGGTGGTGGGAGCGAGTCAGTTGGCTGCTGCACTGGAGACAAAGTACTGCCCAGTTGAAAGAAGTGAATTGGATGTAGGTGGCCATCCTGAGACCAACGTCTTTCCACCTTCGCCAGTATCTGAGCCATTACCCGCAGTGATGTCACAACAGACAGACATGCAAGAGAGTATGCGTAAGTAAAACTGATAGTTGCATTCAAAACGCTCTTTATTTGCATCTCTCCAGGAACCTCCCCTCAGGGTACATACCAGGACAGTACAGTGCTGCTTTCAAACATATGTACATATATGTATACCAGTAGCATACAAGTATGCATACGAGTAGGTTGTACACAGTTAGCTTCAGGTCTGCTGTGAACTACGGTGGTTACATATACGAAACTGATACAGGTTACGGGTAACAGTATTGACTCCTAAACAAACCTAGCATATGGGGTAAGGAACAGAACACCCATATCTTGGTGTTGAAATACTTTCTCCTTGTACTGTAACACAATAAAGTCAAAAACTAATCTGGTGTTATCGAGCCTTTACTTGCAGAAAGTACTTTCTGCAAGCAAGGATTGGTGCTGTCAGACTAGCCAAAAATGAATGACCACCTTCTACGAATGGCCATAACCCATCAAGGCCCAAGCTCCCTTTGAAGAGACCGGTTAGCACATAGATAATTTGCCAATGCAGTAAATACAGAGAAATGATGCTCCCTGAGGATTCACACATGACAACTACCTACTTGAGGATGCATCTACTAACCAAACTGATTGCATAGACTACTGAAGAATTAAACGCCATCATGCAACCTCACATGTGTCTGCTCAATTAAAATGGGAAGCTATTTCTGCGTTCTGGTTGATTAGACTTTTAGATTTTGGGTATCTAGGCAATTAATGTGTCTGTAGAAAATATAGTACGCATCAATGATGTGTAAACGTTGCTGATATTTCAACTAGTCATCGTCAGGGCAAACTTCTCTAATTGAAATATCAACTACTAGTAAACTGTTGGAATTCCCAGAAGAGTTGTAAATGTTTTTCATTTTCTGTTCTATTTTTGCAGAGAAGAAAACAACAACAGTTCCTACTGAGATTTACAGCCAACATCACCAAACACAAGTTTCTGAGTCAGTTAAGCATATCAGACGTTTGGAAGAAACAACAGTGAAAACAGAAGAACCTGAGGGACTTATCTCCACGCAAATGGAGACAGAACTCGTCAGTGATGAGGAATGGGACCCACCTACTGAATTTACTGTTGTGTTCATCAAAATAGCTAAACAACTCAATAAGACAGCTGATGTGGAAGATCTAAAGGACTTCTTGGAACTTCTCTGCCATCCCCGCACCCATCAGAGATATATTAACACAAAGCTGTACGCACACTGTGTAACTCCACGAGATATTATTAAGGCACTTGTTCCGCAGTACATCAACTTCATGCACACCCACCTCCTGAGGCAAATTGTGAAAAGCTTTGGAAATGAGCAATCAATGACTCTCCTGAAACAGTACGAAGATAACTTCCCCTGTAAAAAGCTTCTGAAAACAATGCGTGATCCTCTTACATTTGAAGAGACGGAAGACTGCCATGGAAGCAAAAGGCTGAAAATTGTGTGTAATTGGTATACTAATGTTGACAACACCACTAGGGAAGATGTTGAAAGGGTGCGACAAATCATTAGTAGAAACACAGGAATCCATGACATTGTGATTGTCTTTGCCCACCAGACTCCAGGCAGTGTTATATTCACTTTCCTGATCCCAGAAATGGTAGTCAGTTCCTTCAGTAATCTGGATGATGATAGCCAAAGGGACCTAGCTAAACACGGCATCCTCAGGATTGAGGTGAATAATGTAGTCATAGACCTGCAATCTTTGCAAACAGAGACCAAGACTAACACATCACAGCTAGAGACCAAGACACACACATCGCAGACAGAGACCAGTACCAATACATCGCAGCCAGAGATCAAAACTGATATGTCACAGGCAGAGATCAAGGCACACATGTTGCACACAGAGGCCTATGCCAATACATTGCAGCCAGAGATCAAAACTGATACATCACAAACAGAGACCATTACCAATGCATCACAGCCAGAGACTGAGACTCATACATCACAGGCAGAAACCAGGAACTATATATCCACGTACACTAGATCTGGAATGAAACGAGTCCCTTTAACACATGACATACCAAAAGCAACGCACTGCAACTCAGAATTCCAACATCTAATTTCTGATGTAGGGACATCACTTGCAGTAAAAGTAGAAGTTAATCAGCTGAAGGAATTTCTACAAAGTTTCAGCCATATTTTGTACCCAGAAACTCAGTATATTGATCCCAGTGTCCTGAATAATGCTGACTCTATCCCCCATATCTTCACTGCTTTGCAACCCCAGTTCATAAACTTTCTCAACTGGGGTATTCTTTGGAAGGCTGCAGATGCTTTTGACATTGAGATGGCGCCTGTATTTCAGTTGTACGAAAGTAGGTTACCTTCTGATACACCACTCTCCACTCTCCCAGACCCTCAGTCTGAGAAAGAGATTTCAGAGTTCAAAATAATTCAGAAGCTGCGAGTGACTCGTGGAGGTGGCAGTGGAATTGAATGGACACTGGGCGATGTACAGGCAGTAAAAGAAGCAGTGGAGAAAGCCACAGGAATTGATCAGGACTTCATCATTTATGCTTACTGGGAAGGAGGATTCAGCACTCACCAGTTCACATTCCTCATTCCAAAGTGTATCAGTGTAATCTTCGAGGAACTCTGTGAGGAAGACCTGGCAATCTTAGCTGGGATAGGTGTCCAAAGGTTAGAGGTTAACTATCACACTGTTGCAGAGAACATTCACGAGCTTTATCCACAAACTGTAGCACATATTAGAACAGACAATAGGATGGTAGCCAAGAACTTTGGACTTGAACATTTTATTCCTGAAGATGAAGTAGAACACATGAGTGAAGAGGACTTTGGTCACTTGAATGATCTGATCACAAACATTCCTACAGACAAGCTCCAAGAGACTTGTTCGAATGATGTACTGAAAGTCTTGGCAAAAAAGATGGGAAGCTGGAAAGACTTGGCTCCGTATCTTGGGATCAATCAATGGGATCTGGAGGATCTAGCAGAAAGGTATCCAGGAGATGAAGAAGAGCAGAAGTATGTGGCCCTGCTCAATTGGAAGACTATTGATAAAAGCTCTGCTACTTATGAGAGACTTGTGGAGTGCTTGTTGACACATGGACATGTTGGTGATGCTAAAGAACTACTGCTATACTTTCAAGGTCAGCAACTACAATTTGTGTGACTTTGTATTGCTGTTTATGATGTATATGCTCCTCGTTACTTCATGCAGGTCCTGAAGTCCAAAGAGCCCAGAAAATTTTACAACAGAGGTTTCTGAAAGATTCGTTCTCCAAGAGGAAGCTATGGTTTGGTGCTCCCAAACTACCAAAGTTCAATCGAAGACTTGGAATCGTGCAAAATGTTCCTCTCTTGTCTGAGCTAGACTATACTTCCTGCCATGAGATGATGGACCAGTTTCCCTCAGAGATCCAGGAGCTGTCTATGAAGTCTGTGCTGAACAACATATCACAAAGAGAAAGCCGTCTTTTCATTTTCAAAGGGCCCCCAGGATGTGGTAAAACTGAACTGATATCCAGAGTATGCAGATACTGGAGTAGACATTACACGCTGAGAAAGTTTTCCCTAGTACTGTATGTAAACATCTGGGATTTTCACCAAGGTTGCACTTTATCAAACTTGATTGACAGGCAGTTCATAGGCAGCACTGCTTCCAGTGAAAAGATTTGTCGCTGGATTGAAGAAGAGAAAGGAAATAAAATTTTGTTTATACTTGACGGGTTTTGCCGTAAGTACCTTCATCGATCCCCTCTGCAAAAAGGAGGAATACTTTCCAATATTCTGTTGGGTCACAGTTGTTTCTCCAAATCCACGGTAGTCATCTCCACCACATGTTCCGACTTTGTTAAACCCGTTTGTAAGAACTTCACCCAGTTTGAAATCCTCGGACTGTCTGATGAACAAATTGGAAAGCAAGTTATTCAACACTTTGACCATGAAAGAGCAGTTAATTTCTTGAACTATCTTGCAGAAAACCCAGAAATAAAAGCACTTGTTTCATCACCTAGCTACCTAATTGGAACCATGTATGTTTTTGCTCAGATTCCATATGACGATCTTCCTGTGACATGGACCCAACTGTACACATCATTGGTAGTGTCAATCAGTAAATGGCACAAGAGAGAGCTCATGGAAGATTTTCCTCATGACTCACTGCTGACTAAGTTCAAAAACAGATATCTAAAAAGGGGCAGCAAAGATTTTGCTACCAATTCACTGCAGTCTCAGTTCCAGAATACTTTACTGGCAAATAGCAGGAAAGTCATTAAGGACTCCAGAGACTTGGCTACAACAGTTGGTAAATTACTTATTCATGATGCTGAAGATATTGACCATGAACTACCAGATCACAACTCTGCTGTACCATATCTAGAGTACTTTTTGCTTTCTTTGGGAACTTTCCTCAATCACAAGAAGCTAGACAAGGCATTGAAGGATAAGGATGCATTTACATACTTTTGGTACAAAAAGAACATTTTAAGAACAAGATTTGAAAGTGGATATGTGACAGCTAAACAGCGATTTCTTTCTTCCATAACAGCTGAAGTTGGCAGGACAGTTGTTACCACACATGACATGCTCAGTTTTCTTCATTGTCTTCCGTACATGCAAGATTCCCATATAATGGTGTTGAACAAATCTGTCCTAGGAACACAAGCTGTGAGAGAACTTTCACAATTTCTTGCTGCAGACTCTTGGACTAATAATTACAGTGGCATCACACATCTCCGGTAAGCTAAGCTCTCAGTGATACCTACCTCCATGGCCTGACCCTTGCTGAGATTAGTAGGCTAAATTTATTTAATCGTAGGTTATGGTAACTCCGTAGGTCAGAATAGTGATACTGACAGATAATTGTATGCTTGAGGTCCAGGCTTGCCCCACAGTGCATGTGCTGCACGCTGGGACCAACGCTTAAACAACATTCCATGAAGTACATCAGTAAACTGTTACCAATAGTGGAGGATTGCTTCAACTAGTAACTGCAGTGACATGAAGGTGTACAATAACTATGCAATCCTCTCCCCTCCACTTGTTTCAAATGAGGTTATTTATTTTATACAGTTTGACTGGATTATCAGATGAAGCAGTCAGTTCAATAGTTGTGGCCTTGAAGACAAACCATTCATTGCTGACACTGAAGTGAGTTGATAGTAATTAGTATTTACGTGGTGTATTGAAAATATAATAACCAGTCAGGGAATAGTCTACGCTTCACTGACAAACTGACACACAGTGTCTGATACTGTGTCTCAGTAGTGAGTTACTGAGACCAAATACCATAGATATGGAAATTTTCGTTTTACAAATATTTTCATGGTTACAATGGATAATAATTATGGTCAGCACATTTTGTACACACGTTTTCACAGCACAGCTAGCTAGTTATTCCACATGAGACGGCCTCTTCGTCAATACCTGCAGGTGACTGGTGACAAATCCATGACAACCTTCTTATTGTTCGATAAATCGTTCGTCTTTACTGCCACAGTACATACCTATAGTGTTCCCCAGTTCTCTTTCGCACACGAGTAGTTCACCAACAGCTGTGTGGTAGCCATGCACGAACGTAGAAAGCTATTTGTTCTCCATTCTTTCTTGGGATGCGTAGTCTCATTCCAGGGAACGTAGAAGCAATTTAATACTATTAAAAAATGGTATCTTAGGCCATGAAAATATTTTTATAAAACACGAAAACCAGATCTACAGTATATCTTACACAGAGTGAAGGGGTTTGCTGAACCACCTCCCATCTCTTGTTGTCTGACATTCTGCAGCCTCAGTGGCACCCAGATCACAAGCATAGGTGCCCATGAATTGGTTGGAGCTTTGCAAGTGAACCAGAGCCTTCAAGAGCTAGAGTGAGTCCAGTAATTCATGTCCTGCTGCTTCTTAAGAAGTGTACACTGTAGTGTTGTTCCAGGTCTGTGCTGTAATAATAGGGAGGGCCTGCACATGACGCTTGGAAACATACCATAGTCGCTCTGATTTATACGTAGAATGGCCAAAAATAATTGTTTTTGGGACCATTCAGCCTTAATTAGAATGCATCAAAATTATTTTCCGTAGCTTTTGAACAGCATTTTGCAAACAATTTTAGGTCAAAATCAAGATGGGTATTGACAAGACCTCCAAAGACTAGAGCTTATGGTCAGGCATTCACTCTATTGTAGTACTGTCCCTGCTGTACTGCTTATCTTGTGAACGAGTCGCATGAGGCCTGCTCTCTAGCTTTATAATACTGTTGATTTACAACTTACTACGAATACTAGCTACAAACTGGTATGCCTTTCATCCCTTTGAGAGTGTTTAAGTTTCTGTTTGTGCTATCACCATTTTAATGTATGTAGAAAATGGAAAGGTTTGTTGAACCACTTCTCATCTCTTGTTCTCTGACATTCTGCAGCCTTAGTCGGAACCAGATCTCAGGCGAAGGTGCTCATGAATTGGCTGCAGCTTTGCAAGTGAACCAGAGCCTTCAGATACTAGAGTGAGTCCAACCCTTCATGTCCTACTTCTTAAGAGGCGTACACTGGGACTGCAGCAATGGTTGTGTACACTCTCAACTGGTGTAGCAGTACCAGTGCAGTACATGGTTGGTTTTGGTTGAAGCTATTGAAATGCATGGCACAGTTTAGCCTCGTACCAAGGTTCTCAGTGGGCGGGGAAAAGGAGAGCCTGGTATCCACTGTTTGTACGAGGACCGGAATGGGTACTCCCCTGAAGACCAGTGTTTTTTGAGCATATCTCCCAAAAACCGTTAACTGCCCCATCCATTTGAGCCACAACTGCCCCACCCATGTAAGTCATAAATGCCCCACCCATTTAAGCCATAAATGCCCCACCCATTTAAGCCATAAAATGCCCCATCCATTTAAGCCATAACTGCCCCATCCCCATCTCCATTTATGTTTTAACTTCACACTTTATGTATGTGTGAAATTTTGAACATCGATGTGCCAGTGGTGTTGGTGCTCCCCCACTCGACACACAACCTCTAGCTTTATAATACTGATGATTTACAACTTACTACGAATAGTAGCTACAAACTGGTGTGCCTTTCACACCTTTGAGAGTGTTTGTCAAGTTTATGTTTGTGCTATCACCATTTTAATGTATGTAGAAAGTATACAGAACCCATAGAAATGGATTGCACTACCATACCAGTGTACTCTTTTTGAGAGTGGGGATCTGCTAAGCAGCTATCTAGCCAACTTTTGTTCACTACCTAGGGAAGCGCTAGCTACTGTACTTTGCTTACTAGCATTCCATCGATTAGCTAAAGTGAGTTTCTGCGGGGTGATTACAGCACATACATTCCTGGAGATTTATGATTGACCTTCTTTTTATTGTTCTTTGACATTCTACGGCCTTAGTTTGAACAAGATCACAATTCAAGGAGATAAAATGAGTCCAGCCATATTCATGCTTTTCATCAACACCTGAATTTTATTCATTGGAGATTTCTGTTAGCCTAAGGATCCCTATCAACATACGTACCATATATATTTCTGTGGGAGCTAAATTTGACTTCAGAACTGAACGCAAGTCACTTATAGCCATCCTGAACATACTCGTTACCCTACTAATTAACATTATTGTAGCACTTGGGATTTTGGCTATATCGCAAACATTGGTTCAGATCCCAAACTGCCTTCAGTACCACAAATCAAGTCCTTACAAGGTGAGAAATAGTGTTTTCAAAGCTAACATAAAGAGGGAACTGGCCTACCCAGTGCCATCCAAAGCATTCCTACAGCAAAGCTGGCAGCAGCCATGTGCTTGTCACCCATCGATACCCCACCCACCTCCTCCCTGTTCCACTCTTTCTACACACTGTGCAGTGCTGATATAACCAAAAGCGCACTTTAAGTGTTAGAGGCAACTTAATAGTTGTACAGTGAGACTGTATATAGAGTGTCAGTTCAAGCCTGACAGGGAGTTCTCAATTTAATTCTTTCTCACATAACGTAAGTTTAGCTAAGCATATATTACGTGAAGCAGCTCCCCTATTTCTGTTGCCTGACCTTCTTCAGCCTCAAGGACAACAAGATCTCAGCTGAAGGTGTGTGTGCACTGGTAAGAGTTTTCCAGGTGAACCAGAGCCTACAGAAGCTTAAGCTAAGCAGGTGAGTCAGCCATTCAGGTCTTGTTTTTAAGAAATGCATATACACATGCAACCATAGTGTCATTACCAGTCCTATGTTGAAATATTAGGAGACACTTGGAAACATTTGCATGGATGGTTGTGTGCATTCCTGACTCAAGATCACAGCTCTAATAAGAGCTCCCCATTTGTGACCAACGACTGAATGTGAATATCAAAATATATTGTGTTTGACAACAAGGAATCAATTGTGTTCATTGTTTTTCTTAAAATACCGTCATTATTCTAATAGAACAGTAGATCCAATCTAGCAGAAGAAATTCAATTCTTGGGATTTTTGCTAATCCAATTATGCGGAAGGCTGCTGCACTAGTATTTTCGAGTGAATCCAATTTAGCGAAAGAGTAGGTACCATGAAGCGTTCTCAACAGCAACAACAACAAAAAAAAAAAACAGCGAAGTCATGGGCAGAGAGAAGCTGTTTAGTGCACCAGGAAACGTTCTTATCAAAACAACACTCCTGAAGTCACTGGCAGAGGCATTGTATAGTGCACCCAGGTGGCGTTCTTATCAAAACAAGTATGAAGAAAAGACCACAGAGGGTGGAAGTCCCCTGCACTCTGCACTTGCACACTTCAGGGAAAGTGTCTTTGTACTGCAAGCAGTTGAAACACTGAGGTAAGGAGGCCTCCGTGCGTGGAGTGATTTTCTTAGAAGATGTGCTTCCATTGCAGTGATGAATCTGATATAGTGGAAGAGATTCGGTTCTTAGAGTTTTTTGTGAATCTATTCTAGCGGAAGCCAGATTTTAGAATAGTGATGGTATATTTTCCTTGTATACTACTGTAAATGTATATACAAGCAAGTGCCCATTCCTGTGCATGCCCCATGCCCTCCATTTTGACAGCTCTGTGGTTTAGTGAGGCCCTCTGTGTAACCACCAAGCATTTCTAAGGTGACAGGCTAGTCACACATGATTGGGGCGAGCCTGAGCGAGCCCCACACTAGCGTGACTGCATTGTGCACACGTGTGTGTATGCTTGCTTGTTGGTTTGTTGGTTTGTTGGTTTGTTTGGACCGACCACTTACCGTAAATTTTAAATGAGCGCATTCAAATATTTCACGATGGTTGAATGTCCATGCACGCTGGCGTGGACTTCAGCTAAGCCATTGAGAACGAGCGTGAAGGGCTACTGCCAGACTGCAGGGTCGGCGTGAAAGAAAGCGAGAGTGAAGATGATTCAAGTTGAATGCATTGGCAGGACGCACGGCATCTTACTTTCTGAACTATGGTACAACCCTGACGATCGCGTGACAAGGCAGGCTGTGGGTGACAGACAGCAGGATGTACGCTGGCTTCAGGTACGCACCTGGCATGACCGCTCATACATAGCACGGATTCCCCTGCTAGCACATTGTTTTGACTTTGAAGCTTAGCCCATGCCCGTGTAGCCATAGTAGTGCGGCTGGACGAATAGCTGCATGTCTGTGTGGGCATTCCAAATGCAATTTGCTACTTGCTCAGGCTCGCCCCAGGATGATTCAGCATCTTTCTAGTACTACTTTTTGCATGAGCTTCAAGTTCTCTTAGTTTGCATCATGACACTTCACAGGTTCACATGCACCAGTCATTTTTTGGTCTTGGACGCAAGGCTTTATCAAAAGTTGTGCAAATTTGCCAGCAATTACCAAATCTACCCACATCATACATTCACCTATGCTTCTGGTAAATCACTAGCATGTGGCACGGAAATCCAAGAACATGGAGTTGATTATATATGCTAGCACTTTGTGGATTTGGATTAGGGGTGGAGCTTGCACGGACGTAGTTAAACCATTCAAGTGCTTCCTCCATACAAGTGAGCTACAGTGCCATAGGAGATTGGATGAGGCAATACAGTGTACGTTTATGAAAGTGTCATGAACCACCTCTCTCTCTTTTGTTCTTACATTCTGCAGCCTCAGTAAAGACGAGATCACAGATGAACTTGTGTGTGCACTGGTTAGAGATTTGCAAGTGAACCAGAGTCATCAGAAGCTAGAGTGAGTCTAGCCATTCATGTCCGACTTTCAAGAGGTGCTTGCTGAGACTGTAGTGTCATTCCCATGCCTGTGTACTGAAATATGAGGGAGGACCTGCATGGATGGTGACACTTGCAAACATTGTCCTATACATTTGTCACTACACACATGCATGGATGGTTGCACACATCCCTGACCTGTGATCACAATCTAATAAGAGTTGGCTATTTGTGGCCAACAACTTGATGCGCAGTATCAAAGTATATTTTGTTTGACCACAATGAATAAATTTTATGCTGCTTGATTTATGATTCACCCTTGTGCACTGTTGTTTAAATAATAGATGCTGAGTCTGAAGGATTTACGTGATTTAGAAACCTGAGGGCTCGAGGCTGTAGCAACCTGAGCACAGCAAGGTTGCTACTAAGGGCCAGAAGGTTTCTAAAGAGCGTAGATCGCGTTGGATGAAGCATCTAACTTATTTAGAGTATGACCATTGGCAATGACGCATTTTTTATTGGAGTCGATTTATTGGCGACTTGCTACCTGTTTTTGTTGCTGGACTGCTGTGAATTTGTAACAAGACGCATGTAAATGACAGACTACTATTGATGGCTGCTCGCTGCTGTGGTAGCATGCGTGTGAGGGTGCATAGCTCGCTTGCTCCGCCCAGTGAATTAGCTAAACTGCCACTCCCATAGGCGCCATTAGTGGTAAGGACTATTAAATGAAGCTTCATCTCACAGACTTCACAGCAATTTAAACAAACAAGACAAAAAGTCACGGATATCAATCTCCATTTTTCTAAAATGAATATAATCTTTGGTTACTGTTGTATACCATACTGTCGGTTGCATAGTAACTGTATATAGCTAGAGGGGAAGCATCTATCATATATGCTTTCCCTCAAGCCTCAATGAGATTTAGTTACTTGGTATTGACGAATCAAATTTTTAGTATTCTCACTAACTATACTCTAAGTATAGATAAATTTTACATAAAGTGGGTTCATGGACATTTCTTGACTCCTTCCTTCTTTTGTTGTCGGTCATTCTGCAGCCTCAGTAACAAAACGATCTCAGATGAAGGAGCTTGTGCACTTAGTGCAGCTTTGCAGGGGAACCAGAGCCTTCAGGAGCTAAAGTGAGTCCAGCCAGGATTTTCAGAAGGGGAGGTTATGTGGATGTGCATACGTATGTATGCATAAACATGAGGCTAGGTGGACCTGGGGGCATGCTTCCCCAGAAAATTTTAGAAATTAGGTGCTCTGAGACTGCTTCTGAGGCCATTTTGGGACAGAAGCAATCTCAGAGCAATTTTTGGATGCAATACTGTAGAATCGGGTTATTAGGCGCATGCGCTTAATGGGATAGCAGTAAAATAATATGCACTACATATCAAAGTGTGCCAAATAGCAAGGGTTGAAGGTTGACCACGCCTCTAAAAGTATGACATCATTGGCGATTGAGGTCAGAACCGGTTTATGAGGCGCTTTTCAGGCGGCTATAAAAGATGAATGGAGTCGTGTACGCAAGTTATTCTTTAAGAATGGAAGGGCAACTTGAACTCTCTAGTGTAGCTCTTCCTATGAATTGTGTATTTTCCACAGAGGTTCCAGTGAGTGTAAGCTGAGAGTGAGATGCAGGTTTTGAGCTAGAGAGCAGTGAGTCAACGGAATTCACAGTCGATGAGCGCGTCGAGGATGGCGAATGGCAATGACGAATGTTTCAACCAACTCTATGAGAAGCAGTGCCATATAGTTTATTGTTTTAATAGTCCTTTTCACATTTCTAGCGCACTTTTGGTTTGTTATTTGCAAAAGTGATCCTCGTTCGCACTACCTTCGCGTGCTTGCTCTAACTTGTCCACTTGTGGAATATTTCGCCTCGCCCACTCCAAATTTTTGTTTAATTAGAGTAGTGCGCTTCTTATCGAGGGTCTAGACACATTTTGTCAATAAGACAGCATGTGCCTAATAAGCGGTGTGCACTAAATAATGATGTGCGCCTGATAACCTGATTCTACGGTACTACATTGATTTTCTACAAGAAGGTATTACAGTTGGCAGAACAGCAGATGGGTTGAAAGATGATGAAATACCGTATAGCGGGAAATTTTCGAGGGGTCCAATTTTCGTGGTTTTCACGGTGGATTGGCAAACCACGAAAATTAAACCTGCAAAATAAAAACCTGTACGTAAGTTCTCGCACGTGATTAAGAGGGGGCGTGGCCATTGTGATTTGCATGCTGCTCGATCGATCAGCTGGTCGTTGTTGAACTTCTACAGGAATGTCTCTGTTACGCTATTTTAAAGCGTCTAGCGATACTACCAAGCTTCAGCTAATGCAGAAGTGAAGCGAGTGATCGAAGCCGCTACAGCGAACGCATCACGATAGTTCTCCACTTCTCTCATGCAAGATAGCTCTTCTCCAACAGCAGCACACCAAATTTCCTTGTACATATGATAACCACAGACCATAGCCTCGATCATATGCGCCGCGTGTCATTTCTCCTACTATCTATAGCCGATCTTTCACAAGTTTTTCGGCCGGTTCAAGCCCGCGTGCGCATGCGGTAAGAGACGGAGTCAACCAGGTATTGTGGGCGGAGCAGTTCTGGAACGGCCATCCGCGAAAATTAGACCGAGAAATCTTTGAAGATTCCCCTTCCGCAAAAATTGGACCCCTCGAAAATTTCCCGCTATACAGTAGTACGAAGAGCATCAAGCTTATACGACAGCAAGTTCTCTATAGAGTAGCGTAAAATACCGTATGTTTGCATGTGTTTTGGTATGTACTATATACTTGTGTGGATGATTAATTGTCTGCATCCCTAATCTTGTGCCCAGCTAGATATAACTACGGCAAATTGTTGCACGCTCTTCTTGCACGCATTCACAATGATTTGTATCAACTGTTTGGGCGGGGAAAACGAGAACCTTATATCAACCTTGGAATGAGGCTAGATTGTATGCATCTTTTACACACAAAATGAAAAGGTTTGTTGAACCACCTCTCATCTCTTGTTCTCTGACATTATGCAGCCTCAGTCGGAACCAGATCTCAGCCAAAGGTGCTCGTGAATTGGCTGCAGCTTTGCAAGTGAACCAGAGCCTCCAGACACTAGAGTGAGTCCAGCCCTTCATGTCTACTCCTTAAGAGGTGTACACTGGGACTGCAGCAATGGTTGTGTACACACTCAACTGGTGTAGCAGTACCAGTGCAGTACATGGTTGGTTTTGGTTGAAGCTATTGAAATGCATGGTACAGTTTAACCTCGTACCAAGGTTCTCAGTGGGCGGGGAAAAGGAGAGCCTGGTGTCCACTGTTTGCACATGCGCTTCAATTCCCAGAAATCTTGGGAGATCGGGAGCTATCGAGTTATATCTGTACAACTGTGAATTTCATAACGTGTACTTACTGCTACATCGCCCACACATTTTCTGATCAATGATGAAGCTCTTTTGATTGAGGGAGGGACAGCCATCTTAGTGATGCAGCATTGTCTGGTTACTTCCTCTGGACAATATTCTTGTCCCCCCACCACTCCCTCTTTCTTGAGACTGTGAGCACTGGTAATTTTAAGGGTGGGGCTAGGAGTGCACCAGTTCCCCTGTTACCATTGTGATTACATGTGTGCACAAGTACACATAGCATTATTCTAATTGTTGCATCCTCTCTGTGACATGACATCATATATACCATGATACTGTTACTATAGTGGAGCACCCCAAGTGAGTTATCTGTGTCTACAGTGTCCGGTGGAGCACTGACTTAACTTCCGGTGTGGTTAGACCCCGCCCTCTGCTTATATTAATTCCCGCTAAAATCAGCAATGACTGTGACACAGGGAGTACTCCTCTACTTGACTAGCTGACACACAGTCTCTGATACTGTGTGTCAGTAGTGAGGTATCGAGACCAAATATACCTTACACAAAGTGAAAAGGTTTGTTGAACCACCTCTCATCTCTTGTTCTCTGACATTATGCAGCCTCAGTCAGAACAAGATCTCAGATGAAGGAGCTCGTGAATTGGCTGCAGCGTTGCGAGTGAACCAGAGCCTTCAGACACTAAAGTGAGTCCAGCCCTTCATGTCCTACTTCTTAAGAGGTGTACACTGGTACTGCAGCAATGGTTATGTACACTCGTAACTATGACTTTATGAATACACACAAAGTGATGTATAGAACTATGAGTAGATTACAGTTAATTGCAAAATAATCATGCTATACATAGCAGTGTATGAAGCATTTTGAAAGTGGTGCACTCCAGTACAGCTATGGGGGTGGGGGTCTGTGGGGTTTGGGAGTGCACGGGCTCCCTCAATCTCCATCAAGACTATGACATACATACACCACATACATCCTGCATTACTCTAATTGATGCACCCAGCATAATTCACAAGGACCTAAAACTTCACAGGGAGTGCAGTGGAACCTCTCTTAAAGGACACCCCTGAAAAAAGGACACCAGGTTAAATCTGGACACCTTACCGAGTCCCAACTTTATATAAGTACTTCTTAAGAGTTGTACACTGGGACTGCAGCAATGGTTGTGTACACTCGTAACTGGTGAAGCAGTACCAGTGCAGTACATGGTTGGTTTTGGTTGAAGCTATTGAAATGCATGGTACAGTTTAGCCTCGTACCCAGGTTCTCAGTGGGAGGGGAAAATAAGAGCCTGGTATCCACTGTTTGCGCATGCACTTAATTTCTCGGAAATCTTGGGAGATCGGGAACTATCGCATTGTATCTGTACAACCGTGAATTTCATAACATTACATGCAGCACGTACACATTCATAGAGATTTATGTTTGACCTTTTTTTTTTTTACTTTTGAGTACTTTTGAGTTGTTATTTGTTGTTTTCTGACATTCTGCAGCCTCAGTTACAACCAGATCTCAGACGAAGGAGCCTGTAAATTTGCTGGAGCTTTGCAAGTGAACCAGAACCTTCAGGAGCTAAAGTGAGTTTTTCGGGAGGGGGGGGGGGGGGGGGGGGGGGGGGGGAGGTGGATTACAGCACATACTTTCATGGAGATTTATGATTGACCTTCCTTTTTGTTGTTCTTTGACATTGTATGGCCTTAGTTTGAACAAGATCACAATTCAAGGAGATAAAATGAGTCCAGCCATATTCATGGTTTTCATCAACACCTGAATTTTATTCATTGGAGATTTCTGTTAGCCTATGGATCCTTATCAATATACGTACCATATATATTTCTGTGGGAGCGAAATTTGACCTCAGAACTGAACGCAAGTCACTTGTTGCCATCCTGAACACACTTATGACCACTCATTAACGAGGTTGTAACACTTGGGATTTTGGCTATATCACAAACATTGGTTCAGATCCCAAACTGCCTTCGGTACCACAAATCAAGTCCTTACAAGGTGAGAAATAGTGTTTTCAAAGCTAACATAAAGAGAGAACTGGCCTACCCAATGCCATCCAAAGCATTCCTACAGCAAAGCTGGCAGCAGCCATGTGCTTGTCACCCATCGATACCCCACCCACCTCCTCCCTGTTCCACTCTTTCTACACACTGTGCAGTGCTGATATAACCAAAAGCGCACTTTAAGTGTTAGAGGCAACTTAATAGTTGTACAGTGAGACTGTATATAGAGTGTGTCAGTTCAAGCCTGACAGGGAGTTCTCAATTTAATTCTTTCTCACATAACGTAAGTGTAGCTAAGCATATATTACGTGAAGCAGCTCCCCTATTTCTGTTGCCTGACCTTCTTCAGCCTCAAGGACAACAAGATCTCAGCTGAAGGTGTGTGTGCACTGGTAAGAGTTTTCCAGGTGAACCAGAGCCTACAGAAGCTTAAGCTAAGCAGGTGAGTTCAGCCATTCAGGTCTTGTTTTTAAGAAATGCATATACACATGCAACCATAGTGTCATTACCAGTCCTATGTTGAAATATTAGGAGACACTTGGAAACATTTGCATGGATGGTTGTGTGCATTCCTGACTCAAGATCACAGCTCTAATAAGAGCTCCCCATTTGTGACCAACGACTGAATGTGAATATCAAAATTATTGTGTTTGACAACAAGGAATCAATTGTGTTCATTGTTTTTCTTAAAATACCATCATTATTCTAATAGAACAGTAGATCCAATCTAGCAGAAGAAATTCAATTCTTGGGATTTTTGCTAATCCAATTATGCGGAATGCTGCTGCACTAGTATTTTCGAGTGAATCCAATTTAGCGAAAGAGTAGGTACCATGAAGCGTTCTCAACAGCAACAACAAAAAAAAAAAAAACAGCGAAGTCATGGGCAGAGAGAAGCTGTTTAGTGCACCAGGAAACGTTCTTATCATAACAACACTCCTGAAGTCACTGGCAGAGGCATTGTATAGTGCACCCAGGTGGCGTTCTTATCAAAACAAGTATGAAGAAAGGACCGCAGAGGGTGGAAGTCCCCTGCACTCTGCACTTGCACACTTCAGGGGAAGTGTCTTAGTACTGCAAGCAGTTGAAACACTGAGGTAAGGAGGCCTCCGTGCGTGGAGTGATTTTCTTAGAAGATGTGCTTCCATTGCAGCGATGAATCTGATCTAGTGGAAGAGATTCGGTTCTTAGAGTTTTTTGTAAATCTATTCTAGCGGAAGCCAGATTTTAGAATAGTGATGGTATATTTTCCTTGTATACTACTGTAAATGTATATACAAGCAAGTGCCCATTCCTGTGCATGCCCCATGCCCTCCATTTTGACAGCTCTGTGGTTTAGTGAGGCCCTCTGTGTAACCACCAAGCATTTCTAAGGTGACAGGCTAGTCACACATGATTGGGGCGAGCCTGAGCGAGCCCCACACTAGCGTGACTGCATTGTGCACACGTGTGTGTATGCTTGCTTGTTGGTTTGTTGGTTTGTTTTGTGGACCGACCACTTACCGTAAATTTTAAATGAGCGCATTCAAATATTTCACGATGGTTGAATGTCCATGCACGCTGGCGTGGACTTCAGCTAAGCCATTGAGAACGAGCGTGAAGGGCTACTGCCAGACTGCAGGGTCGGCGTGAAAGAAAGCGAGAGTGAAGATGATTCAAGTTGAATGCATTGGCAGGACGCACGGCATCTTACTTTCTGAACTATGGTACAACCCTGACGATCGCGTGACAAGGCAGGCTGTGGGTGACAGACAGCAGGATGTACGCTGGCTTCAGGTACGCACCTGGCATGACCGCTCATACATAGCACGGATTCCCCTGCTAGCACATTGTTTTGACTTTGAAGCTTAGCCCATGCCCGTGTAGCCATAGTAGTGCGGCTGGACGAATAGCTGCATGTCTGTGTGGGCATTCCAAATGCAATTTGCTACTTGCTCAGGCTCGCCCCAGGATGATTCAGCATCTTTCTAGTACTACTTTTTGCATGAGCTTCAAGTTCTCTTAGTTTGCATCATGACACTTCACAGGTTCACATGCACCAGTCATTTTTTGGTCTTGGACGCAAGGCTTTATCAAAAGTTGTGCAAATTTGCCAGCAATTACCAAATCTACCCACATCATACATTCACCTATGCTTCTGGTAAATCACTAGCATGTGGCACGGAAATCCAAGAACATGGAGTTGATTATATATGCTAGCACTTTGTGGATTTGGATTAGGGGTGGAGCTTGCACGGACGTAGTTAAACCATTCAAATGCTTCCTCCATACAAGTGAGCTACAGTGCCATAGGAGATTGGATGAGGCAATACAGTGTACGTTTATGAAAGTGTCATGAACCACCTCTCTCTCTTTTGTTCTTACATTCTGCAGCCTCAGTAAAGACGAGATCACAGATGAACTTGTGTGTGCACTGGTTAGAGATTTGCAAGTGAACCAGAGTCATCAGAAGCTAGAGTGAGTCTAGCCATTCATGTCCGACTTTCAAGAGGTGCTTGCTGAGACTGTAGTGTCATTCCCATGCCTGTGTACTGAAATATGAGGGAGGACCTGCATGGATGGTGACACTTGCAAACATTGTCCTATACATTTGTCACTACACACATGCATGGATGGTTGCACACATCCCTGACCTGTGATCACAATCTAATAAGAGTTGGCTATTTGTGGCCAACAACTTGATGCGCAGTATCAAAGTATATTTTGTTTGACCACAATGAATAAATTTTATGCTGCTTGATTTATGATTCACCCTTGTGCACTGTTGTTTAAATAATAGATGCTGAGTCTGAAGGATTTACGTGATTTAGAAACCTGAGGGCTCGAGGCTGTAGCAACCTGAGCACAGCAAGGTTGCTACTAAGGGCCAGAAGGTTTCTAAAGAGCGTAGATCGCGTTGGATGAAGCATCTAACTTATTTAGAGTATGACCATTGGCAATGACGCATTTTTTATTGGAGTCGATTTATTGGCGACTTGCTACCTGTTTTTGTTGCTGGACTGCTGTGAATTTGTAACAAGACGCATGTAAATGACAGACTACTATTGAAGGCTGCTCGCTGCTGTGGTAGCATGCGTGTGAGGGTGCATAGCTCGCTTGCTCCGCCCAGTGAATTAGCTAAACTGCCACTCCCATAGGCGCCATTAGTGGTAAGGACTATTAAATGAAGCTTCATCTCACAGACTTCACAGCAATTTAAACAAACAAGACAGAAAGTCACGGATATCAATCTCCATTTTTCTAAAATGAATATAATCTTTGGTTACTGTTGTATACCATACTGTCGGTTGCATAGTAACTGTATATAGCTAGAGGGGAAGCATCTATCATATATGCTTTCCCTCAAGCCTCAATGAGATTTAGTTACTTGGTATTGACGAATCAAATTTTTAGTATTCTCACTAACTATACTCTAAGTATAGATAAATTTTACATAAAGTGGGTTCATGAACATTTCTTGACTCCTTCCTTCTTTTGTTGTCTGTCATTCTGCAGCCTCAGTAACAAAACGATCTCAGATGAAGGAGCTTGTGCACTTAGTGCAGCTTTGCAGGGGAACCAGAGCCTTCAGGAGCTAAAGTGAGTCCAGCCAGGATTTTCAGAAGGGGAGGTTATGTGGATGTGCATACGTATGTATGCATAAACATGAGGCTAGGTGGGCCTGGGGGCATGCTTCCCCAGAAAATTTTAGAAATTAGGTGCTCTGAGACTGCTTCTGAGGCCATTTTGGGACAGAAGCAATCTCAGAGCAATTTTTGGATGCAATACTGTAGAATCGGGTTATTAGGCGCATGCGCTTAATGGGATAGCAGTAAAATAATATGCACTACATATCAAAGTGTGCCAAATAGCAAGGGTTGAAGGTTGGCCGCGCCTCTAAAAGTATGACATCATTGGCGATTGAGGTCAGAACCGGTTTACGAGGCGCTTTTCAGGCGGCTATAAAAGATGAATGGAGTCGTGTACGCAAGTTATTCTTTAAGAATGGAAGGGCAACTTGAACTCTCTAGTGTAGCTCTTCCTATGAATTGTGTATTTTCCACAGAGGTTCCAGTGAGTGTAAGCTGAGAGTGAGATGCAGGTTTTGAGCTAGAGAGCAGTGAGTCAACGGAATTCACAGTCGATGAGCGCGTCGAGGATGGCGAATGGCGATGACGAATGTTTCAACCAACTCTATGAGAAGCAGTGCCATATAGTTTATTGTTTTAATAGTCCTTTTCACATTTCTAGCGCACTTTTGATTTGTTATTTGCAAAAGTGATCCTCGTTCGCACTACCTTCGCGTGCTTGCTCTAACTTGTCCACTTGTGGAATATTTCGCCTCGCCCACTCCAAATTTTTGTTTAATTAGAGTAGTGCGCTTCTTATCGAGGGTCTAGACACATTTTGTCAATAAGACAGCATGTGCCTAATAAGCGGTGTGCACTAAATAATGATGTGCGCCTGATAACCTGATTCTACGGTACTACATTGATTTTCTACAAGAAGGTATTACAGTTGGCAGAACAGCAGATGGGTTGAAAGATGATGAAATACCGTATAGTGGGAAATTTTCGAGGGGTCCAATTTTCGTGGTTTTCACGGTGAATTGGCAAACCACGAAAATTAAACCTGCAAAATAAAAACCTGTACGTAAGTTCTCGCACGTGATTAAGAGGGGGCGTGGCCATTGTGATTTGCATGCTGCTCGATCGATCAGCTGGTCGTTGTTGAACTTCTACAGGAATGTCTCTGTTACGCTATTTTAAAGCGTCTAGCGATACTACCAAGCTTCAGCTAATGCAGAAGTGAAGCGAGTGATCGAAGCCGCTACAGAGAACGCATCACGATAGTTCTCCACTTCTCTCATGCAAGATAGCTCTTCTCCAACAGCAGCACACCAAATTTCCTTGTACATATGATAACCACGGACCATAGCCTCGATCATATACGTCGCGTGTCATTTCTCCTACTATCTATAGCCGATCTTTCACAAGTTTTTCGGCCGGTTCGAGCCCGCGTGTGCATGCGGTAAGAGACGGAGTCAACCAGGTATTGTGGGCGGAGCAGTTCTGGAACGGCCATCCGCGAAAATTAGACCGAGAAATCTTTGAAGATTCCCCTTCCGCGAAAATTGGACCCCTCGAAAATTTCCCGCTATACGGTAGTACGAAGAGCATCAAGCTTATACGACAGCAAGTTCTCTATAGAGTAGCGTAAAATACCGTATGTTTGCATGTGTTTTGGTATGTACTATATACTTGTGTGGATGATTAATTGTCTGCATCCCTAATCTTGTGCCCAGCTAGATATAACTACGGCAAATTGTTGCACGCTCTTCTTGCACGCATTCACAATGATTTGTATCAACTGTTTGGGCGGGGAAAACGAGAACCTTATATCAACCTTGGAATGAGGCTAGATTGTATGCATCTTTTACACACAAAATGAAAAGGTTTGTTGAACCACCTCTCATCTCTTGTTCTCTGACATTATGCAGCCTCAGTCGGAACCAGATCTCAGCCAAAGGTGCTCGTGAATTGGCTGCAGCTTTGCAAGTGAACCAGAGCCTCCAGACACTAGAGTGAGTCCAACCCTTCATGTCCTACTTCTTAAGAGGTGTACACTGAGACTGCAGCAATGGTTGTGTACACACTCAACTGGTGTAGCAGTACCAGTGCAGTACATGGTTGGTTTTGGTTGAAGCTATTGAAATGCATGGTACAGTTTAACCTCGTACCAAGGTTCTCAGTGGGCGGGGAAGAGGAGAGCCTGGTGTCCACTGTTTGCACATGCGCTTCAATTCCCAGAAATCTTGGGAGATCAGGAACTATCGTGTTGTGTCTGTACAACCGTGACTTTCATAACGTGTACTTACTACTACATCGCCCACACATTTTCTGACCAATGATGAAGCTCTTTTGATTGAGGGAGGGACAGCCATCTTAGTGATGCAGCATTGTCTGGTTACTTCCTCTGGACAATATTCTTGTCCCCCCACCACTCCCTCTTTCTTGAGACTGTGAGCACTGGTAGTTTTAAGGGTGGGGCTAGGAGTGCACCAGTTCCCCTGTTACCATTATGATTACATGTGTGCACATGTACACATAGCTAGGTCCTGCATTATTCTAATTGTTGCATCCTCTCTGTGACATGACATCATGTATACCATGATACTGTTACTATAGTGGAGCACCCCAAGTGAGTTATCTGTGTCTACAGTGTCCTATGGAGCACTGACTTAACTTCCGGTGTGGTTAGACCCCGCCCTCTGCTTATATTAATTCCCGCTAAAATCAGCAGTGACTGTGACACAGGGAGTACTCCTCTACTTGACTAGCTGACACACAGTCTCTGATACTGTGTGTCAGTAGTGAGGTATCGATGCCAAATATACCTTACACAAAGTGAAAAGGTTTGTTGAACCACCTCTCATCTCTTGTTCTCTGACATTCTGCAGCCTCTGGAACAACCAGATCACAGATGAAGGTGCTCGTGAATTGGCTTCAGCTTTACAAGTCAACCAGAGCCTTCAGACACTAAAGTGAGTCCAGCCCTTCATGTCCTACTTCTTAAGAGGTATACACTGGGACTGCAGCAATGGTTGTGTACACTCGTAACTATGACTTTATGAATACACACAAAGTGATGTATAGAACTATGAGTAGATTACAGTTAATTGCAAAATAATCATGCTATACATAGCAGTGTATGAAGCATTTTGAAAGTGGTGCACTCCAGTACAGCTATGGGGGTGGGGGTCTGTGGGGTTTGGGGGTGCACGGGCTCCCTCAATCTCCATCAAGACTATGACATACATACACCACATACATCCTGCATTACTCTAATTGATGCACCCAGCATAATTCACAAGGACCTAAAACTTCACAGGGAGTGCAGTGGAACCTCTCTTAAAGGACACCCCTGAAAAAAGGACACAAGGTTAAATCTGGACACCTTACCGAGTCCCAACTTTATATAAGTACTTCTTAAGAGTTGTACACTGGGACTGCAGCAATGGTTGTGTACACTCGTAACTGGTGAAGCAGTACCAGTGCAGTACATGGTTGGTTTTGGTTGAAGCTATTGAAATGCATGGTACAGTTTAGCCTCGTACCCAGGTTCTCAGTGGGAGGGGAAAATAAGAGCCTGGTATCCACTGTTTGCGCATGCACTTAATTTCTCGGAAATCTTGGGAGATCGGGAACTATCGCATTGTATCTGTACAACCGTGAATTTCATAACATTACATGCAGCACGTACACATTCATAGAGATTTATGTTTGACCTTTTTTTTTTTACTTTTGAGTACTTTTGAGTTGTTATTTGTTGTTTTCTGACATTCTGCAGCCTCAGTTACAACCAGATCTCAGACGAAGGAGCCTGTAAATTTGCTGGAGCTTTGCAAGTGAACCAGAACCTTCAGGAGCTAAAGTGAGTTTTTCGGGGGGGGGGGGGGGGGGGGGGGGAGGTGGATTACAGCACATACTTTCATGGAGATTTATGATTGACCTTCCTTTTTGTTGTTCTTTGGCATTCTACGGCCTTAGTTTGAACAAGATCACAATTCAAGGAGATACAATGAGTCCAGCCATATTCATGCTTTTCATCAACACCTGAATTTTATTCATTGGAGATTTCTGTTAGCATATTAATCCCTATCAACATACGTACCATATATATTTCTGTGGGAGCTAAATTTGACTTCAGAACTGAACCCAAGTCACTTGTTGCCATCCTGAACACACTTATGACCACTCATTAACGAGGTTGTAACACTTGGGATTTTGGCTATATCACAAACATTGGTTCAGATCCCAAACTGCCTTCGGTACCACAAATCAAGTCCTTACAAGGTGAGAAATAGTGTTTTCAAAGCTAACATAAAGAGAGAACTGGCCTACCCAGTGCCACCCAAAGCATTCCTACAGCAAAGCTGGCAGCAGCCATGTGCTTGTCACCCATCGATACCCCACCCACCTCCTCCCTGTTCCACTCTTTCTACACACTGTGCAGTGCTGATATAACCAAAAGCGCACTTTAAGTGTTAGAGGCAACTTAATAGTTGTACAGTGAGACTGTATATAGAGTGTGTCAGTTCAAGCCTGACAGGGAGTTCTCAATTTAATTCTTTCTCACATAACGTAAGTGTAGCTAAGCATATATTACGTGAAGCAGCTCCCCTATTTCTGTTGCCTGACCTTCTTCAGCCTCAAGGACAACAAGATCTCAGCTGAAGGTGTGTGTGCACTGGTAAGAGTTTTCCAGGTGAACCAGAGCCTACAGAAGCTTAAGCTAAGCAGGTGAGTCAGCCATTCAGGTCTTGTTTTTAAGAAATGCATATACACATGCAACCATAGTGTCATTACCAGTCCTATGTTGAAATATTAGGAGACACTTGGAAACATTTGCATGGATGGTTGTGTGCATTCCTGACTCAAGATCACAGCTCTAATAAGAGCTCCCCATTTGTGACCAACGACTGAATGTGAATATCAAAATATATTGTGTTTGACAACAAGGAATCAATTGTGTTCATTGTTTTTCTTAAAATACCGTCATTATTCTAATAGAACAGTAGATCCAATCTAGCAGAAGAAATTCAATTCTTGGGATTTTTGCTAATCCAATTATGCGGAAGGCTGCTGCACTAGTATTTTCGAGTGAATCCAATTTAGCGAAAGAGTAGGTACCATGAAGCGTTCTCAACAGCAACAACAACAACAAAAAAACAGCGAAGTCATGGGCAGAGAGAAGCTGTTTAGTGCACCAGGAAACGTTCTTATCAAAACAACACTCCTGAAGTCACTGGCAGAGGCATTGTATAGTGCACCCAGGTGGCGTTCTTATCAAAACAAGTATGAAGAAAAGACCACAGAGGGTGGAAGTCCCCTGCACTCTGCACTTGCACACTTCAGGGGAAGTGTTAGTACTGTAAGCAGTTGAAACACTGAGGTAAGGAGGCCTCCGTGCGTGGAGTGATTTTCTTAGAAGATGTGCTTCCATTGCAGTGATGAATCTGATATAGTGGAAGAGATTCGGTTCTTAGAGTTTTTTGTGAATCAATTCTAGCAGAAGCCAGATTTTAGAATAGTGATGGTATATTTTCCTTGTATACTACTGTAAATGTATATACAAGCAAGTGCCCATTCCTGTGCATGCCCCATGCCCTCCATTTTGACAGCTCTGTGGTTTAGTGAGGCCCTCTGTGTAACCACCAAGCATTTCTAAGGTGACAGGCTAGTCACACATGATTGGGGCGAGCCTGAGCGAGCCCCACACTAGCGTGACTGCATCGCGCACACGTGTGTGTATGCTTGCTTGTTGGTTTGTTGGTTTGTTGGTTTGTTTGGACCGACCACTTACCGTAAATTTTAAATGAGCGCATTCAAATATTTCACGATGGTTGAATGTCCATGCACGCTGGCGTGGACTTCAGCTAAGCCATTGAGAACGAGCGTGAAGGGCTACTGCCAGACTGCAGGGTCGGCGTGAAAGAAAGCGAGAGTGAAGATGATTCAAGTTGAATGTATTGGCAGCACGCACGGCATCTTACTTTCTGAACTATGGTACAACCCTGACGATCGCGTGACAAGGCAGGCTGTGGGTGACAGACAGCAGGATGTACGCTGGCTTCAGGTACGCACCTGGCATGACCGCTCATACATAGCACGGATTCCCCTGCTAGCACATTGTTTTGACTTTGAAGCTTAGCCCATGCCCGTGTAGCCATAGTAGTGCGGCTGGACGAATAGCTGCATGTCTGTGTGGGCATTCCAAATGCAATTTGCTACTCGCTCAGGCTCGCCCCAGGATGATTCAGCATCTTTCTAGTACTACTTTTTGCATGAGCTTCAAGTTCTCTTAGTTTGCATCATGACACTTCACAGGTTCACATGCACCAGTCATTTTTTGGTCTTGGACGCAAGGCTTTATCAAAAGTTGTGCAAATTTGCCAGCAATTACCAAATCTACCCACATCATACATTCACCTATGCTTCTGGTAAATCACTAGCATGTGGCACGGAAATCCAAGAACATGGAGTTGATTATATATGCTAGCACTTTGTGGATTTGGATTAGGGGTGGAGCTTGCACGGACGTAGTTAAACCATTCAAATGCTTCCTCCATACAAGTGAGCTACAGTGCCATAGGAGATTGGATGAGGCAATACAGTGTACGTTTATGAAAGTGTCATGAACCACCTCTCTCTCTTTTGTTCTTACATTCTGCAGCCTCAGTAAAGACGAGATCACAGATGAACTTGTGTGTGCACTGGTTAGAGATTTGCAAGTGAACCAGAGTCATCAGAAGCTAGAGTGAGTCTAGCCATTCATGTCCGACTTTCAAGAGGTGCTTGCTGAGACTGTAGTGTCATTCCCATGCCTGTGTACTGAAATATGAGGGAGGACCTGCATGGATGGTGACACTTGCAAACATTGTCCTATACATTTGTCACTACACACATGCATGGATGGTTGTGCACATCCCTTACCTGTGATCACAATCTAATAAGAGTTGGCTATTCGTGGCCAACAACTTGATGCGCAGTATCAAAGTATATTTTATTTGACCACAATGAATAAATTTTATGCTGCTTGATTTATGATTCACCCTTGTGCACTGTTGTTTAAATAATAGATGCTGAGTCTGTGAGATTTACGTGATTTAGAAACCTGAAGGCTGGAGGCTGTAGCAACCTGAGCACAGCAAGGTTGCTACTAAGGGCCAGAAGGTTCTAAAGAGCATGCGTAGATCCAGTTGGACAAAGCGTCTAACTTATTTAGAGTATAGCAACAATGACCGTTGGCAACGATGCATTTTTTATTCGAGTTGATTTATCAGCGACTTGCTGCCTGTTTTTGTTGCTGGACTGCTATGAATTTGTAACAAGATGCATGTAAATGACAGACTACTATTGACGGCTGCTCGCTGCTGTGGTAGCATGCGTGTGAGGGTGCATAGCTCGCTTGCTCCGCCCAGTGAATTAGCTAAACTGCCACTCCCATAGGTTCTATTAGTGGTAAGGCCTATTAAATGAAGCTTCATCTCACAGACTTTACAGCAATTTAAACAACAAACAAGACAGAAAGTCACGGATATCAATCTCCATTTTTCTAAAATGAATATAATCCTTGGTTACTGTTGTATACCATACTATTGGTTGCATAGTAACTGTATATAGCTAGAGGGGAAGCGTCTATCATATATGCTTTCCCTCAAGCCTCAATGAGATTTAGTTACTTGGTATTGACGTATTCTCACTAACTATACTCTAAGTATAGATAAATTTTACATAAAGTGGGTTCATGGACATTTCTTGACTCCTTCCTTCTTTTGTTGTCGGTCATTCTGCAGCCTCAGTAACAAAACGATCTCAGATGAAGGAGCTTGTGCACTTAATGCAGCTTTGCAGGGGAACCAGAGCCTTCAGGAGCTAAAGTGAGTCCAGCCAGGATTTTCAGAAGGGGAGGTTATGTGGATGTGCATACGTAGCATGCCATGCAAGACTAGGTGGGCCTGCTGGCATGCTCTCCCAGAAATGTTTTTGAAATTAGATGCTCTGAGACTGCTTCTGAGGCCATTTTGGGACAGAAGCAGTCTCAGAGCAATTTTTGGATGCAATACTGTAGAATCGGGTTATTAGGCGCATGCACTTAATGGGATAACAGTAAAATAATATGCACTACATATCAAAGTGTTCCAAATAGCTAGGGTTGAAGGTTGACCACGCCTCTAAAAGTATGACATCATTGGCGATTGAGGTCAGAACCGGTTTACGAGGAGCTTGTCAGGCGGCTGTAAAAGATGAATGGAGTCGTGCACGCAAGTTATTCTTTAAGAATGGAAGGACAACTTGAACTCTCTAGTGTAGCTTTTCCTATGTGTCTTTTCCGCAGGAGTTCCAGTGAGTGTAAGCTGAGAGCGAGATGCAGGTTTTGAGGTAGACAGCAGTGAGTCAACGGAAATTCACAGTCGATGAGCGCGTCGAGGATGGCGAATGGCGATGACAAATGTTTCAACCAACTCTATGAGAAGCAGTGCCATATAGTTTATTGTTTTATAGTCCTTTAATTTTCTAGCACACTTTTGATTTGTTATTTGCAAAGTGATCCTCGTTCACACTACCTTCTCGTGCTTGGTCTAACTTGTCCACTTGTGGAATATTTCACCTCACCCACTCCAAATTTTCGTTTAATTAGAGCAGTGCGCTTCTTATTGAGGGTCTAGACACATTTTGTCAATAAGACAGCATGCGCCTAATAAGCGGTGTGCGCTAAATAATGATGTGCGCCTGATAACCCGATTCTACGGTACTACATCGATTTTCTACAAGAAGGTATTACGGTTGGTAGAACAGCAGATGGGGTGGAAGACGATGAAATAGTACGAAGAGCATCAAGCTTATACAACAGCATGTTTTATTTGCATGTGTTTTGGTATGTACTATATACTTGCGTGGATGATTAATTGTCTGCATCCCTAGTCTTGTGCCCAGCTAGATACAACTATGGAAAATTGTTGCACGCTCTTCTTGCATGCATTCACAATGATTTGAATATGACCTGCACTAACTTAAGTCTCTCACCACATTAGCACTTAGACTGCTCAAGTAGTTAAACATACAAAACAATTTGGTTGACCAAATTTGAACAAGAATTGAACACAATGTTACCAGGCAGAGCTTCTGTAGCTGGTTGTGAGACTAGTGCATTCCTGGTTCATGATCATTGCTCTAATAAGAGCTATTCTGGGATGAAAAAGGACGAACTTGTAGCGAAGTAAGTTAGAACGTAACTTGGTTACTGTAGCTGCCAAGTAGGCAGAGAGATTTGAACCCACCCTTCCAGTTAGTAAAAATTATTAATCACCACATGAAAACATAATACTGCTTTATTTATAGAGTTGAAGGAGCAATCAGGTACGGGCTTGATTCACCTGTAGAAGAGAGTGATGAAGAAACTGATGAGACAGCACCCGATGGTTATCAAGCAACAATAGTGTCAGCTCAAGGGTGGATAGATGCTATAATGTAGCTGAACTGCCTCCGCTCACCATATCCTGGTTAATCTACGAGTACAGTGACACCATTGAGCAGAGGATGATTCCCGGAGGCAGTAATGACGAGAGGCTGACGGCCGTAGGCACACAAAGTAGCTCAATCATTATCTCGCTTCCCACGAGCCTCTCCTGCGTGCATTCATGTATGCCCTTGTACGGCTACTAGTGGAGCACCTCAGGTGACTTATTAGTGTGTACACTGAACTCCCCGGCTGGTTGAACCCACACCCTCTGCTTATATTAAAATCACCAGTGACAGTGACACAGGGAGTACTCCTCTACTTGACTAGCTGACACACAGTGTCTGATACTGTGTCTCAGTAGTGAGGTACCGAGACCAAATATACCTTACACGAAATGAAGAGGTTTGTTGAACCACCTCTCATCTCTTGTTCTCTGACATTCTGCAGCCTCAGTGAGAGCCAGATCTCAGATGAAGGTGCTCATGGATTGGCTGCAGCTTTGCAAGTGAACCAGAGCCTTCAGACACTAAAGTGAGTCCAGCCCTTCATGTCCTACTTCTTAAGAGGTGTACACTGAGACTGCAGCAATGGTTGTGTACACACTCAACTGGTGTAGCAGTACCAGTGCAGTACATGGTTGGTTTTTGTTGAAGCTATTGAAATGCATGGTACAGTTTAGCCTCGTATCAAGGCTTTCAGTGGGCGGGGAAAACGAGAGCCTGGTATCCACTGTTTGTGCATGTGCTTAATTTCCCAGAAATCTTGGGAGATCGGGAACTATCGTGTTTTATCTGTACAACCGTGACTTTCATAACGTGTACTTACTACTACACCGCCCACACATTTTCTGACCAATGATGAAGCTCTTTTGATTGAGGGAGGGACAGCCATCTTAGTGATGCAGCATTGTCTGGTTACTTCCTCTGGACAATATTCTTGTCCCCCCATCACTCCCTCTTTCTTGAGACTGTGAGCACTGGTAATTTTAAGGGTGGGGCTAGGAGTGCACAAGTTCCCCTGTTACCATTGTGATTACATGTGTGCACACATACACATAGCTAGGTCCTGCATTATTCTAATTGTTGCATCCTCTCTGTGACATGATATCATATATACCATGATACTGTTACTATAGTGGAGCACCCCAAGTGAGTTATCTGTGTCTACAGTGTCCTATGGAGCACTGACTTAACTTCCCGTGTGGTTAGACCCCGCCCTCTGCTTATATTAATTCACACTAAAATCACCAGTGACTGTGACACAGGGAGTACTCCTCTACTTGACTAGCTGACACACAGTGTCTGTTACTGTGTCTCAGTAGTGAGGTATCGAGACCAAATATACCTTACACAAAATGAAGAGGTTTGTTGAACCACCTCTCATCTCTTGTTCTCTGACATTCTGCAGCCTCAGTCAGAACCAGATCTCAGACGAAGGTGCTCGTGAATTGGCTGCAGCGTTGCAAGTGAACCAGAGCCTTCAGACACTAGAGTGAGTCCAGCCCTTTCATGTCCTACTTCTTAAGAGGTGTACACTGGTACTGCAGCAATGGTTGTGTACACTCTCAACTGGTGTAGCAGTACCAGTGCAGTACATGGTTGGTTTTGGTTGAAGCTATTGAAATGCATGGTACAGTTTAACCTCGTACCAAGGTTCTCAGTGGGCGGGGAAAAGGAGAGCCTTGTATCCACTGTTTGTTGCCTCACTCCCACTTCACAACGGAACTGGTCTGTGACCTCGTGATTTGACAATTTCAGACTTGACATGGCTTTTGAGTACATTGACTGCAGGATTGTTAAAGTTTGTTGACTAATTCCCAGTTGAACTAGCTTTTTCCACAAACAGTAATGATCAACTGAGTCGAATGCTTTTCTCCTTGGCTGTTCCAAAAGTTGCAGCAGTGTCAATTTTGTCCTCCAAATGATCTGTCTGAAAACATAATCATTCACTGTATACTAAAATCAAAATTAGTACGTACTAAGCATCCTACCGCCTATCTGTAAATCTCTCCAGAACCACCTAACAAATGGGCAAAACAAAAGCATGGTAGATAGGTCTAGTAAGCTACGCGTGCGCTTTAATTCCCAGAAATCTTGGGAGATCGGCAACTATCGCGTTATATCTGTACAGCGGTGACTGTCATAGCATGTACTTACTGCTACACTACATAAAGCTCTTTTGCTACACCGCCCACACATTTTCTGACCAATGATGAAGCTCTTTTGATTGAGGGAGGGACAGCCATCTTAGTGATGCAGCATTTTCTGGTTACTTCCTCTGGACAATATTTTTGTCCCCCCACCACTCCCTCTTTCTTGAGACTGTGAACACTGGTAATTTTAAGGATGGGGCTGGGGGTGCACAAGTTCCCCTGTTACCATTGTGATTACATGTGCATACACGTACACATAGCTCGGTGCTACATTGTTGTATCCTCTCTGTGACATCATATATACCATGATTGCTGAGCGGGAAGTGAGGCACATAATCGTGCAGTGTGGAGTTCAAATCTCGGTTTTCTCTGTAATGTTCAGGAATAAAATGTACAGCGGCGCACATGCGTGATAATGAGGGTACGAGTGCAGCGAGAGGCTGAACAACGTAGGCACAACCTCATTCGTGCCTCTGTCGGTCAGCCTCTCGTTGTTGCTTCCTCCGGGAATCTCAACAGTGTCACTGCACCCGTATCCTGGTTATAATCTACAAGTACAGTGACACCATTGAGCAGAGGATGATTCCCGGAGGCCGGACACAGTAATGACGAGAGGCTGACCGACGTAGGCATGCAAAGTAGCTCAATCATTATCTCGCTTCCCACGAGCCTCTCCTGCGTGCATTCATGTATGCCCTTGTACAGCTACTAGTGGAGCACCCCAGGTGACTTATTAGTGTGTACAGTGTCCGGTAGAGTGCCTGACTGAACTCCCCGGCTGGCTGAACCCCCACCTTCTGCTTATATTAAAATCACCAGTGACTGTAACACAGGGAGTACTCCTCTACTTGACTAGCTGACACACAGTGTCTGATACTGTCTCTCAGTAGTGAGGTATCGAGACCAAATATACCTTACGCAAGTGAAGATGTTTGTTGAACCACCTCTCATCTCTTGTTCTCTGACATTCTGCAGCCTCAGTCAGAACCAGATCTCAGGCGAAGGTGCTCGTGAATTGGCTGCAGCGTTGCAAGTGAACCAGAGCCTTCAGACACTAAAGTGAGTCCAGCCTTTCATGTCCTACTTCTTAAGAGGTGTACACTCGTACTGCAGCAATGGTTGTGTACACTCTCAACTGGTGTAGCAGTACGAGTGCAGTACATGGTTGGTTTTGGTTGAAGCTATTGAAATGCATGGTACAGTTTAGCCTCGTACCAAGGTTCTCAGTGGGCGGGGAAAAGGAGAGCCTGGTATCCACTGTTTGCGCATGCGCTTAATTTCTCAGAAATCTTGGGAGATCGGGAACTATCGTGTTATATCTGTACAACCGTGACTTTCATAACGTGCACTTACTACTACACCGTCCGCACATTTTCTGACCAATGATGAAGCTCCTTTGATTGAGGGAGGGACAGCCATCTTAGTGATGCAGCATTTTCTGGTTACTTCCTCTGGGCAATATTCTTGTCCCCCCACCACTCCCTCTTTCTTGAGACTGTGAGCACTGGTAATTTTAAGGGTGAAGCTAGGGGTGCACCAGTTCCCCTGTTACCATTGTGATTACATGTGTGCACACATACACATGGCTAGGTCCTGCATTATTCTAATTGTTGCATCCTCTCTGTGACATGACATCATGTATACCATGATACTGTTACTATAGTGGAGCACCCCAAGTGAGTTATCTGTGTCTACAGTGTCCGGGGGAGCACTGACTTAACTTCCCGTGTGGTTAGACCCCACCCTCTGCTTATATTAATTCACGCTAAATACACCAGTGACTGTGACACAGGGAGTACTCCTCTACTTGACTAGCTGACACACAATGTCTGATAGTGTGTGTCAGTGGTGAGGTACTGAGACCAAATATAGCTTACACTAAGTGAAGAGGTTTGTTGAACCACCTCTCATCTCTTGTTGTCTGACATTATGCAGCCTCAGTTTGAACCAGTTCAAAGACAAAGGTGCTTGTCAATTGGCTGCAGCGTTGCAAGTGAACCAGAGCCTTCAGACACTAAAGTGAGTCCAACCCTTCATGTCCTACTTCTTAAGAGGTGTACACTGGTACTGCAGCAATGGTTGTGTACACTCTCAACTGGTGTAGCAGTACCAGTGCAGTACATGGTTGATTTTGGTTGAAGCTATTGAAATGCATGGTACAGTTTAGCCTCGTACCAAGGTTCTCAGTGGGCGGGGAAAAGGAGAGCCTGGTATCCACTGTTTGCGCATGCGCTTAATTTCTCAGAAATCTTGGGAGATCGGGAACTATCCCGTTGTATCTGTACAACCGTGAATTTCATAACGTGTAGTTACTACTACACCACCCACACATTTTCTGACCAATGATGAAGCTCTTTTGATTGATGGAGGGACAGCCATCTTAGTGATGCAGCATTGTCTGGTTACTTCCTCTGGACAATATTCTTGTCCCCCCACCACTCCCTCTTTCTTGAGACTGTGAGCACTGGTAATTTTAAGGGTGGGGCTAGGAGTGCACCAGTTCCCCTGTTACCATTGTGATTACATGTGTGCACACGTACACATAGCTAGGTCCTGCATTATTCTAATTGTTGCATCCTCTCTGTGACATGACATCATATATACCATGATACTGTTACTATAGTGGAGCACCCCAAGTGAGTTATCTGTGTCTACAGTGTCCGGTGGAGCATTGACTTAACTTCCCGTGTGGTTAGACCCCGCCCTCTGCTTATATTAATTCTCGCTAAAATCACCAGTGACCGTAACATAGGGAGTACTCCTCTACTTGACTAGCTGACACACAGTGTCTGATACTGTGTGTCAGTAGTGAGGTATCGAGACCAAATATACCTTACACAAAGTGGAAAGGTTTGTTGAACCACCTCTCATCTCTTGTTCTCTGACATTCTGCAGCCTCAGTGGGAACAAGATCTCAGATGAAGGTGCTCGTGAATTGGCTGCAGCTTTGCAAGTGAACCAGAGCCTTCAGACACTAGAGTGAGTCCAGCCCTTCATGTCCTACTTCTTAAGAGTTATACACTGGGACTGCAGCAATGGTTGTGTACACTCTCAACTGGTGTAGCAGTACCAGTGCAGTACATGGTTGGTTTTGGTTGAAGCTATTGAAATGCACGGTAAAGTTTAACCTCGTACCAAGGTTCTCAGTGGGCGGGAAAAATGAGAGCCTGGTATCCACTGTTTGTGCATGTGCTTAATTTCTCAGAAATCTTGGGAGATCGGGAACTATCGTGTTATATCTGATACTGTGTGTCAGTAGTGAGGTACCGCGAGACCAAATATACCTTACACAAAGTGAAGAGGTTTGTTGAACCACCTCTCATCTCTTGTTCTCTGACATTCTGCAGCCTCAGTTGGAACCAGATCTCAGCTGATGGTGTGTGTGCACTGGTAAGAGTTTTCCAGGTGAACCAGAGCCTACAGAAGCTTAAGCTAAGCAGGTGAGTCAGCCATTCATGTCTTGTTTTTAAGAAATGCATATACACATGAAACCATAGTGTCATTACCAGTCCTATGTTGAAATATTAGGAGACACTTGGAAACATTTGCATGGATGGTTGTGTGCATTCCTGACTCAAGATCACAGCTCTAATAAGAGCTCCCCATTTGTGACCAACGACTGAATGTGAATGTCGTGTTTGACAACAAGGAATCAATTGTGTTCATTGTTTATTTTTTTAAATACCGTCATTATTCTAATAGAACAGTAGATCCAATCGAGCGGAAGAAATTCAATTCTTGGGATTTTTGCTAATCCAATTATGCGGAAGGCTGCTGCACTAGTATTTGAGTTAATCCAATTTAGCGAAAGAGTAGGTACCATGAAGCGTTCTCAACAGCAACAACAACAAAAAAAAACAGCGAAGTCATGGGCAGACAGAAGCTGTTTAGTGCACCAGGAAACGTTCTTATCAAAACAAGTATGAAGAAAAGACCACAGAGGGTGGAAGTCCCCTGCACTCTGCACTTGCACACTTCAGGGGAAGTGTCTTAGTACTGCAAGCAGTTGAAACACTGAGGTAAGGAGGCCTCCGTGGGTGGAGTGATATTCTTAGAAGATGTGCTTCCATCGTAGCGATGAATCTGATCTAGTGGAAGAGATTCGGTTCTTAGAGTTTTTTGTGAATCAATTCTAGCGGAAGCCAGATTTTAGAATAGTGATGGTATATTTTCCTTGTATACTACTGTAAATGTGTATACAAGCAAGTGCCCATTCCTGTGCATGCCCCATGCCCTCCATTTTGACAGTTCTGTGATTTAGTGAGGTCCTCTGTGTAACCACCAAGCATTTCTAAGGTGACAGGCTAGTCACACATGATTGGGGCAAGCCTGAGCGAGCCCCACACTAGCGTGACTGCATTGCGCACACATGTGTGTATGCTTGCTTGTTGGTTTGTTGGTTTGTTGGTTTGTTTGGACCGACCACTTACCGTAAATTTTAAATGAGCGCATTCAAATATTTCACGATGGTTGAATGTCCATGCACGCTGGCGTGGACTTCAGCTAAGCCATTGAGAACGAGCGTGAAGGGCTACTGCCAGACTGCAGGGTTGGCGTGAAAGAAAGTGAGAGTGAAGATGATTCAAGTTGAATGCATTGGCAGCACGCACGGCATCTTACTTTCTGAACTATGGTACAACCCTGACGATCGCGTGACAAGGCAGGCTGTGGGTGACAGACAGCAGGATGTACGCTGGCTTCAGGTACGCGCCTGGCATGACCGCTCATACATAGCACGGATTCCCCTTCTAACACATTGTTTTGACTTTGAAGCTTAGCCCATGCCCGTGTAGCCATAGTAGTGCGGCTGGACGAATAGCTGCATGTCTGTGTAGGCATTCCAAATGCAATTTGCTACTCGCTCAGGCTCGCCCCAGGATGATTCAGCATCTTTCTAGTACTACTTTTTGCATGAGCTTCAAGTTCTCTTAGTTTGCATCATGGCACTTCACAGGTTCACATGCACTAGTCATTTTTTGGTCTTGGACGCAAGGCTTTATCAAAAGTTGTGCAAATTTGCCAGCAATTACCAAATCTACCCACATCATACATTCACCTATGCTTCTGGTAAATCACTAGCATGTGGCACGGAAATCCAAGAACATGGAGTTGATTATATATGCTAGCACTTTGTGGATTTGGATTAGGGGTGGAGCTTGCACGGATGTAGTTAAACCATTCAAGTGCTTCCTCCATACAAGTGGGCTACAGTGCCATAGGAGATTGGATGAGGCAATACAGTGGACGTTTATGAAAGTGTCATGAACCACCTCTCTCTCTTTTGTTCTTACATTCTGCAGCCTCAGTAAAGACGAGATCACAGATGAACTTGTGTGTGCACTGGTTAGAGAGTTGCAAGTGAACCAGAGTCATCAGAAACTAGAGTGAGTCTAGCCATTCATGTCCGACTTTTCAAGAGGTGCTTGCTGAGACTGTAGTGTCATTCCCATGCCTGTGTACTGAAATATGAGGGAGGACCTGCATGGATGGTGACACTTGCAAACATTGTCCTATACATTTGTCACTACACACATGCATGGATGGTTGCACACATCCCTGACCTGTGATCACAATCTAATAAGAGTTGGCTATTTGTGGCCAGCAACTTGATGCGCAGTATCAAAGTATATTTTGTTTGACCACAATGAATAAATTTTATGCTGCTTGATTTATGATTCACTCTTGTGCACTGTTGTTTAAATAATAGATGGTGAGTCTGAGGGATTTACATGATTTAGAAACCTGAGGGCTTGAGGCTGTAGCAGCCTGAGCACAGCAAGGTTGCTACTAAGGGCCAGAAGGTTTCTAAAGAGCGTAGATCGCGTTGGATGAAGCATCTAACTTATTTAGAGTATGACCATTGGCAATGACGCATTTTTTATTCGAGTCGATTTAGTGGCGACTTGCTACCTGTTTTTGTTGCTGGACTGCTGTGAATTTGTAACAAAACGCATGTAAATGACAGACTACTATTGATGGCTGCTCGCTGCTGTGGTAGCATGCGTGTGAGGGTGCATAGCTCGCTTGCTCCGCCCAGTGAATTAGCTAAACTGCCACTCCCATAGGCGCCATTAGTGGTAAGGACTATTAAATGAAGCTTCATCTCACAGACTTCACAGCAATTTAAACAAACAAGACAGAAAGTCACGGATATCAATCTCCATTTTTCTAAAATGAATATAATCTTTGGTTACTGTTGTATACCATACTATCGGTTGCATAGTAACTGTATATAGCTAGAGGGGAAGCGTCTGTCATATATGCTTTCCCTCAAGCCTCAATGGGATTTAGTTACTTGGTATTGATGAATCAAATTTTTAGTATTCTCACTAACTATACTCTAAGTATAGATAAATTTTACATAAAGTGGGTTCATGGACATTTCTTGACTCCTTCCTTCTTTTGTTGTTGGTCATTCTGCAGCCTCAGTAACAAAACGATCTCAGATGAAGGAGCTTGTGCACTTAGTGCAGCTTTGCAGGGGAACCAGAGCCTTCAGGAGCTAAAGTGAGTCCAGCCAGGATTTTCAGAAGGGGAGGTTATGTGGATGTGCATACGTATGTATGCATAAACATGAGGCTAGGTGGGCCTGGGGGCATGCTTCCCCAGAAAATTTTAGAAATTAGGTGCTCTGAGACTGCTTCTGAGGCCATTTTGGGACAGAAGCAATCTCAGAGCAATTTTTGGATGCAATACTGTAGAATCGGGTTATTAGGCGCATGCGCTTAATGGGATAGCAGTAAAATAATATGCGCTACATATCAAAGTGTGCCAAATAGCAAGGGTTGAAGGTTGACCACACCTCTAAAAGTATGACATCATTGGCGATTGAGGTCAGAACCGGTTTACGAGGCGCTTTTCAGGCGGCTATAAAAGATGAATGGAGTCGTGTACGCAAGTTATTCTTTAAGAATGGAAGGGCAACTTGAACTCTCTAGTGTAGCTCTTCCTATGAATTGTGTATTTTCCACAGAGGTTCCAGTGAGTGTAAGCTGAGAGTGAGATGCAGGTTTTGAGCTAGAGAGCAGTGAGTCAACGGAATTCACAGTCGATGAGCGAGTCGAGGATGGCGAATGGCGATGACGAATGTTTCAACCAACTCAATGAGAAGCAGTGCCATATAGTTTATTGTTTTAATAGTCCTTTTCACATTTCTAGCGCACTTTTGATTTGTTATTTGCAAAAGTGATCCTCGTTCGCACTACCTTCGCGTGCTTGCTCTAACTTGTCCACTTGTGGAATATTTCGCCTCGCCCACTCCAAATTTTTGTTTAATTAGAGTAGTGCGCTTCTTATCGAGGGTCTAGACACATTTTGTCAATAAGACAGCATGTGCCTAATAAGCGGTGTGCACTAAATAATGATGTGCGCCTGATAACCTGATTCTACGGTACTACATTGATTTTCTACAAGAAGGTATTACAGTTGGCAGAACAGCAGATGGGTTGAAAGATGATGAAATACCGTATAGCGGGAAATTTTCGAGGGGTCCAATTTTCGTGGTTTTCACGGTGGATTGGCAAACCACGAAAATTAAACCTGCAAAATAAAAACCTGTACGTAAGTTCTCGCACGTGATTAAGAGGGGGCGTGGCCATTGTGATTTGCATGCTGCTCGATCGATCAGCTGGTCGTTGTTGAACTTCTACAGGAATGTCTCTGTTACGCTATTTTAAAGCATCTAGCGATACTACCAAGCTTCAGCTAATGCAGAAGTGAAGCGAGTGATCGAAGCCGCTACAGCGAACGCATCACGATAGTTCTCCACTTCTCTCATGCAAGATAGCTCTTCTCCAACAGCAGCACACCAAATTTCCTTGTACATATGATAACCACAGACCATAGCCTCGATCATATACGTCGCGTGTCATTTCTCCTACTATCTATAGCCGATCTTTCACAAGTTTTTCGGCCGGTTCGAGCCCACGTGTGCATGCGGTAAGAGACGGAGTCAACCAGGTATTGTGGGCGGAGCAGTTCTGGAACGGCCATCCGCGAAAATTAGACCGAGAAATCTTTGAAGATTCCCCTTCCGCAAAAATTGGACCCCTCGAAAATTTCCCGCTATACGGTAGTACGAAGAGCATCAAGCTTATACGACAGCAAGTTCTCTATAGAGTAGCGTAAAATACCGTATGTTTGCATGTGTTTTGGTATGTACTATATACTTGTGTGGATGATTAATTGTCTGCATCCCTAATCTTGTGCCCAGCTAGATATAACTACGGCAAATTGTTGCACGCTCTTCTTGCACGCATTCACAATGATTTGTATCAACTGTTTGGGCGGGGAAAACGAGAACCTTATATCAACCTTGGAATGAGGCTAGATTGTATGCATCTTTTACACACAAAATGAAAAGGGTTGTTGAACCACACTCTCATCTCTTGTTCTCTGACATTATGCAGCCTCAGTCGGAACCAGATCTCAGCCAAAGGTGCTCGTGAATTGGCTGCAGCTTTGCAAGTGAACCAGAGCCTCCAGACACTAGAGTGAGTCCAACCCTTCATGTCCTACTTCTTAAGAGGTGTACACTGAGACTGCAGCAATGGTTGTGTACACACTCAACTGGTGTAGCAGTACCAGTGCAGTACATGGTTGGTTTTGGTTGAAGCTATTGAAATGCATGGTACAGTTTAGCCTCGTACCAAGGTTCTCAGTGGGCGGGGAAAAGGAGAGCCTGGTATCCACTGTTTGCACATGCGCTTCAATTCCCAGAAATCTTGGGAGATCAGGAACTATCGTGTTGTGTCTGTACAACCGTGAATTTCATAACGTGTACTTACTGCTACATCGCCCACACATTTTCTGACCAATGATGAAGCTCTTTTGATTGAGAGAGGGACAGCCATCTTAGTGATGCAGCATTTTCTGGTTACTTCCTCTGGACAATATTCTTGTCCCCCCACCACTCCCTCTTTCTTGAGACTATGAGCACTGGTAATTTTGAGGGTAGGGCTAGGAGTGCACAAGTTCCCCTGTTACCAATGTGATTATATGTGTGCACATGTACACATAGCTAGGTCCTGCATTATTCTAATTGTTGCATCCTCTCTGTGACATGACATCATATATACCATGATACTGTTACTATAGTGGAGCATCCCAAGTGAGTTATCTGTGTCTACAGTGTCCGGTGGAGCACTGACTTAACTTCCGGTGTGGTTAGACCCCGCCCTCTGCTTATATTAATTCCCGCTAAAATCAGCAGTGACTGTGACACAGGGAGTACTCCTCTACTTGACTAGCTGACACACAGTGTCTGATACTGTGTGTCAGTAGTGAGGTATCGATGCCAAATATACCTTACACAAAATGAAGAGGTTTGTTGAACCACCTCTCATCTCTTGTTCTCTGACATTCTGCAGCCTCAGTCAGAACCAGATCTCAGATGAAGGTGCTCGTGAATTGGCTGCAGCGTTGCAAGTGAACCAGAGCCTTCAGACACTAGAGTGAGTCCAACCCTTCATGTCCTACTTCTTAAGAGGTGTACACTGGGACTGCAGCAATGGTTGTGTACACTCGTAACTATGACTTTATGAATACACACAAAGTGATGTATAGAACTATGAGTAGATTACAGTTAATTGCAAAATAATCATGCTATACAAAGCAGTGTATGAAGCATTTTGAAAGTGGTGCACTCCAGTACAGCTATGGGGGTGGGGGTCTGTGGGGTTTGGGAGTGCACGGGCTCCCTCAATCTCCATCAAGACTATGACATACATACACCACATACATCCTGCATTACTCTAATTGATGCACCCAGCATAATTCACAAGGACCTAAAACTTCACAGGGAGTGCAGTGGAACCTCTCTTAAAGGACACCCCTGAAAAAAGGACACAAGGTTAAATCTGGACACCTTACCGAGTCCCAACTTTATATAAGTACTTCTTAAGAGTTGTACACTGGGACTGCAGCAATGGTTGTGTACACTCGTAACTGGTGAAGCAGTACCAGTGCAGTACATGGTTGGTTTTGGTTGAAGCTATTGAAATGCATGGTACAGTTTAGCCTCGTACCCAGGTTCTCAGTGGGAGGGGAAAATAAGAGCCTGGTATCCACTGTTTGCGCATGCACTTAATTTCTCGGAAATCTTGGGAGATCGGGAACTATCGCATTGTATCTGTACAACCGTGAATTTCATAACATTACATGCAGCACGTACACATTCATAGAGATTTATGTTTGACCTTTTTTTTTTTACTTTTGAGTACTTTTGAGTTGTTATTTGTTGTTTTCTGACATTCTGCAGCCTCAGTTACAACCAGATCTCAGACGAAGGAGCCTGTAAATTTGCTGGAGCTTTGCAAGTGAACCAGAACCTTCAGGAGCTAAAGTGAGTTTTTCGGGGGGGGGGGGGGGGGGAGGTGGATTACAGCACATACTTTCATGGAGATTTATGATTGACCTTCCTTTTTGTTGTTCTTTGGCATTCTACGGCCTTAGTTTGAACAAGATCACAATTCAAGGAGATACAATGAGTCCAGCCATATTCATGCTTTTCATCAACACCTGAATTTTATTCATTGGAGATTTCTGTTAGCATATTAATCCTTATCAACATACGTACCATATATATTTCTGTGGGAGCTAAATTTGACTTCAGAACTGAACCCAAGTCACTTGTTGCCATCCTGAACACACTTATGACCACTCATTAACGAGGTTGTAACACTTGGGATTTTGGCTATATCACAAACATTGGTTCAGATCCCAAACTGCCTTCGGTACCACAAATCAAGTCCTTACAAGGTGAGAAATAGTGTTTTCAAAGCTAACATAAAGAGAGAACTGGCCTACCCAGTGCCACCCAAAGCATTCCTACAGCAAAGCTGGCAGCAGCCATGTGCTTGTCACCCATCGATACCCCACCCACCTCCTCCCTGTTCCACTCTTTCTACACACTGTGCAGTGCTGATATAACCAAAAGCGCACTTTAAGTGTTAGAGGCAACTTAATAGTTGTACAGTGAGACTGTATATAGAGTGTGTCAGTTCAAGCCTGACAGGGAGTTCTTAATTTAATTCTTTCTCACATAACGTAAGTTTAGCTAAGCATATATTACGTGAAGCAGCTCCCCTATTTCTGTTGCCTGACCTTCTTCAGCCTCAAGGACAACAAGATCTCAGCTGAAGGTGTGTGTGCACTGGTAAGAGTTTTCCAGGTGAACCAGAGCCTACAGAAGCTTAAGCTAAGCAGGTGAGTCAGCCATTCAGGTCTTGTTTTTAAGAAATACATATACACATGAAACCATAGTGTCAATACCAGTCCTATGTTGAAATGTTAGGAGACACTTGGAAACATTTGCATGGATGGTTGTGTGCATTCCTGACTCAAGATCACAGCTCTAATAAGAGCTCCCCATTTGTGACCAACGACTGAATGTGCATATCAAAATATATTGTGTTTGACAACAAGGAATCAATTGTGTTCATTGTTTTTTTTTAAATACTGTCATTATTCTAATAGAACAGTATAGATCCAATCGAGCGGAAGAAATTCAATTCTTGGGATTTTTGCTAATCCAATTATGCGGAAGGCTGCTGCACTAGTATTTTTGAGTGAATCTAATTTAGCGAAAGAGGAGGTACCATGAAGCGTTCTCAACAGCAACAACAACAAAAAAAAAAACAGCGAAGTCATGGGCAGACAGAAGCTGTTTAGTGCACCAGGAAACGTTCTTATCAAAACAACACTCCTGAAGTCACTGGCAGAGGCATTGTATAGTGCACCAGGAAACGTTCTTATCAAAATAAGTATGAAGAAAAGACTGCAGAGGGTGGAAGTTCCCTGCACTCTGCACTTGCACACTTCAGGGGAAGTGTCTTAGTACTGCAAGCAGTTGAAACGCTAAGGTAAGGAGGCCTCCGTGCATGGCAAGAGATTTTCTTAGAAGATGTGCTTCCATTGCAGCGATGAATCTGATCTAGTGGAAGAAATTCGGTTCTTAGAGTTTTTTGTGAATATTTCCTTGTATACTACTGTAAATGTATATACAAGCAAGTGCCCATTCCTGTGCATGCCCCATGCCCTCTATTTTGACAATTCTGTGGATTAGTGAGGTCCTCCATGTAACCACCAACCATTTCTAAGATCAGTCACACATGATACTACTTTTTGCATGAGCTTCAAGTTCTCCTAGTTTGCATCATGACATTTCACAGGTTCACATGCACCAGTCATTTTTTGGTCTTGGATACAAGGCTTTTCTCAACAGCTGTGCAAATTTGCCAGCAATTACTGAATCTACCCACATCATGCATTCACCTATGCTTCTTGTAAATCACTAGCATGTGGCATGGAAATCCAAGAACGTGGGGTTGATTATATATGCTAGCACTTTGTGGATTTGGATTAGGGGTGGAGCTTGCACGGACGTAGTTAAACCATTCAAGTGCTTCCTCCATACAAGTGGGCTACAATGCCATAGGAGATTGGATGAGGCAATACAATGTCCATTTGTGAAAATGTCATGAACCACCTCTCTCTCTTTTGTTCTTACATTCTGCAGCCTCAGTGAAAACAAGATTACAGATGAACTTGTGTGTGCACTGGTTAGAGAGTTGCAAGTGAACCAGAGTCATCAGAAGCTAGAGTGAGTCTAGCCATTCATGTCCGACTTTTCAAGAGGTGCTTGCTGAGACTGTAGTGTCATTCCCATGCCTGTGTACTGAATATGAGGGAGGACCTGCATGCGTGGTGACACTTGCGAACATTGTCCTGTTGTCACTACACACATGCATGGATGGTTGTGCACATCCCTGACCTGTGATCACAATCTAATAAGAGTTGGCTATTTGTGGCCAACAACTTGATGGGCAGTATCAAAGTATATTTTGTTTGACCACAATGAATAAATTTTATGCTGCTTGATTTATGATTCACCCTTGTGCACTGTTGTTTAAATAATAGATGCTGAGTCTGAGGGATTTACATGATTTAGAAACCTGAGGGCTCGAGGCTGTAGCAACCTGAGCATAGCAAGGTTGCTACTAAGGGCCAGAAGGTTTCTAAAGAGCATGCGTAGATCCAGTTGGACGAAGCGTCTAACTTATTTAGAGAATAGCAACAATGACCGTTAGCAATGACGCATTTTTTATTCGAGTTGATTTATCGGCGACTTGCTGCCTGTTTTTGTTGCTGGACTGCTGTGAATTTGTAACGAGATGCGTGTAAATGACAGACTACTATTGACGGCTGCTCGCTGCTGTGGTAGCATGCGTGTGAGGGCGCGTAGTTCGCTTGCTCCGCCCAGTGAATTAGCTAAACCGCCACTCCCATAGGTGCCATTAGTGGTAAGGACTATTAAATGAAGCTTCATATCACAGACTTCACACAGCAATTTAAACAAGCAAGACAGAAAGTCACGGATATCAATCTCCATTTTTCTAAAATTAATATAATCCTTGGTTACTGTTGTATACCATACTGTCGGTTGCATAGTAACTGTATATAGCTAGAGGGGAAGCATCTATCATATATGCTTTCCCTCAAGCCTCAATGAGATTTAGTTACTTGGTATTGACGAATCAAATTTTTGGTATTCTCACTAACTATACTCTAAGTATAGATAAATTTTACATAAAGTGGGTTCATGAACATTTCTTGACTCCTTCCTTCTTTTGTTGTCTGTCATTCTGCAGCCTCAGTTACAAAAAGATCTCGGATAAAGGAGCTTGTGCACTTTGTGCAGCTTTGCAAGTGAACCAGAGCCTTCAGGAGCTAAAGTGAGTCCAGCCAGGATTTTCAGAAGGGGAGGTTATGTGGATGTGCATACGTATGAATGCATAAACATGAGGCTAGGTGGGCCTGGGGGCATGCTTCCCCAGAAAATTTTAGAAATTAGGTGCTCTGAGACTGCTTCTGAGGCCATTTTGGGACAGAAGCAATCTCAGAGCAATTTTTGGATGCAATACTGTAGAATCGGGTTATTAGGCGCATGCACTTAATGGGATAGCAGTAAAATAATATGCGCTACATATCAAAGTGTGCCAAATAGCAAGGGTTGAAGGTTGACCACGCCTCTAAAACTATGACATCATTGGCGATTGAGGTCAGAACCGGTTTACGAGGAGCTTGTCAGGCAGCTATAAAAGATGAATGGAGTCGTGTACGCAAGTTATTCTTTAAGAATGGAAGGACAACTTGAACTCTCTAGTGTAGCTCTTCCTATGAATTGTGTATTTTCCACAGGAGTTCCAGTGAGTGTAAGCTGAGAGTGAGATGCAGGTTTTGAGGTAGACAGCAGTGAGTCAACGGAAATTCACAGTCGATGAGCGCGTCGAGAATGGCGAATGGCGATGACAAATGTTTCAACCAATTCTATGAGAAGCAGTGCCATATAGTTTATTGTTTTATAGTCCTTTAATTTTCTAGCACACTTTTGATTTGTTATTTGCGAAAGTGATCCCCATTGGTTATTTGCAAAGTGATCCTCGTTCACACTACCTTCGCGTGCTTGGTCTAACTTGTCCACTTGTGGAATATTTCACCTCACCCACTCCAAATTTTTGTTTAATTAGAGCAGTGCACTTCTTATTGAGGGTCTAGACACATTTTGTCAATAAGACAGCATGCGCCTAATAAGCGGTGTGCGCTAAATAATGATGTGCGCCTGATAACCCGATTCTACGGTACTACATCGATTTTCTACAAGAAGGTATTACGGTTGGCAGAACAGCAGATGGGGTGAAAGATGATGAAATAGTACGAAGAGCATCAAGCTAATAGGACAGCATGTTTTATTTGCATGTGTTTTGGTATGTACTATATACTTGCGTGGATGATTAATTGTCTGCATCCCTAGTCTTGTGCCCAGCTAGATACAACTACGGAAAATTGTTGCACGCTCTTCTTGCATGCATTCACAATGATTTGAATATGACCTGCACTAACTTAAGTCTCTCACCACATTAGCACTTAGACTGCTCAAGTAGTTAAACATACAAAACAATTTGGTTGACCAAATTTGAATAACTTTGTGAAATTTCCAAGAATTGAACACAATGTTACCAGGCAGAGCTTCTGTAGCTGGTTGTGAGACTAGTGCATTCCTGGCTCATGATCATTGCTCTAATAAGAGCTATTCTGGGATGAAAAAGGACGAACTTGTAGTAAAGTAAGTTAGAACGTAACTTGGTTACTGTAGCTGCCCAGTAGGCAGAGAGATTTGAACCCACCCTTCCAGTTAGTAAAAATTATTAATCACCACATGAAAACATAATACTGGTTTATTTATAGGGTTGAAGGAGCAATCAGGTACGGGCTTGATTCACCTGTAGAAGAGAGTGATGAAGAAACTGATGAGACAGCACCCGATGGTTATCAAGCAACAATAGTGTCAGCTCAAGGGTGGATAGATGCTAATGTAGCTGAACTGCCTCCGCTCACCATATCCTAGTTAATATACGAGTACAGTGACACCATTGAGCAGAGGATGATTCCCGGAGGCAGTAATGACGAGAGGCTGACGGACGTAGACACACAAAGTAGCTCAATCATTATCTCACTTCCCACGAGCCTCTCCTGCATGCATTCATGTATGCCCTTGTACGGCCACTAGTGGAGCACCCCAGGTGACTTATCAGTGTGTACAGTGTACAGTGGAGTGCCTGACTGAACTCCCCGGCTGGTTGGACCCCCGCCCTCTGCTTATATTACTTCACCCTCTGGGAGTAGTCCTCTACTTGATTAGCTGACACACAGTGTCTGATACTGTGTCTCAGTAGTGAGGTACCGAGACCAAATATACCTTACACAAAATGAAGAGGTTTGTTGAACCACCTCTCATCTCTTGTTCTCTGATATTCTGCAGCCTCAGTTGGAACCAGATCTCAGATGAAGGTGCTCGTGAATTGGCTGCAGCGTTGCAAGTGAACCACAGCCTTCAGACACTAAAGTGAGTCCAACCCTTCATGTCCTACTCCTTAAGAAGTGTACACTGGGACTGCAGCAATGGCCGTGTACACTCTCAACTGGTGTAGCAGTACCAGTGCAGTACATGGTTGGTTTTGGTTGAAGCTATTGAAATGCATGGTACAGTTTAGCCTCGTACCAAAGTTCTCAGTGGGCGGGGAAAATAAGAGCCTGGTGTCCACTGTTTGCGCATGCACTTAATTTCTCAGAAATCTTGGGAGACCGGGAACTATTGTGTTATATCTGTACAATCGTGACTTTCATAATGTACTTACTACTACACCGCCCACACATTTTCTGACCAATGATGAAGCTCTTTTGATTGAGGGAGGGACAGCCATCTTAGTGATGCAGCATTTTCTGATTACTTCCTCTGGACAATATTCTTGTCCCCCCACCACTCCCTCTTTCTTGAGACTGTGAGCACTAGTAATTTTAAGGGTGGGGCTAGGAGTGCACCAGTTCCCCTGTTACCATTATGATTACATGTGTGCACATGTACACACAGCTAGATCCTGCATTATTCTAATTGTTGCATCCTCTCTGTGACATGACATCATATATACCATGATACTGTTACTATAGTGGAGCACCCCAAGTGAGTTATCTGTGTCTACAGTGTCCGGTGGAGCACTGACTTAACTTCCCGTGTGGTTAGACCCCGCCCTCTGCTTATATTAATTCATGCTAAAATCACCAGTGACTGTAACACAGGGAGTACTCCTCTACTTGACTAGCTGACACACAGTGTCTGATACTGTGTGTCAGTAGTGAGGTACTGAGACCAAATATACCTTACACAAAGTGAAAAGGTTTGTTGAACCACCTCTCATCTGTTGCTCTCTGACATTCTGCAGCCTCAGTTGGAACGAGATCTCAGCTGAAGGTGCTCGTGAATTGGCTGTAGCGTTGCGAGTGAACCAGAGCCTTCAGACACTAATGTGAGTCCAGCCCTTCATGTCCTACTTCTTAAGAGGTGTACACTGGGACTGCAGCAATGGTTGTGTACACTCTTAACTGGTGTAGCAGTACCAGTGCAGTACATGGTTGGTTTTGGTTGAAGCTATTGAAATGTATGGTACAGTTTAGCCTCGTACCAAGGTTCTCAGTGGGTGGGGAAAATAAGAGCCTGGTATCCACTGTTTGCACATGCACTTAATTTCTCAGAGATCTCGTGAGATCAGGAACTATCACGTTGTATCTGTACAACCGTCACTTTCATAACGTGTACTTACTGCTACACCATCCGCATATTTTCTGACCAATGATGAAGCTCTTTTGATTGAGGGAGGGACAGCCATCTTAGTGATGCAGCATTGTCTGGTTACTTCCTCTGGACAATATTCTTGTCCCCCCACCACTCCCTCTTTCTTGAGACTGTGAGCACTAGTAATTTTAAGGGTGGGGCTAGGAGTGCACAAGTTCCCCTGTTACCATTGTGATTACATGTGTGCACACGTACACATAGCTAGGTCCTGCATTATTCTAATTGTTGCATCCTCTCTGTGACATGACATCATATATACCATGATACTGTTACTATAGTGGAGCACCCCAAGTGAGTTATCTGTGTCTACAGTGTCCGGTGGAGCACTGACTTAACTTCCCGTGTGGTTAGACCCCGCCCTCTGCTTATATTAATTCACGCTAAAATCACCAGTGACTGTAACACAGGGAGTACTCCTCTACTTGACTAGCTGACACACAGTGTCTGATACTGTGTCTCAGTAGTGAGGTACCACGAGACTAAATATACCTTACACAAAGTGAAAAGGTTTGTTGAACCACCTCTCATCTCTTGTTCTGTGACATTCTGCAGCCTCAGTTTGAACCAGATCTCAGATGAAGGTGCTCGTGAATTGGCTGCATCGTTGCAAGTGAACCAGAGCCTTCAGACACTAGAGTGAGTCCAACCCTTCATGTCCTACTGCAGAGGTGTACCTGGTACTGCAGCAATGGTTGTGTACACTCTCAACTGGTGTAGCAGTACCAGTGCAGTACATGGTTGGTTTTGGTTGAAGCTATTGAAATGCATGGTGCAGTTTAGCCTCGTACCAAGGTTCTCAGTGGGTGGGGAAAACGAGAGCCTGGTATCAACTGTTTGCACATGCGCTTCAATTCCCAGAAATCTTGGGAGATCGGGAACTATCGCGTTGTATCTGTACAACCGTGAATTTCATAACGTGTAGTTTACTACTACACCACCCACACATTTTCTGACCAATGATGAAGCTCTTTTCATTGAGGGTGGGACAGCCATCTTAGTGATGCAGCATTGTCTGGTTACTCCCTCTGGACAATATTCTTGTCCCCCCACCACTCCCTCTTTCTTGAGACTGTGAGCACTGGTAATTTTAAGGGTGGGGCTAGGAGTGCACAAGTTCCCCTGTTACCATTGTGATTACATGTGTGCACACGTACACATAGCTAGGTCCTGCATTATTCTAATTGTTGCATCCTCTCTCTGACATGACATCATATATACCGTGATACTGTTACTATAGTGGAGCACCCCAAGTGAGTTTTCTGTGTCTACAGTGTCCAGTGGAGCACTGACTTAACTTCCCGTGTGGGTAGACCCCGCCCTCTGCTTATATTAAAATCACCAGTGACTGTAACACAGGGAGTACTCCTCTACTTGACTAGCTGACACACAGTGTCTGATACTGTGTGTCAGTAGTGAGGTACTGCGAGACCAAATATACCTTACCCAAAATGAAGAGGTTTGTTGAACCACCTCTCATCTCTTGTTGTCTGACATTATGCAGCCTCAGTGTGAACCAGATCTCAGATGAAGGTGCTCATGAATTGGCTGCAGCGTTGCAAGTGAACCAGAGCCTTCAGACACTAGAGTGAGTCCAACCCTTCATGTCTACTTCTTAAGAGGTGTACAGTTGGACTGCAGCAAGGGTTGTGTACACTCTCAACTGGTGTAGCAGTACCAGTGCAGTACATGGTTGGTTTGGTTGAAGCTATTGAAATGCATGGTACAGTTTAGCCTCGTGCCAGGGTTCTCAATGGGTGGGGAAAATAAGAGCCTGGTATCAACTGTTTGCACATGCACTTAATTTCCGGGAGTTTCCAAGCAGATTACTGAACAATATCACGACTTTGCTCAATCATAACTGGAAAAGCACTTGGAGTTTGACTGAGTTATGCGAGTATTGTGTAGTCGGAGTGGGGAAAAAACGTGTCCAGAAATTTACGGAGCTCTTGGCCGTTTTGCCCCTAGTTGTGCGCCAAATCGAAAATCAATCACAGCTGAAAGCGGTCACTAGGGCACTTGCATAAGCGCTTGTATCTCGGAGAGTACGATAGCTATGGAGATTGGACATTTTGTAAGTTATAGCAAAGAGCCAGAAAGGCTATGTAGCGATGGTTGCGCTTTCGTAGCGTGTTCTGTACCTTGTCTATGTTCGAGCCTATGAAGCGATTTTTTTCCGATATTGTACACTTAGTATCTACCGTGTGACTTGAGCTTTTGGCTTCTAACTCGACTATGTTACAGTGCTGAATGTACTGTATATACGCTGTGAAGATCGTGTTCTAGCTCCACTTTGCCCCTAGTTGGGCGGTAAATCAAAGATGGCTCAGAATTGTACTTGTGTCTTGTGAGCGGACGTAGTCTCTACCGCCGTATGCGGCACCCAGCAGGTACAGTGACACTATGAACTTACACTTGGCGGCCCCCACAACAAGCTGTATAAGTATCATCTCGATCCAGGTTTGCTACTACGAAATATAAAGCTTGAAAGTTGGCCGTGTGTAGAGCTCATTACGTATTCATACCAGATTTGGTGATGTCACACGATTACGCGGGTGGAATAAATTTCGGGGTCTGCGTGTAGACTGGTAGGCACAACCTCATTCTTCCCTCCGTCGGTCAGCCTCTTATTGTTACTTCCTCCGGGAATCATCCTCTTCTCGACAGTGTCACTGCACCTGTATCCTGGTTAATCTACAAGTACAGTGACACCATTGAGCAGAAGATGATTCCCGGAGGCAGTAATGACGAGAGGCTGACCGACAGAGGCACACAAAGTAACTCAATCATTATCTCGCTTCCCACAAGCCTCTTCTGCGTGCATTCACATATGCCCTTGTACGGCCACTAGTGGAGCACCCCAGGTGACTTATTAGAGTGTACAGTATCTGGTAGAGTGCCTGACTGAACTCCCAGGCTGGTTGGACCCCCGCCCTCTGCTTATATTAAAATCACCAGTGACTGTAACACAGGGAGCAGTCCTCTACTTGACTAGCTGACACACAGTGTCTGATACTGTGTGTCAGTGGTGAGGTATCGAGACCAAATATATCTACAAAATGAAGATGTTTGTTGAACCACCTCTCATCTCTTGTTCTCTGACATTCTGCAGCATCAGTCAGAACCATATCTCAGATGAAGGTGCTCGTGAATTAGCTGCAGCTTTACGAGTGAACCAGAGCCTTCAGACACTAGAGTGAGTCCAGCCATTCCTAGACTTGTGTTAAAATATTGAGGATGTGATGATGCCACAGACACTCACTAGTATGCCGGTTTTTGTGTAAAGACCTTTTTCACTCCCATGGTGAGCATCTTCTACAATATCTCACATGATATGATGTGGCTTCACGTCAGGAAAGCTAGTTTGAAGCTTTTGGTTAAGTGAACACAGTTATCATTTTCTCCTGAACACGTACTCACATGGAACCACTAGCCTCATTCCCAGGCCACCACCCAGATATTGGTTACTTGCAGTATGAAACTTAAGGATTGTCTCACATCGCCACTGAAGATGCAAATTACAGTACTGTAGAAATACCAACAGACACTGGAAATTTATTGTGGTACATGACCGGCAATGTTACTGCTCTTCAGGATGACAAAATCATTGTGAATATAATTAGTTGACCCCACATTGAGCCAGGGGGCATATAGTTGAGACTGATTTAATATTTCAGTAAAAGTCCTCGCGCTCATGATCGCCCCAATTAAGAGCTCCTCATTTGTGACCAAAACTGAATGTGAATATCAAAATATTGATCACAATTAATCTATAATCTGTTTCTTGTGTTTTGATTCTTCCTCGTTGTTTGTGTATACAGTCATGGGACCACTTACCTTTCTTTTTTGTTCACTGCACTTCTGCAGCCTCAGGAACAATGAGATCTCAGCTGATGGTGTGTTGGTACTGGCTGGAGCTTTGGTAGTGAACAAGAACCTTAAACTAGAGTGAGTCCAGCTACTTATGTACTACAGGCACATGGATGGTTCCATGTACCCTGTCCCATGATCATGATTCTAATAGGAGCTCTCTATTTGTGACCAACAACTGAATGTGTATGTCAAAGTATTATGTGTTTGACCACAAGGAAACATTATTTGCCAAGCCCCTTAACATGAGGCAAGTAATCGTGCAGTGGTGAGATCACATGCATACATATAAATGCTTTAGGAATTTAAGATTTATCAATATATGACATATGTTTATATGCATAGACTGTGCACATGCACATGCACTCTGAATTGGATTCATATTGTAGGAGGTAACTCAGTACAGACACACACAGTGGTACAGGAAATGAAGAAGAGAGAACTTGAAAGAGGCAGGTAGAGGCAGGGAAGAGGAGCTAGGAGTGTGTGTCACCAAGAGACTAGCATATGGTGATCTCAGCTTCTTTTAGCTATAAAACAGGGAGAGGCATACACGGGAGTCTCTTTGACATAGGTACATTCTGTATTCTCTCTAAAATAGCGGACACTTTAATTGTCTGGACACCTCAATTATGAATTTTTCGTCTCTGTAATTAAACCGGACCGCAGAAGAATTGAGAGATTTTCCCTCTCTAATACATGTGAACACTAGTGATGTCACTGATGCTGAAATCGTTTATCGTAGTGTTGGCTAGTCAAATGAAGCTTCTACAGAAATAAACAAGGAACAGAGAGACTCACGAGGTTATTTCAACAAATGGTATGTTCTTCTGAAATGATTTGTTTTCCGTTTACAGAGAACGCTTACCTGCTGTGTGTCGTGTGTGTCATTTTTCGTTGATATGAAGCCCAAGTACCACTGTACCTGTTAGTGTTGTGCTTCTGCTTATCGGCATTGAAACGTGTCCAATAAGTCGTTTTTACGATCGAGGCGATTGACAATGACCTTGGCTTCGGTCACTACACTTCACCACTTCGAAAGGTGATACTCAGTAAGGTGTCTTTGTGGGTCCTGACCAACGCACACAGAAGGCGGCAATAATTGGACATGGTAGCTCACAAAAACTGGTGCTATAAAACTCTTTATCATACTTCTAACTCACGCTAATGTATGGGAGTCAATGGGAAGCCTTGCAGCTGCATGCAGTTTATAAAAAGCCGTATTTTTTACTACAAGTCACGCGACAATCCGTATCAGTACTACAAGTCACGCGAGAATCCGTATCAGGTACTACAAGTCACGCGAGAATCCGTATCAGGTACTACAAGTCACGTGCGCTGCGTCTGAACGTGCAATGAAATCGAAGGTTCGTATGATAAAATCATTATCACCATAGTACCAAGCTATACCGGAAAAAACATCACTCGTTTGTTGCCGTTGGCATTGTTACTTGTGCTGCGCACTCGTAACAATACAGACGGCAACAAACTCGTGATATTTTCCGGTATAGCTTCGTACTATGGTGATAATTATATAGTAGTTCACACCAGACACTTACGTTCAAAAATTAATAACTCTCTAAAATTTTCCGGACACTCCCATTTTCAATTATTTTTTCCTGTCCAGACGGTAAATAACTACATTGCATACATAAAACAATAACGTACACTGCCTCTTTTGAGCCCTTCTTCATTTTGGTGATTCCTGTACCTGTGTGTGCACACTCTCAACACGAGTAGTGACTTCATCTGCAAATGCGTATATACCTAGTCATGAGTTAGGTTCCTTTGTTTTGATTCTTCCTCATATGTAAGTATGTATGAACATCCATGGAGATTTTTGAACTATGTACCTGCCATTTTTGTTCTCTAACATTCTGCAGCCTCAGTAAGAACGGAATCTCAGATGAACGTGTGTGTGTACTGGTCGAAGCTTTACAAGTGAACCAGAGCCACCAGAAGCTTAAGCTAAAGTAAGTTCAGCCATTCGTGTCCTATACTTTCAATTGGTATACGCAGAGCCTGTAGGCCTAAGGTTATTTCCGGGCCTGGGCTGCAATATTAGGGAGGGCATGGGACACTTGTAAACATTTGTCCTATACACATTTGGCATTGTATACTAGCATGGATGGTAGTGTGCTTTCCTGAATCATGATCACAACTCTAATAAGAGTTCATCATTTGTGGCCAACAAATGAGTGTGCATATCAAATTATATTGTGTTTGACCACAAGGAATCATGATCCTTGGTTTTTGAATCTTGTTGTTTAAGTATAATTGTGTCCACTGAAGCACTTCCTTTTTTTTGTTGTCTGACCTCCTGCAGCCTCAGTAGGAACAAGATTACAGACAAAGGTGCTTGTGCAATCGCCACAGCGTTACAAGTGAACCAGAGCCTTCAGGAGCTAAAGTGAGTCCAGCCATTCATGTTCTACTTGTTAAGAAGTGTACACTGGAACTTCAGTGATAGTTGTGGCCACTCCATATCTCAACTAGCGTACCATTATAGGAATCATATTACTACAAGGTACAGTGCACTGTTGTTTGGTTTTAGTTGAAGGTCTCCAACTGCTACAGTGGAAATTGCCGATGGGTTAAATTTTTGAATTACAACTGAGATAAAAAATGCCACAGTAAAAAAAGGTTTTAGCAAGTTTGAGATGATCTAAAGTGTGCTTTTATAATTATATGTGTAAATTACATTCTTAAGAGGTGTATACTTAGACTGTAGTGTCATTCCCAGGCCTGTGCTGATACCGGTATTGTCCTGGGCAAGTGCCCATGGGCGCTTGCAGCTCAAGCACCAAAAATTGAGGGTGGGCGGTTACATGAAGGAGGTGCTTGAATGATCCAACTATCTCCGGCATGTGTGATCATGATGTAGAAATGCAGAGAGGAGGAGGAGATTAACCAGGGTACGAGTGCAGCGAGAGGCTGAACAACATAGGCACAACCTCCGTCGGTCAGCCTCTCGTTGTTGCTTCCTCCGGGAATCATCCTCTTCTCGACAGTGTCACTGCACCTGTATCCTGGTTAATCTACAAGTACAGTGACACCATTGAGCAGAGGATGATTCCCAGAGGCAGTAATGACGAGAGGCTGACCGACAGAGGCACACAAAGTAGCTCAATCATTATCTCGCTTCCCACGAGCCTCTCCTGCGTGCATTCACGTATGCCCTTGTACGGCTACTAGTGGAGCACCCCAGGTGACTTATTAGTGTGTTCAGTATCCGGTAGAGTGCCTGACTGAACTCCCCGGCTGGTTAGATCCCGCCCTCTGCTTATATTAATTCATGCTAAAATCACCAGTGACTGTAACACAGGGAGCACTCCTCTACTTGACTAGCTGACACACAGTGTCTGATACTGTGTCTCAGTAGTGAGGTACCACGAGACTAAATATACCTTACACAAAGTGAAAAGGTTCGTTGAACCACCTCTCATCTCTTGTTTTCTGATATTCTGCAGCCTCAGTTGGAACGAGATCTTAGATGAAGGTGCTTGTGAATTGGCTGCATCGTTGCAAGTGAACCAGAGCCTTCAGACACTAGAGTGAGTCCAACCCTTCATGTCATACTTCTTAAGCGGTGTACACTGGGACTGCAGCAATGGTTGTGTACACTCTCAACTGGTGTAGCAGTACCAGTGCAGTACATGGTTGGTTTTGGTTGAAGCTATTGAAATGCACGGTACAGTTTAGCCTCGTACCAAGGTTCTCAGTGGGCGGGGAAAAGGAGAGCCTGGTATCCACTGTTTGCGCATGTGCTTAATTTCTCAGAAATCTTGGGAGATCGGGAACTATCACGTATCTGTACAACCGTGACTTTCATAATGTACTTACTGCTACATCGCCAACACATTTTCGGACCAATGATGAAGCTCTTTTGATTTAGGGAGGGACAGCCATCTTAGTGATGCAGCATTTTCTGGTTACTTCCTCTGGACAATATTCTTGTCCCCCCACCACTCCCTCTTTCTTGAGACTGTGAGCACTGGTAATTTTAGGGGTGGGGCTAGGAGTGCACCAGTTCCCCTGTTACCATTGTGATTACATGTGTGCACACGTACACATAGCATTATTCTAATTGTTGCATCCTCTCTGTGACATGACATCATATATACCATGATACTGTTACTATAGTGGAGCACCCCAAGTGAGTTATCTGTGTCTACAGTGTCCGGTGGAGCACTGACTTAACTTTCCGTGTGGTTAGACCCCGCCCTCTGCTTATATTAATTCATGCTAAAATCACCAGTGACTGTGACACAGGGAGTACTCCTCTACTTGACTAGCTGACACACAGTATCTGATACTGTGTGTCAGTAGTGAGGTATCGAGACCAAATATACCTTACACAAAATGAAGATGTTTGTTGAACCACCTCTCATCTCTTGTTCTCTGACATTCTGCAGCCTCAGTCGGAACCAGATCTCAGCTGAAGGTGTGTGTACACTGGTAAGAGTTTTCCAGGTGAACCAGAGCCTTCAGAAGCTTAAGCTAAGCAGGTGAGTCAGCCATTCAGGTCTTGTTTTTAAGAAATGCATATACACATGAAACCATAGTGTCATTACCAGTCCTATGTTGAAATATTAGGAGACACTTGGAAACATTTGCATGGATGGTTGTGTGCATTCCTGACTCAAGATCACAGCTCTAAGAGCTCCCCATTTGTGACCAACGACTGAATGTGAATATCGTGTTTGACAACAAGGAATGAATTGTGTTCATTGTTTTTTTTTTTTAAATACCGTCATTATTCTAATAGAACATTAGATCCAATCTAGCAGAAGAAATTCAATTCTTGGGATTTTTGCTAATCCAATTATGCAGAAGGCTGCTGCACTAGTATTTTTGAGTGAATCCAATTTAGCGAAAGAGTAGGTACCATGAAGCGTTCTCAACAGCAAAAACAACAAAAAAAAAAACAGCGAAGTCGTGGGCAGGCAGAAGCTGTTTAGTGCACCAGGAAACGTTCTTATCAAAACAAGTATGAAGAAAAGACCGCAGAGGGTGGAAGTCCCCTGCACTCTGCACTTGCACACTTCAGGGGAAGTGTCTTAGTACTGCAAGCAGTTGAAACACTGAGGTAAGGAGGCCTCCGTGGGTGGAGTGATTTTCTTAGAAGATGTGCTTCCAGTGCAGCGATGAATCTGATCTAGTGGAAGAGATTCGGTTCTTAGAGTTTTTTGTGAATCAATTCTAGCAGAAGCCAGATTTTAGAATAGTGATGGTATATTTTCCTTGTATACTACTGTAAATATGTATACAAGCAAGTGCCCATTCCTGTGCATGCCCCATGCCCTCCATTTTGACAGTTCTATGGTTTAGTAAGGTCCTCTGTGTAACCACCAAGCATTTCTAAGGTGACAGGCTAGTCACACATGATTGGGGCGAGCCTGAGCGAGCCCCACACTAGCATGACTGCATTGCGCACACGTGTGTGTATGCTTGTTGGTTTGTTGGTTTGTTTGGACCGACCACTTACAATAAATTTTAAATGAGCGCATTCAAATATTTCACGATGGTTGAATGTCCATGCACATTGGCGTGGACTTCAGCTAAGCCATTGAGAATGAGCGTGAAGGGCTATTGCCAGACTGCAGGGTCGGCGTGAAAGAGAGCGAGAGTGAAGATGATTCAAGTTGAATGCATTGGCAGCACGCACGGCATCTTACTTTCTGAACTATGGTACAACCCTGACGATCGCGTGACAAGGCAGGCTGTGGGTGACAGACAGCAGGATGTACGCTGGCTTCAGGTACGCGCCTGGCATGACCGCTCATACATAGCACGGATTCCCCTGCTAGCACATTGTTTTGACTTTGAAGCTTATCCCATGCCCGTGTAGCCATAGTAGTGCGGCTGGACGAATAGCTGCATGTCTGTGTGGGCATTCCAAATGCAATTTGCTACTCGCTCAGGCTCGCCCCAGGATGATTCAGCATCTTTCTAGTACTTCTTTTTGCATGAGCTTCAAGTTCTCTTAGTTTGCATCATGGCACTTCACAGGTTCACATGCACCAGTCATTTTTTGGTCTTAGACGCAAGGCTTTATCAAAAGTTGTGCAAATTTGCCAGCAATTACCAAATCTACCCACATCATACATTCACCTATGCTTCTGGTAAATCACTAGCATGTGGCACGGAAATCCAAGAACATGGAGTTGATTATATATGCTAGCACTTTTGTGGATTTGGATTAGGCGTGGAGCTTGCACGGACGTAGTTAAACCATTCAAGTGCTTCCTCCATACAAGTGAACTACAGTGCCATAGGAGATTGGATGAGGCAATATAGTGTACGTTATTGAAAATGTCATGAACCACCTCTCTCTCTTTTGTTCTTACATTCTGCAGCCTCAGTAAAGACGAGATCACAGATGAACTTGTGTGTGCACTGGTTAGAGAGTTGCAAGTGAACCAGAGTCATCAGAAGCTAGAGTGAGTCTAGCCATTCATGTCTGACTTTTCAAGAGGTGCTTGCTGAGACTGTAGTGTCATTCCATGCCTGTGCACTGAAATATGAGGGAGGACCTGCATGCATGGTGACACTTGCAAACATTGTCCTATACATTTGTCACTACGCACATGCATGGATGGTTGCGCACATCCCTGACCTGTGATCACAATCTAATAAGAGTTGGCTATTTGTGGCCAACAACTTGATGCGCAGTATCAAAGTATATTTTGTTTGACCACAATGAATAAATTTTATGCTGCTTGATTTATGATTCACTCTTGTGCACTGTTGTTTAAATAATAGATGGTGAGTCTGAGGGATTTACATGATTTAGAAACCTGAGGGCTCAAGGCTGTAGCAACCTGAGCACAGATGCATAGCTCGCTTGCTCCGCCCAGTGAATTAGCTAAACTGCCACTCCCGTAGGCGCCATTAGTGGTAAGGACTATTAAATGAAGCTTCACCTCACAGACTTCACAGCAATTTAAACAAACAAGACAGAAAGTCACGGATATCAATCTCCATTTTTCTAAAATTAATATAATCTTTGGTTACTTTTGTATACCATACTGTCGGTTGCATAGTAACTGTATATAGCTAGAGGGGAAGCATCTATCATATATGCTTTCCCTCAAGCCTCAATGAGATTTAGTTACTTGGTATTGACGATTCAAATTTTTAGTATTCTCACTAACTATACTCTAAGTATAGATAAATGTTACATAAAGTGGGTTCATGGACATTTCTTGACTCCTTCCTTCTTTTGTTGTCGGTCATTCTGCAGCCTCAGTAACAAAACGATCTCAGACAAAGGAGCTTGTGCACTTAGTGCAGCTTTGCAAGTGAACCAGAGCCTTCAGGAGCTAAAGTGAGTCCAGCCAGGATTTTCAGAAGGGGGGGTTATGTGGATGTGCATACGTATGTATGCATAAACATGCAAGGCTAGGTGGGCCTGGGGGCATGTTTCCCCAGAAAAATTTTAGAAATTAGATGCTCTGAGACTGCCTCTGAGGCCATTTTGGGACAGAAGCAATCTCAGAGCAATTTTTGGATGCAATACTGTAGAATCGGGTTATTAGGCGCATGCGCTTAATGGGATAGCAGTAAAATAATATGCGCTACATATCAAAGTGTGCCAAATAGCAAGGGTTGAAGGTTGACCATGCCTCTAAAAGTATGACATCATTGGTGATTGAGGTCAGAACCGGTTTACGAGGCGCTTTTCAGACGGCTATAAAAGATGAATGGAGTCGTGTACGCAAGTTATTCTTTAAGAATGGAAGGGCAACTTGAACTCTCTAGTGTAGTTCTTCCTATGAATTGTGTATTTTCCACAAGAGTTCCAGTGAGTGTAAGCTGAGAGTGAGATGCAGGTTTTGAGGTAGAGAGCAGTGAGTCAACGGAATTCACAGTCGATGAGCGCGTCGAGGATGGCGAATGGCAATGACGAATGTTTCAACCAACTCTGAGAAGCAGTGCCATATAGTTTATTGTTTTAATAGTCCTTTTCACATTTCTAGCGCACTTTTGGTTTGTTATTTGCAAAAGTGATCCTCGTTCGCACTACCTTCGCGTGCTTGCTCTAACTTGTCCACTTGTGGAATATTTCGCCTCGCCCACTCCAAATGTTTGTTTAATTAGAGTAGTGCGCTTCTTATCGAGGGTCTAGACACATTTTGTCAATAAGACAGCATGTGCCTAATAAGCGGTGTGCACTAAATAATGATGTGCGCCTGATAACTTGATTCTACGGTACTACATCGATTTTCTACAAGAAGGTATTACGGTTGGCAGAACAGCAGATGGGTTGAAAGATGATGAACTACCATATAGCGGGAAATTTTCGAGGGGTCCAATTTTCGCAGTTTTCGCGGTTGATTGGCAAACCACGAAAATTAAACCTGCGAAATAAAAACCTGTACGTAAGTTCTCGCACGTGATTAAGAGGGGGCATGGCCATTGTGATTTGCATGCTGCTCAATCGATCAGCTGGTCTACTGCACACCAGTTCGTTGTTGTTGAACTTCTCTCATGCAAGATAGCTCTTCTCCAACAGCAGCACACCAAATTTCCTTGTACATGTGATAACCACGGACCATAGCCTCGATCATATGCGTTGCGTGCCATTTCTCCTACTATCTATAGCCGAAGTTTTTCGGCCGGTTCGAGCCCGTGTGCGCATGCGGTAAGAGGCGGAGTCAACCAGGTATTGTGGGCGGAGCAGTTCTGGAACGGCCATCTGCGAAAATTAGACCGAGAAATCTTTGAAGATTCCCCTTCCGCGAAAATTGGACCCCTCAAAAATTTCCCGCTATACAGTAGTACAAAGAGCATCAAGCTTATACGACAGCAAGTTCTCTATAGAGTACCGTAAAATACCGTATGTTTGCATGCGTTTTGGTATGTACTATATACTTGTGTGGATGATTAATTGTCTGCATCCCTAGTCTTGTGCCCAGCTAGATATAACTACGGAAAATTGTTGCACGCTCTTCTTGCACGCATTCACAATGATTTGTATCAACTGTTTGGGCGGGGAAAACGAGAACCTTATATCAACCTTGGAATGAGACTAGATTGTATACATCATTTACACACAAAATGAAAAGGTTTGTTGAACCACCTCTCATCTCTTGTTCTCTGACATTCTGCAGCCTCAGTCGGAACCAAATCTCAGATGAAGGTGCTCATGAATTGGCTGCAGCATTGCAAGTGAACCAGAGCCTTCAGACACTAGAGTGAGTCCAACCCTTCATGTCCTACTTCTTAAGAGGTGTACAGTTGGACTGCAGCAAGGGTTGTGTACACTCTCAACTGGTGTAGCAGTACCAGTGCAGTACATGGTTGGTTTTGGTTGAAGCTATTGAAATGCATGGTACAGTTTAGCCTCGTACCAAGGTTCTCAGTGGGTGGGGAAAATAAGAGCCTGGTATCCACTGTTTGCGCATGCACTTACAGTCGTTACGCCAGCGTTCCAAATATGCGTTTTCTTTTGCAACGGCCACGCCTACCGGAAGTGCAAATTGACCACGTGTAAGCAGAGCAGCCACCGTTGGTTTGTCCAGCAAGATCTCAGTGAACTACCAAGTTATTGGTTGTTGGCTGTATCAGGGAGTTGCAGTAGGGATCAAAGACTGATTTTAGCTGATCGAGGAAAAAATTGAGCTAAGACTGTTCAAATGTACTGGCTGTTTACGGAGAAAAACTACTCTTTGATTTTTGCATCGTCTGAGTGTTATCGTGAATACCGTGTACAGATCAGCCACGCCAGTTTGATTTCCACTTTTCGGAGGTGTAGTGATGCCTCCTTCGTCCAACTGTTGAAGACATTTTGCTACTGGAGCAGGCGGAATGAAATGTAACAAAGTTATCCAGCTCAGGTAAACTTGATTGTAGTAGTGTCAAAAATAGTCACACAACATCCAATTCACTTAAAAACATAATAGATGTCAACATGTTCATTTTCCATATATATTTTTAGCATAATGTTTCAGTACCTGTGAGGTAAAAGAGAAGAGCACAAGTATCACTTTAGCTTTGATCTATCGTGGGCAATAGAGTTAGGTAGCACAACCACTGTAACTTACAGTGTTTCATCTTCACTTTCACTCTCCATTTCTCCGCAGTGTATGAGTTCGCTGTCATCGTCTCACAATAGACCTGGATGAGGACCAAGGAAGATGACGTAATGCTATTAGCCATGTGGAAGGTACATAAGCCTACTAGTGGGTGCAACTCCAAGACTACCAAAGCCCCTGGGTGTGTTTGATAACTGTCTTGTAGCCAACTTGTGCATGTCATACAGTGGACCCTCGCTTATCCAGCTGCACAAGGTTGCCATCTGTATTGTTACGAGTGTGCAGCACGAATAACAATGCCAACTGCAATGAACAAGTGACTTATTTTTGCCGGTATACCGTAAACTCGGGAGTATAAGTACCCATCAATTACAAGTACCCTATGAATATTAGTACCATCAGCCCTTAACCGGGGTCTGGGGGCAGAGTTGCTTCGAAGATAGCAGTAGCTAACTTGAGCCGTCCCTGGAGCAGCAGCAGCAATACTGGGGCTCAGGCAACAATGCTACTTCACGGAAGCTGGCCACAATCAAAAACAGTGTGTGGGAACGGATTATAGTTGTAACTGTGATGTATTTTAGGTTAGAGGTTCTTCTTGTGCTAATTTCAGTCCAATGTTTATAGCTTTTTTAGAACCAGAGATACATTCAGCAATCAATCGATCAATTGTTGCCAACCCTGCCCACCAACATAAAGCACTTGAAACTAACGAATCTGTGAAAGGTTTTTGTTAATTTCTATGTAATAGTTAAATCCCTCCCTGGGGGGTGGTCGTTTTACACATTGGTGTCGGGCATAGCCAGACACCAATATGCGAGACCACACCCCAGGGAGGGATTTAACTATTATATAACCTGTTACCTAGGCAACATCACTGTACAAGAGAGATATGAGCAACATTCTTATATGTTGCCTAGGTAACGGGTTATATATATGTTTTATCAAGAGACCTTGCCTAAATTTGGCTCATATCCTGTGTTGATAGCTTGCTTACAATCGGAGATAGACACTGGCGTAAATTAGCCACTACGATCCAAAAAGCAAATTTACTTCCGTTTGCGTAGTAACGGGTACCTTTTCATATGGGGTGCCTACTTTTATAGGGGTGCTTATAAGCACAATCTGGTTGCTGTAACCAAAATGTGTGGGTGCATGTATTCATGGGGTGCCTATTTTCCCGATTTTACGATTTTACGGTATGTGACATGAAACTTCCATGGAATGAAAGCTTTTAGTGCGAAGAATTTGGTCGTGACTTGGAAAATTGATATCTTGTCACAGTATTACTGTAGAATTTCTAATAATTCGTACACCCTATTAATTCGTACACCCCCCTTTTCTGGGTGGTAAATTACGTACTCTAATTTATTCGTACATGTAAAAATGAAATATTCGTACAGCGGAAGCGCATTTGAGCACAAGCACTGAGTTTACGCAATATGGTGAGAGTGTTTCCAACGTCCACAAATGCGAATGAACAAGTTCTTTTGGCTCTTGGTTCTGATCGTACAGGCAGGGACGATGTCGAAATGAGCCGGGGTAAGGGTCAGTCCGTGTGTTCCCGCAGGTTTATTAAATGTTAAGCGAATGCTGTACAGCATGCTGTAAGTTCATTCTTCAATGTTGGCTAAGAGTCGAAAACTTGCACGCGTTTTTCTTCTATTCACTTCGTACAAATGCTCTATTTATTCGTACACCCCCCGTTTCTCGGAATATTCGATAATTTTCGTACTCTAATTAAATCGTACAGCTAAAATTGAAATTATCTACTTTTGTACGAATTATATTCCTGTACTGTCCCCGTGGTGTAAAGGTGCTACTAGGTGCTATCTTCAGCAAATGGTCACAAAATTCTTGATATGATTGCTGTTGCTGTTACATATAATTATTTTTGCCTCCTCTGGCCAGGGCAAGCAAGACAAGAAGAGCTCGTGACAGTGAGAATGGAGTGCTGAAGACACAACAAAATTCGTCTTCATTTATATGAATTTTATATGCAAATTAATGTTAGGGAGGGGGAGGAAATACCTTGTTACACCAGTAGGTGGAGCTGGAAAGCCAGAGACAGCATTTGCAACACACTGCGTTGCTGTAGCTTGTCGCTTGCTAGATGGCCGCTCAACAGCTGCTTGTGTGCGGATTTTAGCGCCTTACAGTTTGTATACAGTTGTACTTCATGTAAAAATTGATGTAATTTTTATGTAATACTTTATGATCATAGCAAGTCACTTTATGTTTTCACGCCAGTTACCAAAAAAGAAGGGCATGAAATCTAGCTCATTTACAATCTCAGTGTAGACTGAAATAAAGAAAAGCATGCGGCGGAACGATTTGTAACAAAGAAGTTCAGGTGATGTTAGCTCCACCCACTTTTGACCAGAGTCGGCAACCTGCAGGGGAAAGTGATGCAAGTAGAGTCATTGTGGAAGTAGTATAACTTTGCAAAGTTGTTAATGTTGGCTCTATTTCTACATGCACTTTTTAAGGCTCATCTCTTTGTCATTTCGTAGAATAGGAAGGAGCAATTCTGGTAATATTTCAGCCGAAAATTGAGGGGGTGGGGCTGAATGGTATACGGATACCGGGCACGGCAATAGGAAATGTATGACTTCCGGTACGCTGGCGTAACGACTGCTTAATTTCCCAGAAATCTCGGGAGATCGGGAACTATCGTGTTATATCTGTACAACCGTGACTTTCATAACATGTACTTACTACTACACCACCCGCACATTTTCTGACCAATATTGAAACTCTTTTGATTGAGGGAGGGACAGCCATCTTAGTGATGCAGCATTTTCTGGTTACTTCCTCTGGACAATATTCTTGTCCCCCCACCACTCCCTCTTTCTTTAGACTGTGAGAACTGGTAATTTTAAGGGTGAAGCTAGGGGTGCACCAGTTCCCCTGTTACCATTGTGATTACATGTGTGCACACGTACACATAGCATTATTCTAATTGTTGCATCCTCTCTGTGACATGACATCATATATACCATGATACTGTTACTATAGTGGAGCACCCCAAGTGAGTTATCTGTGTCTACAGTGTCCGGTGGAGCACTGACTTAACTTTCCGTGTGGTTAGACCCAGCCCTCTGCTTATATTAATTCACGCTAAAATCACCAGTGACTGTGACACAGGGAGTACTCCTCTACTTGACTAGCTGACACACAGTGTCTGATACTTAGTAGTGAGGTACCGAGACCAAATATACCTTACACAAAGTGAAAAGGTTTGTTGAACCACCTCTCATCTCTTGTTCTGTGACATTATGCAGCCTCTGGAGCAACCAGATCTCAGATGAAGGTGCTCGTGGATTGGCTTCAGCTTTGCAAGTGAACAAAAGCCTTCAGACACTAAAGTGAGTCCAACCCTTCATGTCCTACTTCTTAAGAGGTGTACACAGCAATGGTTGTGTACACTCGTAACTATGACTTTATGAATACACGCAAAGTGATGTATAGAACTATGAGTAAATTACAATTAATTACAAAATAATCATGCTATACATAGCAGTGTATGAAGCATTTTGAAAGTGATGCACTCCAGTACAGCTATGGGGGTGGGGGTCTGTGGGGTTTGGGGGTGCACAGGCCCCCCTCAGTATCCATCAAGACTATGACATACATACATCACGTACATCCTGCATTACTCTAATTGATGCACCCAGCATAATTCACAAAGACCTAATAACTTCACCGGGAGTACAGTGGAACCTCTCTTAAAGGACACCCCTGAAATAAGGACACCAGGTTAAATCTGGACACCTTACCGAGTCCCAACTTTATATAAGTACTTCTTAAGAGTTGTACACTGGTACTGCAGCAATGGTTGTGTACACTCTTAACTGGTGTAGCAGTACCAGTGCAGTACATGGTTGGTTTTGGTTGAAGCTATTGAAATGCATGGTACAGTTTAGCCTCGTACCAAGGTTCTCAGTGAGCGGGGAAAAGGAGAGCCTGGTATCAACTGTTTGCACATGCGCTTCAATTCCCAGAAATCTTGGGAGGTCGGGAACTATCGCGTTGTATCTGTACAACCGTGACTTTCATAACGTGTAGTTACTACTACACTGCCCACAAATTTTCTGACCAATGATGAAGCTCTTTTGATTGAGGGAGGGACAGCCATCTTAGTGATGCAGCATTTTCTGGTTACTTCCTCTGGACAATATTCTTGTCCCCCCACCACTCCCTCTTTCTTGAGACTGTGAGCACTGGTAATTTTAAGGGTGGGGCTAGGAGTGCACAAGTTCCCCTGTTACCATTGTGATTATATGTGTGCACACGTACACATAGCTAGGTCCTGCATTATTCTAATTGTTGCATCCTCTCTGTGACATGACATCATATATACCATGATACTGTTACTATAGTGGAGCACCCCAAGTGAGTTATCTGTGTCTACAGTGTCCGGTGGAGCACTGACTTAACTTCCCGTGTGGTTAGACCCCGCCCTCTGCTTATATTAATTCACGCTAAAATCACCAGTGACTGTGACACAGGGAGTACTCCTCTACTTGACTAGCTGACACACAATGTCTGATAGTGTGTGTCAGTGGTGAGGTACTGAGACCAAATATACCTTACACTAAGTGAAGAGGTTTGTTGAACCACCTCTCATCTCTTGTTGTCTGATATTCTGCAGCCTCAGTTTGAACCAGATCAAAGATGAAGGTGCTCGTGAATTAGCTGCAGCGTTGCAAGTGAACCAGAGACTTCAGACACTAGAGTGAGTCCAACCCTTCATGTCCTACTCCTTAAGAGGTGTACACTGGGACTGCAGCAATGGTTGTGTACACTCTCAACTGGTGTAGCAGTACCAGTGCAGTACATGGTTGGTTTTGGTTGAAGCTATTGAAATGCTTGGTACAGTTTAGCCTCGTACCAAGGTTCTCAGTGGGCGGGGAAAATGAGAGCCTGGTATCCACTGTTTGCAGATGCGCTTCAATTCCCAGAAATCTTGGGAGATCAGGAACTATCGCGTTGTATCTGCACAACCGTGAATTTCATAACGTGTAGTTACTACTACACCACCCACACATTTTCTGACCAATGATGAAGCTCTTTTGATTGATGGAGGGACAGCCATCTTAGTGATGCAGCATTGTCTGGTTACTTCCTCTGGACAATATTCTTGTCCCCCCACCACTCCCTCTTTCTTGGGACTGTCAGCACTGGTAATTTTAAGGGTGGGGCTAGGAGTGCACCAGTTCCCCTGTTACCATTGTGATTGCATGTGTACACACGTACACATAGCTAAGTTCTGCATTATTCTAATTGTTGCATCCTCTCTGTGACATGACATCATGTATACCATGATACTGTTACTATAGTGGAGCACCCCAAGTGAGTTATCTGTGTCTACAGTGTCCGGTGGAGCACTGACTTAACTTCCCGTGTGGTTAGATCCCGCCCTCTGCTTATATTAATTCACGCTAAAATTACCAGTGACTGTGACACAGGGAGTACTCCTCTACTTGACTACGTAGCTGACACACAATGTCTGATACTGTGTGTCAGTAGTGAGGTACCGAGACCAGATATACCTTACACAAAGTGAGGAGGTTTGTTGAACCACCTCTCATCTCTTGTTCTCTGACATTATGCAGCTTCAGTCAGAATGAGATCTCAGATGAAGGTGCTCATGAATTGGCTGCAGCGTTGCAAGTGAACCAGAGCCTTCAGACACTATAGTGAGTCCAACCCTTCATGTCCTACTTCTTAAGAGGTGTACACTGGGACTGCAGCAATGGTTGTGTACACTCTCAACTGGTGTAGCAGTGCCAGTGCAGTACATGGTTGGTTTTGGTTGAAGCTATTGAAATACATGGTACAGTTTAGCCTCGTACCAAGGTTCTCAGTGGGCGGGGAAAAGGAGAGCCTGGTATCCACTGTTTGTGCATGCACTTAGTTTCTCAGAAATCTTGGGAGATAGGGAACTATCGAGTTATATCTGTACAACCGTGACTTTCATAACATGTACTTACTACTACACCGCCTACACATTTTCTGACCAATGATGAAGCTCTTTTGATTGAGGGAGGGACAGCCATCTTAGTGATGCAGCATTTTCTGGTTACTTCCTCTGGGCAATATTCTTGTCCCCCCACCACTCCCTCTTTCTTGAGACTGTGAGCACTGGTAATTTTATGGGTGCGGCTAGGAGTGCACCAGTTCCCCTGTTACCATTATGATTACATGTGTGCACATGTACACATAGCTAGGTCCTGCATTATTCTAATTGTTGCATCCTCTCTGTGACATGACATCATATATACCATGATACTGTTACTATAGTGGAGCACCCCAAGTGAGTTATCTGTGTCTACAGTGTCCGGTGGAGCACTGACTTAACTTCCCGTGTGGTTAGACCCCGCCCTCTGCTTATATTAATTCTCGCTAAAATCACCAGTGACTGTAACACAGGGAGTACTCCTCTACTTGACTAGCTGACACACAGTGTCTGATACTGTGTGTCAGTAGTGAGGTATCGAGACCAAATATACCTTACCCAAAGTGAAAAGGTTTGTTGAACCACCTCTCATCTCTTGTTCTCTGACATTATGCAGCCTCAGTTGGAACCAGATCTCAGATGAAGGTGCTCGTGAATTAGCTGTAGCGTTGCAAGTGAACCAGAGCCTTCAGACACTAAAGTGAGTCCAACCCTTCATGTCTACTTCTTAAGAGGTGTACACTGGGACTGCAGCAATGGTTGTGTACACTCGTAACTGGTGTAGCAGTACCAGTGCAGTACATGGTTGGTTTTGGTTGAAGCTATTGAAATGCATGGTACAGTTTAGCCTCGTACCAAGGTTCTCAGTGGGCGGGGAAAACGTGAGCCTGGTATCCACTGTTTGTTGCCTCACTCCCACTTCACAACGGAACTGGTCTGTGACCTCGTGATTTGACAATTTCAGACTTGACATGGCTTTTGAGTACATTGACTGCAGGATTGTTAAAGTTTGTTGACTAATTCCCAGTTGAACTAGCTTTTTCCACAAACAGTAATGATCAACTGAGTCGAATGCTTTTCTCCTTGGCCGTTCCAAAAGTTGCAGCAGTGTCAATTTTGTCCTCCAAATGATCTGTCTGAAAACATAATCATTCACTGTATACTAAAATCAAAATTAGTACGTACTAAGCATCCTACCGCCTATCTGTAAATCTCTCCAGAACCACCTAACAAATGGGCAAAACAAAAGCATGGTAGATAGGTCTAGTAAGCTACGCGTGCGCTTTAATTCCCAGAAATCTTGGGAGATCAGCAACTACCGCGTTATATCTGTACAGCGGTGACTGTCATAGCATGTACTTACTGCTACACTACATAAAGCTCTTTTGCTACACCGCCCACACATTTTCTGACCAATGATGAAACTCTTTTGATTGAGGGAGGGACAGCCATCTTAGTGATGCAGCATTGTCTGGTTACTTCCTCTGGACAATATTCTTATCCTCCTACCATTCCCTCTTTCTTGAGACTATGAGCACTGGTAATTTTAAGGGTGGGGCTGGGGGTGCACAAGTTCCCCTGTTACCATTGTGATTACATGTGCATACACGTACACATAGCTCGGTGCTACATTGTTGCATCCTCTCTGTGACATCATATATACCATGATTGCTGAGTGGGAAGTGAGGCACATAATTGTGCAGTGTGGAGTTCAAATCTCGGTTTTCTCTGTAATGTTCAGGAATAAAATGTACAGCGGCGCACATGCATGATAATGAGGGTACGAGTGCAGCGAGAGGCTGAACAACGTAGGCACAACCTCATTCGTGCCTCTGTCGGTCAGCCTCTCGTTGTTGCTTCCTCCGGGAATCTCGACAGTGTCACTGCACCCGTTTCCTGGTTATAATCTACAAGTACAGTGACACCATTGAGCAGAGGATGATTCCCGGAGGCCGGACGCAGTAAAGACGAGAGGCTGACCGACGTAGGCATGCAAAGTAGCTCAATCATTATCTCGCTTCCCACGAGCCTCTCCTGCATGCATTCATGTATGCCCTTGTACGGCTACTAGTGGAGCACCCCAGGTGACTTATTAGTGTGTACAGTGTCCGGTAGAGTGCCTGACTGAACTCCCCGGCTGGTTGAACCCCCGCCCTCTACTTATATTAAGATCACCAGTGACTGTAACACAGGGAGTACTCCTCTACTTGACTAGCTGACACACAGTGTCTGATACTGTCTCTCAGTAGTGAGGTATCGAGACCAAATATACCTTACGCAAGTGAAGATGTTTGTTGAACCACCTCCCATCTCTTGTTCTCTGACATTCTGCAGCCTGAGTCAGAACCAGATCTCAGGCAAAGGTGCTCGTGAATTGGCTGCAGCGTTGCAAGTGAGCCAGAGCCTTCAGACACTAAAGTGAGTCCAACCCTTCATGTCCTACTTCTTAAGGGTTGTACACTGGTACTGCAGCAATGGTTGTGTACACTCATAACTGGTGTAGCAGTACCAGTGCAGTACATGGTTGGTTTTGGTTGAAGCTATTGAAATGCATGGTACAGTTTAGCCTCGTACCAAGGTTCTCAGTGGGCGGGGAAAGGAGAGCCTGGTATCCACTGTTTGCGGATGTGCTTAAATTCTCAGAAATCTTGGGAGATCGGGAACTATCGTGTTATATTTGTACAACCGTGACTTTCATAACATGTACTTACTACTACACCGCCCACACATTTTCTGACCAATGATGAAGCTCTTTTGATTGAGGGACAGCCATCTTAGTGATGTAGCATTTTCTGGTTACTTCCTCTGGACAATATTCATGTCCTCCCACCACTCCCTCTTTCTTGAGACTGTGAACACTGGTAATTTTAAGGGTGGGGCTAGGAGTGCACCAGTTCCCCTGTTACCATTGCTAGGTCCTGCATTATTGTAATTGTTGCATCCTCTCTGTGACATGACATCATATATACCATGATACAGTTACTATAGTGGAGCACCCCAAGTGAGTTATCTGTGTCTACAGTGTCCGGTGGAGCACTGACTTAACTTCCCGTGTGGTTAGACCCCGCCCTCTGCTTATATTAATTCACGCTAAAATCACCAGTGACTGTGACACAGGGAGTACTCCTCTACTTGACTAGCTGACACATAGTGTCTGATACTGTGTGTCAGTAGTGAGGTATCGAGAGAAAATATATCTTACACAAAGTGAAAAGGTTTGTTGAACCACCTCTCATCTCTTGTTCTCTGACATTATGCAGCCTCAGTTGGAACCAGATCTCAGATGAAGGTGCTCGTGAATTAGCTGTAGCGTTGCAAGTGAACCAGAGCCTTCAGACACTAAAGTGAGTTCAGCCCTTCATGTCTACTTCTTAAGAGTTGTACACTGGGACTGCAGCAATGGTTGTGTACACTCTCAACTGGTGTAGCAGTACCAGTACAGTACATGGTTGGTTTTGGTTGAAGCTATTGAAATGCACGGTACAGTTTAGCCTCGTACCAAGGTTCTTGGTGGGCAGGGAAAATAAGAGCCTGGTATCCACTGTTTGCGCATGCGCTTAATTTTGGGTAATCGGGAACTATCGCGTTATATCTGTACAACCGTGACTTTCATAATGTACTTACTACTACACCGCCCACACATTTTCTGACCAATGATGAAGCTCTTTTGATTGAGGGAGGGACAACCATCTTAGTGATGCAGCATTATCTGGTTACTTCCTCTGGACAATATTCTTGTCCCCCCACCACTCCCTCTTTCTTGAGACTGTGAGCACTGGTAATTTTAAGGGTGGGGCTAGGAGTGCACAGGTTCCCCTGTTACCATTGGGATTACATGTGTGCACACGTACACATAGCTAGGTCCTGCATTATTCTAATTGTTGCATCCTCTCTGTGACTGACATCATATATACCATGATACTGTTACTATAGTGGAGCACCCCAAGTGAGTTATCTGTGTCTACAGTGTCCGGTGGAGCACTGACTTAACTTCCCGTGTGGTTAGACCATGCCCTCTGCTTATATTAATTCACGCTAAAATCACCAGTGACTGTAACACAGGGAGTACTCCTCTACTTGACTAGCTGACACACAGTGTCTGATACTGTGTGTCAGTAGTGAAGTATCGAGACGAGATATATCTTACACAAAGTGAAGAGGTTTGTTGAACCACCTCACATCTCTTGTTCTCTGACATTCTGCAGCCTCTGGGACAACCAGATCTCAGATGAAGGTGCTCGTGAATTGGCTGCAGCGTTGCAAGTGAACCAGAGCCTTCAGACACTAAAGTGAGTCCAACCCTTCATGTCCTACTTCTTAAGAGGTGTACACTGGGACTGCAGCAATGGTTGTGTACACTCGTAACTGGTATAACAGTACCAGTGCAGTACATAGTTGGTTTTGGTTGAAGCTATTGAAATGCATGGTACAGTTTAGCCTCGTACCAAGGTTCTCAGTGGGCGGGGAAAATAAGAGCCTGGTATCCACTGTTTGCGCATGCGCTTAATTTCTCGGAAATCTTGGGAGATCGGGAACTATCGCGTTGTATCTGTACAACCGTGACTTTCATAACGTGTACTTACTACTATGCCGCCCACACATTTTCTGACCAATGATGAAGCTCTTTTGATTGAGGGAGGGACAGCCATCTTAGTGATGCAGCATTTTCTGGTTACTTCCTCTGGACAATATTCTTGTCCCCCACCACTCCCTCTTTATTGAGACTGTGAACTCTGGTAATTTTAAGGGTGGGGCTAGGAGTGCACCATTTCCCCTGTTACCATTGTGATTACAAGTGTGCTCACGTACACATAGCTAGGTCCTGCATTATTCTAATTGTTGCATCCTCTCTGTGACATGACATCATATATACCATGATACAGTTACTATAGTGGAGCACCCCAAGTGAGTTATCTGTGTCTACAGTGTCAGGTGGAGCACTGACTTAACTTCCCATGTGGTTAGACCCAGCCCTCTGCTTATATTAATTCACGCTAAAATCACCAGTGACTGTGACACAGGGAGTGCTCCTCTACTTGACTAGCTGACACACAGTGTCTGATACTGTGTGTCAGTAGTGAGGTATCGAGACCAAATATACCTTACACAAAGTGAAGAGGTTTGTTGAACCACCTCTCATCTCTTGTTCTCTGACATTCTGCAGCCTCAGTCGGAACCAGATCTCAGATGAAGGTGCTCGTGAATTGGCTGCAGCGTTGCAAGTGAACCAGAGCCTTCAGACACTAGAGTGAGTCCAACCCTTCATGTCCTACTTCTTAAGAGGTGTACACTGGGCCTGCAGCAATGGTTGTGTACACTCGTAACTGGTATAACAGTACCAGTGCAGTGCATAGTTGGTTTTGGTTGAAGCTATTGAAATGCATGGTACAGTTTAGCCTCGTACCAAGGTTCTCAGTGGGCGGGAAAAGGAGAGCCTGGTATCCACTGTTTGCGCATGCGCTTAATTTCTCAGAAATCTTGGGAGATAGGGAACTATCGTGTTATATCTGTACAACCGTGACTTTCATAACATGTACTTACTACTACACTGCCCACACATTTTCTGACCAATGATGAAGCTCTTTTGATTGAGGGACAGCCATCTTAGTGATGCAGCATTTTCTGGTTACTTCCTCTGGACAATATTCTTGTCCCCCCACCACTCCCTCTTTATTGAGACTGTGAACTCTGGTAATTTTAAGGGTGGGGCTAGGAGTGCACCATTTCCCCTGTTACCATTGTGATTACATGTGTGCACACGTACACATAGCTAGGTCCTGCATTATTCGCATCCTCTGTGACATGACATCATATATACCATGATACTGTTACTATAGTGGAGCACCCCAAGTGAGTTATCTGTGTCTACAGTGTCCGGTGGAGCACTGACTTAACTTCCCATGTGGTTAGACCCCGCCCTCTGCTTATATTAATTCACGCTAAAATCACCAGTGACTGTAACACAGGGAGTACTCCTCTACTTTACTAGCTGGCACACAGTGTCTGATACTGTGTGTCAGTAGTGAGGTACCGAGATCAAATATATCTTACACAAAGTGAAGAGGTTTGTTGAACCACCTCTCATCTCTTGTTCTCTGACATTCTGCAGCCTCAGTTTGAACCAGATCTCAGATGAAGGTGCTCGTGAATTGGCTGCAGCGTTGCAAGTGAACCAGAGCCTTCAGACACTAAAGTGAGTCCAACCCTTCATGTCCTACTTCTTAAGAGGTGTACACTGGTACTGCAGCAATGGTTGTGTACACTCGTAACTGGTATAACAGTACCAGTGCAGTACATAGTTAGTTTTGGTTGAAGCTATTGAAATGCATGGTACAGTTTAGCCTCTTACCAAGGTTCTCAGTGGGCGGGGAAAATAAGAGCCTGGTATCCACTGTTTGCGCATGCGCTTAATTTCTCGGAAATCTTGGGAGATCGGGAACTATCGCGTTGTATCTGTACAACCGTGACTTTCATAACGATTACTTACTACTATGCCGCCCACACATTTTCTGACCAATGATGAAGCTCTTTTGATTGAGGGAGGGACAGCCATCTTAGTGATGCAGCATTTTCTGGTTACTTCCTCTGGACAATATTCTTGTCCCCCCACCACTCCCTCTTTCTTGAGACTGTGAGCACTGGTAATTGCCGAGCGCATTAGCGCGAGGCTCTGAATGAGGGATCTATTCTCGCAATGTACGTGCGTACGTACGTACGTACGTACGTGTCGGTCACGCTTAGGAATGTCAATTTGCGGTATCGCTTAGGAATGTCAATTTGAGGTCAACGCTCGGAATGTCAATTTGCGCTCACGCCCAGGCAGGATATCGGATACGTGCATTACACGACGAAGTTGGGACGACGTTTCTTGCCGACGGACGACGGGGAGGACAGCGCGACTTGCCCTTCGCAACGTACGTATTTGCAGAGCGAAGTGCACAAACGAGTACTGAAAGCAGCCCATGGCTGCCGACTCTGAGAAAAAAAAAAAGCAAAGAAGTCAGCCCACCGTAGAAAGCCAAGAGAGCGACAGAAGAACAAGAAAGAGTTCAAAAGTAGAAAGCACGTATTGGAGATTGTTCACAAGCCAGGTATTTAGGCTCGCTCTTCACGTTACCGTTGTTTTGTACTGTTCTTTGGACTCCCACTAGACGAGCAACGCCTGACACCTGCGCCGCGCGCCCCATCCGCGCATGGCGCTTGGAGCGGCGCGAGGCATCATGCGCATGCGTAGTCCTAGTTTTAAGGGTGGGGCTAGGAGTGCACAAGTTACATGTGTGCACACGTACACATAGCTAGGTCCTGCATTATTCTAATTGTTGCATCCTCTCTGTGACATGACATCATATATACCATGATACTGTTACTATAGTGGAGCACCCCAAGTGAGTTATCTGTGTCTACAGTGTCCGGTGGAGCACTGACTTAACTTCCCGTGTGGTTAGACCCCACCCTCTGCTTATATTAATTCACGCTAAAATCACCAGTGACTGTAACACAGGGAGTACTCCTCTACTTGACTAGCTGACACACAGTGTCTGATACTGTGTGTCAGTAGTGAGGTACCGAGACCAAATATATCTTACACAAAGTGAAGAGGTTTGTTAAACCACTTCTCATCTCTTGTTCTCTGATATTCTGCAGCCTAAGTCGGAACAAGATCTCAGATGAAGGTGCTCGTGAATTGGCTGCAGCGTTGCAAGTGAACCAGAGCCTTCAGACACTAGAGTGAGTCCAACCCTTCATGTCCTACTTCTTAAGAGGTGTACACTGGTACTGCAGGAATGGTTGTGTACACTCTCAACTGGTGTAGCAGTACCAGTGCAGTACATGGTTGGTTTTGGTTGAAGCTATTGAAATGCATGGTACAGTTTAGCCTCGTACCAAGGTTGTCAGTGGGCGGGGAAAATAAGAGCCTGGTATCAACTGTTTGCGCATGCGCTTAATTTCTCAGAAATCTTGAGAGATCGGGAACTATCGTGTTATATCTGTACAACCGTGACTTTCATAACGGGTACTTACCACTACACCGCCCACACATTTTCTGACCAATGATGAAGCTCTTTTGATTGAGGGAGGGACAGCCATCTTAGTGATGCAGCATTTTCTGGTTACTTCCTCTGGACAATATTCTTGTCCTCCCACCACTCCCTCTTTCTTGAGACTCTGAGCACTGGTAATTTTAAGGGTGGGGCTAGGAGTGCACCAGTTCCCCTGTTACCATTGTGATTACATATGTGCACACGTACACATAGCTAGGTCCTGCATTATTCTAATTGTTGCATCCTCTCTGTGACATGACATCATATATACCATGATACTGTTACTATAGTGGAGCACCCCAAGTGAGTTATCTGTGTCTACAGTGTCCGGTGGAGCACTGACTTAACTTCCCGTGTGGTTAGACCCCGCCCTCTGCTTATATTAATTCACGCTACAATCAGCAGTGACTGTGACACGGTCAGTACTCCTCTACTTGACTAGCTGACACACAGTGTCTGATACTGTGTGTCAGTAGTGAGGTATCGAGACCAGATATACCTTACACAAAGTGAAGAGGTTTGTTGAACCACCTCTCATCTCTTGTTCTCTGACATTCTGCAGCCTCAGTCAGAACCAGATCTCAGCCAAAGGTGCTCGTGAATTAGCTGTAGTGTTGCAAGTGAACCAGAGCCTTCAGACACTAAAGTGAGTCCAGCCCTTCATATCCTACTTCTTAAGAGGTGTACACTTGTACTGCAGCAATGGTTGTGTACACTCTCAACTGGTATAGCAGTACCAGTGCAGTACATGGTTGGTTTTGGTTGAAGCTATTGAAATGCATGGTACAGTTTAGCCTCGTACCAAGGTTCTCAGTGGGCGGGGAAAAGGAGAGCCTGGTGTCCACTGTTTGCGCATGCACTTAATTTCTCAGAAATCTTGGGAGATCGGGAACTATCGTGTTATATCTGTAGAACCATGAATTTCATAACATGTACTTACTACTACACCGCCCACACATTTTCTGACCAATAATGAAGCTCTTTTGATTGAGGGAGGGACAGCCATCTTAGTGATGCAGCATTTTGTTGGTACTTCCTCTGGACAATATTCTTGTCCCCCCACCACTCCCTCTTTCTTGTGACTGTGAGCACTGGTAATTTTAAGGGTGGGGCTAGGAGTGCACAAGTTCCCCTGTTACCATTGTGATTACATGTGTGCACACGTACACATAGCTAGGTCCTGCATTATTCTAATTGTTGCATCCTCTCTGTGACATGACATCATATATACCATGATACAGTTAATATAGTGGAGCACCCCAAGTGAGTTATCTGTGTCTACAGTGTCCGGTGGAGCACTGACTTAACTTCCCATGTGGTTAGACCCAGCCCTCTGCTTATATTAATTCACACTAAATCACCAGTGACTGTAACACAGGGAGTACTCCTCTACTTGACTAGCTGACACACAGTGTCTGATACTGTGTGTTAGTGGTGAAGTATCGAGACCAAATATACCTTACACAAAATGAAGAGGTTTGTTGAACCACCTCTCATCTCTTGTTCTCTGACATTGGGAACAAGATCTCAGCCAAAGGTGCTCGTGAATTGGCTGCAGCGTTGCAAGTGAACCAGAGCCTTCAGACACTAAAGTGAGTCCCTCCCTTCATGTCCTGCTTCTTAAGAGGTGTACTCTGGGACTGCAGCAATGGTTGTGTACACTCTCAACTGGTGTAGCAGTACCAGTGCAGTACATGGTTGGTTTTGGTTGAAGCTATTGAAATGCATGGTACAGTTTAGCCTCGTACCAAGGTTCTCAGTGGGCGGGGAAAATAAGAGCCTGGTATCCACTGTTTGCGCATGTGCTTCAATTCTCTGCCCACACATTTTCTGGCCAATCAGTGGTTACGCTACGTAGCCAACTTCCGGTGTTTTAATTTGAACCGGATGTAAGTCGGAAACGGTTCCGCCGCATTGATAAGCAACAAGCCCTCGAGCGTTGTTTTTATGGACCGCTTATTCGACTCTACTTATATCTTTTCGAAAGTTAGACATACTTGGTTAGTTATATTGGCTACAGTAGAACCAGTGTATGCATTTTATTTACCTCTAGAGTGCCTGGTTTGTCCACACAAGCGCTTTTCCCTCGAGCTATCTGCAACTGCTAGGTGGAGGTTAGTGTACGAATGTGCTGCACAAATCCAGATGCCGCATGCATCGACGCTAAAACTCAAGAATTAGCAAGTACAATGTTAGTAGTGGTCGTGATGTCAAGCTCATTTTTGTCTCTCCACTTCAAAGTTTTCTAGGAGACACTAGAGAACGTGCATTATTTGGAGAATCTGGCGGGGTCCAACATTGCAGCAGCTGCCTTTTGATTGATAGTGCAAAGTTTGCATGCATGTTAGAAGTTGAATCATGATATGAAACGAATAAGTATGATAAAGTATAAAAAATTATTACATAAACCAGGTAATTAAATGACACAAAAAAAAAATAGGGGGTCAGATAGCCTCGTTCCCAGGCCTCCCCTGTTTTTACCTTCTTTGGCGTTTACATAACACATGGGAGCGGAAGACCAGCGAAAACAGGGAAAGGCCTGGAGCATTCATCAGGTCAATGACGTCAGGTGGATGCAAGCTGGACGAGAGGGGGTGGGGCAACTGCCATTGGATCATTTGAGTGCTCTACTGCAGTTTTAGACTCCAAACCTTAGCATGACCGTAACTACTCGTCTTGACCGGTAGGAAACTCGTTGTCAAGTTTACTATGTAAATATTAGCCCCCCCTCTATGTCCACCTCACATCCACTCACGTGATGAATACTCCCAGGCCTTCGTCTTATTATCTCCAAAGGATGGTAAAAACGGGGGAGGCCTGGGAACAAGCTACAGTCAGAGATGTCAGATTGTGTTCAGACTCCCAGCAAACCAACATTCAGTGTAACACTTGCAGATATTATGTATCACAACGAAGAACACAGTTTTCTAGCATTCCTACGGTTGATCGTTAGTGTTCACTTCAAAAGTATAAATCAGTTGCTCAGCCCACACCAGCAGCCTGGATTAACTCCATTTGTCCACCAATCTGGCCTTATACACAAACGCAGGAAGAGGATTTACCATCCAGAGGATTCCCTCAAATACCTCTGGAAAATATTCATGTGGACAGCAAACACCTGGCGGCAAGCATTACAAAACACAATGGAGCCTCTGGCTATCAAACACTATGGGTCGGAGCACACTGGAGATACCATTAATGTGGTATGGGAGTCTGACCACAATGTGCATCAGGCAAGGGAAAGAGGACAGTTCTACACTGCAAATGTAAAACAAACTGTTCAAAGCGTTAGTGTGGATGTGTTAGGCAGCACCGCCCTTGTAGGCCAGGATGTGTATGTCAACCCAGTTTGTGTCAAAATCCACACAGCGCTGGAGACAACGATCCCTGCAGAGATTGTTGCTCTGATACAGACATCACACCAGGTGCTCATTGCATACCTACAAGTGAGGAAGAATCGCTAAGTGAATCTGAAGGCGACTATATATATCCATGATGAAGAATTGGAACAGTTAATGGCATGCCATACTATAAGTGGTCCCTTTCAAAAGCCACCTCCCCGGACTATCCATAGCAGTCCATCCATTACGGAACTGCAAACAGTCACCCCTCGCCATAATTGATCCGCCCTCTACTTCACTATTCCAGGTCACAAACGTGCACTACAGAGTCAACTGTGGAGTGAGAGAGCCTACTGAAGTAGCCCAAACTTAAGTCTCCATGTCCCGGACCATTGCAGAGGCCCTACGATAATAATTCACAAATCAATAGATTCCACACAGTTTCTTGATCGAATACTGTGCTTGTCGTTCTTCACACAGCTCACTGGATACCTCTTCTCAGTGAAATAATACAAATATGCCTCCCCCAACATGTGACTTCGTCATCCTCCTTCAGTAGCTCAGAGATATTCCAGACTCTACTATTTGGCGGGGGGGAGGGGGTACTGGGTGAGTAGCTACAGGGCCTCGAGTCCATAACTTCGAATATACACAGATACACTGAGTGGCCATAGTTTTAGCTCGCCTTGAAAACCCAGCCTAAGGCTGATTGGTCAGTTTCGTCCTTCCTGGTAAACTTATCAACGTTGACAAGCTTGCTGAACACCATGCCAGGGGTGGGACCATTTGTGGCAAGGGGGGACTAGGTATGGCTGCAATATTTGGTCCAGGCAGACCAATTATTCTGCTATGGACAGTCTGGGGGACCACTTTTGAGGGTGGACCATCCACGACATGACAGGCATTGATAAGGAGGATTTACAAGATTGTTTTGAATTTCATTTGCAATTCTGGTTAACTTCAAAACTTGTTATGCACAGGGCAGGCAAAAGTTACTTTTACCACGTTTTATAACCACGCATTTTACTACTCACCTCTTAACTGTTGCATAATTCCAGATGGAGCACACCACTTCGAAACACCTCCAGAAAACGCTTTAATCTGTTGCAGACAAAAACGAAAAACTAAGTACTCAAAATATAGACAGTGTAGCAACGTTCTACCATAGTTTTATTCTACTCACAAAAGGCATCTGGATTTGTGCAGCACAATCAGACACCTACCTTAGAAAGCAGCATCGGAACATGCCCCAGAAAATCCCGTCACAGAGCATGCATGGTGGCAAATCTAGGTAAATAAACACTGCAAATAACGAAAAGGGTGCCTAATAGTATCGACCATCAGAAAAAGGGCCGCCAACAGCACCCTGCATTCACCTAAGAAGGTCGCAAACTCGACACTCGATTTCAGCCGCCATCGCGCTCCTGCCACGTGCTGGTACTTTTCCCCAGCCACTGTTAATTAAAACCTTCCAAATAAGGAAATTATTGCGACGTAGCGTAACCACTGCAATGATGAAGCTCTTTTGATTGAGGGACAGCCATCGTAGTGATGCAGCATTTTCTGGTTACTTCCTCTGGACAATATTCTTGTCCTCCCACCACTCCCTCTTTCTTGAGACTGTGAGCACTGGTAATTTTAAGGGTGGGGCTGGTGGTGTACAAGTTCCCCTGTTACCATTGGTGATTACATGTGTGCACACGTACACATAGCTAGGTCCTGCATTATTCTAATTGTTGCATCCTCTCTGTGACATGACATCATATATACCATGATACTGAGTGGAGCACCCCAAGTGAGTTATCTGTGTCTACAGTGTCCGGTGGAGCACTGACTTAACTTCCCATGTGGTTAGACCCAGCCCTCTGCTTATATTAATTCACGCTAAAATCACCAGTGAATGTAACACAGGGAGTACTCCTCTACTTGACTAGCTGACACACAGTGTCTGATACTGTGTGTCAGTGGTGAAGTATCGAGACCAAATATACCTTACACAAAATGAAGAGGTTTGTTGAACCACCTCTCATCTCTTGTTCTCTGACATTGGGAACAAGATCTCAGCCAAAGGTGCTCGTGAATTGGCTGCAGCGTTGCAAGTGAACCAGAGCCTTCAGACACTAGAGTGAGTCCCTCCCTTCATGTCCTGCTTCTTAAGAGGTGTACTCTGGGACTGCAGCAATGGTTGTGTACACTCTCAACTGGTGTAGCAGTACCAGTGCAGTACATGGTTGGGTTTGGTTGAAGCTATTGAAATGCGTGGTACAGTTTAGCCTCGTACCAAGGTTCTCAGTGGGCGGGGAAAGGAGAGCCTGGTATCCACTGTTTGCGGATGTGCTTAAATTCTCAGAAATCTTGGGAGATCGGGAACTATCGTGTTATATTTGTACAACCGTGACTTTCATAACGTGTACTTACTACTACACTGCCCACACATTTTCTGGCCAATGATGAAGCTCTTTTGATTGAGGGACAGCCATCTTAGTGATGCAGCATTTTCTGGTTACTTCCTCTGGACAATATTCTTGTCCTCCCACCACTCCCTCTTTCTTGCGACAGTGAACACTGGTAATTTTAAGGGTGGGGCTAGGAGTGCACAAGTTCCCCTGTTACCATTGTGATTACATGTGTGCACACGTACACACAGCTAGGTCCTGCATTATTCTAATTGTTGCATCCTCTCTGTAACATGACATCATAAATACTATGATACTGTTACTATAGTGGAGCACCCCAAGTGAGTTATCTGTGTCTACAGTGTCAGGTGGAGCACTGACTTAACTTCCCATGTGGTTAGACCCCGCCCTCTGCTTATATTAATTCACACTAAAATCACCAGTGACTGTAACACAGGGAGTACTCCTCTACTTGACTAGCTGACACACAGTGTCTGATACTGTGTGTCAGTAGTGAGGTATCGAGACCAAATATACCTTACACAAAGTGAAGAGGTTTGTTGAATCACCTCTCATCTCTTGTTCTCTGACATTCTGCAGCCTCAGTTGGAACAAGATCTCGGATGAAGGTGCTCGTCAATTGGCTGCAGCGTTGCAAGTGAACCAGAGCCTTCAGACACTAGAGTGAGTCCAGCCTTTCCTAGAGTTGTGTAAATATTGAGGACTTGATGATGCCACAGACACTCACTAGTATGCCGGTTTTTGTGTAAAGACCTAACACTGTTTTACTCCCTATTTTGATTTCCATTGTGAGTTTATCTTCTACAATATCTTGCATGATATGATGTGGCTTCACGTCAGGAAAGCTAGTTTGAAGCTTTTAGTTTAGTGAACACAGTTATCATTTTCTCCTGAACATGTACTCACATGGAACCACTAGCCTCATTCCCAGGCCACCACCCAGATATTTGTTACTTGCAGTATGAAACTTAAGGATTGTCTCACATTACCACTGAATATGCAAAGTACAGTACTGTAGGAAGTACCAACAGACACTGGAAATTTATTGTGGTACATGACCGGCAATGTTACTGCTCTTCAGGATGACAAAATCATTGTGAATATAATTAGTTGACCCCACATTGAACCAGGGGGCGTATAGTTGAATATTTGAGTAAAAGTCCTCTCGCTCATGCTCGCCCCAATTAAGAGCTCCTCATTTGTGACCAAAACTGAATGTGCATATCAAAATATTGATCACAATTAATCTATAATCTGTTCGGTTTTGATTCTTCCTCGTTTGTGTATACAGTCATGGAACCACTTACCTTTCTTTTTTGTTCTCTGCACTTCTGCAGCCTCAGGAACAATAAGATCTCAGCTGATGGTGTGTTGGTACTGGCTGGAGCTTTGATAGTGAACAAGAACCTTAAACTAGAGTGAGTCCGGCTACTTATGTACTACAGGCACGTGGATGGTTCCATGCACCCTGTCCCATGATCATGATTCTAATAGGAGCTCTCTATTTGTGACCAACAACTGAATGTGTATGTCAAAGTATTATGTGTTTGACCACAAGGAAACATTTGCTAAGCCCCTTAACCATAGGCAAGTAATCGTGCAGTGGGCATGCATACATGCTTTAGGAATTGAAGATTTGTCAGTATATGACATATGTTTATATGCATAGACTGTGCACACGCACATGCACTCTGAATTGGATTCATATTGTAGGAGGTAACTTAGTGGAGACACACACAGTGGTACAGGAAGTGAAGAAGAGAGAGCTCGAAAGAGCCAGGTAGAGGCAGGGAAGAGGACATAGGAGTGTGGTTCACCAAGAGACCAGCATATGGTGATCTCAGTATCTTTAGCTATAAAACAGGGAGAGGCATGCACGGAGTCTCTTTGACGTAGGTACATACCATATTCTCTCTAAAATAGCAGACACTTTAATTGTCCGGACACCTCAATTATGAATTTTTTGTCTCTCTAATTAAACCGGACAGCAGAAAAATTGAGGGATTTTCCCTCTCTAATACATGCAAACACTAGCGATGTCACTGATGCTGAAATCGTTTGTCAGAGTGTTGGCTAGTCAAACGAAGCTCTACAGAGTGAAACAGGGAACAGAGAGAGGCTCACAAGGTTATTTCAACAAACAGTATGTTCTGAAATGATTTGTTATCCGTTTACAGAGAACGCTTACCAGCTGTGTGTCGTGTTTGTCATCTTTCGTTGATAGCAAGGTGCAACTCCGACATTTATGAAGCCCAAGTACCGCTGTACCTGTTAGTGTTGTGCTTCTGTTTATTGGTGTTGAAACGCCCCCAATAAGTTGTTTTTATGATCAAGGTGATTGACAATTACCTTGGCTTCAGTCGCTACACTTCACCACTTTGAAAGGTGATGCTCAGTACGTGTCTTTGTGGGTCCTGACCGATGCACATAGAAGGTGGCAATAGTTGGTCATGGTAGCTCACAAAAAAAGCACGCTGAAACTGGTGCTATAATACTCTGTAGTTCACACCAGACACTTACGTTCAAAAATTAATAACTCTCTAAGACACTCCCATTTTGAATTATTTTTTGCTGTCCAATATTTTAGAGAGAATATAGTAAATGTACTACAATGTATACATAAAACAATAACGTACACTGCCTGTTTCAAGCCCTTCTTCAATTTGGTGGTTCCTGTACCTCCGTGTGCACACTCTCAACACGAGTAGTGACTTCATCTGCAAATGTGTATATACCTAGTCATGAGTTAGTGGTTCCTTTGTTTTTGATTCTTCCTCATATGTAAGTTTATAATATTATGATTTTTGAGCTATGTGCCCGGCATTTTTGTTCTCTAACATTCTGCAGCCTCAGTAAGAACGGAATCCCAGATGAACGTGTGCGTGTACTGGTTGAAGCTTTAAAAGTGAACCAGAGCCATCAGAAGCTTAAGCTAAAGTAAGTTCAGCCATTCATGTCGTATACTTTCAATAGGTATACACAGAGCCTGTAGGCCTAAGGTGATTTCCGGGCCTGGGCTGCAATATTAGGGAGGGCATGGGACACTTGCAAAACATTTGTGTGTACTAGCATGGATCAATGGTTGTGTGCTTCCCTGACTCATGATCACGACTGGAATAAGAGTTCATCATTTGTGACCAACAACTGAGTGTGCATATCAAATTATATTGTTTATGCAGGGGCGTAGACAACTTTTGAGAAGTGGGAGGGCTTAGCCTCTAGGATCGAGTTTGTTGCACGTAAACGAGAGTCGAATTCATATATTTGGACACTTCTAAGCTTTGATCTTTTTCTAAATTTTGGACGTCCTTTTGCGGTAACTGCTTGTACACATAGTAACATGAGCTTAAAATCTGGGGGGGCTTCAGCCCCCCAGCCCCCCCTGCCTACACCCTTGTTATGACCTCAACGAATCATGACCCTTGGTTTTTGAATCTTCCTTGCATACTGTTGTTCAGTATAATTGTGTCCACGAACCCTTTTTGAAGCACTTCTCTTTATTTGTTGTCTAACCTCCTGCAGCCTCAGTGGGAACAAGATTACAGACAAAGGTGCTTGTGCAATCGCCACAGCTTTACGAGTGAACCAGAGCCTTCAGGAGCTAAGGTGAGTCCAACCATTCATGTCCTACTTCTTAAGAGGTGTGCACTGGTACTGCGGTGATAGTTGTGGACACTCTATATCTCAACTAGTGTAGCATTACAGGAATCAAATTACTACAAGGTGCAGTGCAGTGTTGTTTGGTTTTAGTTGAAGGTCTCCAACTGCCACAGTTGAAATTGCCGATGGGTTAAATTTTTGAATTACAACTGAGGTAAGAAATGTCACAGTAAAAAAAGGTTTTAGCAGGTTTGAGATAATCTAAAGTGTGCTTTTAAAATTATATGTGTAAACTACATCCTAAGAGGTGTATACTTAGACTGTAGTGTCATTCCCAGGCCTGTGCTGATACCGGTATTGTCCCGGGCAAGTGCCCATGGGTGCTCGCAGCTCAAGCACCAAAAATTGAGGGTGGGCAGTTACACAAAGGAGGTGCTTGAATGATCCAACTATCTCCGGCATGTGTGATCATCATGTACATGAGTGCAGCGAGAGGCTGAACAACGTATTCACAACCTCATTCTTGCCTCCGTTGGTCAGCCTCTCGTTGTTGCTTCCTCCGGGAATCATCCTCTTCTCGACAGTGTCACTGCACCCATATCCTGGTTAATCTACAAGTACAGTGACACCATTGAGCAGAAGATGATTCCCGGAGGCAGTAATGATGAGAGGCTGACCAACGTAGGCACACAAAGTAGCTCAATCATTATCTCGCTTTCCACGAGCCTCTCCTGCGTGCATTCATCTATGCCCTTGTATGGCTATTAGTGGAGCACCCAGGTGACTTATCAGTGTGTACAGTGTCCAGTAGAGTGCCTGACTGAACTCCCTGGCTGGTTGGACCCCCGCCCTCTGCTCATTTTACTTCACGCTAAAATCACCAGTGACTGTGACAGTAACCACACAGGGAGTAGTCCTCTACTTCAGTAACTGACAAACTGACACACAGTGTCAGATACTGTGTCTCAGTAGTGAAGTATCGAGACCAAATATACCTTACACAAAGTGAAGAGGTTTGTTGAACCACCTCTCATCTCTTCTTCTCTGACATTATGCAGCCTCAGTCGGAACCAGATCTCAGATGAAGGTGCTCGTGAATTAGCTGTAGCGTTGCAAGTGAACCAGAGCCTTCAGACACTAAAGTGAGTCCAACCCTTCATGTCCTACTTCTTATGAGGTGTACACTGATACTGCAGCAATGGTTGTGTACACTCTCAACTGGTGTAGCAGTACCAGTGCAGTACATGGTTGGTTTTGGTTGTAGCTATTGAAATGCATGGTACAGTTTAGCCTCGTACCAAGGTTCTCAGTGGGCGGGGAAAAGGAGAGCCTGGTATCCACTGTTTGCGCTTGTGCTTAATTTCTCGGAAATCTTGGGAGATCGGGAACTATCGTGTTATATCTGTACAACCGTGACTTTCATAACGTGTACTTACTACTACACCGCCCACACATTTTCTGACCAATGATGAAGCTCTTTTGATTGAGGGAGGGACAGCCATCTTAATGATGCAGCATTGTCTGGTTACTTCCTCTGGACAATATTCTTGTCCCCCCACCACTCCCTCTTTATTGAGACTGTGAGCACTGGTAATTTTAAGGATGGGGCTAGGAGTGCACCAGTTCCCCTGTTACCATTGTGATTACATGTGTGCACATGTACACACAGCTAGGTCCTGCATTATTCTAATTGTTGCATCCTCTCTGTGACATGACATCATAAATATCATGATACTGTTACTATAGTGGAGCACCCCAAGTGAGTTATCTGTGTCTACAGTGTCTAGTGGAGCACTGACTTAACTTCCCGTGTGGTTAGACCCCGCCCTCTGCTTATATTAATTCACGCTAAAATCAGCAGTGACTGTGACACAGGGAGTACTCCTCTACTTGACTAGCTGACGCACAGTGTCTGATACTGTGTCTCAATAGTGAGGTATCGAGACCAAATATACCTTACACAAAGTGAAGAGGTTTGTTGAACCACCTCTCATCTCTTGTTCTCTGACATTATGCAGCCTCAGTGGGAACCAGATCTCAGCCAAAGGTGCTCGTGAAATAGCTGCAGCGTTGCAAGTGAACCAGAGCCTTCAGACACTAGAGTGAGTCCAGCCCTTCATGTCCTACTTCTTAAGAGGTGTACACTGGGACTGCAGCAATGGTTGTGTACACTCGTAACTGATGTAGCAGTACCAGTGCAGTGCATGGTTGGTTTTGGTTGAAGCTATTGAAATGCATGGTACAGTTTAGCCTCGTACCAAGGTTCTCAGTGGGCGGGGAGAATAAGAGCCTGGTATCAACTGTTTGTGCATGCACTTAATTTCTCAGAAATCTTGGGAGATTGGGAACTATCGAGTTAAATCTGTACAACCGTGACTTTCATAACATGTACTTACTACTACACCGCCCACACATTTTCTGACCAATGATGAAGCTCTTTTGATTGAGGGAGGGACAGCTGTCTTAGTGATGCGGCATTTTCTGGTTACTTCCTCTGGACAATATTCTTGTCCCCATACCACTCCCTCTTTATTGAGACTGTGAGCACTGGTAATTTTAAGGGTGGGGCTAGGAGTGCACCAGTTCCCCTGTTACCATTGTGATTACATGTGTGCACACGTACACACAGCTAGGTCCTGCATTATTCTAATTGTTGCATCCTCTCTGTGACATGACATCATAAATATCATGATACTGTTACTATAGTGGAGCACCCCAAGTGAGTGATCTGTGTCTACAGTGTCCAGTGGAGCACTGACTTAACTTCCCGTGTGGTTAGACCCCGCCCTCTGCCTATATTAATTCACGCTAAAATCACCAGTGACTGTAACACAGGGAGTACTCCTCTACTTGACTAGCTGACGCACAGTGTCTGATACTGTGTCTCAATAGTGAGGTACCGAGACCAAATATACCTTACACAAAATGAAGAGGTTTGTTGAACCACCTCTCATCTCTTGTTCTCTGACATTATGCAGCCTCAGTTGGAACCAGATCTCAGATGAAGGTGCTTGTGAATTAGCTGCAGCTTTACGAGTGAACCAGAGCCTTCAGACACTAAAGTGAGTCCAACCCTTCGTGTCCTACTCCTTAAGAGGTGTACACTGACACTGCAGCAATGGTTGTGTACACTCTCAACTGGTGTAGCAGTGCCAGTGCAGACCCTCAGGGCCGTAGGAAGCAATATTTGAATGGTCAGGCTCCCACGGGAAAGATTGTTAGTGCACGAAGCATATGCATGCACGTCCCCCCCTCCTAGATTGCTTTGAGGCAAAACTGCTTCTAAATTTCAATCAGATGAAGCAACTGATTTTACTGACTAAAAATCGGCAGCGGTTCCAGCTATAGACATCGCACAATACAAAAAAAACACATAAGCTAATGTAGACAGCAGTCTTCTCTGAATTTAGAAAGTTCCAAACAATGTAAGCCTGTGCTCATTGCCAGCCACGAAGTCATTTAAACAGGTATCTAGCGGTAAGTTGTCAGTCTTGTCCTTGTGTATGTGGAGGGTCATTAAGCTGTTGAGACGAGCTTGGTTCATTGTTGTTTGCAGGTATGTTTTTACTCTCCGCAGAGCTTTCCAGTTACTATACCCACGGAAAACGAACGCTGAGTCAACGTTTCCAACGCTTTTCATCTTTCCTGTCTTCATCATTATAACGCACGTGTGGTTCTCTGACATTATGCAGCCTCAGTCGGAACCAGATCTCAGATGAAGGTGCTCGTGAATTGGCTGCAGCGTTGCAAGTGAACCAGAGCCTTCAGACACTAGAGTGAGTCCAACCCTTCATGTCCTACTTCTTACGAGGTGTACACTGGGACTGCAGCAATGGTTGTGTAATGGTGCAGTTTAGCCTCTTACCAAGGTTCTCAGTGGGCAGGGAAAAGGAGAGCCTGGTATCCACTGTTTGCAATTGCGCTTAATTTCTCAGAAATCTTGGGAGATTGGGAACTTCCGTGTTATATCTGTACAACCGTGACTTTCATAACATGTACTTACTACTACACCGCTCACACATTTTCTGACCAATGATGAAGCTCTTTTGATTGAGGGAGGGACAGCCATCTTAGTGATGCAGCATTGTCTGGTTACTTCCTCTGGACAATATTCTTGTCCCCCCACCACTCCCTCTTTCTTGAGACTGTGAGCACTGGTAATTTTAAGGGTGGGGCTAGGAGTGCACAAGTTCCCCTGTTACCATTGTGATTACATGTGTGCACACGTACACATAGCTAGGTCCTGCATTATTCTAATTGTTGCATCCTCTTTGTGACATGACATCACATATACCATGATACTGTTACTATAGTGGAGCACCCCAAGTGAGTTAACTGTGTCTACAGTGTCCGGTGGAGCACTGACTTAACTTCCCGTGTGGTTAGACCCCGCCCTCTGCTTATATTAATTCACGCTAAAATCACCAGTGACTGTAACACAGGGAGTACTCCTCTACTTGACTAGCTGACACACAGTGTCTGATACTGTGTGTCAGTAGTGAGGTATCGAGAGAAAATATACCTTACACAAAATGAAAAGGTTTGTTGAACCACCTCTCATCTCTTGTTCTCTGACATTCTGCAGCCTCGGTAGGAACCATATCTCAGATGAAGGTGCTCGTGAATTGGCTGCAGCGTTGCAAGTGAACCAGAGCCTTCAGACACTATAGTGAGTCCAGCCCTTCATGTCTACTTCTTAAGAGTTGTACACTGGGACTACAGCAATGGTTGTGTACACTCGTAACTATGACTTTATGAATACACACAATGTGATGTATAGAACTATGAGTAAATTAAATATTACAGTTAATTGCAAAATAATCATGCTATACATAGCAGTGTATGAAGCATTTTGAAAGTGGTGCACTCTAGTATAGCTATTGGGGTGGGGGTCTGTGGGGTTTGGGGGTGCACAGGCCCTCCTCAGTCTCCATCAAGACTACGACATACATACACCACGTACATCCTGCATTACTCTAATTGATGCACCCAGCATAATTCACAAAGACCTAATAACTTCACAGGGAGTACAGTGGAACCTCTCTTAAAGGACACCCCTGAAAAAAGGACACCAGGTTAAATCTGGACACCTTACCGAGTCCCAACTTTATATACATAAGTACATATTATTCTCCCCCTGAAATAAGGACACCTCACTAACGAGTACAAGTATTTTGGTCCCAAGTGTGTCCCTGTTACCATTGTGATTACATGTGTGCACACGTACACACAGCTAGGTCCTGCATTATTCTAATTGTTGCATCCTCTCTGTGACAATACATCATATACGTATACCATGATACTGTTACTATAGTGGAGCACCCCAAGTGAGTTATCTGTGTCTACAGTGTCCGGTGGAGCACTGACTTAACTTCCCATGTGGTTAGACCCCGCCCTCTGCTTATATTAATTCACATTAAAATCACCAGTGACTGTAACACAGGGAGTACTCCTCTACTTGACTAGCTGACACACAATGTCTGATACTGTGTGTCAGTAGTGAGGTACCGAGACCAAATATATCTTACACAAAGTGAAGAAGTTTGTTTAACCACCTCTCATCTCTTGTTCTCTGACATTATGCAGCCTCAGTTGGAACCAGATCTCAGATGAAGATGCTCGTGGATTGGCTGCAGCGTTGCAAGTGAACCAGAGCCTTCAGACACTATAGTGAGTCCAGCCCATCATGTCTACTTCTTAAGAGTTGTACACTGGGACTGCAGCAATGGTTGTGTACACTCTTAACTATGACTTTATGAATACACACAAAGTGATGTATAGAACTATGAGTAAATTAAAAATAATAATTAATCAAAATAATCATGCTATACATAGCAGTGTATGAAGCATTTTGAAGGTGGTGCACTCCAGTACAACTATGGGGGTGGGGGTCTGTGGGGTTTAGGGGTGCACAGGCCCCCCTCAGTCTCCATCAAGACTATGACATACATACACCACGTACATCCTGCATTACTCTAATTGATGCACCCAGCATAATTCACAAAGACCTAATAACTTCACAGGGAGTACAGTGGAACCTCTCTTAAAGGACACCCCTGAAAAAAGGACACCAACTGGACACCTTACCGAGTCCCAACTTTATATACATAAGTACATATTATTCTCCCCCTGAAATAAGGACACCTCACTAACGAGTACAAGTATTTTGGTCCCAAGTGTGTCCCTGTTACCATTGTGATTACATGTGTGCACACGTACACACAGCTAGGTCCTGCATTATTCTAATTGTTGCATCCTCTCTGTGACATGACATCATATATACCATGATACTGTTACTATAGTAGAGCACCCCAAGTGAGTTATCTGTGTCTACAGTGTCTGGTGGAGCACTGACTTAACTTCCCGTGTGGTTAGACCTCACCCTCTGCTTATATTACATGTAATTCACGCTAAAATCACCAGTGACTGTAACACAGGGAGTACTCCTCTACTTGACTAGCTGACACACAGTGTCTGATACTGTGTGTCAGTAGTGAGGTACCGAGACCAAATATACCTTACACTAAGTGAAGAGGTTTGTTGAACCACCTCTCATCTCTTGTTCTCTGATATTATGCAGCCTCATTGGGAACCAGATCTCAAATGAAGGTGCTCGTGAATTGGCTGCAGCGTTGCAAGTGAACCAGAGCCTTCAGACACTAGAGTGAGTCCAGCCCTTCATGTCTACTTCTTAAGAGTTGTACACTGGGACTGCAGCAATGGTTGTGTACACTCGTAACTATGACTTTATGAATACACACAAAGTGATGTATAGAACTATGAGTAAATTAAAAATTACAATTAATTACAAAATAATCATGCTATACATAGCAGTGTATGAAGCATTTTGAAAGTGGTGCACTCGATCCAGTACAGCTATGGGGGTGGAGGTCTGTGGGGTTTGGGGGTGCACAGGTCCCCCTCAGTCTCCATCAAGACTATGACATACATACATCACATACATCCTGCATTACTCTAATTGATGCACCCAGCATAATTCACAAAGACCTAATAACTTCACAGGGAGTACAGTGGAACCTCTCTTAAAGGACACCCCTGAAAAAAGGACACCAGGTTAAATCTGGACACCTTACCGAGTCCCAACTTTATATACATAAGTACATATTATTCTCCCCCTGAAATAAGGACACCTCACTAATGAGTACAAGTATTTTGGTCCCAAGTGTGTCCCTGTTACCATTGTGATTACATGTGTGCACACGTACACATAGCTAGGTCCTGCATTATTCTAATTGTTGCATCCTCTCTGTGACATGACATCATATATACCATGATACTGTTACTATAGTAGAGCACCCCAAGTGAGTTATCTGTGTCTACAGTGTCTGGTGGAGCACTGACTTAACTTCCCGTGTGGTTAGACCCCACCCTCTGCTTATATTAATCCACCCTAAAATCACCAGTGACTGTGACACAGGGAGTACTCCTCTACTTGACTAGCTGACACACAGTGTCTGATACTGTGTCTCAGTAGAGAGGTATCGAGACCAAATATATCTTACACAAAGTGAAGAGGTTTGTTGAACCACCTTTCATCTCTTGTTCTCTGACATTATGCAGCCTCAGTTGGAACCAGATCTCAGATGAAGGTGCTCGTGAATTGGCTGCAGCGTTGCAAGTGAACCAGAGCCTTCAGACACTAAAGTGAGTCCAACCCTTCATGTCTACTTCTTAAGAGTTGTACACTGGTACTGCAGCAATGGTTGTGTACACTCCTAACTATGACTTTATGAATTCACACAAAGTGATGTATAGAACTATGAGTAAATTAAAAATTATAATTATTGCAAAATAATCATGCTATACATAGCAGCATTTTGAAGGTGGTGCACTCCAGTACAACTATGGGGGTGGGGGTCTGTGGGGTTTGGGGGTGCACAGGCCCCCCTCAGTCTCCATCAAGACTATGACATACATACACCATGTACATCCTGCATTACTCTAATTGATGCACCCAGCATAATTCACAAAGACCTAATAACTTCACAGGGAGTACAGTGGAACCTCTCTTAAAGGACGCCCCTGAAAAAAGGACACCAGGTTAAATCTGGACACCTTACCGAGTCCCAACTTTATATATTATTCTCCCCCTGAAATAAGGACACCTCATTAATCAGGACAAGTATTTTGGTCCCAAGGGTGTCCGTATTAGAGAGGTTCCACTGTAGTCCTCTACTTGACAAACTGACAAACTGACACACAGTGTCTGATAGTGTGTGTCAGTAGTGAGGTATCGAGACCAAATATACCTTACACAAAGTGAAGAGGTTTGTTGTTTGGATGATATTAAAATCATGATGCAAAGAAATGGCAGAAGGTGCGAGTGAATATAACCTGTTACCTAGGCAACACATAAGAATGCTGCTCATAACTCTCTGTACATGCAGGGGTGTTGCTCCTCCCTGGGTGGGGGGAGGGGGGTTGTATTGGTCTCAGGCTACACTCTTGTAAATTTAATTTGTACTCAGCTACAGTTATCTGCTAGTCTCGTTCACAAGTTATATGCCACATTACTACGCTATTAGTGCACCACATGTTATTACATTATCGTAATTTCCTCGATCAGATGTTGTGGCTACTATTCAAGGGATCTGATCAAGAGAATACAAAGTGAACGGTACAGTGCAGTAGTTGTGCCTGAATCTCAGTTGTTTCTCTCATTGTTCCTCCAGTGTTGAGCGGAATTATATCTCCTCCCAAGGACGTTCTACCCTCAGTGAAGCTCAACGCAAGAGAAAGAATCTCAAGATAGAAGGGTAAGCTTAGTTACACTTAACTGGGCTTAAGTGTTGTAATGTATGCACACGAGAAGATTGCAGTTAAAACTGTATTTATGTACACAATGCAAAATATCACACACATGAACCGGTTAAGTGTGTTATTTATAATTATCATGCTATACAAGGGAGACCCATAGTCTCATGCCCAGACCTCACCCTCTCACAATGAAATGATGAAAGGCACTGAAGTGCCAAACCCTCGGCGCAGCAGTGCATGTGATTGTACTTGTGTGTTAACTAGAATCGATCACTGTCTCATGAACAACAGTATCGTGACGTTTGCTCTCGAGTTGATATGGCATGCCTTTCAATATCAATTCATTCGTAGCATCCAAAACCGTAACGATAAATTACAGGTACAGCAGCTTTACACTGCGGGCATACCTTTGTTGGAGGCATACTTACTGCCAATGGCCAATAATCGAACTCGCAAAGAACGTCTCTCCCAAGAACAAAATGCCACTAGCCATGTGGCCCAGATTCATACGCATGCGCGTTTTCTGCGGAGTAAAAAAATGGCCGACTTATCATGTAGCCGTACCAACAGGAAACACTCTAGCTTTGTAACGAAGCATTTTCAGAGAAAATCGCTTAAAATTTTCGACCTTCATCCGCCGCTGAGAAAGTTAGTATTGTTTGTGGCACGAATAATCACGTGAAAAGTGAGATGTTGAGTAACAGACACACAGACAAACACACACACAGACCAAGTACCGTAACCCTCACTGCGCATGCGCTCCAAGGGTTAATAATGGTCTAGGGACTGTTGAGTGCTTTCTTGGTTGGAAGTCAGCAGTATTGATTTTGACAAGCCAATCAGATAGCGCTATGTCCTGTGAGCATTAATGTGGAAATATTGACTTGAAATGTTCAAATCAATGCGCTTACAGATGGTTTACAAATGTCAATTAAGCATCCTACTTTCAAAGGGCAAACACATGATCAAAGGACAGCTGTGCAGCGGACCTTTCACCTTGTTCTTTTATCTTTCAGCACTGAAGGGTTGGACTCACTTTAGTATTTTACACAGTTAACCCTTGAACACTTTTGGACACGTCAGGACTGCACAATGTCCAATTAAAATAGTCTCTGTGGTGCTAGCAGGGTGGGACAGGGGGCCACTAAGTAGCCTCGAACCCAGGCTTTCCGTTCCGGATTTTGTCTTGCAGCTTTGGAGAAAAATCCAAAGCTGCAAGACAAAATCCGGAACGGAAAGCCTGGGTTCAAGGCTAGCCACTAAGTTGCCGGGTGACTCAGTAGCTCAGTTGGTTAGAGCATGGCAGGCCATTTGCCAGGTCATCGGTTCAAGTCCCTCCCTGAGTCACTGTCACTTTCTTTTCCCTCTTTATTTCTTTCCTTCTCACTGACTTTGACTTAGGCTAAGCTCTGACTGTCTGGTCTGGAGCATGTCTAAAATCTGAGCCTGTGCCTCGCGCTTCGCACTCGCCACCCCACCACCCCCCCACCCCAGATGAAAAGCATAGTTGGTTCTGACTATAAGCTCACTAATGAGTGGGTATAGTATTCACTACAGGATGGCTGCAAGTGCATGGTCTTGGGTCAAGCTTTGAAGTCAAATCTCCGACAGAATTGAAATCAACCCAAATAGAGTTAATCAGATAATTCGCTGCCACTTCAATGTGCAGCTGTTGCAAATGTTGTCTAGATGCATGTAGCTGACAGCCTGTCAAACCCCCACTATAGCAAAGTTAGTATGCTATTTGACTGATTAACAGCTACCAAGAAGTATAAATTTCCACAAATACATATGGGGAGGAGAAGATGGGAGGGGAAGGGGAGCATATTATGTTACTACTTTGATACACTCCCAGCCCCTCCCCCTACTTTAACATTTGCAGCTCCATAATTACCTGTTTAGTACTTAAAGGCAAAGATAAGGGGGTTCACAAGAGCAAGGTCAAGCATGTCGCACAAAGCAAACAGAACCATGTCTCCGGAACTTACAATCTATCCCAAAGTATCAGGTGGCAAGGTACTATAAGGTACTATACAAGCCAGTCCTTCAGTGGTCAGTCTAGGATATTAACTGCCAATCATTATTAAGATGACTGCCGCTTCCTTGGGCCATCCTCAAACTACCTAGAAGTAACCTGTTCATTTGTGTAAATAGCCCTAGCCCTAGCCTCGTTCCAAGGCTCTCCCCTCGTCCCAACAAAAAATAAAAACGGAACGAGGGGAGAGCCTGAGAACGAGGCTACCCTAGCCCTACATACACACATCATTTGGAACCATTTGTGATTTCAGTCCTCAATCTTGGAGGGGCAATTACAGGATACCAAAGTGAAAACTAAAGGCAGAGGGTGGATCTCAAATAGGGCACTGTAGTCTTGTGTCATACATGTCAGAGCCAACCAATACCAACAGGCAATGAAGTTGTTAATGTACCACTTTCTGCAGATTGGATGAGCAGTACGGGTGGTTTTGATGACCCAACACAAGTACAGATATGAACCAGAGGAGGGTCTCAGATCAGGACATCCTTCACCAGGACTGGCAAGAACTAGTCAACTTGACACTCATTCTTTGTATGGTTTAAATTTGAGTCATTTTTGTATAATTTTGATGACATGTACCTCAATAATAAACTACAGTCATAAAAAAGGGAAACTGTTGAAGTCAATTAATGTTGTTGCTTGATCACTTGCTTGTTGAATGTTCATTCAGTTTTGTTAGTATAAGCTAATGATCACTGAACCCAGTCAGTTTAGCCTCATTCCCACTCAGTTCCCACTCAGTTCCCACCCAATTTGTCAATCTCATGTAGCCAAAAAGATGGGGAGGATTGAGCCTGGGAATGAGCCAAAGTCAGTTGGTAACATGACATAGGTACAATCGTTAATCATCATGTCATAGTGTTATCATGATCAGAGGCCAACAGACTGGCAGCTGAGACCATCAAGAGGCTTTCCAATGAAGATGACCATGTGAATTATTGGCATGAAGGACTGATATACATACATGCATCACTAGAGGCCCAATGAATCAGCCCACAGAAGTAGTCAGGCTTCCTCCAAGAAGGGACATGGCTATAGTGGTATCCCATGCAGCACAATGCTGATACATGAACTCATTAAAATTCCCAGATTGCTTTTCTGGTCTGGGAACAAGACTATATATATAGCTCATGGTCTGGGGTCTGGGAATGAGACTAGCTAGCCATACTAAAGCACTGTGAACAGACCTTGTAGTCTCAAGTCCCAGACCCAAACTAGATTCGTAAACTAGACCTTTTCCGTTCCACAGCACCAGTTGCTTTCAGTATGCAGCATCCATGCCAATACTGAAAGCAATCAGTGCTGTTGAGCAGAAAGGGTCTGGCTTGTGAGACTATATAGATCCAAACCAACACTCCCAGCCCCTCCCCCAGGTAGTCTAGGTTTCCTAACCCAACCTGTGTGTGCCTGCTGTTGGTTTGGATCTAGTCTCGCACACACAGGTTGGGTTAGGAAACCTAGACTACCTGAGAACCACAGCGCTGTCAACAAGCCAGTCCACACTCCTTCATGAGTGAGAGGCAGAGCACAGTTGCAGATCTTTTCCCAGGCTGAATGGGGTGTGGGCATGAGGCTAACCCAATTTGTGTTGACAATAATACACACAGTGGCAGACAGAGATCCTCTTCTATTGGTACAAATAACACACAGCAGACTCCTGATAAACAAAGCCAGTATGCACACTAAAACAAGTCCATTTTCATTCCTTGTATTTTCCTTGTTCTTCCTGCCTCATGGCAGCAGTCTTTTTAAGGGTCTCTTTCAAGCAGTGACCACACAAAACGTGCAGTAACTTCAAATTTTGACATTTTGGGCATGTTGTGTAGTGCTGGATAGGCTTCAGATACTTGTGTGTCATGCGCATTCTCTTCTTGGAATGTGAAGTCCTTTTCTTGGGTACTGCCCACAGAAAGCCATCCCAACCCCCGCAGTCCACCTCTGAAATAAACCCTTCTCCATCCAGCAAAGGTAAGGGACTGTACTCCAATCCAGATACACCAGTTCTGCAAGTTTGAATCGCTATGGGCGGCCTCACGACTCCAGAAAAGACCAAAATTCTGCAGAGGATGCTTCTGTCCAGCAAACCTACTCCGTTTCTAACCGAAATACCAGACTGATTTCTCCAGAAATGGCCTAACACACCAGCAAATAGCTTAAGCACGTGGCCAGCTTACTGCGGCTGGAAAGGGTTAAAGACTTTATTTATTAGCACTTCACATCCGGGATAACCGGAAGTGAAAGGGAACCGCATGTAAGAAGAAAGCAGCCCTTGTATCGTTTGCAGCTCAGAGGTCAAGAATGTGTACATGCAAGTGTCAGATAGGCCCGTCCATCCTGAATGCAGACCTCTCCTGTCTGGCTGAGGAGTGCCAGAAGATGTTGGACAGCGGAGCAGACTACCTGCATCTAGACGTCATGGACGGGTGAGCTCACGTGAAGCATAAGTCCTACTGCGTACAGTCTGTTTTGGTTCAGTCCTGTGTGTGTGTGGGATAGAGAGTAACAACAGGAGAATATAGCTTCTGTTCCAGGCTCTCTCCATGTGATTGTATTGCAAGTAAAAAGAGCTGGGGGTGGGACTGAGAACATATAGTACTCTCTACCAGAGGCATGTTTCTGAATCAAGGGTATAGATGGTTTTCATGGGGCGTGGCTTCACTTCCGGAGGGCAAAAGTCGGTGTCTGGGTTTAGTGCAGCTGCGTGCAAAATACAGGCTAGTAAGTGCTACATCGAGTCCTTACCATTAGTACCGACAGATAAAAGAAGCTGGTTCTCTCAAGGTGAAAGGTCCGCTGTACAGCTGCCTATCGATCGCGCGTTTGCCTTCCGGAAGTAGGGCGCTTAATTGACATTTGGAAACCATCTATAGGGTCGGACAGGGGTTTCATTTCCGGTTTGTTCCAAAACATTACGGGGGAGGTCATAGGTCACTGTACACCTATTTCTCCAACTTTGTTGCTAGAACAAGGCTACCTGGAGAACATGTTCCCCTCCTCCCGGGTATCCTCCTCCCACATGCAATCTTAATGTTCTATTGGTCATTGCAGACATTTTGTACCTAACCTTACATTTGGAGCTCCTGTTGTGAAATGTCTGCGGAAGAGAATACCAGATGCTTTCTTTGGTAAGAAACTTATGAACACAGAATTAAGGAACTCACGATGCCGGTGAACTTTGGTTTATTGGCTTGTTTCTTTGCTCAGATATTCACATGATGGTTTCGGAGCCAGAAAAGGTGAGGAGGATTGCCTTCAGTTTTTAGCTGTATATTCTGTCAGATGTTCATGATCAAGCTGGTTTTGTTCTAGCAACTAACCTGAAGAATGTTGTTAGTGTACCCCGGACAATATCCTTCCACGCCCATGCATTGTTTCCAGTAATATTGCACCTCATGTCTCCAGCTTTCCACTGCTTGCAGTAGCTGACAAAAGACCCCTTTCTGAGGATTCGGTTCCCACGGTATTACGTCATATTGGAGGTCAAGGGACATATATGAAACTCAGCGAGAAGTTCAGTGAAAAATGTCAATAACTTGTGCATACCGCTCCCTGTCTGGCTTTCCAAAAATTGCTGTACAGTGCATGTTCATGTCACCCACATCAGCGTGAGTACTGACCTCTATAATTAGTACTCGACCTCCAATATGATGTATTACCATGGGAACCGAATGCTCAGAAAGGGGTCTATATGATGTTTATTCTTTTTCAATATGGCTGACAATATTACATGTTCTCTACTGGGTGGATGATTTAGCTGATGCTGGAGCGAACCAGTACACCTTTCATCTGGAGGCCACGAATAAGTTCAATAGTCTCATTCTCAGTTCCCCAGATGTAGTCCCGAGGCCAACTTTTCATGGTTTGCAAGGAAATTAAAGTTTATACTGTAGCCTCATTCCCAGTTCAAGTACTGGTGGTGGGTAGCTGGTGGGTGATCCTGAACACATCACTGTAACTGTAATCAATACCTGCTACCAGTTCCAGTACTGGTGGTGGGTAGCTGGTGGGTGATCCTGAACACATCACTGTAACTGTAATCGATACCTGCTACCAGTATTACAGGTGATTGTAGCCACAGTTTATATGAGGAGGACAGAGCTTGAGGCATGAACGAAGGGTGGCAAAGTGTGCTTTTGCTTTTGAGGGGTTTGCAGACATTAACGAGATGTTGCAGCCCTCGCCAAAATGGCATTGCGTAATAACTTCACTGTCGCTGTCTTTTCGCTTTGCAAGATGTTGATCCGCTCCGCTCGTCCCTCGGACTCAACTTCTTTGAGCTTCTGTTTTTCACTGTCTGTCTAGCTCTCTGCCTTCACTTTTTTAGCACTCTGCTGATGGGGACAAATTGCATTCCTAAGTATGAGGGATGTTTGTGTGACGGATGCGTAATTATGAAAGCCACACCCCACTAACTCAGAACAGACACTGCAAGATTAGTAGCCTGCTGTGATTGGACCTCCTGTGTGCTGTGATATGACATTTCATTTATGGGCAGAGAATCCAACTGAGCTGATCAAGAAGATCAGGGAGAAAGGAATGAAGGTCAACGTCGCTGTCTCTCCCTCCCACTCTCCCATCCTCTCCCTCTCTCTCCTTCTGCTCCCTATTCTCTCACCCCTCTCTCCTTTAATCCAAGCCTCAAAGCCAGACTATCTGTTCTGGATCCTTTGTTATTTTTCTCCTATCCTCCTTCCCCTCCCTCCCCTTTCCTCTCCCCTCCCTCCCCTCCCATCCCTCCCCTTTCCTTTCCCCTCCTTCCTCTTTCCCCTTGCCTCCCCTTCCCTCTCCCTCCCCTTTCCCCTCGCCTCTCCTTCCCTCTCCCTCCCTCTCCCTTCCCTTCCCCCTCTCCTCCCTCCCCTTCCCTCTCTCCTCCCTCCCCTTTACCCTCCTTCTCCTTTCCCCTCCCTCCACCCCCTCCCTAGGTTGGTATTTGTATCAAGCCAGGGACACCAGTGGAGGAGGTGGTTCCCTTGTCTCTCTCGTGGACATGATTCTGGTGATGACCGTCGAGCCTGGTTTTGGGGGACAGAAGTTCATGCCTGACATGATGCCAAAGGTACGGGGGGCGTGTCACATTCATCCCTGGACTTGCCCACACTTGCTATATATTCAGCTTTGTCTTGGTTGGGAGTGAAGAATACTCTAGGACCCAGATCCCCCCTAAAGAAAAAATAATAATTGTACAACACAGCTCCTACTACCACTGAATTTCTGTGACACTGTGCTTCTTCACCACAAACCACTCATCACACCTTCACAGACCTCCTTAGCAACTTAAGCTTTGTTGAAAAAGAAAATGAAAACAGTTCATAGGAAGGAGTGGTAGCCTCGTTCCCAGGCTCTTCCCGCTAAGAGAGCCTGGGAACGAGGCTAAAGGAGTGGAATGAAATCCAAACAGCCTGCATCAAGAATGCCACAGCAAATACAGCGCAAATGCTTTGGAAAAATGACTGTATTCAAGCTGGTTGACATCACTTAGACATTTAGTGCTGACAGGTTACATTTTCATCACATGACAGTGACAATAGTTGACTCACTCACCTCATACTAGTTGTAACACTCGCAACAATAAACTGGTGGGGAGCTGGAAGTAAATCCCAACCCCCAACATATCTCTTAAGTTTTGTCTTGCTTGGAATACTCTCAGAACCAGTCCCCCCTCCTCCCCAAATATGAGTTTGGTGATGTGAGGTAATCTCATTCCCAGTCTCTTTACCAGCTCTTCCATCAAGAAGTGTCATTGAGCCAGCGGTCCAGATAATTGGATTTTAAAGCAAGAACAGGAAGTGCCCGGGAAGCTTCATTCCAATGTGTAATTAGCGTGCCGCTTACTTCCTGCCTTTCCCAACAGACAGCTCTCTCAAACCATGGCCGAATCAAGCCGAACTTGCACTTGTTTCTATAAAACAGTACCCTAGCTTTACGGAAATCCATTTTTGGTTGGCATCAGGCAAGGTTAGGTGGCGTACAAGTGGCTCTTGTCAGCATTGTCGCGCGCAACATCCCCGCACGAAAAGTTTGGAACATTTTGTTATGCCTGGACCGAGCTGCACGATCTATATATCAATGCTAAGTCTGCCAATTTTGACCAGCCAGGTGGCTTTAGTTTTGTTAAAAACCTTGTGTGCCCATTGTAACCTTGTTCATAGAGCCATTCAGTTGGAGCTGTAGCTATCATGTGACTGCGTTCTCCCTCCTTCACAGTGGTCCATATCAACTGTGCACTTATACCTTCTGTCATTACCTCACATCACCACCTGTGGTGAGGTCTCCCAGGCCTTCTTCCTCCCTCTTTGCACACTGGAAGTGATCAGATACTGGAAGTGATCAGATACTGGAGGTGGCAGAGACCTGGGAACGAGGCTATGATTGATGTGTTGCTTCTTTGTAACTGCAGGTGCAGTTTCTTCGTGAGAGGTTTTCTAGTTTGGATATCGAGGTGGACGGCGGACTTTCTCCCTCTACCATTGACACTGCAGCACAGGTTTGTGTGGAAGGGGGGGGGGGGGGGGGGGGGGGGGGTGAGGGGAGAGGGGAGGGAGTAAGTGGGAGGATGGATGTAACCTTCGTCCCAGGTCATGTACAGGTATTAATAAAGTGCCTTTTTGTACGTAGCTTGGTAATTAACAGTGACCTAGAGGCCAGTGGCTTCACATAAACCTCCCACCCCCTCCTATCAATGTTTAGGCGCATTGAGGGGACCAAGGATGGAGTACATTTATTTCTAAAACAAGGCTAGCATACGTGTATGGGAGTGTGAGTGCAATGTGTGTGTGTGTGTGTGTGTGTGTGTGTGTGTGTGTGTGTGTGTGTGTGTGTGTGTGTGTGTGTGTGTGTGTGTGTGTGTGTGTGTGTGTGTGTGTGCGCGCGCGCGCGTGGGGTCTCACAAGCCAGACCCACCTCCACAAAAAAAGGAAGAGTCTGGTGAACTGCATTTACAAGCCGTGTCCTGTCCTGCGGTCCATTACATCACTGTTTGAGTAGCAATGGCAGTCTTGAAAACAGTGAAAGAGAAGAACATCTTTTCCACTACTATAGGAGCTGTAAAAACACTTTGACTATACTTTTCGGGGAGTGTGTGCTTACTCTGCAAGAGGTAATTCAAGAGTACATTATTTGAAATTTGGTTACCGTATTTCTTCGATCAGATGCGGCTACTATTTATTTCGCTGCTTGTTTTGTGCGGCTACTATTTGAGGGCGGCTACTATTCGAGGGTGGCGTTTCTTTATTTGGAAAGCCTGGAGACATCGACGACAGCTGGATACAGTACGTACGAGTGAGACGGTGACAGTTGCTAGATGCTGTCAGTAATATGCGCAGCCTCTCAGTCCTGCTGTCAGCTGTGGGAACGGCTCGTACAACACAAACAGTCCTAGTACTAGCGTGGTGACCATCGTCAGAAATTATTCGCACACGTGTGTGTGTGCCGCGTTTACTAGCCGCGGCTACTATTCGAGGGCGGTGTTTATTTCGTTCAGAGATTCGGATTGTGCAGCTACTATTTGAGGGCGGCATCTATTCAAAGAAATATGGTACATGGTCTAGCTAATTGCATTCCAGTGGCACATGGCTTGTATACATAGTTCACCAGACCCTTCCCTTTATTTTTACATCATTGAAGATTACAATCTGCTAGCAACATGGATACTGATTGGGCAATCCTCGCTGCCTTGTGTATACTAGGCTATTACCGTAATATGAAAGCAGGCCCACCCTTGAAAATAGTCCCACCCCCTCCTTTTTTGAATGAAGTTACCATATAGCTCCAAAGTTTCGTGGTTCGAAAATTTCGTGAATCTCTCCAAATTAGCGTTAAAGTAAATTTTCGTGATAAAATTTCGTGATCACTTTAAATTTTCATGATTCAATGTTGTCCCGCCCATTTTTCAGTGAGCGTGCTATATAGGCCACCTCGTGACCTCCATTTTCATGAATAAAATGTTCGTGATCTCAAGGTTAATCACGAAATTCACGAAAATATTGTGCCACGAAAATTTGGAGCTATACGGTATTGCTTCCTCTATAAAGCACACCTACCTGTTTATGCTGTAGTACATGCCATTATTAACCCTCGGCGCGCATGCGCCGTAGGGTTACAGTAGTCGTTTTGTGTGTGTGTGTGTGTGTGTGTCTGTCTGTCTGTCTGTTACCACGCTAGCAGCTACATACCTCGTTTATACGTCTCAAGTGAGGTGTCATAGGGTTGTTTATGGCGTTTTCAAGATTTTAGTCGTGTGACTTTCGCTGAAAACGCTTCGTTCAAAAGTTCTGGCGTGATTTTCTGACCGCCACTGCGTTCTTGGCTTCTTGATGATGATGACGAGCTCTCGATGGACAAGAGAGACAGACTAGTGTGTAGGGATAGCGACAGCTCCTATAACACGACTGACTTGTCACTGATCTTACTAAAATAGCCAATACCCTCGAAAGCTTCTTGGCTTTTATCGGGGTGTATCTGCTGACCTGGCACTATGTGTAGACCACACCTTTCCACTTACCCAGCAGGGAAGCCGGAAGGGGCGGTGCTAGATCGTGATCGTTCGTGAATTTTGAGAATGGCCGTCAAAGCGAAGCTTTTTCGTCAACATAGGGAGCAAACGGCTTCCAGATTTCACATAAGGCTGGAGTACTAGCTTCAAATAACTTAGAAAAGGGCTTAGTCCGTCGGAGCTGTACGTAACAAATGAGAAAATCGGCACCGTTTCAAATTGCTGGTAAGCTACGATATACACCTACAGATAATGGCTTCAAACAGGTACAAATTGCTTACCTAGCGGTGATCAGCAATTTAGATGAACTAGTCCAGCCTTGTTACATGCTACTTATGCAAATCAGGCCGCTGGCAAGGCCTAGGTCTTGCTAAGCAACTTTGACCTCACACAGATAATTTTAATTTCTGCGTTAATAAACGGTGACGTTATATAATTTCCGCCTGCAAAGTAAGTGTTAATTGTCACATTAATTTTCTCACACTATCCACTAATTTTATTCCAGCATAAATTTTCCAGCTATACAGTATATATATATCTATATAATCCTCACACCGTGCTACTGTAAAATCGGATATTAAGCACAGGTGCCTATTTTCGAAATTAGCAGCCAGAATGAGTGCTTATTTTCGAGGGGTGCTTATTTTCATGGGATGCTAATAAACGCAAGTAATTTTATGGTAGCATGCAGTTGTGTGGGAACGGATTAGCTGTGTATATTTTACATAGGCCTATGTTCTTTTTCTGCTAATTTTTGTCCAATGTTTATAGCTTTTGTACAAACAGAGATACAGTCAGCAATCAATCATTGCCAACCCCCGCCCACCAACGTAAAGCACTTGGAACCAACGAATCTGTGACAGGTTTTTGCTAATTCCCGGATTTGTTTTACCAAGAAGCCTTACCTAAAATTTCAGTTTATCCCATGTCAATAGCTTGCTTACAATCACACTGGCAAAAAGTTGCCGCTACGTTCATTAAACATTTTCATAACATAATTATCAGTGACCCAAAACACACATCAAACGCCGAGGGTTTTGCACTATATGTGCTTCATTGAATTAGCACCTATTGTGAAGAGGTGGGACTAGCAAATGAAGGCAGGCACCATTTGTTGCTTGTGTACAAACAGGTGAACGACGAGAGGGGCATTGCAGAATCACTGCATGTGTACATCTACAAGGCTAGACTAACTGTGTGTGAAGTGGGAGTGTTTTAGAAAGAAATATCAGAACTCTCAAAAATACCCCCTTCTTTGAGGAGCCACTTGAGTTCATCACCCACTTGTTTTCAACAGATTACAGTATGTCTTCAGAAGGGGAATAAGAGTGGGCTGTCCCAGAGTTCACTGTTAGCAAGAATGTTTGTGAAATTTAAGGTAAAACAGCACTAGAGTCTAGTTTCTGTGAACATCTTGGGGTGTGGTTTAGGTTTGTAGGAAAGACAAAAACCAATGTAAGGAGAAATGCTTCTATACTAAGAATTCCGGCTATCAGACTGGGGTGTCCACCAACTAATCATGATTGTGTAATGACCACTTCAGCACTAGTATGTAGTACCTATTACATTGTAGTATGTATTATACTGTAAGTATTTAGCTAACTTGTACCCTACCCCTGGATCCCCTCTTGTAGCCAGAGCTCCACCCCTTTTTACATGCAATTACAAAATGAATTTCATTTGCAACCAAATTCATATTTTGCTGGAATGCTTGACAGGACAAAGAATGTAAACAGTGCCAAGAGGAGGTGGGTCACCACCTGGATGAACCCAGACTGCAACATTTTTGGGTTAAAATCAACCTCCAATGTTTTTACTGTCATAGCTAACTTGTTCCTTACCTCTTGATCCCCCTTCTAATTGATTCCCCTTCCCATTCATCTCCTCTCATCTTTATCCTCCCCTCTCCCCTCCCTCCTCTCATCTTCATCCTTCCCTCTCCCCTCCCTCCTCTCATCTTCATCCTTCCCTCTCCCCTCCCTCCTCTCATCTTCATCCTTCCCTCTCCCCTCCCTCCTCTCATCTTCATCCTTCCCTCTCCCCTCCCCCCTCCCCTCTCATCTTCATCCTTCTCTCTCCCCTCCCTCCTCTCATCTTCATCCTTCTCTCTCCCCTCCCTCCTCTCATCTTTATCCTTCTCTCTCCCCTCCCTCCTCTCATCTTTATCCTTCCCTCTCCCCTCCCTCCTCTCATCTTCTCAACTGATCCTCCCATTTCCCCAATACAAGTCAACCACTACAGAACCCCATACTCAAGGACCACAATTTAACACAAGGGCTCTATGCTCAATATTGATTGTCCTCACCTGAGTGGTTGGTTTCGAGCCTTGTCCTAGTACTGTATACCTTAGGGTTACTATTATTAACGGTTACAAATTTTAGCGGTTTTGAAAAATAGCGGATTTAGCGGGTATTCATTTTAGCGATTTTGAAATTTTAATCTAGCTATTGGAATGAATGTAGCAATGAATATAATATCGGCGAGTACAATTTTAGCGAAAAATGGGTTATTTGCTAAAATCGCTAAATTAAATACCCGCAATCAATAGTGCCCTTAAGGTAGCCAGAAAATTTGACAGGGAATTAAATTAATTTGGCGGTCGGATTGAAACCGCCAAATTAAAATCCGCCAATGTTATTTTGTACGTTGGTTAGTAAACTTGTATCCTACCATTTTGTTTCTGAAAACAAAACGAACCAGAAGTTTCATACACAATTTACTGGAAGCCTTAGTCATGTGGGATGCTCAGAAGAGGGGTTACTGGAAACCTTAGTCATGTGGGATGCTCAGAAGAGGGGTTGCTGGAAACCTTAGTCATGTGGGATGCTCAGAAGGGGGGTTACTGGAAACCTTAGTCATGTGGGATGTTCAGAAGGGGGGTTACTGGAAACCTTAGTCATGTGGGATGCTCAGAAGGGGGTTTACAAACTGTAACACTAGTCTCGGTCCCAGACCCAAACCAACCCTGGTGCAAATCACTTTTAGTATTACACAGGTTATACTTGAAGCAATATACGTGCTGTATGAGGTCTGGGAACGAGACTACTGTAACACATGAATTCACTTGAGAAGACTTGTAGCCGCACCAATTTTACATGGGTACAACGCTGTGAAATGTTCTCTTCCATCAAGCTTCTCATCACTTGCAATATGAATATGGTAGCTTGTTCCCACTCTCCCCTTGTCCTAGTTATGGAAGAAGAGCCTCGATAAATTGATAAGGAGGGTCTGGTAAATAGGCCGGGGCAGAAGTGTACACTGCACTTGGAATTCAGGCACACTTCCGATGGCTTTTGATTAGCATTCTGATGTGTACTTATTGGAATGCTAACCACAGGAGAGTCGTCTTTACAAGTGGCCACATTTTGCTTTGTGCATTGTAGGAAGTTTTGGACACTAGGCAGAAACATTACAACATTTCTGTGTCCTGTTCAGCAGAAGAATCTACCAGTGACAGATGATTCAGCAGTTATTAAAATTTCTAACATTCCGCAATGTACGCTTCCGCCCCACTTCCCCTCTTCTTTGTTTTTTGGGAGGGTCTGGGAATGAGACTATCTCTTTCCGTTCTTTTGTCAGTTTACGATACTGCCAGCAGCAAAAGCTGGTAGGAGTCTGGGAGGCTAGGCCTGTGCAACATTTGTCATTTGCAGTGCAAATTTCCTAGTGCAAGTGCCAAATGCTGCAGAGACCTAGGAAAGAGACCACTGGTAGGGAACACATAATCATACAAATGTATTGCATTCCTGCAGTGGTATGCTTGTGGCATGATAGCCTCCCTCCCCCCTCCCCCTCTCCCCCTCCCCCTCCCCCCTCCCCCCTCCCCCCTCCCCCCTCCCCCCTCCCCCCTCCCCCCTCCCCCCTCCCCCCTCCCCCCTCCCTTCCCCCTCTTCCCCTACATCCTCTCCCACTACACTACTGATCTTTGTGTATTAACATTATACTATTGGTTGTTGCAGGCATTTTGTACCCAAACATTACATTTGGAGCTCCTGTTGTGAAATGTTTGCGGAAGAGAATACCAGATGCTTTCTTTGGTAAGAAACTTATGAACACAGAATTAAGGAACTCACGATGCTGGTGAAGTTTGGTTTATTCTGCCATTGACTTGTTTCTTTGCTCAGATATTCACATGATGGTTTCAGAGCCAGAAAAGGTGAGGAGGATTGCCTTCAGTTTTTAACTGTATATTCTGTCCGATGTTCATGATCAAGCTGGTTTTGTTCTAGCAACTAACCTGAAGAATGTTGTTAGTGTACCCCGGACAATATCCTTCCACGCCCATGCATTGTTTCCAGTAATATTGCACCTCATGTCTCCAGCTTTCCACTGCTTGCAGTAGCTGACAAAAGACCCCTTTCTGAGCATTCGGCTCCCATGGTATTACGTCATATTGGAGGTCAAGGGACATATATGAAACTCAGTGAGAAGTTCAGTGAAAAATGTCAATAACTTGTGTACACCGCTCCCTGTCTGGCTTTCCAAAAATTGCTGTACAGTGCATGTTCATGTCACCCACATCAGCGTGAGTACTGACCTCTATAATTAGTACTCGACCTCCAATATGATGTATTACCATGGGAACCGAATGCTCAGAAAGGGGTCTATATGATGTTTATTCTTTTTCAATATGGCTGACAATATTACATGTTCTCTAGTGGGTGGATGATTTAGCTGATGCTGGAGCGAACCAGTACACCTTTCATCTGGAGGCCACGAATAAGTTCAATAGTCTCATTCTCAGTTCCCCAGATGTAGTCCCGAGGCCAACTTTTCATGGTTTGCAAGGAAATTAAAGTTTATACTGTAGCCTCATTCCCAGTTCAAGTACTGGTGGTGGGTAGCTGGTGGGTGATCCTGAACACATCACTGTAACTGTAATCGATACCTGCTACCAGTATTACAGGTGATTGTAGCCACAGTTTATATGAGGAGGACAGAGCTTGAGGCATGAACGAAGGGTGGCAAAGTGTGCTTTTGCTTTTGAGGGGTTTGCAGACATTAACGAGATGTTGCAGCCCTCGCCAAAATGGCATTACGTAATAACTTCACTGTCGCTGTCTTTTCGCTTTGCAAGATGTTGATCCGCTCCGCTCGTCCCTCGGACTCAACTTCTTTGAGCTTCTGTTTTTCACTGTCTGTCTAGCTCTCTGCCTTCACTTTTTTAGCACTCTGCTGATGGGGACAAATTGCATTCCTAAGCATGAGGGATGTTTTTGTGACGGATGCGTAATTATGAAAGCCACACCCCACTAACTCAGAACAGACACTGCAAGATTAGTAGCCTGCTGTGATTGGACCTCCTGTGTGCTGTGATATGACATTTCATTTATGGGCAGAGAATCCAACTGAGCTGATCAAGAAGATCAGGGAGAAAGGAATGAAGGTCAACGTCGCTGTCTCTCCCTCCCACTCTCCCATCCTCTCCCTCTCTCTCCTTCTGCTCCCTATTCTCTCACCCCTCTCTCCTTTAATCCAAGCCTCAAAGCCAGACTATCTGTTCTGGGTCCTTTGTTATTTTTCTCCTATCCTCCTTCCCCTCCCTCCCCTTTCCTCTCCCCTCCCTCCCCTCCCATCCCTCCCCTTTCCTTTCCCCTCCTTCCTCTTTCCCCTTGCCTCCCCTTCCCTCTCCCTCCCCTTTCCCCTCACCTCTCCTTCCCTCTCCCTCCCTCTCCCTTCCCTTCCCCCTCTCCTCCCTCCCCTTCCCTCTCTCCTCCCTCCCCTTTACCCTCCTTCTCCTTTCCCCTCCCTCCACCCCCTCCCTAGGTTGGTATTTGTATCAAGCCAGGGACACCAGTGGAGGAGGTGGTTCCCTTGTCTCTCTCGTGGACATGATTCTGGTGATGACCGTCGAGCCTGGTTTTGGGGGACAGAAGTTCATGCCTGACATGATGCCAAAGGTACGGGGGGCGTGTCACATTCATCCCTGGACTTGCCCACACTTGCTATATATTCAGCTTTGTCTTGGTTGGGAGTGAAGAATACTCTAGGACCCAGATCCCCCCTAAAGAAAAAATAATAATTGTACAACACAGCTCCTACTACCACTGAATTTCTGTGACATAATTATACTGTGCTTCTTCACCACAAACCACTCATCACACCTTCACAGACCTCCTTAGCAACTTAAGCTTTGTTGAAAAAGAAAATGAAAACAGTTCATAGGAAGGAGTGGTAGCCTCGTTCCCAGGCTCTTCCCGCTAAGAGAGCCTGGGAACGAGGCTAAAGGAGTGGAATGAAATCCAAACAGCCTGCATCAAGAATGCCACAGCAAATACAGCGCAAATGCTTTGGAAAAATGACTGTATTCAAGCTGGTTGACATCACTTAGACATTTAGTGCTGACAGGTTACATTTTCATCACATGACAGTGACAATAGTTGACTCACTCACCTCATACTAGTTGTAACACTCGCAACAATAAACTGGTGGGGACCTGGAAGTAAATCCCACCCCCCATCCTACATATCTCTTTAAGTTTTGTCTTGCTTGGAATACTCTCAGAACCAGCTGCCCCCCTCCTCCCCAAATATGGGTTTGGTGATGTGAGGTAATCTCATTCTCAAGCTCTTTACCAGCTCTTCCATCAAGAAGTGTCATTGAGCCAGCGGTCCAGATAATTGGATTTTAAAGCAAGAACCCGAGAAGCTTCATTCCAATGTGTAATTAGCATGCCGCTTACTTCCTGCCTTTTCCAACAGACAGCTCTCTCAAACCATGGCCGAATCAAGCCGGACTTGCACTTGTTTCTATAAAACAGTACCCTAGCTTTACGGAAATCCATTTTTGGTTGGCATCAGGCAAGGTTAGGTGGCGTACAAGTGGCTCTTGTCAGCATTGTCGCGCGCAACATCCCCGCACGAAAAGTTTGGAACATTTTGTTATGCCTGGACCGAGCTGCACGATCTATATATCAATGCTAAGTCTGCCAATTTTGACCAGCCAGGTGGCTTTAGTTTTGTTAAAAACCTTGTGTGCCCATTGTAACCTTGTTCATAGAGCCATTCAGTTGGAGCTGTAGCTATCATGTGACTGCGTTCTCCCTCCTTCACAGTGGTCCATATCAACTGTGCACTTATACCTTCTGTCATTACCTCACATCACCACCTGTGGTGAGGTCTCCCAGGCCTTCTTCCTCCCTCTTTGCACACTGGAAGTGATCAGATACTGGAAGTGATCAGATACTGGAGGTGGCAGAGACCTGGGAACGAGGCTATGATTGATGTGTTGCTTCTTTGTAACTGCAGGTGCAGTTTCTTCGTGAGAGGTTTTCTAGTTTGGATATCGAGGTGGACGGCGGACTTTCTCCCTCTACCATTGACACTGCAGCACAGGTTTGTGTGGAAGGGGGGGGAGGGGGGGGGGGGGGGGGGGGGGTGAGGGGAGAGGGGAGGGAGTAAGTGGGAGGATGGATGTAACCTTCGTCCCAGGTCATGTACAGGTATTAATAAAGTGCCTTTTTGTACGTAGCTTGGTAATTAACAGTGACCTAAAGGCCAGTGGCTTCACATAAACCTCCCACCCCCTCCTATCAATGTTTAGGCGCATTGAGGGGACCAAGGATGGAGTACATTTATTTCTAAAACAAGGCTAGCATACGTGTATGGGAGTGTGAGTGCAATGTGTGTGTGTGTGTGTGTGTGTGTGTGTGTGTGTGTGTGTGTGTGTGTGTGTGTGTGTGTGTGTGTGTGTGTGTGTGTGTGTGTGTGTGTGTGTGTGCGCGCGCGCGTGTGGGGTCTCACAAGCCAGACCCACCTCCACAAAAAAAGGAAGAGTCTGGTGAACTGCATTTACAAGCCGTGTCCTGTCCTGCGGTCCATTACATCACTGTTTGAGTAGCAATGGCAGTCTTGAAAACAGTGAGAGAGAGCTAGAACATCTTTTCCACTACTATAGGAGCTGTAAAAACACTTTGACTATACTTTTCGGGGAGTGTGCTTACTCTGCAAGAGGTAATTCAAGAGTACATTATTTGAAATTTGGTTACCGTATTTCTTCGATCAGATGCGGCTACTATTTTATTTTTTCGCTGCTCAATTTGTGCGGCTACTATTTGAGGGCGGCTACTATTCGAGGGTGGCGTTTCTTTATTTGGAAAGCCTGGAGACATCGACGACAGCTGGATACAGTACGTACGAGTGAGACGGTGACAGTTGCTAGATGCTGTCAGTAATATGCGCAGCCTCTCAGTCCTGCTGTCAGCTGTGGGAACGGCTCGTACAACACAAACAGTCCTAGTGCTAGCGTAGTGACCATCGTCAGAAATTATTCGCACACGTGTGTGTGTGCCGCGTTTACTAGCCGCGGCTACTATTCGAGGGCGGTGTTTATTTCGTTCAGAGTTTCGGATTGTGCAGCTACTATTTGAGGGCGGCATCTATTCAAAGAAATATGGTACATGGTCTAGCTAATTGCATTCCAGTGGCACATGGCTTGTATACATAGTTCACCGGACCCTTCCCTTTATTTTTACATCATTGAAGATTACAATCTGCTAGCAACATGGATACTGATTGGGCAATCCTCGCTGCCTTGTGTATACTAGGCTATTACCGTAATATGAAAGTAGGCCCACCCTTGAAAATAGTCCCACCCCCTCCTTTTTTGAATGAAGTTACCGTATAGCTCCAAAGTTTCGTGGTTCGAAAATTTCGTGAATCTCTCCAAATTAGCGTTAAAGTTTTTGCGATAAAAATTTCGTGATCACTTTAAATTTTCATGATTCAATGTTGCTCCGCCCATTTTTCAGCGAGCGTGCTATATAGGCCACCTCGTGACCTCCATTTTCATGAATTAAATTTTCGTGATCTCAAGGTTAATCACGAAATTCACGAAAATATTGTGCCACGAGAATTTGGAGCTATACTGTATTGCTTCCTCTATAAAGCACACCTATCTGTTTATGCTGTAGTACATGCCATTATTGAATTAGCACTTATTGTGAAGAGGTGGGACTAGCAAATGAAGGCAGGCACCATTTGTTGCCAGTGTACAAGCAGGTGCATGACAAGAGGGGCATTGCAGAATCGCTGCATGTGTACATATATTGGGGTAGACTATGCGTGAAGTGGGAGTGTTTTAGAAAGAAATATCATAACTCTCAAAAATAAGCCCCTTCTTTGAGGAGCCACTTGAGTTCATCACCCACTTGTTTTCAACAGATTACAGTATCTCTGCAGAAGGGGAATAAGAGTGGGCTGTCCCAGAGTTCACTGTTAGCAAGAATGTTTTTGTTTTTTTCACCTTTTTTTGAATTCACAATCCAGTTTACGTGACATCAGTGATTTAAAAATATTGGAACCAAAATGATATAGGCAGATCACCAGACCGTTTTCCTGCCGAGCGAAAAGTAGTCTGGGTATGAGACTACATTAAAGCTACCGCATAGCTGCCTACACATGGTTTTCACAGGTGGATGAGAAACTACAATTTAGTTTAAAGTGGCCTTATGTATAGAACTTCCACTTACCATTTTGGAGGTCAAGGAGCATTTGTACAGGTGCAATTCAGAAAATAAAATTCCTCTGACCGTCACGCACCATGCTGTACAAAAAGGAAAGACAAAATTGCTGTTCAATCCACGTCTGGTTCCTCCCTTGAGCATGAAGCTTGAAATTTTAGGTAAAACAGCACTAGACTCTAGTTTCTGTGAACATCTTGGGGTGTGGTTTAGGTTTGTAGGAAAGACAAGACCAATGTAAGGAGAAATGCTTCTATACTAAGAATTCCGGCTATCAGACTGGGGTGTCCACCAACTAATCATGATTGTGTAATGACCACTTCAGCACTAGTACGTATTATACTGTAAGTATTTAGCTAACTTGTACCCTACCCCTTGATCCCCTCTTGTAGCCAGAGTTCCACCCCTTTTTGGCACAAACATGCAATTACAAAATGAATTTCATTTGCAACCAAATTCATATTTTGCTGGAATGCTTGACAGGACAAGGAATGTAAACAGTGCCAAGAGGAGGTGGGTCACCACCTGGATGAACCCAGACTGCAACATTTTTGGGTTAAAATCAACCTCCAATGTTTTTACTGTCATAGCTAACTTGTTCCTTAACCTCTTGATCCCTCTTCTGATTGATTCCCCTTCTCATTCATCTCCTCTCATCTTCATCCTTCCCTCTCCCCTCCCCCCTCTCGTCTTCATCCTTCCCTCTCCCCCCCCTCCTCTCGTCTTCATCCTTCCCTCTCCCCTCCCTCCTCTCGTCTTCATCCTTCCCTCTCCCCTCCCTCCTCTCGTCTTCATCCTTCCCTCTCCCCTCCCTCCTCTCGTCTTCATCCTTCCCTCTCCCCTCCCTCCTCTCGGCTTCATCCTTCCCTCTCCCCTCCCTCCTCTCGTCTTCATCCTTCCCTCTCCCCTCCCTCCTCTCGGCTTCATCCTTCCCTCTCCCCTCCCTCCTCTCGTCTTCATCCTTCTCTCTCCCCTCCCTCCTCTCATCTTCATCCTTCCCTCTCCCCTCCCTCCTCTCATCTTCATCCTTCCCTCTCCCCTCCCTCCTCTCATCTTCTCAACCGGTCCTCCCATTTCCCCAATACAAGCCAACCACTACAGAACCCCATACTCAAGGACCACAATTTAACACAAGGGCTCTATGCTCAATATTGATTGTCCTCACCTGAGTGGTTGGTTTCGAGCCTTGTCCTAGTACTGTATACCTTAGGGTTACTATTATTAACGGTTACAAATTTTAGCGGTTTCGAAAAGTAGCGGATTTAGCGGGTATTCATTTTAGCGATTTTGAAATTTTAATCTAGCTATTGGAATGAATGTAGCAATGAATATAATATCGGCGAGTACACTTTTTAGCGAAAAATGGGTTATTCGCTAAAATCGCTAAATTAAATACCTGCAATCAATAGTGCCCTTAAGGTAGCCAGAAAATTTGACGGGGAATTAAATTAATTTGGCGGTCGGATTGAAACCGCCAAATTAAAATCCGCCAATGTTATTTTGTACGTTGGTTAGTAAACTTGTATCCTACCATTTTGTTTCTGCAAACAAAACGAACCAGAAGTTTCATACACAATTTACTGGAAGCCTTAGGCATGTGGGATGCTCAGAAGAGGGGTTACAAACTGTAACACTAGTCTCGGTCCCAGACCCAAACCAACCCTGTCACAAATAACTTTTGGTATCATACATAGGTTATACTGGAAGCAATATACGTGCTGGGTGAGGTCTGGGAACGAGACTTCTATAACACATGATTTCACTTGAGAAGACTTGTAGCCGTACCAATTTTACATGGGTACCAGGCTAGTGAAATGTTCTCTCCCATCAAGCTTCTCATCACTTGCAATATGAATATGGTAGCTTGTTCCCACTCTCCCCTGTCCTAGTTATGGAAGAAGAGCCTCGATAAATTGATAAGGAGGGTCTGGTAAATAGGCTGGGGCGGAAGTGTACACTGCACTTGGAATTCAGGCACACTTCCAATGGCTTTTGATTAGCATTCTGATGTGTGAGTTTGGATGTTAAGGTGGATAGTGGATTGTCTCCCTCTACACTGCAGCACAGGTGTGTCTGTGTGTGTGTGTCTCTGTGTGTGTGTGTGTGTGTGTGTGTGTGTGTGTGTCTGTGTGTCTGTGTGTGTGTATGTGTGTGTGTGTGTCTGTGTGTGTGTGTGTGTGTGTGTCTGTGTGTCTGTGTCTGTGTGTGTGTGTGTGTCTGTGTGTCTGTGTGTGTGTGTGTGTGTGTGTGTCTGTGTGTGTGTGTGTCTGTGTGTCTGTGTGTGTGTGTCTGTGTGTGTGTCTGTGTGTGTGTCTGTGTGTGTGTGTGTGTATGTATGTGGGGGAGGGGGGGGGGGGGGGTTGCCTTGTTTCCAGGTGACAATTACAGAATGCAGAGTGCAGTATGTTGGACCATGTAAACTTAGTGAAATACTACTGTACTAATATCTATGGTGAAATAATCACGCACTGTCAGAATGTACTGATTAGCACCATGGTTAGAAGGGCCCACAAAATCTATCCCTAGGTGATACCATGGAAGGAACAGGATGTAGCTCAGGGGGTGGTAAGGGGAGGGGAAGGGAGGGAGAGAAGATAAGTTTGCGTTCAAGTCTATGCATGTTGGAGAAGGGGAGAGGGGAGGCCGGATATGGAGAAGAAAAGGAGAGGGAAGGGGGAGAGGAGGGCAGGGGGGGGAGGAAGTGAGGGGGCAAAGAGGTGAGGGGGGAGGTGAGGAGATGGAGGGAGTACACATTCACCGTATTGTCACAATATCTCTCTGTCTTTGCAGTTATGTGAAGAAGAGCTGAAAACTGAACATGTCATTCACCCTTTGTGTATATTTTTTCCTGTCATATTGAGAGCAGGCTAGGAGTACAATGTTGCAGTGTTGTGCTTGTAAATAGTGGTTAAGATTTCACATTGGCATTAATTTTGTGTAAATGTACCCCCTCAAGTGTTTGACAAAATGGTTTTGTAACAGGTGTACTTAGTAACATGTAGACACTCTGGCTGCATTATGATTGTATTGCTGTCATTAGGGGGGAGACTGGCTCGTTGATTGTAATTTGACAGCAGTTTGAATAGTTTCAACAAGTTAAATATCAAAGGTGGTTCTTGAAATACGATGTATATATATCCAGGGCCAATATCAGATGGAGACTGTAGTTAACGCTCTAAATGATGTGCACAGTTCAAGGGGTCGGTCTAAAATTTTTTGGGGACCGGTGGGAATTTTCTATATGATGGTTCCCCTGTATTTTGGGGGAGTGTCTTGTATGTTGCGACTGTTCGTCTGCAGTTTACAAAGCCTCAAAGGTGAGTTATACAGTGAATCAGCTAGCTACCATGTGTGCACTTTCGTCTTTATAGGTCTTACCTCCTTTTTGTCTAACAAAAACGTACCTAGTCTCGTTCCTATGACTCCTCAGTGTCACTGTCGTCAAATTCGCTTATAATTTCCGTATCCGTTTTTGCAGCGATCACAAATTGGATGATGGGAAGCTATAGGCCTGGGAACATGAAAACGCACGCTTTTTAAAAGTTTTTATTGTAAATCCTGCCGTGACTAAAGTGCGGTAAGGCGGGGCTATTTCGACGGTGGGGCAATTCCGACAAAATGGAATTAAACTCGTTGCTCTCTGTACAAGGAAAAGGGTACTGAGTTTTCTTTAGTATCACACTGTAGGCTGACCTTTACTATGCGCAGCATCCACTTTTAGTTCACGTCCTCATAGTAATTTAGCCGCGAGCAGCGCTTTTATCAAGCCAATATCGCAAAATTTAACCATAAAAATTTATCAATAAAACAGTATAGGCTCAGTAATCAAAATACGTACACAAATCAAACCTGTAAGCTACCCTGAACCATTAACAAACATCTGAAAGGCTTGCTGAAGGCTGTTGCCATTGCTGCGTCGCACGCCGAGTGGACAGACCAGCCCCACCCCTTTCCGTGTTCTTTGCCATTCTTGGCAAACACTTGGATCAGTTGTGACAACTGTTGGAGATAATACCACTTCAGATGTGTGAGTTTAAAGTAAATATAACAGCAGAAAAAGAGTATACTAGTGTTGTATCGATGCAAATAGTATCTGCACTGTCCTTTTTCTATTAGCCATGCAGAGGTCTACTAAATGCATGTGAACGGTTCAAGTAACTATGATAATAACATAGTTTTCCTTCTTTTGCACCTGGTATCGTTTAACATTCGTCCTGGTAATCTTTTGAGGATGTTTGCGCCGAAAGTATGGCGTCCATGTCGGTCTCGTGTAACTTGTCGGAATTGCCCCATCAGCAATTTTGTGGGTAGGATAACGAATACCTGCGGTGTAGCAAAGGCAAGGTGCTAGTTCTGCGGTACCGGTGATTCGTGTGAAGGTCGAAGGTTCCTCTAAACGTTGGTGGGGAGAGCAAGCGGGTTTGTTGCAAAGCAGAGCTAGTACGAGTAACTTCGCAAATTTCTGTCGAAATAGCCCCGCCTTACCTTACTGCCTGGATGAAATTGGGATCCTAAGCCTGGTAGAAAAATAGTCTAGTAGTCTGTTTTTCCCAACAATATGTACACTCGACGGTCATGTCAAAGGCCGTTTTTCAGATGAAGCTATGTTGTTGCTACAATGATCTAGCCACGTTCCCAGGCCTTCCAACACCAGTGTTTGTTGCTTGCAGTACTAATGTTAACTGTGCTGGAAGGCCTTGGAACGAGGCTAATCATGACCCATTTTCTGCAGCTGGTACTTTGGCACAGCTCCCTCCTGACTGCACTTTATATAAGTGGTAGTTACATCTTCCCTGTAGATGTCCAGTCCAGACATGCTGGGCTGCCACAGTATCCATATACCTATACACCCAGTATGGTATTATGACATAACAATAATTACCAAAGTGTTTGCAACCAGGATCAGAATGAAATCAAGTAATCAACATGAATTACCAAAGTGTTTGCAACCAGGATCAGAATGAAATCAAGTAATCAACATGCTTGTTAATAACTGATCAAGGGATCAAAGAATGACCAAAATGAACGGATCAACAAAGTTTCTCCGACATTGGAGGCATGGCTACAATTTTGTCAATTGAACACTATAAGGCCACTTGTAATGAGACTATAGTTTTCCATCCTGACTTCTGTCATTTTACATGTGGGCGGGCAGTCTAACCATTACTATGAATCTCATTATAAGCACACTGCAGTATAGATTTGTGCAAAAGAAAACTATGTCCATTAACTGCGTCGGAATGTCTGCATCCTGGAGCTGTCAAACACATTCACACTATTAGTGTTCCAGATGACATTGGCGCTATGTCTGCTTTTACACCTGTCTAATACGTTAATGCTACATTTTCTATATGTGTACTATGTGCTAGTGCATGTTGGATGACATTGCAGAGAATTTAGAATAGTAATGGCCTTAATTAATGGTCAAATGGGGCGGTAGACTCTGGAAGGGGCGGGCGGAGGACGGGAAACTATAGTCTCATTTGGAGTGGCCTAAATCAAGTGATCAAGAGCTTTGGAAGGGGGTGATCGCATAATCAAGGATATTCTTTGCTAATCAAGATTCTTGATCCTAGTCACAAACGGACTTGTTTGTAATTAAAGTTTTATGCAGCTTCCACATTCATATAATTAACTGTTCAGTCCATCCCCTTCTGAATGTAGTGATCACAATGATCTGTTTTTCTTCAGCAGGTGCTAGTGCTACAGCTCACTCCTGACTACACGTAGGAGAGTCACATCACAAGGCGAAACTGAGTGATTTAGTCTGCTTACAAGTGATTCTAGAGTTAGCCAGAACAGTTGTATCTAGTCGCCGACTGCCCTTGAATGCCCCTCCACTAACCATTTCTTCAGTAGAACAGTGGGTAAGTATGCTAAACATGGCATTTTTCCTAAAATAATTGACATTTCGCTCCATCTCCTCTTTCCCAATTCTAGTCAGGGTTGAGTACCAGAAAGTCAAACCAACATAATGAGAGCCTTCATAAGGTTACGACCTCGGTGCATTAACCCTCGGTTCCAGTGCCAACTGGGTCATGTGACTGCTAGCCATGCCTTCCTACTGGCCACGTGTATTTTCATGCTACCAATGTTGGTAGTAGCAGCTGAACACATGCAGCTAGCCACTACAGACCACATGAACCCCATGGATCAACGGTGTATTCACCTACATCACACAACATTCAACCACACCCCCCTCATGCTACCATCTCTCAACAACATACTACCAGCCATGGCCCTTCAGAATGAAATAGTGAAATCAAACATTTGGTGTCTGTCACACTCCTCGTCCCATACCAATGTCCGGCATGTTTCATCCAGCCCAGGTTTCAGTGTTCCTCCAGGTCTAGGGAGGATGGTGGTAGGGGCGGTGGTAGTTCTACTACTGCTGATGAGTGGGGATGTAGAGATGAATCCAGGACCTGTTGGTGAGTATATTAACACAAGGTATTAAGAATGTAGCCTCAATTTCAGACCTCCTCACCACAAGAAGACAGAGGAGCGTGGTATATTGTCTCATATACATATAGTTATGATAGTATGCGTGTTGGGCACCCATGTACTTCACTAGCATCCATGAGAGCTTGAAAGCAACATGCTCTCTGGAAAGATCTGTTCTGGTAGGTGTATGGTTTTACTTTTACATTCACAGTCAGTGATATGTTTTTTGATGTTGGGCTATTTGACTGTCAACAACTTTGAACCTCGCAATACACAACAAATTGTAGTGTTTCTATCTGGTTTACTGGCTGTGGCATTTTTGTCCCTTACAATGAGTGTTGCATGCAGTTGGATTAAGATGAGCCTCTGATAGTCCTTCAACAAACTTGTCTGAATTGTTCGTCCACTGTCGATATTTCCAGAGTCCGATTCCAGCCCAACACCAAACACATTTAATCTTCTCCCAAAGCTGTCTTTGACTCACTTCAAGGGTGGCCTTTGCATGCACTGTACAATGAAGTTGGTTGTCTTAACAACAGAGTGGGTTACCATGGTTGCTGAAAAAATGAAGAGGCAGTATTTGAGAGGTTCAAGTTTTGGTATACTAGAATATCTCATTACAGTTTGGTGTGATGGAGCCCTTAATTCACTCCCTCACAAATGTTTGTGGTTAGATCTGAAGATTATGGTTGTAAGATAACATTGTCTTCTACAGATTAGTTAGTAGAAACTCTGGTAACCATTGTCTCTTCAACTTTGTAACCATGTGCACCCAGCCTGTGTTAGGAGCATGTTACAACACTGCTAATAGTTGCTTGATGGGATATTCCTCAAGGTTCTAGATCCTGCTTCATGTTGTTGCTCTGCATTGTTGTTAGTAGGCTGGACTTTGACCCTGAACCTGTATGTTGAAACGATATTCATGACATTCCTAGCGTAGTTTTGTCTATGCTATTTCCTCTTGAATATTGTTACATACTACTACCTATTATAGAGGATATTGTGAGTGTGTAATTAACCCTTGGCATGCATGCGCAGCGAGGGGTAATTAGCTACAGTACTTGGTCTGTGTGTGTGTGTGTCTGTTACTCAACATCTCACTTTTCACGTGATTATTCGTGCCATAAACGATACTAACCTTCTCAGCGGCGGATGAAGGTCGAAAGTTTTAAGCGATTTTCTCTGAAAATGCTTCGTTGCGAAGCTAGAGCGTTTCCTGTTGGTGCGGCTACATGATAAGTCGGCCATTTTTTACTCCGCGAAAAACGCACATGCGTATGAATCTGGACCACGTGGCTAGCGGCTATTTTTGGGAGAGATGTTCTTTGCGAGTTCGATTATTGGCCATTGGCAGTAAGTATGCCTCCAACAAAGGTATGCCCGCAGTGTAAAGCTGCTGTACCTGTAAGACGGAAGACATGTGAATGCTGTGATCATGTCTTTCGATCCAAATGAAAAGCAGAGTGTAATTTGCGAGAGAAAGCTATGAAACATATGAGAGCAGTACAATCAGATAGTGTGAAATCAGCTAGGAAAGCTAAAGATAATTTGCACAAGGCCTGTGAAAGAGCGTCAGAAACTCATGAGCGAACTTTGCATAGGCAGGAACAAAACAGAATGTGCATGGCAAGCATGAGAGAGTCTGCACTGTGTTAATATTAGGCCCAAGTGCCTAGCTGTCAGAACAGATTCGAGGACAGTTAGGAATGAATTGATATCCAAAGGCATGCCATATCAACTCGAGAGCTAACGTCATGATACTATTGTTCACGAGGCAGTGATCGATTCTAGTTAACACACAAGTACAGTCACATGTACTGCTGCGCCGAGGGTTTGGCACTTAAGTGCCTTTCATTTTTGCATTGTCCACAGTTGAGTGGAATCCATGAAAATTAGCCTGTGAAAATTTATATCACGTGTATCCATGTACGTGTAGTTCTACAGAGAGGTGTGTATGTTGCTGGTGCAATAGCCATCTTGTGGAACTTTGAGGGCCCATTCTCTTCTCATTTCAGCCTGTCTGTGCCTAGTCTCGTGTGACCCATGATCCAGCCCACTTCTGCTTATGAGACTAGTCTATGCTGCCAACGACAACAGCATCCATAACTAAACTGGGTAACTTGGCAAAGGTCTCTATTGTGAGCATCTCTGGTAGAAACTAGCTAGCTTACTCCGCACTTGGTGAATAAGTTTCATTTGCTATGAAGTTTAACCCTTGAAAAATGTTTTTAAATACGATGGATCGAGCCTGTGAAAGTACCCACTATATGGTATTTGGTCTTTGAAACAGAAGTAGATGCTGCATCTGACTCACTGAGAATCTAGTTTGCCTCTGGGAGCAGCCTTAGAATGAAGTTAGAGTATCATTTTTAATTTCTGATCTTCCAGGAAACAAGCTGACCTTGAATGACCTCGTTTGTGTGCTGGAGGAGATTCTGGATGTGTCTGCAGATTGGTACGACCTTGGGCTCCAGCTCAAAGTGAGGATTGGAACACTGAAAAGCATCCGGACAGAGTTCAGTGCCCCCAAACATCAGCTGCGAGAGATGCTTAATGCCTGGTTGGCCACTGGTGATAATTCCAGCTGGAAGACTCTTATAGATGCTCTCAGGAGTCGAATGGTGGGAGCGAGTCATTTGGCTGCTGCTCTTGAGACGAAGTACTGCCCAGTTGAAAGAACTGAATTGGATGTTGGTGGCCATCCTGAGACCAACGTCTTTCCACCTTCACCAGTATCTGAGCCACTACCCACAGTGATGTCGCAACAGACAGACATGCAAGAGAGTATGCATAAGTAAAACTGATAACTGCATTCAAAATCACTCTGAGGGACTTAATTATTTGCATCTCTCCAGGAACCTCCCCTCAGGATACATACCGGGACAGTATAGTACTGCTTTCAAACATATGTACATACATATACCCATATGCATGGCCCTATACCAATAGCATACGGGCATACTTACGAGTAGGTTGTACACAGTTGGCTTCAGGTCTGGTGTGAACTATGGTGGTTACATATACTGAACTGATACAGTAACAGTATTGACTCCTAAACAAACCTAGCATACGGGGTAAGGAACAGAACACCCATATCTCAGTGTTGCAATACTTTCTCCTTGTACTGTAACACAATAAAGTCAAAAACTAATCTGGTGTCACCGAACCTTTACTTGCAGGAAGTGCTTTCTGCAAGCAAGGATTGGCGCTGTCAGACTAGCCATAAATGAAACTTCTCTAGTTGAGTTATCAACTACTAGTAAACTGTTGTAGTTGTAGTTCCCAGAAGAGTTGTAGATGTTGTCTTTCGTTTTCTGTTCTATTTTTGCAGTGAAGAAACAAACAACAGTTCCTACTGAGATTTTCAGCCAACATCACCAAGCACAAGTTTCTGAGTCAGTTAAGTGTATCAGACGTGTGGAAGAAACAACAGTGAAAACACAAGAACCCAAGGAACTTATCTCCATACCTATGGAACGACTCGTCAGTGATGAGGAATGGGACCCACCTACTGAATTTACTGTTGTGTTCATCAAAATAGCTAAACAACTCAATAAGACAGCTGATGTGGAAGATCTAAAAGACTTCTTGGAACTTCTCTGCCATCCCCACACCCGTCAGAGATATATTAACACAAAGCTGTACGCACACTGTGTAACTCCACGAGATATTATTAAGGCACTTGTTCCGCAGTACATCAACTTCATGCACACCCACCTCCTGAGGCAAATTGTGAAAAGCTTTGGAAATGAGCAATCAATGACTCTCCTGAAACAGTACGAAGATAACTTCCCCTGTAAAAAGCTTCTGAAAACAATGCGTGATCCTCTTACATTTGAAGAGACGGAAGACTGCCATGGAAGCAAAAGGCTGAAAATTGTGTGTAATTGGTATACTAATGTTGACAACACCACTAGGGAAGATGTTGAAAGGGTGCGACAAATCATTAGTAGAAACACAGGAATCCATGACATTGTGATTGTCTTTGCCCACCAGACTCCAGGAAGTATTATATTCACTTTCCTGATCCCAGAAATGGTAGTCAGTTCCTTCAGTAATCTGGATGATGATAGCCAAAGGGACCTAGCTAAACACGGCATCCTCAGGATTGAGGTGAATAATGTAGTCATAGACCTGCAATCTTTGCAAACAGAGACCAAGACTAACACATCACAGCTAGAGACCAAGACACACACATCGCAGACAGAGACCAGTACCAATACATCGCAGCCAGAGATCAAAACTGATATGTCACAGGCAGAGATCAAGGCACACATGTTGCACACAGAGACCATTACCAATGCATCACAGCCAGAGACTGAGACTGATACATCACAGGCAGAAACCAGGAACTATATATCCACGTACACTAGATCTGGAATGAAACGAGTCCCTTTAACACATGACATACCAAAAGCAATGCACTGCAATTCAGAATTCCAACATCTAATTTCTGATGTAGGGTCATCACTTGCAGTAAAAGTAGAAGTCAGTCAGCTGAAGGAATTTCTACAAAGTTTCAGCCATATTTTGTACCCAGAAACTCAGTATATTGATCCCAGTGTCCTGAATAATGCAGACTCTATCCCCCATATCTTCATTGCTTTGCAACCCCAGTTCATAAACTTTCTCAACTGGGGTATTCTTTGGAAGGCTGCTGATGCTTTTGACGTTGAGATAGCGCCTGTATTTCAGTTGTACGAAAGTAGGTTACCTTCTGATACACCACTCTCCACTCTCCCAGACCCTCAGTCTGAGAAAGAGATTTCAGAGTTCAAAATGATTCAGAAGCTGCGAGTGACTCGTGGAGGTGGTAGTGGAATTGAATGGACACTGGGCGATATACAATTAGTAAAGGAAGCAATGGAGAAAGCCACAGGAATTGATCAGGAACTCATCATTTATGCCTACTGGGAAGGAGGATTCAGCACTCACCAGTTCACATTCCTCATTCCAAAGTGTATCAGTGTAATCTTTGAGGAACTCTGTGAGGAAGACCTGGCAATTTTAGCTGGGATAGGTGTCCAAAGGTTAGAGGTTGACTATCACACTGTTGCAGACAACATTCACGAGCTTTATCCACAGACAGTACCACATATTAAAGCTGACAACAGGATGAGGACCAAGAACTTTGGACTTGAACATTTTATTCCTGAAGATGAAGCAGAACACATGAGTGAAGAAGAGTTCAGTCACTTGAATGATCTCATCGCAAACATTCCTGCAGACAAGCTCCAAGAGACTTGTTCGAATGATGTACTGAAAGTCTTGGCGAAAAAGATGGGAAGTTGGAAAGACTTGGCTCCGTATCTTGGGATCAATCAATGGGATCTGGAGGATCTAGCAGGAATGTATCCAGGAGATGAAGAAGAGCAGAAGTATGTGGCCCTGCTCAATTGGAAGGGTATCGACAAAAGCTCTGCTACTTATGAGAGACTTGTGGAGTGCTTGTTGACACATGGACATGTTGATGATGCTAAAGAACTACTGCTATACTTTCAAGGTCAGCAACTACAATTTGTGTGACTTTGTATTGCTGTTCATGATATAAATGCTCTTCCTTACTTCATGCAGGTCCTGAAGTCCAAAAAGCCCAGGAAATTTTACAACAGAAGTTTCTGACGGATTCGTTCTCCAAGAGGAAGCTATGGTTTGGTGCTCCCAGACTACCAAAGTTCAATCGAAGACTTGGAATTGTGCAAAATCTTCCTCTCTTGTCTGAGCTAGACTATACTTCCTGTTATGAGATGATGGACCAGTTTCCCTCAGAGATTCAGGAGCTGTCTATGAAGTTTGTGCTGAACAATATATCACAAGGAGAAAGCCGTGTTTTCGTTTTCAAGGGTCCCCCAGGATGTGGTAAAACTGAACTGATATCCAGAGTATGCAGATACTGGAGTAGACATTACACGCTGAGAAAGTTTTCTCTAGTACTGTACATTAACATCTGGGATTTTCACCAAGGTTGCACTTTGCCAAACTTGATTGACAGGCAGTTCATAGGCAGCACTGTTTCCAGTGAAAAGATTTGTCGCTGGATTGAAGAAGAAAAAGGAAATGGAATTTTGTTTATACTTGATGGGTTTTGTCGTAAGTACCTTCATCGATCCCCTCTGCAAAAAGGAGGAATACTTTCCAATATTCTATTGGGTCACAGTTGTTTCTCCAAATCCACGGTAGTCATCTCCACCACATGTTCCGACTTTGTTAAACCCGTTTGTAAGAACTTCACCCAGTTTGAAATCCTCGGACTGTCTGATGAACAAATTGGAAAGCAAGTTATTCAACACTTTGACCGTGAAAGAGCAGTTAATTTCTTGAACTATCTTGCAGAAAACCCAGAAATAAAAGCACTTGTTTCATCACCTAGCTACCTAATCGGAACCACGTATGTTTATGCTCACGTTCCATATGACGATCTTCCTGTGACATGGACCCAACTGTACACATCATTGGTAGTGTTGATCAGTAAATGGCACAAGAGAGAGCTCATGGAAGATTTTCCTCATGACTCACTGCTAACTAAGTTCAGAAACAGATTTCTAAAAAGGGGCAGCAAAGATTTAGCTACCAATTCACTGCAGTCTCAGTTCCAGAATACTTTACTGGCAAATAGCAGGAAAGTCATTAAGGACTCCAGAGACTTGATTACAACAGTTGGTAAATTACTTATTCATGATGCTGAAGATAATGACCATGAACTACCAGATCACAACTCTGCTGTACCATATCTAGAGTACTTTTTGCTTTCTTTGGGAACTTTCCTCAATCACAAGAAGCTAGACAAGGCATTGAAGGATAAGAATGCATTTACATACTTTTGGTACAAAAAGAACATTTTAAGAACAAGATTTGAAAGTGGATATGTGACAGCTAAACAGCAATTTCTTTCTTCCATATCAGCTGAAGTTGGCACGTCAGTTGTTACCACACATGACATGCTCAGTTTTCTTCATTGTCTTCCGTACATGCAAGATTCCCATATAATGGTGTTGAACAAATCTGTCCTAGGAACACAAGCTGCACGAGAACTTTCACGATTTCTTGCTGCAGACTCTTGGACTAATGATTACAGTGGCATTACACATCTCTGGTAAGCTAAGCTCTCAGTGATATCCATGGTCTGACCGTTGCTGAGATTAGTAGGCTAAATTTATTTGATCGTAAGTTATGGTAACTTCGTAGGCCAGAATAGTGATACTGACAGATAATTCTACGCTTGAGGTCCAGCCTTTCCCCACAATGCATATGTGCTGCATGTTGGGAACCAGGCTAGCCATGGTTAAGGTCATTCCTGGTGCTGTAAAGTACATTCAGTGTGCTGTTACCAATAGTGGAGGATTGCTTCAACTAGTACTTGTGAGTACTTCTGCAGTGATAGGAAGGTATACAATAACTATGCTCTCTTCTCCCCTCCACTTGTTACAAATGAGGTTATTTATTTATACAGTTTGACTGGAATACCACATGAAGCGGTCAGTACAATAGCTGTGGCCTTGAAGACAAACCATTCATTGCAGACACTGAAGTGAGTTGATAGTGGTTAGTATTTATGTACTTTGTATGACGTATTGAACATATAATAACCAGTCAGGGAATAATCCTACGCTTCACTGACAAACTGACACACAGTGTCTTATACTGTGTCTCAGTAGTGAGTTACCGAGACCAAATACCGTAGATCTGGAAATTTTCATTTTTTCGTGGTTTGCGTAAAATCGTTCGTCTTTACCGTCACAGTACATACCTATAGTGTTCCCCAGTTCTTTTTCGCACGCGAGTAGTTCGCCAACAGCTGTGTGGTAGCCATGCACGAACGCAGAAAGCTATTTGTTCTCCACTCTTTCTTGGGATGCGTAGTCTCATTCCAGATCACTAAACCTGGGAACATAGAATCAATTTAAAAAATTTTCATTGGTATCTTAGGCCATGAAAATATTTTTACATGAAATAATAAAACACGAAAACCAGATCTACGTTATACCTTACACAAAGTGAAGAGGTTTGTTGAACCACCTCCCATCTCTTGTTGTCTGACATTCTGCAGCCTCAGTGGGAACCAGATCACAAGCATAGGGGCCCATGAATTGGTTGGAGCTTTGCAAGTGAACCAGAGCCTTCAAGAGCTAGAGTGAGTCCAGTAATTCATGTCCTGCTGCTTCTTAAGAAGTGTACACTGTAGTGTTGTTCCCAGGTCTGTGCTGAAATAATAGGGAGGGCCTGCAGATGACGCTTGGAAACATACCATAGTCGCTCTGATTTATGGAATGGCCAAAAATAATTGTTTTTGGGACTATTCAGCATTAATTAGAATGTATCAAAATTATTTTCTGTAGCATTTGAACAACGGTTTGCAAACAATTTTAGGTCAAAATCAAGATGGCTATTGACAAGACCTCCAAAGACTAGAGCTTATGGTCAGGCATTCACTCTATTGTAGTACTGTCCCAGCTGTACTGCTTATCTTGTGAACGAGTCGCATGAGGCCTGAGGCTGAGCTCTCTAGCTTTATAATACTGTTGATTTACAACTTACTACGAATAGTAGCTACAAACTGGTGTGCCTTTCATCCCTTTGAGAGTGTTTGTCAAGTTTATGTTTGTGCTATCACCATTTTAATGTATGTAGAAAGTGTACAGAACCCATAGAAATGGATTGCAAATACATTCCTGGAGATTTATGATTGACCTTCTTTTTATTGTTCTTTGGCATTCTATGGCCTTAGTTTGAACAAGATCACAATTCAAGGAGCTAAGATGAGTCCAGCCATATTCATGCTTTTCAGCAACACCTGAATTTTATTCATTGGAGATTTCTGTTAGCCTATGGATCCTTATCAACATACGTACCATATATATTTCTGTGGGAGCTAAATTTGACTTCAGAACTGAACGCAAGTCACTTATAGCCATCCTGAACATACTCGTGACCCTACTAATTAACATTATTGTAGCACTTGGGATTTTGGCTATATCGCAAACATTGGTTCAGATCCCAAACTGCCTTCAGTACCACAAATCAGGTCCTTACAAGGTGAGAAATAGTGTTTTCAAAGCTAACATAAAGAGAGAACTGGCCTACCCAGTGCCACCCAAAGCATTCCTACAGCAAAGCTGGCAGCAGCCATGTGCTTGTCACCCATCGATACCCCACCCACCTCCTCCCTGTTCCACTCTTTCTACACACTGTGCAGTGCTGATATAACCAAAAGCGCACTTTAAGTGTTAGAGGCAACTTAATAGTTGTACAGTCAGACTGTATATAGAGTGTGTCAGTTCAAGCCTGACAGGGAGTTCTCAATTTAATTCTTTCTCACATAACGTAAGTTTAGCTAAGCATATATTACGTGAAGCAGCTCCCCTATTTCTGTTGCCTGACCTTCTTCAGCCTCAAGGACAACAAGATCTCAGCTGAAGGTGTGTGTACACTGGTAAGAGTTTTCCAGGTGAACCAGAGCCTACAGAAGCTTAAGCTAGGGTGAGTTCAGCCATTCAGGTCTTGTTTTTAAGAAATACATATACACATGAAACCATAGTGTCATTACCAGTCCTATGTTGAAATATTAGGAGACACTTGGAAACATTTGCATGGATGGTTGTGTGCATTCCTGACTCAAGATCACAGCTCTAATAAGAGCTCCCCATTTGTGACCAACGACTGAATGTGAATATCAAAATATATTGTGTTTGACAACAAGGAATCAATTGTGTTCATTTTTTTTCTTAAAATACCGTCATTATTCTAATAGAACAGTAGATCCAATCTAGCAGAAGAAATTCAATTCTTGGGATTTTTGCTAATCCAATTATGCGGAAGGCTGCTGCACTAGTATTTTCGAGTGAATACAATTTAGCGAAAGAGTAGGTACCATGAAGCGTTCTCAACAGCAACAACAACAAACAAAAAAAAAACAGCGAAGTCATGGGCAGAGAGAAGCTGTTTAGTGCACCAGGAAACGTTCTTATCAAAACAACACTCCTGAAGTCACTGGCAGAGGCATTGTATAGTGCACCCAGGTGGCGTTCTTATCAAAACAAGTATGAAGAAAAGACAACAGAGGGTGGAAGTCCCCTGCACTCTGCACTTGCACACTTCAGGGAAAGTGTCTTAGTACTGCAAGCAGTTGAAACACTGAGGTAAGGAGGCCTCCATGCGTGGAGTGATTTTCTTAGAAGATGTGCTTCCATTGCAGCGATGAATCTGATATAGTGGAAGAGATTTGGTTCTTAGAGTTTTTTGTGAATCAATTCTAGCGGAAGCCAGATTTTAGAATAGTGATGGTATATTTTCCTTGTATACTACTGTAAATGTATATACAAGCAAGTGCCCATTCCTGTGCATGCCCCATGCCCTCCATTTTGACAGCTCTGTGGTTTAGTGAGGCCCTCTGTGTAACCACCAAGCATTTCTAAGGTGACAGGCTAGTCACACATGATTGGGGCGAGCCTGAGCGAGCCCCACACTAGCGTGACTGCATTGTGCACACGTGTGTGTATGCTTGCTTGTTGGTTTGTTGGTTTGTTGGTTTGTTTGGACCGACCACTTACCGTAAATTTTAAATGAGCGCATTCAAATATTTCACGATGGTTGAATGTCCATGCACGCTGGCGTGGACTTCAGCTAAGCCATTGAGAACGAGCGTGAAGGGCTACTGCCAGACTGCAGGGTCGGCGTGAAAGAAAGCGAGAGTGAAGATGATTCAAGTTGAATGCATTGGCAGCATGCACGGCATCTTACTTTCTGAACTATGGTACAACTCTGACGATCGCGTGACAAGGCAGGCTGCGGGTGACAGACAGCAGGATGTACGCTGGCTTCAGGTACGCACCTGGCATGACCGCTCATACATAGCACGGATTCCCCTGCTAGCACATTGTTTTGACTTTGAAGCTTAGCCCATGCCCGTGTAGCCATAGTAGTGCGGCTGGACGAATAGCTGCATGTCTGTGTGGGCATTCCAAATGCAATTTGCTACTCGCTCAGGCTCGCCCCAGGATGATTCAGCATCTTTCTAGTACTACTTTTTGCATGAGATTCAAGTTCTCTTAGTTTGCATCGTGGCACTTCACAGGTTCACATGCACCAGTCATTTTTTGGTCTTGGACGCAAGGCTTTATCAAAAGTTGTGCAAATTTGCCAGCAATTACCAAATCTACCCACATCATACATTCACCTATGCTTCTGGTAAATCACTAGCATGTGGCACGGAAATCCAAGAACATGGAGTTGATTATATATGCTAGCACTTTGTGAATTTAGATTAGGGGTGGAGCTTGCACGGACGTAGTTAAACCATTCAAGTGCTTCCTCCATACAAGTGAGCTACAGTGCCATAGGAGATTGGATGAGGCAATACAGTGTACGTTTATGAAAGTGTCATGAACCACCTCTCTCTCTCTTTTGTTCTTACATTCTGCAGCCTCAGTAAAGACGAGATCACAGATGAACTTGTGTGTGCACTGGTTAGAGATTTGCAAGTGAACCAGAGTCATCAGAAGCTAGAGTGAGTCTAGCCATTCATGTCCGACTTTCAAGAGGTGCTTGCTGAGACTGTAGTGTCATTCCCATGCCTGTGTACTGAAATATGAGGGAGGACCTGCATGGATGGTGACACTTGCAAACATTGTCCTATACATTTGTCACTACACACATGCATGGATGGTTGCGCACATCCCTGACCTGTGATCACAATCTAATAAGAGTTGGCTATTTGTGGCCAACAACTTGATGCGCAGTATCAAAGTATATTTTGCTTGACCACAATGAATAAATTTTATGCTGCTTGATTTATGATTCACCCTTGTGCACTGTTGTTTAAATAATAGATGCTGAGTCTGAGGGATTTACGTGATTTAGAAACCTGAGGGCTCGAGGCTGTAGCAACCTGAGCACAGCAAGGTTGCTACTAAGGGCCAGAAGGTTTCTAAAGAGCGTAGATCGCGTTGGATGAAGCATCTAACTTATTTAGAGTATGACCATTGGCAATGACGCATTTTTTATTCGAGTCGATTTATCGGCGACTTGCTACCTGTTTTTGTTGCTGGACTGCTGTGAATTTGTAACAAGACGCATGTAAATGACAGACTACTATTGATGGCTGCTCACTGCTGTGGTAGCATGCGTGTGAGGGTGCATAGCTCGCTTGCTCCGCCCAGTGAATTAGCTAAACTGCCACTCCCATAGGCGCCATTAGTGGTAAGGACTATTAAATGAAGCTTCATCTCACAGACTTCACAGCAATTTAAACAAACAAGACAGAAAGTCACGGATATCAATCTCCATTTTTCTAAAATTAATATAATCTTTGGTTACTGTTGTATACCATACTGTCGGTTGCATAGTAACTGTATATAGCTAGAGGGGAAGCATCTATCATATATGCTTTCCCTCAAGCCTCAATGAGATTTAGTTACTTGGTATTGACGAATCAAATTTTTAGTATTCTCACTAACTATACTCTAAGTATAGATAAATTTTACATAAAGTGGGTTCATGAACATTTCTTGACTCCTTCCTTCTTTTGTTGTCGGTCATTCTGCAGCCTCAGTAACAAAGATATCTCGGATAAAGGGGCTTGTGCACTTAGTGCTGCTTTGCAGGGGAACCAGAGTCTTCAGGAGCTAAAGTGAGTCCAGCCAGGATTTTCAGAAGGGGAGGTTATGTGGATGTGCATACGTATGTATGCATAAACATGAGGCTAGGTGGGCCTGGGGGCATGCTTCCCCAGAAAATTTTAGAAATTAGGTGCTCTGAGACTGCTTCTGAGGCCATTTTGGGACAGAAGCAATCTCAGAGCAATTTTTGGATGCAATACTGTAGAATCGGGTTATTAGGCGCATGCGCTTAATGGGATAGCAGTAAAATAATATGCGCTACATATCAAAGTGTGCCAAATAGCAAGGGTTGAAGGTTGACCACGCCTCTAAAAGTATGACATCATTGGCGATTGAGGTCAGAACCGGTTTACAAGGCGCTTTTCAGGCGGCTATAAAAGATGAATGGAGTCGTGTACGCAAGTTATTCTTTAAGAATGGAAGGGCAACTTGAACTCTCTAGTGTAGCTCTTCCTATGAATTGTGTATTTTCCACAAGAGTTCCAGTGAGTGTAAGCTGAGAGTGAGATGCAGGTTTTGAGGTAGAGAGCAGTGAGTCAACGGAAATTCACAGTCGATGAGTGCGTTGAGGATGGCGAATGGCGATGACAAATGTTTCAACCAACTCTATGAGAAGCAGTGCCATATAGTTTATTGTTTTAATAGTCCTTTTCACATTTCTAGCGCACTTTGGATTTGTTATTTGCAAAAGCGATCCTCGTTCGCACTACCTTCGCGTGCTTTCTCTAACTTGTCCACTTGAGGAATATTTCGCCTCGCCCACTCCAAATTTTTGTTTAATTAGAGTAGTGCGCTTCTTATCGAGGGTCTAGACACATTTTGTCAATAAGACAGCATGCGCCTAATAAGCAGTGTGCACTAAATAATGATGTGCGGCTGATATATTGATTCTACGGTACTACATCGATTTTCTACAAGAAAGTTTTCGCGGTTGATTGGCAAACCACGAAAATTAAACCTGCGAAATAAAAACCTGTACGTAAGTTCTCGCACGTGATTAAGAGGGGGCGTGGCCATTGTGATTTGCATGCTGCTCTATCGATCAGCTGGTCTACTTCACACCAGTTCATTGTTGTTGAACTTCTACAGGAATGTCTCTGTTACGCTATTTTAAAGCGTCTAGCGATACTACCAAGCTTCAGCTAACGCAGAAGTGAAGCGAGTGATCGAAGCCGCTACAGCGAACGCATCACGATAGTTCTCCACTTCTCTCATGAAAGATAACTCTTCTCCAACAGCAGCACACCAAATTTCCTTGTACATATGATAACCACGGACCATGGCCTCGATCATATGCGTCGCGTGCCATTTCTCCTACTATCTATAGCCGAAGCTTTTCGGCCGGTTCGAGCCCATGTGCACATGCGGTAAGAGGCGGAGTCAACCAGGTATTGTGGGCGGAGCAGTTCTGGAACGGCCATCCGCGAAAATTAGACCGAGAAATCTTTGAAGATTCCCCTTCCGCGAAAATTGGACCCCTCGAAAATTTCCCGCTATATGGTAGTACGAAGAGCATCAAGCTTATACGACAGCAAGTTCTCTATAGAGTACCGTAAGATACCGTACGTTTGCGTGTGTTTTGGTATGTACTGTATACTTGTGTAGATGGTTAATTGTCTGCATCCCTAGTCTTGTGCCCAGCTAGATATAACTACGGAAAATTGTTGCACACTCTTCTTGCACGCATTCACAATGATTTGTATCAACTGTTTGGGCGGGGAAAACGAGAACCTTATATCAACCTTGGAATGAGACTAGATTGTATGCATGTTTTACACACAAAATGGAAAGGTTTGTTGAACCACACTCTCATCTCTTGTTCTCTGACATTCTGCAGCCTCAGTCGGAACCAGATCTCAGCCAAAGGTGCTCGTGAATTGGCTGCAGCTTTGCAAGTGAACCAGAGCCTCCAGACACTAGAGTGAGTCCAACCCTTCATGTCCTAATTCTTAAGAGGTGTACACTGGGACTGCAGCAATGGTTGTGTACACTCTCAACTGGTGTAGCAGTACCAGTGCAGTACATGGTTGGTTTTGGTTGAAGCTATTGAAATGCATGGTACAGTTTAGCCTCATACCAAGGTTCTCAGTGGCCGGGGAAAATAAGAGCCTGGTATCCACTGTTTGCGCATGCGCTTAATTTCTCAGAAATCTTGGGAGATCGGGAACTATCGTGTTATATCTGTACAACCGTGAATTTCATAACGTTTACTTATTACTAAACTGCCCATACATTTTCTGACCAATATTGAAACTCTTTTGATTGAGGGAGGGACAGCCATCTTAGTGATGCAGCATTTTCTGGTTACTTCCTCTGGACAATATTCTTGTCCCCCCACCACTCCCTCTTTCTTGAGACTGTGAGCAGTGGTAATTTTAAGGGTGAAGCTAGGGATGCACCAGTTCCCCTGTTACCATTGTGATTACATGTGTGCACACATACACATAGCTAGGTCCTGCATTATTCTAATTGTTGCATCCTCTCTGTGACTAGTCTCGTGCCCAGACCCCACCCTCTCACGAGGAAAAGGGTCTGGTGACCATTGAGCGATTTCTTGGTTGTGCCGAGTCAGCAAAATACCATTAGTCATGTGACTTGAGTAGCGCGACAGAGGCGAGGGTGTGGTCTGGGCACGAGACTATGAATACGTCGGTCGGTCGATTGAGCACATGGTTGCATGACGTGGCGCTATTTCATTGGGTTGTTCAGTATCAAGACTGCAGACTCGGCACAGCCAAGAAATTGCTCAATGGTCACCAGACCCTTTTCCTCGTGAGAGTGTGGGGTCTTGGCACGAGACTACTCTGTGACATGACATCATATATACCATGATACTGTTACTATAGTGGAGCACCCCAAGTGAGTTATCTGTGTCTACAGTGTCCGGTGGAGCACTGACTTAACTTCCCGTGTGGTTAGACCCCGCCCTCTGCTTATATTAATTCACGCTAAACTCACCAGTGACTGTAACACAGGGAGTACTCCTCTACTTGACTAGCTGATACACAGTGTCTGATACTGTGTGTCACTAGTGAGGTATCGAGACCAAATATACCTTACACAAAATGAAGAGGTTTGTTGGACCACCTCTCATCTCTTGTTCTCTGACATTCTGCAGCCTCAGTCGGAACCAGATCTCAGACGAAGGTGCTCGTGAATTGGCTGCAGCGTTGCAAGTGAACCAGAGCCTTCAGACACTAGAGTGAGTCCAGCCCTTCATGTCCTACTCCTTAAGAGGTGTACACTGGGACTGCAGCAATGGTTGTGTACACTCTCAACTGGTGTAGCAGTACCAGTGCAGTACATGGTTGGTTTTGGTTGAAGCTATTGAAATGCACGGCACAGTTTAGCCTCGTACCAAGGTTCTCAGTGGGCGGGAAAAATAAGAGCCTGGTATCCACTGTTTGTGCAGCGCTTCAATTCCCAGAAATCTTGGGAGATCGGGAACTATCGCGTTGTATCTGTACAACTGTGAATTTCATAACGTGTAGTTACTACTATACCACCCACACATTTTCTGACCAATGATGAAGCTCTTTTGATTGAGCGAGGGACAGCCATCTTAGTGATGCAGCATTGTCTTGTTACTTCCTCTGAACAATATTCTTGTCCCCCCACCACTCCCTCTTTCTTTAGACTGTGAGCACTGGTAATTTTAAGGGTGGGGCTAGGAGTGCACCAGTTCCCCTGTTACCGTTGTGATTACATGTGTGCACACGTTACACATAGCTAGGTTCTGCATTATTCTAATTGTTGCATCCTCTCTGTGACATGACATCATATATACCATGATACTGTTACTATAGTGGAGCACCCCAAGTGAGTTATCTGTGTCTACAGTGTCCGGCGGAGCACTGACTTAACTTCCCGGCTGGTTAGACCCCGCCCTCTGCTTATATTAATTCACACTAAAATCACCAGTGACTGTAACACAGGGAGTACTCCTCTACTTGACTAGCTGACACACAGTGTCTGATAGTGTGTGTCAGTGGTGAGGTATCGAGACCAAATGTATCTTACACAAAGTGAAGAGGTTTGTTGAACCACCTTTCATCTCTTGTTCTCTGATATTCTGCAGCCTCAGTTGGAACCAGATCTCAGATGAAGGTGCTCGTGGATTAGCTGCAGCGTTGCAAGTGAACCAGAGCCTTCAGACACTAGAGTGAGTCCAGCCCTTCATGTCCTACTTCTTAAGAGGTGTACACTGGTACTGCAGCAATGGTTGTGTACACTCTTAACTCGTGTAGCAGTACCAGTGCAGTACATGGTTGGTTTTGATTGAAGCTATTGAAATGCATGGTACAGTTTAGCCTCGTACCAAGGTTCTCAGTGGGCGGGAAAAAGGAGAGCCTGGTATCCACTGTTTCCGCATGCGCTTCAATTCCTAGAAATCTTGGGAGATCGGGAACTATCGCGTTGTATCTGTACAACCATGACTTTCATAATGTGTAGTTACTACTACACCGTCCGCACATTTTCTGACCAATGATGAAGCTCTTTTGATTGAGGGAGGGACAGCCATCTTAGTGATGCAGCATTGTCTGGTTACTTCCTCTGGACAATATTCTTGTCCCCCCACCACTCCCTCTTTCTTGAAACTGTGAGCACTGGTAATTTTAAGGGTGGGGCTAGGAGTGCACCAGTTCCCCTGTTACCATTGTGATTACATGTGTGCACACGTACACATAGCTAGGTCCTGCATTATTCTAATTGTTGCATCCTCTCTGTGACATGACATCATGTATACCATTATACTGTTACTATAGTGGAGCACCCCAAGTGAGTTATCTGTGTCTACAGTGTCCGGTGGAGCACTGACTTAACCTCCCGTATGGTTAGACCCCGTCCTCTGCTTATATTAATTCACGCTAAACTCACCAGTGACTGTGACACAGGGAGTACTCCTCTACTTGACTAGCTGACACACAGTGTCTGATACTGTGTCTCAGTAGTGAGGTATCGAGACCAAATATACCTTACACAAAGTGAAGAGGTTTGTTCAATTCAGTGTTTGGATGATATTAAAATCATGATGCAAAGAAATGACAATGTGTTTTTTTATAACCTGTTACCTAGGCAACACATAAGAATGCTGCTCATAACTCTCTGTACAGGGGTGTTGATCCTCCCTGGGTGGGGGGAGGGGGGTTGTATTGGTGTTGTGGCTACTATTCAAGGGATCTGATCAAGAGAATACAAAGTGAACGGTACAGTGCAGTAGTTGTGCCTGAATCTCAGTTGTTTCTCTCATTGTTCCTCCAGTGTTGAGAGGAATTCTATCTCCTACCTAGGACGCTCTGCCCTCAGGGAAGCTCAACTCAAGAGAAAGAACCTCAAGATAGAAGGGTAAGCTTAGTCACACTTAACTGGGCTTAACTGTTTTAATGTATGCACACGAGAACATTGCAGTTAAAACTGTATTTATGTACACAATGCATCAACCAAAATATCACACACATGAACCGGTTAAGTGTGTTATTTATTATAAATTAATGTGAATTATCATGCTATACAAGGGAGACCCATAGTCTCATGCCTCTCACAATGAAATGATGAAAGGCACTGAAGTGCCAAACCCTCGGCGCAGCAGTGCATGTGATTGTACTTGTGTGTTAACTAGAATCGATCACTGTCTCATGAACAACAGTATCGTGACATTTGCTCTCGAATTGATATGGCATGCCTTTCGATATCAATTCATTCGTAGCATCCAAAACCGTAACGATAAATTACAGGTACAGCAGCTTTACACTGCGGGCATACCTTTGTTGGAGGCATACTTACTGCCAATGGCCAATAATCGACCTCGCAAAGAACATCTCTCCCAAGAACAAAATGCCATTAGCCATGTGGCCCAGATTCATACGCATGCGCGTTTTCCGCGGAGTAAAAAAATGGCCGACTTATCATGTAGCCGTACCAACAGGAAATGTTCTAGCTTTGCAACGAAGCATTTTCAGAGAAAATCGCTTAAAATTTCCGACCTTCATCCACCGCTGAGAAAGTTAGTATCGTTTGTGGCACGAATAATCACGTGAAAAGTGAGATGTTGAGTAATAGACACACACACACAGACACACAGACCAAGTACCGTAACCCTCGCTGCGCATGCAAACCGTGATGCATGCGTGGGTGACTGTGCACACGCCGGTGATGCGTAATTAATTTACTGCTGCATGCACTGGGTGTGGCCAAAGGTCGAAGGTTCAAAATCAACCTTCGAAGGTTAGTAAGCCTCCGAACCTAGCAAAGGTTCGAACCTTCGTCTCAGCCTTATTAATAATGGTCTAGGGACTGTTAACATGTTCAGTGCTTTCTTGGTTAGAAGTCAGCAGCTAATCAGATAGCGCTATGTCCTGTGAGCATTAATGTGGAAATATTGACTTGAAATGTTCAAATCAATGCGCTTATAGATGGTTTACAAATGTCAATTAAGCGTCCTACTTTCAAAGGGCAAACACATGATCAAGAGACAGCTGTGCAGCGGACCTTTCACGTTGTTCTTTTTATCTTTCGGCACTGATGATAAGGATTTGATGTAGTGCTTACTTGCCAGTATTTTACACAGTTAACCCTTGAACACTTATAGTGCACTTTTGGATACGTCAATACTGCACAATGTCCAATTAAAATAGTCTCTGTGGTGCTAGCAGGGTGGGACAGGGGGCCACTAAGTTGCCGGGTGACTCGGTAGCTCAGTTGGTTAGAGCATGGCAGGCCATTTGCCAGGTCGTGGGTTCAAGTCCCTCCCTGAGTCACTGTCACTTTCTTTTCTTTATTTCTTTCCTTCTCACTGACTTTGACTTAGGCTAAGGTCTGACTGTCTGGTCTGGAGCATGTCTAAAATCTGAGCCTGTGCCTCACGCTTTGCGCTCGCCACCCCCCCCCCCCCAACCCCACCCCAGATGAAAAGCACATAGTTGGTTCTGACTATAAGCTCACTAATGAGTGGATATAGTAGTCACTATAGGATGGCTGCAAGTGCATGGTCTTGGGTCAAGTTTTTGAAGTCAAATCTAATTGAATAGGCTAAAATCAACCCAAATAGAGTTAATCAGATAATTTCCTGCCACTTCAATGTGCAGCTGTTGCAAATGTTGTCTAGATGCATGTAGCTGACAGCCTGTCAAAGGAACCACTATAGCAAAGTTAGTATGTTATTTGTATAATTAACAGCATGGTTTCGAGTGCAATTTGGGATTAATAGCACGAGTGAATGGCTGTTAATTGCACGAGGCGAAGCCGAGTGCAATTATGCCATTCATGAGTGCTATTAATCCCAAATTACACGAGAAAACATGCTGTTACTTGTTAATCATAAACTTTGCCTAGTTTACAGTATGCTATAATAAGTATGAGTATGTATGTGATGTGGTGGTTTATAGTATACAAGTTTACAGTAAACTGTATAGTTTACACCAAATTGTTGTCACTTACAAGTTACAAGTTTACATTATGTTAATATAGTTTACAGCAAATTGTTGTCGCTTACAAGTTACAAGTTTACATTATGTTAATATAGTTTACAGCAAATTGCTACTGACCAATCAGTGAGCGATTACACCTTGCACAGTTTTGTAGTTTTTGTATTTTTTGTCCAATCAGAATCTTTCCTATCTGTGCAATTACAAAAATAATTGCACACCTTTCTATGGGAGTAAATGTATTAAGTATATGATTATATAATAAATAGAACAATTGTATTTTGGGACCAGTTGGAATACACGGCATTGGAATATACGGCACTGGAAACCCTGTTCACTTGCCCAACCCTAACCCATACCCTACCGGTGCACTAACTAATCCAAATTCCTGGTGCCGTGTATTCCAATTGAACATTTTGACATATGGCACCCCATATCCATGACACACAACGAACTAGCATATAAAGTTGCTAATTGTGTCACACATGGTTTGTAGTTGGCTCAACAGGTTAAGAAGGTGTACTAACTTTGAACTTTCAACAGTGATCATCATCTGTACTTCTGTGTTTTAGAAGTTATCAATTGTCTCACAGTTTGTGCAGAGTGCAGAAATGTTTCTGAGATAGATTCGTATAAGTAACAGCATGGTTTCGAGTGCAATTTGGGATTAATAGTACGAGTGAATGGCTGTTAATTGCACGAGGCGAAGCCGAGTGCAATTATGCCATTCATGAGTGCTATTAATCCCAAATTGTACGAGAAAACATGCTGTTCCTTGTTAATCATAAACTTCGCCTAGTTTACAGTATGCTATAATAAGTATGAGTATGTATGTGATGTGGTGGTTTATAGTATACAAGTTTACAGTAAACGTTATAGTTTACACCAAGTTGTTGTCACTTACAAGTTACAAGTTTACATTATGTTAATATAGTTTACAGCAAATTGTTGTCACTTACAAGTTACAAGTTTACATTATGTTAATATAGTTTACAGCAAATTGCTATTGACCAATCAGTGAGCGATTACACCTTGCACGGTTTTGTAGTTTTTGTATTTTTTGTCCAATCAGAATCTTTCCTACCTGTGCAATTACAAAAATAATTGCACACCTTTCAATGGGAGTAAATGTATTGACACTAAATAAGTATATGATTAGACCAATTAACAGCTACCAAGAAGTATACATTTCCACAAATACATATGGGGAGGAGAAGATGGGAGGGGAAGGGGAGCATATTATATTACTACTTTGATACACTCCCAGCCCCTCCCCCTACTTTAACATTTGCAGCTCCATAATTACCTGTTTAGTACTTAAAGGTAAAGACAAGCATGTCACACAAAGCAAACAGAACCATGTCTCCGGTACTTACAATCTGTCCCAAAGTATCAGGTGGCAAGGTACTATACAAGCCAGTCTTTCAGTGGTCAGTCTAGGATATTAACTGCCAATCATTGTTAAGATGACTGGCGCTTCCTTGGGCCATCCTCAAACTAGCTAGAAGTAACCTGCTCATTTGTGTAAATAGCCCTAGCCCTAGCCTCGTTCCCAGGCTCTCCCCTCATCCCAACAAAAAATAAAAACAGAACGAGGGGAGAGCCTGGGAATGAGGCTACCCTAGCCCTACATACACACATCATTTGGAACCATTTGTGATTTCAGTCCTCAATCTTGGAGGGGCAATTACAGGATACCAAAGTGGAAACTGAGGGCAGAGGGTGGATCTCTAATAGGGCACTGTAACATTACTTGTGTCATACATGTCAGAGCCAACCCACACCAACAGGCAATGAGGCTGCTGATGTACCATTTTCTGCAGGTTGGATGAGCAGCGGTACTGGTGATTTCGATGACCCAACACAAGTACAGATATGAACCAGAGGAGGGTCAGATCAGGACATCCTTCGCCAGGACTGACAAGAACTAGTCAACTTGACACTCATTCTTTGTATGGTTTAAATCTAAGTAATTTTTGATGATAATGCTCAATAATAAACTACAGTCATAAAAAAAAAAGCAAAACTGTTGAGGTCAATTAATTGTGCTGCTTGATCGCTTGCTTGTTGAATGTTCATTCAGTTTTCTTAGTATGTATTGCAATGACCACAGTGCCGGCTGGCTAGCCAGTCTCATTCTCAGACCTGAAAGTGATCTGGGAATACGTTTATGTGTCCCAGCATAGCATGTTGGTTTGGGTCTGCATGGGACTGTTGTATATATCCATGGCCCTTCTTGGAGGAAGCCAGACTACTTCTATGGGCTGATTCCTTGTGTGGGTCTTGGTGCAATCTCTAGCATGTATATCAGTCCTTCATGTCAATACCTAGATCATCTTTGTTGGAAAGGTTAATATATTATACTTCTTCACCTGCCAGTCTGTTAGCCTCTCTGACAACACTAACACAACGATTGTAGCTACATGTACCAGTATGTCATGTTAACTGACTGAAAAACTGGGGAGGAGCCTGGGAATGAGGCCAAACTGACTGGGTTCAGTGTACAAAGCTAGTAGTCTCAAGTCCCAGACCCAAATCAACAGCAGACACACACAGGTTAGGTTAGGAATCCCAGACTGCCTGAGAACCATAGATGTCAAACGAGCCAATCCACACTTCTTCTAGTCTTGTCCCCAGAGCTCATCTGGCACATATATTGCTTCTAGTATAAGGCCTGAATTCGTTGATTATCAGTTTCTCATTGACCGCTTGCGTGGATTTTCTGTGATAGAATTTATCACCATTATTTTTATTTGCACATATCAGCGACGTTAAACAAACAAGCAATAGGCGTCATGAGCATGGCGATGAATGTAACGCTAACAAACGTGTCTAGTGCACAGCATCCAAAAGAACCCTTCTACAATGGCAGATGAGTGACGATCATCTTGCCATCACGCTTGTCAACTTTTTTGTGAGAAATATCTGTTGGCTGAATAATGGTAATACCCGCCCACCTGCACTGTGTGCAGGGGAAGCACCTAATGAGAAACAAAAAAATTAGGGCCTAATGTGTGGGAAAAAAACGTGATACTGAAAGCAATCTGTGACTAAGACTACACTCCTTCATGTGAGAGGCAGAACACACTTGCAGCTCCCAGAAGACTGAACAGGGTTGTGGACGTGAGACAAACCCAATTTGTGTTGACAATAATACACACAGTGGCAGACAGAGATCCTCTTCTATTGGTATAATAACACCCACTTGCACACGGCAGACTCCTGATAAACAAAGCCAGTATGTACACCAAAACAAGTCCATTTTCATTCCTTGTATTTTCCTTGTTCTTCCTGCCTCATGGCAGCTGTCTTTTTAAGGGTCTCTTTCAAGCAGTGACCGCACAAAATGTGCAGTAACTTCAAATTTTGACATTTTGGGCATGTTGTGTAGTGGTGGATAGGCTTCAGATACTTGTGTGTCATGCGCATTCTCTTCTTGGAATGTGAAGTCCTTTTCTTGGGTACTGCCCACAGAAACCCATCCCAGTCCCCGCAGTCTACCTCTGAAATAAACTCTCCCCCATCCAGCAAAGGTAAGGGACTGTACTCCAATCCAGATACACCAGTTCTGCAAGTTTGAAACGCTATGGGCGGCCTCACGACGCCAGAAAATACCAAAATTCTGCAGAGGATGCTTCTGTCCAGCAAACCTACTCCAATGGATCCGTTTCTAACCGAAAATACCAGACTGATTTCTCCAGAAATGGCCCAACACACCAGCAAATAGCTTAAGCACGTGGGCCATCTTACTGCGGCTGGAAAGGGTTAAAGACTTTATTTATTAGCACTTCACATCCGGGATAACCGGAAGTTATACTATAGCTAAATGAAATACTGCAATCTGATTGGTCATTGCAGGTAGTATAAATCACTTATACCACCTGTAAATTGAACTTATACCACCTGTGATATCCGTAGATAGTATAGAGATAGTTTAATACCATGAAGCGCTACAAATATAGCCACCAGCTCTCATACAGTTTCTGTACGCAAAGCGCTAAGCTCGTTAGCGGTTGTATGACAATGGCTGCAGTCTGAAGACAGCTTCGGATAGAAAGCGTTTGGCTCGACAGCGGTGGTCTCGAACTTAACCGGTTCACACGGAGTTTGCCTACAGTTTCAATGGGAGCCATAGGTAGCTACTATTCAAGAAAGCGCTAGTACTCGCTCAACACAACACTCACCAGAAAGTTCACAATGTCATGGGGCGGGACATTTCGGTCTCATTCTCAGGCGCTCTGAATTTGAATTCGGTTTTGAATCCCAATCACTAGCGAGCGTTGCCGAGCGAGTACAAAGTTGAATCGTTGCAAGGTAAGCGGTCAGCGAACAGCTTGAAAGAGAGCTCGTTCATTCAGAATTTGAACTGTAGCCGTTGCTAGGCAGTTTTGTTGCTAAGGAGAGAAATGCACGCAGTTTTGTTGCCAAGGAGAGAAACGATTTGATTGGCTATAGTATAAATACCTTATACGATGAAACCCTCGGGGCCTACGGGATTTAGATCCCCTTGGAAACCATAAACACCCTTGCGCTTCGCGCGCGGGTGTTTATATAGGTTTCCGCGGGTATCTAAATCCCGTAGACCCCTCGGTTTCATCGTATAACCTATATTGAAAGGGAACCGGGGCTGAAGACAGCAGCCCTTGTGTCGTTTGCAGCTCAGAAGTCGAGAATGTGTACGTGCAAGTGTCAGATAGGCCCGTCCATCCTGAATGCAGACCTCTCCTGTCTGGCTGAGGAGTGCCAGAAGATGTTGGACAGCGGAGCAGACTACCTACATCTAGACGTCATGGACGGGTGAGCTCACGTGAAGCATAAGTCCTATCCTACTGGATACAGTCTGTTTTAGTTCAGTCCTGTGCGTGTGTGGGATGGAGAGTAACAACAGGAGAATATAGCTTCTGTTCCAGGCTCTCTCCATGTGGCTGTGCTGCAAGTGAAGAGGAACTGGCAGGTGGGACTGGGATCGTATTGTACTCCCTATAGATGGTTTTCATGGGGCGTGGCTTCACTTCCGGAGGGCAAAAGTCGGGGTCTGTGTTTAGCGCAGCTGTGTGCAAATTACAGGCTAGTAAGTGCTACATCAAGTCCTTACCATTAGTGCCGAAAGATAAAAGAAGCTGCTTCTCACAAGGTGAAAGGTCCGCTGTACAGCTGCCACTTGATCGCACACTTGCCCTCCGGAAGTAGGATACTTAATTGACATTTGGAAACCATCTATAGGAGGTGTATTTCTTAAACAAAATGAAGGGTAGGATGTAGATGGTTTTTCATAGGGCGTGGCTTCACTTCCAGAGGGCAAGAGTCGGGGTCTGTGTTTAGTGCAGTTGTGTGCAAAATTCAGGCTAGTAAGCACTATATCGAGCCCTTATCATTAGTGTTGAAAGATAAAAGAGGCTGCTTCTCTCAAACTGAAAGGTCTGCTGTACAGCTGCCTCTTGCGTGTTTGCCCTCCGGAAGTAGGACGCTTAATTGACATTTGGAAACCATCTATAGGGTCGGGCAGGGGGTTCATTTCCGGTTTGTTCCAAAACAGTGTGTGGGAGGTTATAGGTCACTGTACACCTATTTCTCCAACTTAGTTGCTAGAACGAGGCTACCTGGAGAACATATACCCCTCCCCCGGGTATCCTCCTCCCACATGCAATCTTAATGTTCTATTGGTCATTGCAGGCATTTTGTACCCAACCTTACATTTGGAGCTCCTGTTGTGAAATGTTTGCGGAAGAGAATACCAGATGCTTTCTTTGGTAAGAAACTTAGACTGAACACAGAATTACGGAACTCATGATGCCGGTGAACTTTGGTTTATTCTGCCATTGGCTTGTTTCTTTGCTCAGATATTCACATGATGGTTTCAGAGCCAGAGAAGGTGAGGAGGATTGCCTTCAGTTTTTAACTGTATATTCTGTCGATGTTCATGATCAAGTTGGTTTTGTTCTAGCAACTAACCTGAAGAATGTTGTTAGTGTACCCCGGACAATCCCTTCCCACACCCATGCATTGCTTCCAGTAATATTAAACCTCATGTCTCCAGCTTTCCACTGCTTGCAGTAGCTGACAATAGACCCCTTTCCTGAGCATTCGGCTCCCATGGTATTATGTCATATTGGAGGTCAAGGGACATATATGAAACTCAGTGAGAAGTTCAGTGAAAAATGTCAATAACTTGCGTATACCGCTCCCTGTCTGGCTTTCCACAAATTACAGTGCATGTTCATGTCACCCACATCAGCGTGAGTACTGACCTCTATAGTTAGTACTCGACCTCCAATATGATGTATTACCATGGGAACCGAATGCTCAGAAAGGGGTCTATATGATGTTTATTCTTTTTCAATATGGCTGACAATATTACTTGTTCTCTAGTGGGTGGATGATTTAGCTGACGCTGGAGCAAACCAGTACACCTTTCATCTGGAGGCCACGAGTAAGTTTAATAGTCTCATTCCCAGGTCCCCAGATGTAGTCCCAAGACCAGGTTTTCATGGTTTGCAGAGAAATCAAAGTTTGTACTTTGGCCTCATTCCCAGTTCCAGTACTGGTGGTGGGTAGCTGGTGGGTGATCCTGAACACAACACTGTAACTGTAATCGATACCTGCTACCAGTATTATACTAGGTGTATGCAGTGCAGAGTAAGCCTCGCACACAAGACACATATATAGACACACAGTCAATGACTGAGGAGGACAGAGCCTGTGTGTAATTATGTTAGCCACACCCACCAACCAGACACTGCAAGATTAGTAGCCTGGAGATAAGGCGCTTGGCAACTATGCTGTGATTGGTCTTCCTGTGTGCTGTAATATGATAACATTTCATTTTATGGTCAGAGAATCCGACTGAACTGATCAAGAAGATCAGAGAGAAAGGAATGAAGGTCAGATTGACATCGTTGTCTCTCCCTCCCACCCTCCTATCTCTTTCTACTCCTCAAATACCCTATTCTCTCCCTCTCTCTCCTTTCATCCCAGCCTCAAAGCCAGACTATCTGTTCTGGATCTATTGTTACATGGATTTTCCTCCTATCCTCCTTCCCTTTCCTCTCCCCTCTCTCCCCTTCCCTCCCCTCTCTCCTTTCCCTTTCCCCTTCCCCCTTCCCCCTTCCTTCCTTTTCCCCTCCCCCCTTCCTTCCTTTTCCCCTCCCCTCCCCTCCCTCCCCTCCCCTCCCTTCCTCTTTTTCGTCACCTCCCCTTCCTCTCCCTCCCTCTCCCCTCCCTTCCCCCTCTCCTCCCTCCCCTTTCCCCTCCTTTTACCCCCTCCCTCCACCCCCTCCCTAGGTTGGTATTGGCATCAAGCCAGGGACGCCAGTGGAGGAGGTGGTTCCCTTTGTCTCTCTCGTGGACATGATTCTGGTGATGACCATCGAGCCTGGTTTTGGGGGACAGAAGTTCATGCCTGACATGATGCCAAAGGTATGGGGGCCGTGTCGCATCAATTCCTGACCTGACCCACACTTGCTATTCAGCTTTGTCTTATTCTCAGAACCAGCCCTCCTCCCCCCCTCCTCCCCCCCTCCTCCCCCCCTCCTCCCCCCTCCTCCCCCCCTCCTCCCCCCCTCCTCCCCCCCTCCTCCCCCCCTCCTCCCCCCCTCCTCCCCCCCTCTTCCCCCCCCTCCTCCCCCCCTCCTCCCCCCCTCTCCAAATACTAGAAAATGTAGAACATTGTGGGGGCGAGCCTAAGCAAGCTGAGACAGGAACAGTGTTATATCACTGATGTATCACAACCAATCTTCCTCCATGCACATCCATTCACCATTCACAGGGGAGTTTAAAAGTGCTTTTTTAAAAAAAAGGTCAAATGAAAAGATATGCTATGCATATATACACAATCATAATGCATAAGGCTATTCCAACCGGTATTCCTGTTTCTGGTCAGGGGTTTTTGCTGGCATTGACGCGGGTGGGTGGGTACTTAGCAACCTAGAAACCAAGTACTTCTACACAAAACACTACAGTTCACTAACGCCATACACAACATCCTAGTGCGATTCCTACAAAAAGGCACAAAAAGAATGAATAAAACGAACTGAAGCCTACAAATATGACAGACACATTTCCTATTTTGCTTAGTTTGCTTAGGCTGATGGTGATAGATACAACCGATCTACAACTCACCGCGAATCCACCATACTGTGCATGCGCAGAAGTTGAGTTGCTGAAATTGTGTAAGACGTAATTATTGATATGGGCGGAGGACCAGCAACAGGAATACCAATTGGAAGGGCCTAACAGTGCCAGGGGCTGAGATAAATGTTTGATGCATATGCCAATCGTTTCTCCAGCCAGGGCAGTTACTGTAGCTACACATGCATGGACTAAGCTTCACGCTCAAATCATGAGCTGAGTCTCCGGCGTATGAGTGCTGTATATGCACGGACTTTACGAGTGATGTCCAAGTCTGCCATCAAAATCCTATGGGATCCCACAGTACCATGGGACAGGTGGGACTATCCATGGGAGTCCACTGTCCCTCCTTAAGAGCCCCATATCCCACTGTCCGTCCTATCCCACAGTACCATGGGACAGGTGGGACTGTCCATGGGAGTCCACTGTCCCACCTGAGGGCCCCCATATCCCACTGTCCGTCCTATCCCACAGTACCATGGGACAGGTGGGACTATCCATGGGAGTCCACTGTCCCTCCTTAAGGGCCCCATATCCCACTGTCCGTCCTATCCCACAGTACCATGGGACAGGTGGGACTGTCCATGGGAGTCCAATATCCCACCTGAGGGCCCCCATTTCCCACTGTCCGTCCTATCCCACTGTACCATGGGACAGGTGGGACTGTCCATGGGAGTCCACTGTCCCTCCTGAGGGCCCCCATGTCCCACTGTCCGTCCTATCCCACTGTACCATGGGACAGGTGGGACTGTCCATGGGAGTCCACTGTCCCATCTGAGGGCCCCATATCCCACTGTCCGTCCTATCCCACAGTACCATGGGACAGGTGGGACTATCCATGGGAGTCCACTGTCCCTCCTTAAGGGCCCCATATCCCACTGTCCATCCTATCCCACAGTACCATGCGACAGGTGGGACTATCCATGGGAGTCCACTGTCCCTCCTTAAGGGCCCCATATCCCACTGTCCGTCCTATCCCACAGTACCATGGGACAGGTGGGACTGTCCATGGGAGTCCACTGTCCCTCCTGAGGGCCCCCATGTCCCACTGTCCGTCCTATCCCACTGTACCATGGGACAGGTGGGACTGTCCATGGGAGTCCACTGTCCCACCTGAGGGCCACCATATCCCACTGTCCGTCCTATCCCACAGTACCATGGGACAGGTGGGACTGTCCATGGGAGTCCACTGTCCCACCTGAGGGCCCCCATATCCCACTGTCCGTCCTATCCCACTGTACCATGGGACAGGTGGGACTGTCCATGGGAGTCCACTGTCCCATCTGAGGGCCCCATATCCCACTGTCCGTCCTATCCCACTGTACCATGGGACAGGTGGGACTGTCCATGGGAGTCCACTGTCCCTCCTTAAGGGCCCCATATCCCACTGTCCGTCCTATCCCACAGTACCATGGGACAGGTGGGACTATCCATGGGAGTCCACTGTCCCTCCTTAAGGGCCCCATATCCCACTGTCCTTCCTATCCCACAGTACCATGGGACAGGTGGGACTGTCCATGGGAGTCCACTGTCCCTCCTGAGGGCCCCCATGTCCCACTGTCCGTCCTATCCCACTGTACCATGGGACAGGTGGGACTGTCCATGGGAGTCCACTGTCCCACCTGAGGGCCACCATATCCCACTGTCCGTCCTATCCCACAGTACCATGGGACAGGTGGGACTGTCCATGGGAGTCCACTGTCCCTCCTGAGGGCCCCATATCCCACTGTCCGTCCTATCCCACTGTACCATGGGACAGGTGGGACTGTCCATGGGAGTCCACTGTCCCATCTGATGGCCCCATATCCCACTGTCCGTCCTATCCCACTGTACCATGGGACAGGTGGGACTGTCCATGGGAGTCCACTGTCCCACCTGAGGGCCCCATATCCCACTGTCCGTCCTATCCCACTGTACCATGGGACAGGTGGGACTGTCCATGGGAGTCCACTGTCCCACCTGAGGGCCCCCATATCCCACTGTCCGTCCTATCCCACTGTACCATGGGACAACTTCCAACTATAACTGCAATGCACTATCAGTGAACTGTGAACAAGACTGGAAAGTGTCTCCCACCGTTCAATTTCTGTTATCTCCGTACAAGTCATAATTTGCCAGGGACAATGATGGTGCACCATATAGTGAGGAATGACATTACAGCTACTTAGAAACTCTCAGGGAAAGATTCAGAGATCCATACTTAAGTAAACTGTCTATTGAGCTCAAAATGAGTCTAAGCAGAACAATTTTAAGCAAGAATCGAAATATCATACTTTTCAATGACATAGAACTTTAACTCATGACATCATGGAATAATGAGTAAACGAGCCATTGTGGAGGCACTAAACTAGACGATAAACTGAACCAGTTAGTACACGAACTATATGCTCAAACCATGGCACAAGACATCATTATAAAAATTCCAGTGTAAATAACAACTTTTTTATATGATTACTTTCATGTTGCTACTGTTTAAAAATGTGGTGTTCCAGCTATAATTGTGCGTTAATAAAATCCTCGTTCACATCTAGGCCTTCCCACTGTCCAACTTTATAGACCACGCATGGAAAGGCAGCTTGGGAACAAGACTAGAGTAACCATTGAAGAAGGTTGTCTTAGGCCATACCAATCTAATTTTTGTTGCTAGGGCCAGATGACTTTTCAAAGAGAGTCAGTATAGGTAGGCTTAAAAATGATAACAGTCACATGATCATGATATTGGCGACAGTATACTAACAGCTCTCCAAAAGAGTCTGTCCACCTACAGTTGAAGGTCTTGGCCTTTTGTTTTTTTTGATTTTCAGGCCCCATTTTGGTGAGTATGCTTGTAATTGTCCATGCAAAAGATGACGCCACTCTAACGAAGTCAACTTGCAGATTCATGCACACGCTGTAGACAATCATTTTTTCCAATGGACGTCCCATGGATGTCCATTGGACAGGTGGACTGGACAGGACAGTGGGACAAGCCTGGTCAGTGAGGGTGGGATGTCCAATGGACGTCCCATGGAGGTCCATTGGACAGGTGGACTGGACAGGACAGTGGGACAAGCCTGGTCAGTGAGGGTGGGATGTCCAATGGACGTCCCATGGAGGTCCATTGGACAGGTGGACTGGACAGGACAGTGGGACAAGCCTGGTCAGTGAGGGTGGGATGTCCAATGGATGTCCCATGGAGGTCCATTGGACAGGTGGACTGGACTGGACAGTGGGACAAGCCTGGTCAGTGAGGGTGGGATGTCCAATGGATGTCCATAGGACAGGTGGACTGGACAGGACAGTGGGACAAGCCTGGTCAGTGAGGGTGGGATGTCCAATGGACGTCCCATGGATGTCCATTGGACAGGTGGACTGGACAGGACAGTGGGACAAGCCTGGTCAGTGAGGGTGGGATGTCCAATGGATGTCCCATGGACGTCCATAGGACAGGTGGACTGGACAAGACAGTGGGACAAGCCTGGTCAGTGAGGGTGGGATGTCCAATGGACGTCCATGACGTCCATTGGACAGGTGGACTGGACAGGACAGTGGGACAAGCCTGATCAGTGAGGGTGGGATGTCCAATGGATGTCCCATGGATGTCCATAGGAGACAGGTAGGACAATCCTAAGTGGACAGAGGATTTTGATGGCAAACTTGGACATGAGTGGACTTTACCGGTGAAGCGACTTCAACCATTGTCCATAATTTACACCATTGTGAGCAGCCTACTGTTGAAGGTCCGTAGCTGTACAAACAAGTTGCCATGCGTGCTTTAACTTCAGTCGTCTTCGCTTCAGGTCACCGACGCTGCACTCTGGCTGTAGCCTTCACCTCATACCTACCGAGTACACAAGGGCGTTCAGCTTCGTAAAATACTTAATGCGTTAATTTAAAATTTACAGTATATGGCCGCAAGCAGACATACATATATATTATTTGATGGGTGAGAGGGCAATATGGCTGGATATTGCACGAGTGTGCGGTCGTATTTTCACGAGCCGCAGGCGAGTGAAAATACAGCACAAGAGTGCAATATCCAGCCATATTGCCCTCTCACACATCAAATAATAGATTTATTATATACTACTGTGATTTAGCAGCACCTAGAAGATAGACAGCTACTGCGCATGCGCAGTACAAAGCACGCTGCTGCGTGCATATTTAATGAGCTTCAGGCTGCTGGCCTGTTTCTAGCTTTGGACGCCACCAGCACGCGTACCGATCCCTCTACCAGTGGAAGAAAGTACCGTAAGTCAGTAAATAATTCCGTTTTCATCCGTAATGAAAGCTTATTCGTCGTTTCAGCAGCGGCTACGAGTGCATTCCAATTAAAGCACACGCCGCGGTTGCTACGCAGCATATGCCCTGAGGGCTATGAAATACGGACTATGGAATATGTATATGTAATACCATGGCTAGCAGTGCAATTTGGGATTAATTGCACGAGTAAGGTTTGTAATTTCACGAGGCGAAGCCGAGTGAAATTACTAACCTTACGAGTGTAATTAATCCCAAATTGCACTGCTAGTCATGGTATCACATATTAATCATATAGGTTTTCTTTGTTTCTTCACCTATTACACTTTTACTTTTGACAGTGATAGTAACATGTACTACTGCAACTTCCCAGTGAGTTCAAGAGGAGGGCGGAGCGACTAGTTAGCGCTAGTGCAGTGGGAAGAGTAGAAGGCGTGGCAAATGACCGTTCGATCCACAAAGAAATTATGTAGCCTCATATTCGGCGCGGGTACCAAGCATGCGAAGCGGCATAGCAAACCTGAATGATGTTCTACTCGATCTCGTTCACCAAGAAACACAGAGCAATCGGCTAGCAGAACAGGCAAAACCTGCCACCTACCGGCAATTCTCCGCCAGGCTCCGGTCACCCGAAAGATTCGAAGGCGTGGTAATGGCCGTTTTATTGCAGCTTCGAAGTCGAAGGAGTGCGATTTTCGTCGACAATTCACAAGGAGAGCAGCTAATACAACCTTCTGCCGTTGCTTTCTTTCGCGTTTGAATTGTTTACAACGCCGTTGCTACGTATATCCCGTATATCCAGGCGCCTGCGGTACTACTATTGACCAATCAGATGCAGATTTCACTTTTTGCACAGCTGAGCCGTGCAAAAAGTGAAATCCGCATTTGATTGGTCGATAGCCGTGCAATTTGGGATAAATCTGCACAGTTGGTATATAGCCTTACAATACATACTTTAAATACCTATATGATTAGGGAAAATATTAGTCATGTTGCTCTATGGGAAATACTATTGGCGCGTATACTAGGTATATAATAAACACGCATATTTTCTCAGAGCATCTTGCCTCACGCTGAAAATAAATGAATTTAGATGTTATGAGGCGAAAATAGAGGAAAGTGAAAAAGGCCGGCAGCCGCCGGGAGTTGAACCCAGGACACCTCTGGCTTGAGCCGCTATTATACACGCATCTTTGCAATGCAGTCCCGCTAGTGTGGGGCTCGCTCAGGCTCGCCCCAATAAAAAGGGGTGTGGTGATGTGAGGTAGCCTTGTTCCCAGGTTCTTCCCCATCTTGTCCCTCAAGAAGACTAGTGTTGACATTCTTGTCCCTCCCAACCTTGTGGCAGCACTATCAGTAGCTATCTATCACTACTCGTATCTCAACTCACTTGGCTTCCTCACCACAAACTGCTTAGTTTTACTCTTCACAACTTTACAGACCTCCTTGGCAACACTTTCAACAATTTACTGAAGCCTAGCAAGCAACTTACAAAGCAGGACCTTCTTTGAGTGGGTCTGGTAGCCTCACATGGGGCAATACGTCATGTGTTCTAATGACTGCGTTCTCCCTCCTTCATTATGGTCTAGACCCATATGAACTGTGCACCTATACCTTCTATCATTACCTCACATCACCACCTGTGGTGAGGTCTCCCAGGCCTTCTTTCTCCATATTTGCACACTGGAAGTGATCGGATACTGGAGGTGGCAGAGACCTGGGAACGAGGCTATGATTGATGTGTTGCTTGTTTGTAACTGCAGGTGCAGTTTCTTCGTGAGAGGTTTTCTAGTTTGGATATCGAGGTTGACGGTGGGCTTTCTCCCTCTACCATTGACACTGCAGCACAGGTGTGTGTGTGTGTGTGTGTGTGTGTGAGGGGGTGAGTGGGTGAGGGGAGAGGGGGGGGGGAGTAAGTGGGAGGATGGATGTAACCTTCGTCCCAGGTCATGTACAGGTATTAATAAAGTGCCTTTTTGTATGTCGCTTGGTAATTAACAGTGACCTAGAAGCAGTGGCTTCACATAAACCTCCCACCCCCTCCTATCAATATTTAGGCGCATTGAGGGGACCGAGGATGGAGTACATTTATTTCTAAAACAAGGCTAGCATACGTGTATGGGAGTGTGAGTGCAGTGTGTGTGTGTGTGTGTGAGAGTGTGTGTGTGTGTGTGTGTGTGTGTGTGTGTGTGTGTGTGTGTGTGTGTGTGTGTGTGTGTGTGTGTGTGCGTGCGTGTGGGGTCTCACAAGCCAGACCCACCTCCATAAAAAAAGGAAGAGTCTGGTGAACTGCATTTACAAGTCGTGTCCTGCCGCACTACACTGTGCGGTCCATTACATCACTGATTGAGTAGCAATGGCAGTCTTGAAAACAGTGAAAGAGAGCTAGAACATCTTTTCCACTACTATAGGAGCTGTAAAAACACTTTGACTGTACTTCTCTGGGAGTGTGCTTACTTTGCAAGAGGTAATTCAAGAGTGCATTATTTGAAATTTGGTTACCGTATTTCTTTGATCAGATGCGGCTACTATTTTTTTCGCTGCTCAATTTGTGCGGCTACTATTTGAGGGCAGCTACTATTCGAGGGTGGCGTTTATTTATTTGGAAAGCCTGGAGACATCGACGACAGCTGGATACAGTACGTACGAGTGAGACGGTGACGGTTGCTAGATGCTGTCAGTAGTACGTGCAGCCTCTCAGTCCTGCTGTCAGCCGTGGGAACGACTCGTACAACACAAACAGTCCTAGTGCTAGCGTAGTGACCGTCGTCAGAAATTATTCGCACACGTGTGCGTGTGCCGCATTTACTAGCCGCGGCTACTATTCAAGGGCGGTGTTTATTTCGTTCAGAGTTTCGGATTGTGCAGCTACTATTTGAGGGCGGCATCTATTCAAAGAAATATGGTACATGGTCTAGCTAATTGCATTCCAGTGGCACATGGCTTGTATACATAGTTCACCGGACCCTTCCCTTTATTTTTACATCATTGAAGATTACAATCTGCTAGCAACATGGATACTGATTGGGCAATCCTCGCTGCCTTGTGTATACTAGGCTATTACCGTAATATGAAAGTAGGCCCACCCTTGAAAATAGTCCCACCCCCTCCTTTTTTGAATGAAGTTACCGTATAGCTCCAAAGTTTCGTGGTTCGAAAATTTCGTGAATCTCTCCAAATTAGCGTTAAAGTTTTTGCGATAAAAATTTCGTGATCACTTTAAATTTTCATGATTCAATGTTGCCCCGCCCATTTTTCAGCGAGCGTGCTATATAGGCCACCTCGTGACCTCCATTTTCATGAATTAAATTTTCGTGATCTCAAGGTTAATCACGAAATTCACGAAAATATTGTGCCACGAAAATTTGGAGCTATACGGTATTGCTTCCTCTATAAAGCACACCTACCTGTTTATGCTGTAGTACATGCCATTATTGAATTAGCACTTATTGTGAAGAGGTGGGACTAGCAAATGAAGGCAGGCACCATTTGTTGCCAGTGTACAAGCAGGTGCATGACAAGAGGGGCATTGCAGAATCGCTGCATGTGTACTGTGATTTATCGCTAGACTTCTCTGTGCTATCTGATTCAACTAGATTTACCTTTCCCCATCGATTCATGTGTTCATTATCAAGACATGGCATGGTTCACAATTCTGAATCACGTGATACGAAATTATTCAATGACGTAATCCATGTTCAAGTCCAAAGTTCAATACATCCGTAACAATAAGAGTTCCAACAGTTAAACAGTACATGATACACTCCCCCCTTGACCACAAAGGTGGTCAACCAAGTTCACACGTCATCGTCATTAGTCTGACTCAGAGCCTGAGCCATCAGTCTATCTCGTGCTTCAATAGCGGCAGCACGTCTAGAACAACGAAGGGGGCATTGTGGTTCAACTGGACTACAATCTATTTGAGGAGTTTTCTGACTTGGGTTCTGACCATCGCCAGGTGTGACGGTGACACCTGCAGACTGTTCCAATTCAAGTTCAGACTCAGACGGGTTAGACTCACAGGGTGGAGCACAAATCTCCAACGGGTAAAGCAATTGGAGTGGGCGTTGCAACTGCTTGGCTCGACGTCCCTTGCCAGCCACCCTGAGTACAGCTCCTCTTTTGGTTGGCTCCATTACAACTGCTGCGGAGGCAATCTCTTCAAAATCCATGACTAGCTCGTCAGTAGCATTGTTCCACCGCACCCCAAGCACCTTTCTCTCTCCTGAACGCACCTTCTGAGTGAGTCCAAGGACGGTGTTGGCATATGTTTCTTCAGATTGAACAGGGACTGAGGCTGTCTCCTCACCTTGACCTGATGACTCACAGGAATCGATCCTCGTCTGCAACCTGACTGCATTGGTAGAGAATTTCCTCAGATTGAAGCCACCTTCCTTCAGAATCTCCTTGGCCATTTGATAGAGAGAAAATGCTTCATCTTCAGTAGAAGCACCAGTAATAACATCATCCACATAGAATGATTTCAACAGCCTCTCAACAATAAATTGGTGATTTTCAAGGTGGGCCTCTAAGTGATATCGAATGGTCGCATTGAGGAGGAAAGGGCTAGACGATACCCCGAAAACGACTCGTGTGAATCGAAAGGTCACAACTTCTGGGTTCTCCTTCAAAATATCATCAATCCACAAAAATCTCAGAGAGTTGCGATCATCTTTGGCCACTGAGACCATGAGGAAGGCCTTTTCTATGTCGGCTATGAGAGCGACTCTATGTACCCGGAACCTCAGCAATAGATCAAATATCCTCTGGTCGAACTTTGGACCAGGATGAAGACAGTCGTTGAGAGATGGCCCATTGGATCTCGCCGAAGCGTCATACACCACACGCACCTTGGTGGTCTCCTTATCCTGGCGCACTACGGCATGGTGTGGCAGATAGTGGATCTTGTCTCCTGGGGGCTCATCTTCACCGAGCTCCACTTTCTCTATGATCCCCAATCTCTCTTGTTCCTTGATAACAGAATCATATTCGAGTAAAATCTTGCAGTCATGTCTGAGTCTTCGGAGAAGCCCCTGTAATCGTTTCAGGCTCAGCTGATGATTGTCAGGCAGCGGTGGATGGGGATCCTTCCAAGGGAGTGACACTCGATACCTCCCCTCTGTGAAGCAAATCTTGTCTTGAAACTCGTCAAGCACCGTTCTCTCAGAATTGCTGATTCCAAATGACTCCAAGTCCCAGAATGACTTCAAGCGGTCATCAAGCATCTGAACATCCTGCAACAGGAAAGTATCAACACACAGGGAATGTGTAATGAGTGTAGAACAGGGGTTGTCTTGAGTTGCGAACCCAACAGGTCCCGACAGTACCCATCCTAAGTCAGAGCGGATTGCAACAGGGCCACTTTGTCCACGTCTGGTCTCTCCGGTGATGAAACTCCAATACTGGTCACCACCGATCAGAATACTGACATCCAATTGCTCCCGCCCATCTGAAGGGTCAGCTAGTGGCAGTCCAGCAAGGTGTGGGTAGTTCATCTGACAGAGTGTTACTGGCTGACAATTAAAGGGCTCACAAATAACTGGTACCGCATACAATGACAACGGTCTCGTTCCGCCTCCCATCAACTCCGTGCCCACATGCACAAGATCACACTCCCGAACGCACATATCCCTCGACCCAAAGGTCATAATGGACATGCTCTGCCTACCTCGGACTGTCAAGTTGAGGTCAGACTGCAATTGTTCCTTGATGTATGAGCGTTGGCTCCCGTTGTCGAAGACAATACAAACTCGCTTCGTTCTCTGTGGGTCATCAGGGTTGAATACAGATGCTTGTGCGGTTTGCAGGAGAACTGCTTCGCTGGTGTGGGTCCACAATGAGGAAGTTTGAGTGGTAGGGCTAAACACTGGAGCGGCTGGATTCATCTGAGAGTTAGTCACAGTAGACGCTGACGGATTGTTCGCAGAAGTAGTGACTGGTGAGGTTGTGGTTGTGTCTGAGGCTGCTTTCTGGCAAAGACTCCTGTGGTGACGACCATTACAAGTGCTGCATTTTAACCGGGATCGGCAGTTTCGCACAATGTGGCCCCTTTTGAGGCACACAAAACACCTGCCATTCTCTCGAAGAATGCGCCTTCGTTCTTCAATTGAAGTCACAACACTGCATGCAATAGAATAATGTGACTGACCACAGAAATAACAAGCAGGCTTCATGTCTGTGCTGCCAGCAACCAATGTTGCAGCTATTGCTGTCGAAGGACTCCTAGGGGGGTTCTTTGGAGCTTGCGTTATTGCAGTGTTACTACTCGCTCTTTCTCTTGCTTGAACTTCGGTCTCCAAGAGTTGCATGACACGATCCAACTTCCAATCATCGCTTCCCAATTCTCTGCTGAGGATGAGTCTGAGTTCCTGAGGTAGCTTACTCAAGAGGACCGATGATAGGAGACTTCCATATGAGTCAGACGACACACCAAGGGATTGCAACCCCCGCACATGTGATTCGATGGTATCGTACAGCTGTCTGAGACCTCTCAGATTGTAGCTCGACGTCACGGGTTCAACATTCAACAATACGTCCATGTGTTTCGAAACGATTTGTTGCTTATTCCCAAATCGTTTTTCCAGCACGGTGACAGCTTCTTTATAGTTTGATGCCGTGAGAGTGAGTCCAGACACGGCATCAAGGGCTGGCCCTTGCAACAATGAACGGAGATAATTGAACTTATCAATATCTGAGAGTGAGCTGTTCTCATGGATTGCCGCCTTGTACGAATCCCAAAACGTGATCCAGGTTGTAAGATCTCCCTTAAAGGGTTGAATAGTAAGCTTAGGCAACTTAACAGTGCTATGACTGGTTCCTCCAGCTTCAGCTCTCGCGCCATCACGTGGTGTAGGTGAGGCAGGGGGTGGAGTCTTGGACTTGGAGAGGCCATCTATCCTCACCAATATAGAGTATATTCCTTCCTTAATCCCATCAGATTGTTCGATCTCTTCGGTAATGGAGTCTTCTTCTTCAACAAGATACAAAATCTCTCCATCTAGCCGGCTGAGAACCTCCAACTTCTCCTTGAGGCTCAATTTCAGTTGTGACAACTTTGTAGCGTCAGGGTGCTCTGCAGCCAACAGTTCTTCAGCCTTCTTGACCATGCGTGAGACGGACGCTCGGTGCCCAGCGCGAACGCGTTTCTTCTTTACAAGTTCTTCAGTCATGGTGGGCACAACTTAGAACACGGGGATCCGATCGATTAGCTCCAATCCTGTAGAAGAATAGCATTCAAAATGACCTTGTATCCGGCTCGAAGGACCATGTGATTTATCGCTAGACTTCTCTGTGCTATCTGATTCAACTAGATTTACCTTTCCCCATCGATTCATGTGTTCATTATCAAGACATGGCATGGTTCACAATTCTGAATCACGTGATACAAAATTATTCAATGACGTAATCCATGTTCAAGTCCAAAGTTCAATACATCCGTAACAATAAGAGTTCCAACAGTTAAACAGTACATGATATGTACATATATTGGGGTAGACTATGCGTGAAGTGGGAGTGTTTTAAAAAGAAATATCATAACTCTCAAAAATAAGCCCTACCCCCTTCTTTGAGGAGCCACTTGAGTTCATCACCCACTTGTTTTCAACAGATTACAGTATGTCTTCAGAAGGGGAATAAGAGTAGGCTGTCCCAGAGTTTACTGTTAGCAAGAATGTGTTTTTTCAACTTTTTTTGAATTCACAATCCAGTTTACGTGACATATCAGTGATTTAAAAATATTGGAACCTAAATGGTATAGGCAGTTGACCCCAGACCATTTTCCTGCTCGGTGAAAAGTAGTCCGGGTATGAGACTACATTAAAGCTGCCGCATAGCTGCCTACACATGGTTTCCACAGGCGGATGAGAAACTACAATTTAGTTTAAAGTGGCCTTATGTATAGAACTTCCACTTACCATTTTGGAACTCAAGGAGCATTTGTACAGGTGCAATTCAGAAAATAAAATTCCTCTGACCGTTACACACCCTGCTGTACAAAAAGTAAAGACAAAATTGCTGTTCAATTCACGTCTGGTTCCTCCCTTGAGCATGAAGCTTGAAATTTAAGGTAACACAGCACTGGACTCTAGTTTCTGTGAACGTCTTGGGGTGTGGTTTAGGTTTGTAGGAAAGACAAAAACCAATGTAAGGAGAAATGCTTCTATACTAAGAATTCCGGCTATCAGACTGGGGTGTCCGCCAACTAATCATGATTGTGTAATGACCACTTCAGCACTAGTATGTAGTACGTATTATACTGTAAGTATTTAGCTAACTTGTACCCTACCCCTTGATCCCCTCTTGTAGCCAGAGTTCCACACCTTTTTACATGCAATTACAAAATGAATTTCATTTGCAACCAAATTCATATTATGCTGGAATGCTTGACAGGACAAGGAATGTAAACAGTGCCAAGAGGAGGTGGGTCACCACCTGGATGAACCCAGACTGCAACATTTTTGGGTTAAAATCAACCTCCAATGTTTTTACTGTCATAGGTAACTTGTTCCTTAACCTCTTGATCCCTCTTCTGATTGATTCCCCTTCTCATTCATCTCCTCTCATCTTCATCCTTCCCTCTCCCCTCCCCCCCCTCATCTTCATCCTTCCCTCTCCCCTCCCTCCTCTCGTCTTCATCCTTCCCTCTCCCCTCCCTCCTCTCGTCTTCATCCTTCCCTCTCCCCTCCCTCCTCTCGTCTTCATCCTTCCCTCTCCCCTCCCTCCTCTCGTCTTCATCCTTCCCTCTCCCCTCCCTCCTCTCGTCTTCATCCTTCCCTCTCCCCTCCCTCCTCCCATCTTCATCCTTCCCTCTCCCCTCCCTCCTCCATCTTCTTCCTTCCCTCTCCCCTCCCTCCTCTCATCTTCATCCTTCCCTCTCCCCTCCCTCCTCTCATCTTCATCCTTCCCTCTCCCCTCCCTCTCATCTTCATCCTTCCCTCTCCCCTCCCTCCTCTCATCTTCATCCTTCCCTCTCCCCTCCCTCCTCTCATCTTCATCCTTCCCTCTCCCCTCCCTCCTCTCATCTTCATCCTTCCCTCTCCCCTCCCTCCTATCGGCTTCATCCTTCCCTCTCCCCTCCCTCCTCTAATCTTCATCCTTCCCTCTCCCCTCCCTCCTCTCATCTTCATCCTTCCCTCTCTCCTCCCTCCTCTCATCTTCTCAACCGGTCCTCCCATTTCCCCAATACAAGCCAACCACTACAGAACCCCATACTCAAGGACCACAATTTAACACAAGGGCTCTATGCTCAATATTGATTGTCCTCACCTGAGTGGTTGGTTGTGAGCCTTGTCCTAGTACTGTGTACCTTAGGGTTACTATTATTAACGGTTACAAATTTTAGTGGTTTTGAAAAATAGCGGATTTAGCGGGTATTCATTGTAGCGATTTTGAAATTTTAATCTAGCTATTGGAATGAATGTAGCAATGAATATAATATCGGCGAGTACACTTTTTAGCGAAAAATGGGTTATTCGCTAAAATCGCTAAATTAAATACCTGCAATCAATAGTGCCCTTAAGGTAGCCAGAAAATTTGACGGGGAATTAAATTAATTTGGCGGTCGGATTGAAACCGCCAAATTAAAATCCGCCAATGTTATTTTGTACGTTGGTTAGTAAACTTGTATCCTACCATTTTGTTTCTGCAAACAAAACGAACCAGAAGTTTCATACACAATTTACTGGAAACCTTAGGCATGTGGGATGCTCAGAAGGGGGGTTACAAACTTTAACACTAGTCTCGGTCCCAGACCCAAACCAACCCTGTCACAAATCACTTTTAGTGCTGGGTGAGGTCTGGGAACGAGACTTCTATAACACATGAATTCACTTGAGAAGACTTGTAGCCGCACCAATTTTACGTGGGTACAACACTGTGAAATGTTCTCTCCCATCAAGCTTCTCATCACTTGCAATATGAATATGGTAGCGTGTTCCCACTCTCCCCTGTCCTAGTTATGGAAGAAGAGCCTCGATAAATTGATAAGGAGGGTCTGGTAAATAGGCCGGGGCAGAAGTGTACACTGCACTTGGAATTCAGGCACACTTCCAATGACTTTTGATTAGCATTCTGATGTGCACTTATTGGAATGCTAACCATAGGAGAGTCGTCTTTTCAAGTGGCCACATTTTGCTTTGTACATTATAGAAAGTTTTGGACACTAGGCAGAAACATTGCAACATTTCTGGGTCCTGTTCAGCAGAAGAATCTACCAGTGACAGATGATTCAGCAGCTATTAAAATTTCTAACATTCCGCAATGTACGCTTCCGCCCCATTTCCCCTCTTTTTTGTTTTTTTTGGGAGGGTCTGGGAATGAGACTATCTCCTTCCGTTCTTTTGTCAAGTTTACGATACTGCCAGCAGCAAAAGCTGGTGGGAGTCTGGGAGGCTAGGCCTGTGCAACATTTGTCATTTGCAGTGCAAATTTCCTACTGTAAGTGCCAAATGCTGCAGAGACCTAGGAAAGAGACCACTGGTAGGGAACACATAATCATACAAATGTATTGCATTCCTGCAGTGGTATGTGGTGGTATACTGTGACATGATAGCCTCCCTCCCTCCTCCCTCCTCCCTTCCCCCTCTTCCCCTACATCCTCTCCCACTACACTACTGATCTTTGTGTATTAACATTATACTATTGGTCATTGCAGACATTTTGTACCCAACCTTACATTTGGAGCTCCTGTTGTGAAATGTCTGTGGAAGAGAATACCAGATGCTTTCTTTGGTAAGTATCAACTACACATTGTGTTTCTAGCCTCATTCCCAGGCTCCTCCCCAGCAGCTGAAATGCTTGGGGAGCCTGGGAATGAGGCTACAATGTGTCTCCATGGTTACAGTTGTCTTCACAGTAGACTTGTTTGTTAGGCTACATGATTACTGAACTCAGTCACTTGTGGACTGTCAAAAACTGTAAAAAGTTGATTTTAGCTCAAGACAGGCCATCATAGCTGCCAGTTGACTTTAGGCAATGTACGCCTCCTTTTGCCATGGTTACATCTTTTAACGGAATTCATGTTGTTATTGCATGTGCTAGACAAGGTTGGAATATTCATGTATTATTGGATGAACTCTGGTGATATTTATGTTCTGTAGGCAGTATTCACATGCTGTTACACAAGTATTCATGGCTTATTGGAACAATGCAGAATGCATTGGCACACAAAAGATAAACAGTGGCAAAATGTGGGAGGTGGCACGGGCCAAGACCATGCAACTGAGGTGACTCGTGTAAGGAGGTTATCAGATATGCAACATTTCAACTGCTATCTCTCAATCTTCATCAGGCACAAACATACAACAGCTACGTCGGGGTATTTATAAACAGTAATAAATAGAAGTACTCTAATTACAGGAATAAGGAATTTCAATAAAGTTTTGTCTGGTGAAAGTCCAATTTGATCATGTTAATTGCACTACAGATTAAGAATTTATATAAAATCAATGGAAAGGAGTTAGGCCTTCATATTTTAGATTTGAGTTAGCTGGACCATCAGTATTACCTGCAAATGTTTGGAATGGCTAATTATGAATTTTAAATTGGTGATGACGTCACTGCAGAACCTCTATACACGTGGGCCATCTTTCTGCGGCTCGAAAGGGTTAAAACAGTTTATTACCACTTCACATCCGGGATAACCGGAAGTAAAAAGGGGCCGGGTTTGCATCCAGCAGCCCTTGCATGTATCGTTTGCAGCTCAGAGGTCAAGAATGTGTACGTGCAAGTGTCAGATAGGCCCGTCCATCCTGAATGCAGACCTCTCCTGTCTGGCTGAGGAGTGCCAGAAGATGTTGGACAGCGGAGCAGACTACCTGCATCTGGACGTCATGGACGGGTGAGCTCACGTGAAGCATAAGTCCTATCCTACTGGGTACAGTCTGTTTTGGTTCAGTCCTGTGCGTGTGTGGGATAGAGAGTAACAACAGGAGAATATAGCTTCTGTTCCAGGCTCTCTCCATGTGACTGTGCTGCAAGTAAAGAGGAACTGGCAGGTGGGACTGGGATCGTATAGTACTCCCTATAGATGGTTTTCATGGGGCGTGGTCTCACTTCCGGAGGGCAAAAGTCGGGGTCTGTGTTTAGCGCAGCTGTGTGCAAAATGCAGCCTGTTAAGCGCTACATCAAGTCCTTACCATTAGTACTGAAAGATAAAAGAAGCTGCTTCTCACAAGGTGAAAGGTCCGCTGTACAGCTGCCACTTGATCGCACGCTTGCCCTCCGGAAGTAGGACACTTAATTGACATTTGGAAACCATCTATAGGAGGTGTATTTCTTAAACAAAATAAAGGGTAGGATATAGATGGTTTTTCATAGGGCGTGGCTTCACTTCCAGAGGGCAAGAGTCGGGGTCTGTGTTTAGTGCAGCTGTGTGCAAAATACAGGCTAGTAAGCACTATATCGAGCCCTTACCATTAGTGTTGAAAGATAAAAGAAGCTGCTTCTCACAAAGTGAAAGGTCCGCTGTACAGCTGCCACTTGATCGCACGCTTGCCCTCCGGAAGTAGGACACTTAATTGACATTTGGAAACCATCTATAGGAGGTGTATTTCTTAAACAAAATAAAGGGTAGGATATAGATGGTTTTTCATAGGGCGTGGTCTCACTTCCAGAGGGCAAGAGTCGTGGTCTGTGTTTAGTGCAGCTGTGTGCAAAATGCAGGCTAGTAAGCACTATATCGAGCCCTTATCATTAGAACGAGGCTACCTGGAGAACATATACCCCTCCCCCCCGGGTATCCTCCTCCCACATGCAATCTTAATGTTCTATTGGTCATTGCAGACATTCTGTACTAAACATTACATTTGGAGCTCCGGTTGTGAAATGTCTGCGGAAGAGAATACCAGACGCTTTCTTTGGTAAGAAACTTATGAACACAGAATTACGGAACTCACGATGCCAGTGAACTTTGGTTTATTCTGCCATTGACTTGTTTCTTTGCTCAGATATTCACATGATGGTTTCAGAGCCAGAAAAGGTGAGGAGGATTGCCTTCAGTTTTTAGCTGTATATTCTGTCTGATGTTCATGATCAAGCTGGTTTTGTTCTAGCAACTAACCTGAAGAATGTTGTTAGTGTACCCCGGACAATCCCTTCCCACGCCCATGCATTGTTTCTAGTAATATTGCACCTCATGTCTCCAGCTTTCCACTGCTTGCGGTAGCTGACAATAGACCCCTTTCTGAGCATTCGGCTCCCATGGTATTACGTCATATTGGAGGTCAAGGGACATATATGAAACTCAGTGAGAAGTTCAGTGAAAAATGTCAATAACTTGCGTATACCGCTCCCTGTCTGGCTTTCCAAAAATTACAGTGCATGTTCATGTCACCCACATCAGCGTGAGTACTGACCTCTATAGTTAGTACTCAACCTCCAATATGATGTATTACCATGGGAACCGAATGCTCAGAAAGGGGTCTATATGATGTTTATTCTTTTTCAATATGGCTGACAATATTACTTATTCTCTAGTGGATGGATGATTTAGCTGACGCTGGAGCAAACCAGTACACCTTTCATCTGGAGGCCACAAGTAAGTTCAATAGTCTCGTTCCCAGGTCCCCAGATGTAGTCCCGAGGCCAGGTTTTCATGGTTTGCAGAGAATTCAAAGCCTCATTCCCAGTTCAAGTACTGGTGGTGGGTAGCTGGTGGGTGATTGTAGATTCATTCCCAGTTCAAGTACTGGTGGTGGGTAGCTGGTGGGTGATCCTGAACACAACACTGTAACTGTAATCAACACCTGCTACCAGTTTCAGTACTGGTGGTGGGTAGCTGGTGGGTGATCCTGAACACAGTTTATACTGTAGCCTCATTCCCAGTTCCAGTATTGGTAGTGGGTAGCTGGTGGGTGATCCTGAACACAGTTTATACTGTAGCCTCATTCCCAGTTCCAGTACTGGTGGTGGGTAGCTGGTGGGTGATCCTGAACACAGCACTGTAACTGTAATCGATACCTGCTACCAGTTCCAGTACTGGTGGTGGGTAGCTGGTGGGTGATCTTGAACACAACACTGTAACTGTAATCAACACCTGCTACCAGTTCCAGTACTGGTGGTGGGTAGCTGGTGGGTGATCCTGAACACAATACTGTAACTGTGATCAACACCTGCTACCAGTTCCAGTACTGGTGGTGGGTAACTCAGAACAGACACTGCAAGATTAGTAGCCTGCTGTGATTGGACCTCCTGTGTGCTGTAATATGATGACATTTCATTTTATGGGCAGAGAATCCAACTGAGCTGATCAAGAAGATCTGGGAGAAAGGAATGAAGGTCAGATTGACATCGCTGTCTCTCCCTCCCACCCTCCTATCTCTTTCTACTCCTCAAATACCCTATTCTCTCTCTCTCTCTCCTTTCATCCCAGCCTCAAAGCCAGACTATCTGTTCTGGATCTATTGTTACATGGATTTTCCTCCTATCCTCCTTCCCTTTCCTCTCCCCTCTCTCCCCTTCCCTCCCCTCTCTCCTTTCCCTTTCCCCTTCCCCCTTCCTTCCCTTTCCCCTCCCCCCCTTCCTTCCTTCCTTTTCCCCTCCCTCCCTCCCCTCCCCTCCCTTCCTCTTTTTCATCACCTCCCCTTCCTCTCCCTCCCTCTCCCTCCCTCTCCCCTCCCTTCCCCCTCTCCTCCCTCCCCTTTCCCCTCCTTTTACCCCCTCCCTAGGTTGGTATTGGCATCAAGCCAGGGACGCCAGTGGAGGAGGTGGTTCCCTTTGTCTCTCTCGTGGACATGATTCTGGTGATGACCATCGAACCTGGTTTTGGGGGACAGAAGTTCATGCCTGACATGATGCCAAAGGTATGGGGGGCGTGTCGCATCAATTCCTGTCCTGACCCACACTTGCTATTCAGCTTTGTCTTATTCTCAGAACCAGCCCTCCTCCCCCCCTCCTCCCCCCCCCCCCCCTCTCCAAATACTAGAAAATGTAGAACATTGTGGGGGCGAGCCTAAGCAAGCTGAGACAGGAACAGTGTTATGATGTAACACAATCAATCTTCCTCCATGCACATCCATTCACCATTCACAGGGGGATTTAAAAGTGCTTTTTTAAAATAAAGGTCAAATGAAAAGATATGCTATGCATATATACACAATCATAATGCATAAGGCCCTTTCAACCGGTATTCCTGTTTCTGGTCAGGGGTTTTTGCTGGCATTGACGCGGGCGGGTGGGTACTTAGCAACCTAGAAACCAAGTACTTCGACACAAAACACTACAGTTCACTAACGCCATACACAACAGCCAAGTGTGATACCTACAAAAAGGCACAAAAAGAATGAATAAAACGAACTGAAGCCTACAAATATGACAGACACGTTTCCTATTTCGCTTAGTTTGCTGGACTGATGGCGATAGATACAACCGATCTACAACTCACCGCTGATGGCGATAGATACAACCGATCTACAACTCACCGCGAATCCACCATACTGTGCATGCGCAGAAGTTGAGTTGCTGAAATTGTGTAAGACGTAATTATTGATGTGGGTGGAGGACCAGAAACAGGAATACCAGTTGGAAGGG